>OY728120.1:1916637278-1917872396 GCA_963277665.1 Viscum album
TGTTTATATGCCATGTTTGAGTGTTCATTACTTATATAGTAGTGTTCCATGCTTATTTGACCTATTTTTTATTCTTTAAAATGATTAGTTATTTTTTTATCAGAATTGATTTATTACCATGTTAGGTGACTAATTAGTATTCTTGTTTTCCAATTTCCATGCTTCTATTCTTGTTTATCATGGGTTGTAACATGCTGGTTGCGATTAAATGGGAGTCAAATTTCAAATTGTAAGGCGTATGGGCATATTATGAATTGAAAAGTGATGACCCATATAACTAAACCATTGTTGATGATCTTATGTACCTAAATAATTTTTTATATATTATCAAGCTGGTAAAAATTTTCTTTTATTTTTGATATTTCATGTGGTTAGATGGGCCCCGCCCCCAACATTTAAAGGGAATGGGAGCTTAATCAACTGTGGTTGGTAACCCATAAAACTGATCCATCTATTATAATACATTTATTTAGAAGATTATGTGAATATAAATGTTGCTAATATTTGACCTTAAATGTTATAGTTACCTTATTAAGGTCTAGTAACTCTTTTTCCTAGGCTGAATGACCTATATGGATAAACTCACAAATGGTCAACTGGACCCCAATAGGTTAGTGGGGTATGTTATGCTACAGAAAGGAAGATCATTAAAGTGTCCACTTTTATGGGACTTTGTGCCTGATCGGTACCCTATTAGTTAATAAGATACTTTCAATCTACTTGATCTATTTTGTAGGAATCCTTATAAACTTTTGGATGATTTTTTAATTAGATTATGTGACAAAATGGCATATTTATAACCGGATGACACTAAATAATAATGGTTAAATGGGTAATTTAAAATGACTTTCCAATTTTACCTTATGGTTAGAGTTGGTTTTCTTCAAAACCAATCTTGGAGTGTTTAAAGAATTAAATGATTTTTGCTTTAGTTCCTTAATGTGGGAACTTAAGTGGTGTTTTATCCTAACCCTTGTGAAATGGTTGTTTAAATATTTTTTTCCTTCTTTTCTCCTTGAGACGAGTGCATGAGAGTTACCCATAAACAACCTTCCTATAGCTTGGGATTAAACACTGTGGCCTCCTAAGCTGATTGACCTTATTTGAGGTGACACCTTGGTAGGGTCAACACTTTCCATTTTGGTTAGGGGATATCAATTGTAGGTAGAACCCTCAGACTATTAAAAGCTCTTGTTGGTTTCTTATGAGCAGTTTCTATTGCCTTGTGTTATTTGGGTGCCATTGTCCCTTGTAGGAACCTTAATCTTTAAAAGTGACACCCTTGTCAAGAAGGTTGGTCACTCAGTGTTTTGACCCTCGTTACGAGTGTGAGATTCGGGTAATGCTGAGTTTACATAGGTTAAACCTTCCAAGGGAATGGTTGATCACTTGTTAGTTCATGTGATCCCCTTTCTCTCTGTACTTTCCAGCGTTGGAATACTTAGGAAGTTGTCAACTTGTTCTATAGTCATATGAGTGGTGAGAATCTTGGGCTAATCCTTAGTGTGGACCATCATATACTTAAATGAATGTGGCTGATAAGCCTATGGATAGTATTAAGGGTTTTTATTTTTCTCATGTAATCTTAGGGTAGTATGTATCGATATACATGGTACCCATCATCTTATTAAATGGTTCATCAATCCATTTGATTTTAGTGATAAATATTTAATTTGGAGTTATTATGATTAGAACACCATCCAAATTCAAAATAGAGTGACATGAGCGTCTGGTGGAATCAAAATCCTCTACATTCTTTGAGGATTGGGTGCTTGATGCACCGATTAATCATTTTTGATTTTTCACCTAATGTTATAGTGAAAATGTGACATAACTCAATATAGGAGTTTAATATAAGTCTAAAAGTGAATCTAACCTAGTGTGTTTTAGTGGTTGGTTACCTCTAACTTCTTGGTTAAAAGCTTGTTACAGTGTAATGGCCACCTCTAGGAATTTTGGTCAGTGGTTGATGGAGTGTGTTCCATGGAATGAGATCCCTTCCTCTTTTTAATCCAATTTTAGGGACACTCCTTGTGTGGGTAGCATCATGTCAACTCTGGTTAAATTTTTCCTTCCAAGTAGAAGGCTAAAAACCTAGAGGACCATTTCAAAATGGTCAGAATCTCTTGAAACATCCCATGGTTAGTAAACTTTTTTTAAGATAGTGATTGTTTAAGAGAACATTAGTGATGTACTTGGGTGTACGTGTAACCTATGAATACATCATTGGCAGAGAATGGTCAATGGTGGTTGTGCTTGAGTGACCATTGGATTCCTTGGGTGAGGAAGGTATCATGGTTGGTTGATGGTGATGCATTAGTAGTAGTAGCTGAGCTCTTCTAAGGATGATGACCAGTGGTCATTAAACTGGCCTTCTCTTTGCATTGTAAGTTATAAAATTTTGAATCCTTACCAATTGTTTCATATTTAATGTGGTGAAAGTGTCTTGGATCCTATCTAGAGATCATTAAAATCTCTTAGTGTACTCTCAGTTTTAAGGCGACCATGTCCCCTATCTTGGTATCATTTACGTACACTAAGAGAGCGTTGGTCTTATGCCATGATAATGTTTTAAAATCCAATGGGCTTGTTGGGATGGTTTTGATCAAATTGTTTCTTCGTGATTTTGATTATCCTCAAGTTTTAGTATATCTCGAGTGATACTTGGGTTTCCAAGTAGGAACACCTTGGTCGGTCTGATGGGCGCCAACTATTTCCTTGGATTTGATCACCAGGCGGGTGACGCTATTGGATCAGTTAGGGTTTTTATTTTATGGATTTTTAGATTCTAATGACTTCTCACTTCTAAGATCTAAATGTGGTTTTTTCCTTGGATGATCTCCTTGGATCTAGTTTTTCCCTCTGAGGTTACCCTAGATTTTCAGTTGGGCACGGAAGGGGTGTTTAACCTTGGAAATCAAAATATGTAGGATCGAGAACAATTCCATGATCGTGCTGGGGCATGATGGTGGAAATGAACATTGTGGCTAGGGGAATAACTGAAATCAAGTTTCAAGCCTTAGTGTTTGTGCTCAAGGATGTCTTGAGGTTCCTTTATCTGGATACATCAGGTCTAGCTTTTATAATGCATTGGTTGTCTAAGTTGGGTGCATCAAGGGTAGTCGGCTAGGGTTGGTGCGACCTGATATCCCTCTCTATTTCCATGTGTAGTTAGTGATAGATTACTTCTTGGCCTTGTCAGTTAAGACGATTGAAATGTAATTTTCAGTTATAGATTTTCATGGAAGAGTTGGAACAGTCACATAAATCAGGTCGATTTCGAATTGTTATGACCCGTCCCCCAGGGCCTGTGCCATGACTACCCCAAGCCCGCCTCCCAAAGGCTAGGGGTTGGCGACTAGCGCCGAAGGCGTCAACCTGCAAGTGGGAGGAATTTTACTAAGTACCTATACCCACACACACACCCCCAACCATATCCCAACACACTAAAAAGGGGAATCAAGTACCACTAAAACAAATCTCAGTGCAAGTAAAACTAAAAGTGAGTGGGACAGAGTACAAACCCAACAAGGAACTGAAAACAGAAAATACAAAAAAAGAAACTCTGATGGAAATCTTCAATAAACCCCACCTGATCGCGAGAGTAGTGAAGCTACTAGAATCCAAATTAGTATGTCCCGTACACCTGGTCCTACTGGGCCCCACTTGGTCCAAGGACACCAAGTCCACTGTCGAATTGTCCGTGAGTCCCATATCCCTGAGCACCCATGTAGAAACGTCTGTCGTCTGCACCAGACAAAACACGTGTGGGCGAAGCCAATGAAGGGGTGAGTAACATAGTACTCAGTAGGGACCCAAAAACAAAAAAGGAAATACCACACAAAAATTTCTCAAAGTAATGCACAAAACACAAGATAGCTCACACCAGGTATATTCTAGGGTAGTAACAGTAGCATCGCCAGTCACAAACGTCGAACTCCTTAGACACTGTAAAACTTCTCATCTATCGAGTATAGTGGGAATGCTGAATCAAACAGTGTCACTTCCCACTAAACTTGGATTGTTGTGGTACTCATCCCTGATTAGTACCGTGGGTATGCTGGGCCACACAGAGTTGTCCCCACCGTGGGCCTGTCGGGTCGCACAGAGCCGCTTCCCACCTTGGCTGAACTGAGGTACTCCTCCTATCGAGTATCGTGGATATTCCAGGTCAAACAGATCTGCTCCCCATCGTAGGCCTACTAGGTCACAAAGAGCCACTTCCCATTGGTTCGTTGTCGAGTAGTCTTCAGGTCTCAGCCAACTCCAGGGTTCCATACGTAGCATGCTTGGGAGAACTGCTCCTCAAGCCCTTCTTCACATATAAACTTCTACTAAAGTCACCATAGATTGTTCCAAAAGATGTGCCTCATCGAGTGGGTCCCAACACCGCAAACAACTTGTCAATCGGACGTGTGGTTTGTAAGATACATGCGTTTTAGTAACCAGGGGGCTGGTTGCAACGAGGTCTGGTCTGACTCGGTCAGACCGACCCAACCGACCCGGATTAGGGTCCAAAATACCCCAATTTATTTAGATGGACTCAACCTGACTTGGTGCGAGTCGAGGTCGGTCTGGTCCGGCCTGGCCAGTAGACCAGGCTCAATAGGCCTTGCTGGACCCAGCCCGATTGGTCAAGGGTCCAGATCGCCCGGTCATCTGATGATCTGGTCTAGTCCGGCTCGACTCGAAGGGTTTGTGGGTCACGTCTTCCGACGCGGGTTCGGTCTGCTAGCATAGTCCAGTCCACTGGGCTCGGGTCCGGCCCACTGGGCTCATGTCCAAAGTACTTGGTAGTGGGACTGGCCCGACCCGGTGAGCCGCGGGTCCGGCCTGCTGGGCAGTTCGCGCCCCACCCAATCCGCAAGAGGCAGATCAGTCCACCTCGATGGACGTAGCCGAGAGTCACGTCCGTCTACCTCCATCGCCCCATGGGTCACCGCGGGGCACCTCCACCGTGGTCAAGCGACTGCGGCCCGTCGCGCAAGACACAGCTTGGTGCCGCATCCACGGGCCTCTAACACGGTCGATTGACCGCATACACCGGCTCGGCCAGTGGCTTCTCCTACTGTTCTACAATCCGGTTTGACCACGGCCTTTCCTCCGGCGCACCACCACCCACCACAGTCTTTTCCATGGGCCACCGCTGGTAGTCGCTGTTGTCGTCGCCGATGTCGGTGCACCGATAGATTCTTTTGCGGACCACCAGGTCCATACCGGTGGTCCGTTCTTCATGCTGCTTTCACCTGCGTTCACCAGGGAACGTCTTCTCTACTGCGAAGGTCTCAAGTATGTATTTATGTCGATTCAAGAGGTGGGCCACAAAGAACACCCACGATGGAGGGGCTCGGGCCTTGTTCATGTCAGCCTATTCCCTCCACATTAGAAGTTTACAAAATAAGGGAGGTTTGGGGATTTTAATTCAAACAACAAGGATAATTCAATCCCAGATAAAGAAACCCCAAAAAATTCACCCATTTTCAAGAACACATGGTCTATGGATTAACCTGTTCATGGGTTAATATGCATTTGTTGTTTTGAAATAAGAATGAGGAAAACTTTAAAATAAAATAACCCCTACCTCTTATTACGTCTGATGTCACGGTATTCGTCCTTGAGGGATTTAAGACATCGACATCACTTCACAACTCTGATATTCGAAAGGCATCGAAGGAGAAGAAGAAGTTTCACTGGCGTTCTTCATTCTTTGATGTTGTGGAATTCTGTCAGAGGTTCTCCAGATAATCCTCCAAATTTTTAATCCATATTTCCCTAGAGCATCAAACTATAAATAAGAGCATGTCGCAACGTTCCCATTATGATGCGATGTCACATCGTTATGCTATTTTATTTAAGAAACAACATCGCTGTTACTCATCATTAAAGCATCATTACACTGCGATTTTAACAAGACATTAATGAAACTTATTAATGTGCATCCTCACCGCCTCATCACTGTCTCACAACATCACCATCCACCACTCAAAGGTGAGAAAAGAAAAGAAATAATTATTTTAAATTATTTTATTATTTTTCTCAAAAATTTCAAAAAATAACTTTTCCATTCGGCCCTTGTCGGCCGTAGTTAAGTCATTTATAGGTGAATCCCAGCATTCTGAATTCAACAGTGCCTTCATATTTTCAATCTAATCAATGGTTCAAAAGATAGAAAATAATATTCACACGTTTACTAAACGTACCTTAAAAAAAGTTTAAAATTCTGTTTTGGGCTCTCTAGATCTCAGAATCACATGCCGTCGAATTTTGCAGTCTCAAAATAATTCCTTATAAATAAATAAATAAATTACACATAAATCATGAGATGTTAAATTCTCCCCACCTTAGGTATTTACATTCCTGAAATCCAAAATAACAACTAAACAAAATATGGGGTACTGAGAACGAATCTAAGCCTCCCGCTCCCATGTTCTCTCCTGGAGATTCGCATGATGCCATTAGATGCACACTATAGGAATCAACCATCTACACAGGACCCACTCCTATCAATCCTCTATCTCCACCGGGAACTCCAAAAACGTCGAACCATCGTCAATTTCCATCACTCCCCAGTCAATGACGTGTGATGGATCATGCATGTACCTCCTCAACTACGACACATGGAAAACATTATGCACCCAGTGCATCTGTGGGGGAAGAGGTAGGAAGTACGCCACCTCGCCAACTCTACTCAGGATCTGAAAAGGTCCGATGAACCTCAGAGATAGATTGTCATCCCAGCCAAATCTCCACAATTCTTGTCAGGGTGAGACCCGAAAGAACACATGATCTCCCTCCTCGAACTCCAGGGGTGTCCGTCTCCTATCAGCATAAGACTTATGCCTGCTCTGTGCATTCCTAATCCACTCTTGGATGATCTACACCTTCTCGGTGGTAGCTCATACCAACTCTAGACCCATGCGTGCTGACTCCCCTGGGTTTGTCTAGCATATGGGTGATATGAAAGGCCACCCGTACAAGGCCTCAAACGATGTCATTCCAATGGTGGTGTGATAACGGTTTTTGTATGAAAACTCCACCAATGGTAGGTGGTCCTTCTAACTGTGACCAAATTCAAGGACACAAGAATGAAGCATGTCCTCCAAGGTCTGTATGGTCCACTCTGTCTGACCATCTAACTGAGGATGAAAAGCTGTGATCAAACGTAGCTATGTCCTAAATGCCTCCTATAAACCCTTCCAAAATAGAGATGTAAATCGGGCGTCATGATCTGAGACGATTGTCGAAGGCACCCCATGAAGCCGCACTATCTTCCGGATGTAGAGGTGTCCCAATACCTCTATCGTTCCCTGCTTCCAGATGGGAAGGAAGTGAGTCGACTTGGTGAGTTGGTCAATGATCACCCAAATAGGTTCGTGACCTCTAGACGTACATGGTAATCCTGTCACAAAGTCCATCAAGATACCATCCCATTTCCACTCTGGTACCTCAAGTGGCTGAGTCAAGCCTATTGGAACCTGGTGCTCGGCCTTCACTTGATGACAAGTGAGGCATCGTGAAACAAACTTGGACACTTCTTTCTTAATCCCTGGCCACCAGTACTGACATCGTAAGTCCTGTTACATCACTTCCACTCCAGGATGTACTGCCAAGGGATATGTATGGAACTCCCCCAACACCTCCTCCCGCAACTCCACTGGCACTAAGGTGAACCCTCTGAAAAGGGGGGCATGCTCCCCACCTTCAAAAAATACTTCATAAGCCCATCCTGAGGATATCTAAGCATGTCGGTCCTCGCAGTCAACGTCCCCAAGCTGTGCCTCCCGTACTTGCTGAAGGAGTGGGGTAGTGACAGTCATGGATTTGAGTTAAATAGCTTCACCATCCTCTATGAGGGATATCTACATCGCGAATAATTTCTATGTCACCTCACTCAGCAGCTGCAACCCAGTCCTCCTGCTGAGCACGTCTTCCACCACATTACCCTTTCCAAGAGTATATACTATCTCAAAATTATAGTCCTGGAGGAACTCTATCCATCACCGTTGTCTTAGGTTTAGGTCCTTCTAGGAGAAGATATACCTGAGACTCTTGTGGTTTAAGTAAATGGTGAACCGCTCACCCATCAAGTAGTGCTGCCACGTCTTCAAGGAAAAGAACACAACTACTAACTCCAGGTCATGGGTGGCATAGTTCTTCTCATGATGCCTCAACATACATGAGTCATAGGTGATCATCGCTTTCTCCTGCATCAGGACACAACTGATCTTGGTCCCTAATGCATCGTAGTAAACTACATATTGAATTCCCTCCTCTGGTAGTCCCAAGATGGGGGCACTAGTCAGTCTCTGCCTTAGATCTTGGAAACTCTGCTGGCATTTCTCCATCCACAAAAAGGGTTGTACCTTCCTTATCAAATCTGACAAGGGTGATTATACTCTAGAGAAGTCGAGCATGAACCTCCGATAGTAACCAACCATCCCCAAGAATCTTCATACCTCATTCATTCTCCTGGGTGGCTCCCAAGAAAGCACCGCCTCTATCTTCACTAGATCTACTGCAACTCCATCCTACGAGATGATGTGTCCCAAAAATTGGACCTCCTGTATCTAGAACTAACAATTTTAGAGCTTACCATAAAGATATTTCTCTCTGAGTGTACCCAAGATTATCCATAGGTGTGTAGCGTGTTGCTCCTCTGACACTGAATACACCAAGATGTCATCGATGAAGACCACGGTGAACCATTAGAGGTAGGGTAGGAAGATCATGTTCATGAGACCCATGAACACTATTGTGGAATTTTTCATGCCTAAATGCATCACCAGTAACTCATAGTGGCCGCAACAACACCTAAAGTTAATCTTCGGTACATCCTCATCCCGTACCCAAAGCTAGTGGTCGCCTAATCTGAGGTCTATCTTTGAGAACCAGTTAACCCCATTCAGCTGGTTGAAGAGGTCATCAATTCATGGCAGTGGGTATTTGTTTTTCATGGTCACCTATTTTAGGTGTCATAATTCCATGCACAACCTCAAAATCCCATCTGCCTTCTTGGAAAAATCATTAGGGCTTCCCATGGTGAAACTTCGGGTCTTATGAACCCCTTATCCTGTAATTACTCTAGTTGTACCCTCAGATCATGAAGCTTTGCGGGAGCTATTCCATATGCCAGTGTGGATATCAGTGTCATCCTAGGGTACAGGTCGATACAGAAGTCTACCTCTCTACGAGGAGGTAGTCCTGGAACCTCGTTAGGAAAAATATCCTCATACTCATCCACCATTATAGGGAAGCTTGGAATCCTCTCCTCCACTACACCCAGGGTGAGACTATCCAAATAGTGAGTGATCGACTGCACCCTCCTCTGAGAGAGTCCGTCTGACACTGCAAGGGTATCCTTTTCACTGGTGAAGGAAAACCCAATCCCATCTATGTAGACACACCACACCATACGCCTAAAATAGTCAATCTGAGCATGGAATGTGGATAACTAGTCTATACCCAAGATGACATCGTAAGGGCTCGATGCTACTACTAGGAGATCCCAACTGAATCTCACTCCTCCTAGAGTAATCTAACAATGTCGGCACCAGTGTGTAATCGTCGAATCATCTCTTGTAGGAGTCTCTAGCCATAAGGATCGAGCCAATGGCTTCACCAGAATCTCCGAGCTTCAAACCAGAGATGTGGAAAGTAAGGAGTGACTAGAACCTATGTCTATAAGTACCGCATCTAGGGTGGAGAAGACATATATCATACCTTGAATCATCTCTGGAGCATTGTGGTCGTAAGCCTTTGATGCCCGGAGCTGAGCTCGCCCCTATCTGCCTGCTCCCTGAGGTCGGGGTGGACCACCTGGGTGTGGTGGAGGTAACATCTCAAATCGTCGCCCACCGCCTTCCTCTCGGATAGCTCCCCTTCCACATCTTCCACCCTGCGTACCTCCTCGCTTGAACTGCTGTCGCTGCCTCTGAGGCTCCTCAACCATCTACCGGTCATCTGTACGGAGGTTCAGGCAGTCACATGCCATGTGTCACAGCCCGCCCCATGCATAGAACTTCCTAGCTCCCTATCGACTCCCTCTAGACTGGGAACCCCGCACCACTGACTCTGAGTCCTAGGGTAATCCTCTGAAAGACCTGTCCTGTTTGGGCCCACTCATCTGTTGCCTGCTTCCCACTAAAGACTGTGCCTCCTGGGGTATGCTAGCGGCTCTAGCTGCGGGCACCTGCTCCGATAAGAAGATATCGATCATAAGGGATTGCTCTAGAACCCCGGCCTAGGTAGGGATGATGAGAGACACCACTGAGGCCCTGATCTCCCACCTAAGTCCCTGCTCAAAGTCTTGAGCCCTGAAGAAAGGGACTCGTACCATATCTGTAGAGTAGTGGGAAAGCTCCGTGAACCTTGCCGAGTAATCGGCCACCGTCATGTTGTCCTACTATAGGTGAATCAGTTCCTAGATGCGCATTGAGTGTCAGTTCATGGGGAAAAATACTCCTGGAAAATCCTCTTGAAGTCAACCCAAGTGAGGGTTGCTGATTATACCACGATTCACTGTGTAATTTTCACCTTTACACCACTGTGCTAAACTTGTTTTATATTGAAAATTATAAAAATAATGACAAGTTTCATTCCATTTTTGAATCATTTATTTTGTTTTTATCATTGTTAAAAAGGGAAATGTTATTTTGTTTGATGATTCTATTGCAGGAGGAGGTGATTTGGAGGGCCCATGATGATGTCCAATAAAAACGGGCCAAACTGCACAGGATCCAAGCACACCAGTGGATTAATCCGCACACTGCTACTATAACGTGCATCCAATTTGGATGGTATTTTGTGGTCTGGTCCAAATTTCATTGGGATACATTTATTATGAAGGGACCTAAGACTCATTCGTCCATCTAGTGGCCCAGCCGACCTGATCTTTCCAGCACACCAAATCTGCATGAAGTCAAAAGTGGTGTGCTGTGATCTGTCCATATCTCAGGATATAGGTGTCCAATTTATTCCAAACTTTCAGTGGATACATAAAAGAGGTGTTTCTACAACTTTTTTATTTTCTCCAAATAGAGATAAGTCTGTATGGAGGTCAAAACACCTATGAAAAGAGGTTTTAATAATTCTGTGTGCTCAAAACCACCTTCCCATTTTCCTATAAAATGGCACCTTGGGCTCCCCATTTGTAAGTTCGGACATAAGAAAAATCTTTGGTATTTTGGAGACCCAAATAAGTCCTCTCATAATTCAAGGAGTTCTTGAGTCCCCTATCCTCATAGGGGAATCAAGTATGAAGAGGGAGTTCCACCCGAGCCTCCTCCTCCTCTCGATGGCGAGCTAAATGGAGGACGATCATTTTGAGGGAGCTACACAAACTTGGGAGGCAGTTCCATCACATGTTCTTATACTGGTTTTGTATAATTTTTTTGTTTAATATTAAACTTATTTTGTTTCTTGACATGATTCCCCCTGATTACATTTCATTTGACATAATTAAGTGGAACACTTTTTATTTCAACACCGATTGGGTTGAGATTTCAAGTGGGAATATTGGGTTAATCCGATTGGACAACACAATAATCATATTTATCTCACACATACATAATATTTAAGTATGATTTGGTATACCTCTTATTATATGTTTGACAACCAAATCTTGGAAACATGATTTTTGTGCCAAGGGGCGGTTCTTTAAGCATCATTTGAAGAGGAAAGAGGGGAGTCAAGATCTTGACAACCTTAAACCAAAGAATTAAACAAAACCATGTTAAATTTTCATAACAATGAACTATCCAAGATGTGTAGTGAACTTGAAATGATCTTCTCATCTCATAATTATTAATAAACCACCTTTATTTATCAAAAATTTAACTCTTTAATTGAGTAATATACTTAAATCTGTTTTCAAAACCTCCCCGCTCTTTTAGTAATTCTTATTAAAAATACGTACTCAAAACCTATCAACACTCCACAAGAGATGACCTATGGTATTCCCTAGACTATAAATCAATCTTAAAATCATAATCATTTATCCACATCATGACAACATGGTCAAAATTTGGCGTTGTTGTCGGGGAGCACTTTGGTTTTAGTGCGTGTTTCTGATAATTTTCTTTGTAAATTTTGTGAATGATTATTTGTTTTATATTCTACCTTTACATTTATTTTTGTGTTCTAATTCATTTATTGTGTAGGTTCTGTGTATGAAATGTTATACTCTTGGATACTTACAACCTTTCAAACCCGAACTGGAGAGGATCCTACATCAGCGACCCCGAGATACACAAGAGGAACCTTTGAAGCAGGACACACAAAACATCAACACTCATCTTGATCCTTCTTCTTCTTCTTCTTCGGGAACCCACATTGAAACTGAAATTAACATGAATAACATGGCTAAAAAAATTTAACACTAAAAGAACTAACCTCACCTGATGTTGATATCCATCCCACATACATTCAATTACAAGGATAGGCACCCAATTTTGAAATAAAATCAGGTTTAATTCATCTATTACCAAGATTCCATGGACTTCCTGGAGAAGATCCACACAAGAACTTAAAATAATTTCATACTATTTTTTCAACATTAAAACCTGATAATGTGTATGAGGAACAAGTAAATCTTAGAGAATTCCCATTTTCTTTAGAAGACGCTGTGAAAGATTGGTTGTACTACGTTAATTCACCAATAAGAGGCTGGGCGAACATGAAAAGCCTTTTCCTTGAAAAATATTTCCCAGCCTCTTGAACTAAAATAATAAGGAAAGAAATTTGTGGGATAAGACAATCTATAGGGGAAACATTACATGAATATTGGGAACACTTTAAAAGGTTATGTTCAAGTTTCCCACACCACCAAATAAGTGATCAACTTTTAATTCAATATTTTTATGAAATATTAATCCCAATTGATCGAAATATGATCAATGATGCTGCAGGTGGTTCACTAGTTGACAAGACCCCAGTTACTGTAAGAACCCTAATTGAGAACATGGTGCAAAATACACAACAATTTGGTTCAAGGTCCAATGTACCGATTCGAGGTGTCCATGAGGTGCAAAGTACTGGATTCGAGAAGAAGGTGGACACAAAGTTTGAAGAGGTAAGTACCCTTCTTCAACAATTTGCTCTTTCCCAAGGGAAATCCTAATTTCCTCCTCCCATCCATTGTGGTATATGTTCTTCTAACACCCACTACTCTGACCAATGTCTTCAATTGAGAGAAACATTTGAGATTTATGAGGCAATATTTCTAGGCCGCCCCTACAACCAACCCTTTAGGAAAGAACCTTACTATCCATCCAAACCTGGGTGGAAGGAGAACCAATCCTATAGGAAAGGGGGGTATTCAAACCAACTTCAATAATAATGGAACCAACAGGGGAAGAGTAGTCATCCACCACCACCACCCAGAAATCTGCAACCACCCCAAAGGCCTTTCCAAAAAACCCCTCCAAAACCCGAGCCTATCCTAGAATATATGATGAAACAAATGGCTGCCAACAATATTCAATTCCAACAAACCACTCAGGAAGCTATACAAGACATCAAAACCCAATTAGGCCAACTAGCTAACTCAGTGGATGAAATTCAAAGTCACGGATCAGGTAAACTTCCCTCTCAACTAGTGGTTAACCCTTGGGATAAAGGAAATGTTAGTGCCATAACCCTTAGGAGTGGAAAACAACTAGAAATTAAAATGAGTCATCCATTAGAGTCATCCCCTCCTGAGGAAACCTCCATCCCAACCATTAAAAATGTTCCAAATGTTGAAGAACCTTGTCCGGAGAGAAGCCATACCAAAGGAAATAATGTGTACATTGATGAGTCACCTATCCCAACCACTCCTCTTCCATTTCCTCAAAGGACCACCCAACCAAGAAAACAAAAATAAACTAAACTTGATAAGGAAATATTGGATATTTTTAATAAAGTGTAGGTTAACATCCCATTGATTGATATTGTGAAGCAAATTCCATGGTACGCCAAGTTTCTAAAGGATATGTGTACACACCAAAGGTGACTTAGAGGTGATGAGAAATTGATCTTGTGGAGGAATGTTTCAGCATTGATAGAGCCATCACTTCCCACCAAGTGTAATGATCCTAGAACATTCTAAATTCTATGCACCATAGGGGATATTCTTTTTCTAATGCTATGCTTGATTTAGGTGCCTCTATAAATGTGATGCCTCACTCCATTTACTCTACATTGCAGGTCGGGGAACTGAAGCCCATTGGAATTATTGTTCAACAGGAAAACCAGAGTAACACACACCCCTCTAGTGTGTTAGAGGATGTTCTTGTGAGGGTTCAAAATTTAATTTTTCCTGTTGACTTTTATGTGCTTAAAATGGAGGATGATAGGATGAATGGACATGCACCGATTATATTGGGGAGACCTTTCTTGAAAACTTCCAAAGCCATAATTAATGTCCATAATGGCACATTATCTATTGAATTTGGTGGTGACATAGTCAATTTCAACATCCTTGATTCCATTAAGCACCCCTTAGAAGAACATTCCTCTCTCTCTCTCTGTTAATTCAATTGATGTACTCCCTACCCCTTAAAAAACAACTTTTCTTTCCGTCAATCCCCATTTTGAGTTTTATTCATTGATAGAAATGATAGAAAATGATTCATGATTTGATTGTTGTAGTGGTCTAGAAAATTGTCATGCTTGTTCATTGATTGATGATTTCTTGAACACTGAGGATCCACTGACCATCAATGATACTACTAAGCTTGTAAAAGCTCGTTCCTCATTCTAGGATGATACCATTGAGTAGTAAGATGAGATTAGTGATCTCTCACTTTCACACACACTCCCATCAATCCAAAATCCACCTAAATTGGAACTTAAACAATTTACTCAAGATTTAAAATATTCATATCTTTATAATGGAAACAAGTTTCCCATCATCATTGCTAGTTCAATTCCTCCTGAGCATGAATTGCGACTTCTTGAACTTTTGAGGGAGTATAAACAAGATTTGGGATGGAAACTTGCTGAAATTACTGGTATTATCCCATCAATTTGTACACATAATATTTTATTAAATGATGAGGCTAAACCAGTGAGGCAGCCACAACGTCGACTGAACCCAAACCTCCCAGAAGTTGTGAAAAATGAGGTAACAAAATTACTGGCTACTGGAATCATTTATCCCAACTCTGATAGCCAATGAGTCAGTCCTATTCAAGTAGTTCCTAAAAGGAATGACCTTATAGTAATCAAAAATGAAAATAATGAATTGGTTCCAACTCGTGTGCAGAATAGTTGGCGTGTCTGTATAGACTATCGCTGACAAAACCAACACACTAGGAAGGACCATTTCCCTCTTCCATTCATTGACCAAATTCTAGAGAGGCTAGCAGGTAAGTCCCACTGCTATTTCCTTGATGGGTATTCTGGATACTTTCATATCCATATTTCCCCTGAGGATCAGGAAAAGACAACCTTCACTTGCCCCTTTGGCACATTTTCCTATAGAAGTATGCCATTTGGTCTGTGCAATGCTCTGGGTACTTTCCAATGATGCATGATTAGTATTTTTTCAGATTACCTATATAATTTCATGTAAGTATTCATGGATGATTTAATTATTTATGGACCCTCTTTTGATGAATGTTTGAGTAGTCTTGGTCTAGTCCTACGTCACTATATTGAAAATAATCTTGTATTAAATTATGAGAAATTCCATTTCATGGTGAGACAAGGTATAGTTTTGGAGCATGTCATTTATGGGGATGGAATCCAAGTTGATAAATCAAAATTGGATGTCATTTCTTCCTTACCATTCCCCAAAAATGTACAGGATCTGTGGTCTTTCCTAGGTCATGTTGTATTTTACCGTCGTTTCATTCGTGACTTTAGTAAAATTGAGCTTCCCCTCTCCTAATTACTCCAAAAAGAAAAGGAATTTGTTTTTGATAAAGAATGTGAGGAAGCTTTTAATAAGTTAAAATGGAGTCTCATGTCACCCCCAGTAATCCAACCACCTTGGTGGGATTTACCGTTCGAGCTCATGTGTGATTCCTCTAACTATGCAGTCGGGGAAGTCTTTGTCAGAAATGGTCGATCGAGCTCCACATGTCATTGCCTATACCTCACATAATTTGGACCCTGCCCAAGAAAACTACACCACAACTGAAAAATAATTCCTTTCCATTGTATTTTCCTTGGAAAAATTCAGGTCATACCTTTTGGGGTCCAAATTTATTGTGTTCTCAGACAATGCAGCCCTCCGGTATCTCCTTAAGAAACCGGAAGCCAAGCCACGTCTCATTCGATGTATGCTCCTCCTTCCAGAATTTAATCTAGAAATTAGAGATAAAAAAGGAACAAATAATGTGGTGGCCGACCATATAAATAGGATTCCACCTTCCTCAAAAATTGACTCATCCCCATGTATTCCCATTAATGATATGTTTCCTAATGAGCAATTATACCGAGTGCAAGATGTTATTCCTTGGTATGCTGAAATTGTAAATTTTTTGGTAGCATCTTGCATTCCTACTGATTTCAATAAAAACCAAGCCAGTTGTCTAAAACACGAGTCTCATTGGTACATTTTAAATGACCCCTACCTATGGCGCACATGTATCGATCAAGTCCTTAGGAGTTGTGTTCTCGATAGTGAGTTTTAGTCTATCCTTAGATTCCGCCACACTCTTTCTTGTGGGGGCCACTTTGGTCCCCAATGGACTACTCGCAAGGTCCTTGATTCTAGTCTCTTTTGGCCAACACATTTTCAGGATGCCCATGATTTTTGTAAATCTTGTACTTATTGTCAAATAATGGGGAATGTCTCTAAAATAAATGAAATACCACAACAACCGTTGCTATTTCATGACATTTTTGATGTTTACGGCATTGAATTTATGGGTCCCTTTCCCAATTCCTTTGGAAACTTGTACATTCTTCTAGTGGTCGATTATGTGTCAAAATGGGTAGAGGCCCGAGCCACAAGGATGGATGATTCCAAAATAGTTGTGGAATTTTAGAGAACTCAGATCTTTTGTAGGTTTGGATTACCTAGGTTCATCATTAGTGACCAGGGTTCTCATTTCTGCAACTGAACAATGCAATCACTTTTTCATCGGTATTGGGTCAGTCATATAGTGTCTACTTCATATCACCCACAGAACAATGGTAAAGACGAGGTGTCAAATAGAGAGGTAAAATATATTCTTAAAAAAATAGTTCAACTCAATAGAAAAGATTGGAGTCTTCGATTTGATGATTCATTATGGGCCTACCATACTGCATTCAAAACTCCCATTAGAATGTCACCCTATTGCATTGTGTTTGGAAAGTGTTTTCACCTCCCTATTGAGATTGATCATCGGTCCTACTGGGCCATAAAACAATTCAATTCTAATCTTTATGGTGCAGGTTCTCAAAGGAAGTTTCAGATTCAGGAGTTTGGGGAAATGAGAAGAGATGCATATGAAAACTCCAGAATTTATAAGAAGTGAACCAAGGCTTCCCACGACCGTCTTATACTTCATCATCAATTCCACATTGGGAAGAAGATCCTCCTTTATAATTCAAGGCTGAAGTTGCATCCAGGTAAGCTTCTTTCCCGCTGGTTTGGCCCATACACTATTATTAATGTATCTCCATTTGGTGTTGTTCAAGTTCAAAATGAAGAAACCAATCAAACCTTCACTGTCAATGGGAAACGACTGAATCACTTCCACAAATCCCTTTCAGAGTTCCCAATGGAGTAACTCCATGTTCAAGAAGCAACATACCAGTGAAACACACTAGGTTTTATCCTTCCTTCTCACCTTCTCAGTTATTTCAGTGAGGACACTTCACATTCTAGGTTTGGGGGGATGGGTACATTCCTGGGTTAGATAGTAATTTTCATTGTTTTTTTCTCTTTCATATCTTTTTCACCTTCTTTATAGTATTTTCACTTTTCCCCGTCTTTTTGAGTTCATTAGGATTTTCATTTCCTTTCTTCTTTCTTCTCTTTCTTTCTTTCTTTATGGTATTTTCATTTTTTCCCCCATAAAAAATTTCAATGTTCCATGATTTGGTGACCATAAGGGGGGGAAGTAAAAATATCATAAAGAATGGTGAAAACGAATATTTGTATGAAGTTAACATCTGGGAGTGATTTTTAGTGAATTGGTTTTCTTTCAATGATATAAATGGTTGTATCACTGTGAAACATTTGAGATGATTGATTCCCCTTGTGTGAGTAGTTTTTGGTAAAACTGTGTCACTAATATCTCCATACATTTTTTCATCAAACCACGATGTGTGAATATTTATTACTTAATATAAGTTAAATATATGTTAGGTTAATATTTTTCAGCTTTAAATGATATCTTCATACATTCATTCCTTATCTGATCTGTTTCATTAATGTACTAGATTGACCTATGCGTGTGTACCTAATGTCCGACTGTTGTTTTCCCCCCAAAAAAAATTTGTGTCTTGGTCAGTTCAAAAACCACTCCTCCTCAACCTTTGATCTTGTTATAACTATTTCAATTAGTGTCGTGAGGAGATCAAACTAGGGTTGAGAGATGAGTGTGAGATTTGTTCCAAATGAAACTTCTAAAAAAATAATAATAAATGAGGGGAGTGATGAAATGTACAAAATATGGGGATATCTAAGTCAGTAGATTATGGTTTGACTTCTGGGAATGCTTAAGTGAGTGGGTCTTGAAATATGATTGTAAAGAATGTAGGACAGGTTCGGTGAAAATTCATTTAAAGCTGAATAATTTTAAAATAAACTATATTTATTAGATAGAAAGTGGAAAGAATAGCATGGAATGGTTTTCACACATACATGGAGAGTTAGTGGAATGGTTGAATTTTTAATACCTTTCTCATATTGGTGTCATTAATCTGTTTGAATTTCATTGTGATATGATTTATGAGACATATTTTTCGATTTTCACTAGGAAGAACTCCTTTGTGTGGTTCGTGAATTAATCACATTACTTTAGTGAATTAAAATTTCTTCAAATGTTAAATATTTTTTATGTTGGGAATATTTATGTGCCTCATTTTATTTGGATATGTGACTTTTCCCATGAGTGAAAATGTTTAGGTGTGGGGGTGTGATCGTACCATGATTCACTATGTAATTTTCACCTTTACACCATTGTGCTAAACTTGTTTTATATTGAAAATTATAAAAATAATGAAAAGTTTAATTCCATGTTTGAATAATTTATTTTTGTGTTTATCACTTTTAAAAAGGTCAATGTTACTTTTTTTGATGATTCTATTGTAGGAGGAGGTGATTTGGAGGGCCCATGATGATGTCCAACAAAAACGGGCCAAACCGCGCAGAATCCAAGCACACCAGTGGATTAATCCGCAAACTGATACTATACCGTGAATTCAATTGGTCTAATATTTTGTGGGCTGATCCAAATTTCATTGGGATACATTTCTTATGAAATGACCCAAGACTCATTCGTCCATCTAGTGGCCCAGCCTACCTGATCTATCTGGAACACCAAATCTGCACGAAGCCAAAAGTGGTGTGTTGTGATCTGTCCATATCTCGGGCTATAGGTGTCAAATTTATGCCAAAATTTTGGTGGAGACATCCAAGAGGTTGGTATACAACTTTTTTTATTTTCTCCAAATCGAGATAAGGCTATATGGAGGTCAAAAAACCTATGAAAAGTGGTTTTAAGAATTTTGTATTCTCAAAATGACCTTCCCATTTTCCTATAAAATGACACCTTGGGCTCCCCATTTGTAAGTCTGATCAGGAGTAAAACTCTGGTATTTTGGAGACCCAAATAAGTCCTCTCATCATCCAAGGAGTTCTGGATGCCCCTATCCTCATAGGAGAATCAAGTATGAAAAAGGAGTTCCACCCGAGCCTCCTCCTCCTCTCGATGGCGAGCTAAACGGTGGACGATCATTTCGAGAGAGCTACAAAAACTTGGGAGGGAGTTCCATCACATGTTCTTATACTGGTTTTGTATAATTTTTGTGTTGAATATTTCACTTATTTTGTTTCTTGACATGCTTCCCCATGATTACATTTCAATTGACATAATTAAGTGGAACACATTTTATTTCAACACCGATTGGGTTGAGATTTCAAGTAGGAATATTAGCCAATTAGACAACACAATAATCCTATTTATCTCACACATACATAAGATTTATGTATTCTTTTTTATACCTCTTATTATATGTTTGATAAACAAATCTTGGCAAGACAATTTTTGTGCCAAGGGGTGGTTCTTTAAGCATCATTTGAAGAGGCAAGAGGGGAGTCAAGATCTTGACAACCTTAAACCAAAGAATTAAAAAAAATCATGTTAAATTTTTAGAACTATGAACTATCAAAGATGTGTAGTGAACTTTAAATGATCTTATTATCTCATAATTATTAATACACCACCTTTATTTATCAACTATTTAAGTCTTTAATCAAGTAATTTACTTAAATATATTTTCAAAACCTCCCCCCTATTTTAGTAATTATTATTAAAAATACATACTCAAAACATGTCAACGCTCCTCGAGAGACGAACTAGGGTCTTCCATAGACTATAAATCAATCTTAAAATCATAATCAATTTTCCACCTCACGACAACTTGTCCAATCTCCTCATCGTGAGTTTGGATGGTCAAACTCTGCCATCTCCATGCTAAGCCCTACAGAAGGCTTGCTTCTAAGATCACCATCTAGTCAGGCGGTGTCCTCCCTAAGCAGAAGACTCGCATCAGAGCCTCTAGCCAGTCCTCAGCGACCTGAGGATCTATCTCTCCCATTAATCTGGGAGGTCTCTGTCTCTGAAACTCATGCAGGGAACTGAGCCTATGAACATCCTCTGCTGGAACCGCCGACAGTAGATGCTTACCAGCGGGTGGTGGTAGTACTGGTGAACCACTCGGTGGGGCCATCTCTAGAACTTGCCCCTATACGGACGCCTCGTTGCTAGGTGGGTTTTCCCCAGAACCTCGTATAGGGATTCTGGATGGTCTTCCACATAGAGGCATCCTGAGATAGATCAATATGTACCACTATTAGAAGGATATATCTGGTGAGTTGACTCTTATTGAAATATAAGAAGACACTTATGCAACTAGTGTTTTCATGTATTGAGCCGAAAATAGAATTCAATGTCCTAGTGTATGGATATGTTAGCCACCGCACAAACACTGGACTCCCCGAATCTGAAAGTCAAACTCACAATAGTTAACATTGTTTCCCCAAACAAAACAACAAACTCTCGGTCTTTTAGGGGGAACTGACTGCCATCTGATACCACTTTGTCACAACCCGTCCTCCGGGGCCCATGCCATGACTACCCCAAGCCCGCCTTCTGAGGGCCAGGGGATGGCGACTAGCACCGAAGGCATCAAACTGTAAGTGGGAGGCATTTTACTAAGTACCTGTATGCATACGCACACACCCAACCACATCCCAAAACACTAAAAAGGGGAAGAAAGTACCAATAAAACAAAGTTGAGTGCAAGTACAACTAAAAGTAAGTGGACCAGAATACAAACCCAACAAGGAAAAAAACAACAAATAAAAAAAAATAAACTATGATGGCCATCTGCAGTAAACCCCACTTGATCACGAGAGTTGTGAAGCTAATGAAATCCAAATTACTATGTCATGCCCGTTCGGTCCTATTGGGCCCCACTTGGTCCTAGGCCACCAAGTCTACCATAAAATCATCTATCAGTCCCATCTCCCCGAGCACCCATGTCAAAATGTCGATCGTATGCACCATACACAACACGTGTGGGTGAAGCTCGTGCAGGGTTGAGTAACACAGTACTCAGTAGGGACTCAAAAATAAAAAGAAAAGACCACACAACAATTCCTAAAAGTAAAGCATGAAACACAAGACATCTCACACTAGGTATATTCTAGGGAAATAACAGTAGCATCGTCAGTCACAAACGTCGAAGTCCTCGGCCATTGGAGAACTCCCCCTCTATTGAGTACAGTGGGCCTGCTGGGTCACACAGAGCCACTTCCCACTAATATTGGACTGGTATAGTACTCATCCCTGACTATTACTGAGGGTATGCTGGGTCACATAGAGCCACTCCCCACCGTGGGCCTGTCAGGTCATAGAGAGAAATTTCCAACCTTGGCCAAACTGAGGCACTCTTCCTGTCAAGTACCATGGTTCTACCGGGTAACATAGAGCCGCTCCCCACCATGTGCCTACTGGGTCACACAGAGCCGCTTCCCATTGGGTGGTAGTCGAGTAGTATTCAGGTCTCATCCAACCGTAGGGTTCCGTACGTAGCACGCTAAGGAGAACCACTCCTCAAGCCCTTAGTCACACCTCAAATTCCACAAAAGTCACCATAGATCATTCCAAAATATCTTCCTCATCGAGAGGGTCCCAAAACTGCAAACGACTTGTCAATCGGATGCGCGGTTTGCAAGATATAGGTGTTTTAGTAACCAGGGGGCCGGTTGTGATGGGGCCCAGTCTGACTCGGTCAGACTGACCCGACCAACCCGGCCCGGGGTCCCAAATACCCTGGTTTATTTAGATGGACTCGACTTAACTTGGTGGGATTCGAGGTCGGTCTGGTCCGACCTGGCTAGTGGACAAGGCCAAATAGGCCTTGCTGGACCCAGCCCAGTTGGTTGAGGGTCCAGCCCGCCGGGTCACCCGGTGACCCGGTATAGTCCAACCTGACCCGAAGGGGGCGCGGGTTTGGTCTTCCTATGCGGGTCTGGCCCGCCGGCACAGTCTGACCCGCTTTCACGGTCCAACCCGATGGGCTAGGGTCCAGCCCGCTGAGCAGCCGGAATGGCCCAACCCGGTGAACCGCGGGTCCGGATCACTGGGCGGTTCGTACCCTACCCGGTCCGCAAGAGGCAGACTAGTCCGCCTCGCTGGACGCAGTTGGGAGTCGCGTCCGTCTGCCTCCATTTCCCTACGGGTCACCACGGGGTGCCTTCTCTGCCGCGGTCAAGCAACCACGGCCCGTTGCGTGGGACGTGGTTCTGTGTCGTATCCACCGACTCCGACGCGGTCGAGTGACCGTGTCCACCGGCTCGGCCGGCGGTTTCTTTTGCTAAGTTGTGGCCCGGTCTGGCAGCGGCTGCCGCCACGAGCCACCGCCAGCAGTCGCCAACACCGACGTCGGCGCTCCTACGGATTCTTCCACGGACCACCGGGTCTGTACCAGAGGTCTGTTCTTTGTGCCGCTTGCACCTGAGTTCATCAGGGAACTTCTTCTCTACCACAAAGGTCTCAACTATGTCTTGTCATCGATTCAAGAGGTTGGCCATGAAGAACAACTGCATCGGAGGGGCTCGGGCCTTGTTTGTGTCAACCTGCACCCTCTGCATTAGAAGTTTGCAAAAAAAGGGAGGTATGTGGATTTTAATTCGAACAATAAGGATAATTCAATCCCAAATAAAGAAACCTCTAAGAATTCACCCTCCCACAAGAACGCATGGTCCGCAGATTAACCTGTTCGTGGGTTAATTTGCGTTCGTCGTTTTGAAATAAGAATGGGGAAAACTTTAAAATAAAATAACCCATACCTCTTATGGCGTCTGATGTCACAGCGCTTTCCCTCGAGGGATTTAATTCATCGATGTCGCTTCCCGGCTCTAATGTTCGAAATGTGTCAAAGGAGAAGAAGAAGTTCTACCGGCGTTCTTCATTCTTCGCTGGGGTGGAAGTCCGTCTGAGGTTTTAAATAGAATCCTCCAAATTTTTAATCCATATTTCCCCAGTGCATCGAACTATAAATAAGAGCACGTCGCAGCATTCCCATTATGATGGGACGTCATGTCGTTATGTTGTTTTATTTAAGAAACAATGTCACGGTTACGCGTCATTAAAGCCTCGTTACGCTGCGTGTTTAATGAGCCATTAATGAACCTTATTAATGTGCATCCTCGCTGCCTCATCCCTGCCTCGCAGCGTCGTTTTCCATCACTCAAAGGTGAGAAAAGAAATAAAATAAGTCTTTTAAATTATTTTATTATTTTTCTCAAAAATTATGAAAAACAACTTTTTCATTCGGCCCTTTCCAGCCGAAGTTAAGTCATTTCTAGGAGAATTCCGACATTCTGAATTCAACAGTGCCCTTAAATTTTAAATCCGAGCAATGGTTCAAAATATATAAAATCTCGCTCGCACGTTTACTGAACGTACCTTAAAAAAGTTCAAAATTCCGTTCTGGGCTCTTTGGACCTCAGAATCGCATACCGTTGAATTTCGCGGTATTGAAATAATTCCATATAAATAAATAAATAAATTACACAGAAATTCTGAGATGTTACATAAATCAACCCTTCAATCAGACCGAGTTTCATATTGTGAGTTTCATTAGAGCGCTATGGGAACATCTTAAAATACTCTTGCAATGGTAGTGGTACCGTGTTGGGGGTTTGGATCTTAAATGCCAGAACCTATGGTGGAAGTATCACAGGCTAGGTGGATAAGGATAGGACTAGGTATAACAACCCTGCTCTTTATTACACACTTAAACATGATTTATTACATAAAATTTCACTTAATAAAACTCTGAGGATCAAGAGGTCTTGTGTATTGGTAAATTAAGAATATTACATAATAACTTAAAATATAAAACACAACATCTTTATTGAAAACTTCTTTTACATGACAACAACATTCCTTTGTACTTAACATTGTATGGGATAACCTGAGGAAATTCATAAGAAAAGGGTGATATATAAAGCCCAATAATGGATTAAACAAGGAATAAAATGAATAATACAATACATGTTAGGCAATAGGAATATCAATGTAGCATAAGAGAAACATGAACATAAAGGCATGATATAACATGATTGTTATAACAATGAAATGTGGCATCAACATTTAACATGATATTAGCCTGAACCAAGGATCATTGCACATAGAGAATGAGTAAACCCTCATTGCACTTGAATTATCCTCAGTAAACCCTCATTTCACTTGACATATCATGATACTAATCTTTACCCAATGCATTGGAGTGCTATCAGGATGCACCCTTCTTAATCATTTTATTTCATGCATAAGTGTGCCACGAGGATCATATAAAATGGAATCATTCAACATCATCATTTATTTCACAATAAAAGAATTTGGAATACATACATGAAACTTTATAATCAATAAGTAAATGTGCATAAATGTGAATACCCTTGGTAGAGAAATGAGCATGGTATTCACTACACAATGACTTTGTCTTGGAATACCATTGTGCAATTTCAGCAGCATAACGACGTGACATAAGAATTCATAAAAATGGTTGATGAAAGAGAAAGGGTTATCTCATCACATATACATGAAATGGAAAGTACGGGGGAGGTGATAAATAATACCCCAATATTTTTAATTGAAAACAAAAGGGTATAACAATATAAAGAAATTTGGACAAAAATGAGAAAGGAAGAAATCCCAAACTTGGAAGTGTGATCCCAAAGGCTTAAAAGAGGCTTTAGAGGGGCTTCTTGGGAGCTTCAGTCACATTTTTAGGATTATAGGGAGAGGATTTTAGAAGTTGGTTGAGCTCCAAATGGTTTTAGTGAAGAGAAATGGGAGATTGAGTGGGTTTATATAGGAAAGGAGAGGGAATTATTTATTATTTAGGTTTAGGACACCACACATTAAACTAATCAAAAACATAGACCAAACCATGGTTTTTTAACATGGTTTTTGTCAAAGGGTAGTTGAAAACATTATTTTATAGGTCCAATGGCTGAAATTATTAAAATATTAGGCTTGATTATGTGGATGTGAGTCACACTCTCAAAGAAATCATTTTAAAATGTTAAAATATTTTATAAGTCTTGGAGGGTCCACTAAGGCTTTGTAAAATAAATAAAAAAAATATAAAATCACATTATTTTTATGTTAAAACATATATTGGCCGAATATCCCATTTATAGTATTTTATTACATCACTATTGGTTCATTATGATGTCAAAAAACACATTCTATATTTAACGGTATTTAATTTTTAACCAAAAATTCAAATGTCTCAGAAAATTATGAAAAATTCACTGTTAGATAATTTAGATGTCATGAATCCAAAAATAATATTAATTTTATCTAAATTTTTTTCTAAATATGTGAATTTTTACTTTTAAAAGAAAAACCGACATTTATTGAAAATTCTTGGGTTTTGACAAAAACGGCTTTCAAACCTTAATAAAAAATTGAAATTGTATTCATAAAAATTATACAATAATTTATATTTAATAAAAATTAATTTAGTAATAATATTTTATTAAAATATTATTTAAAAATCCATTAATTCATAAAAATATATTTCTGAATTGAATATTAACTAAAAATACTATTTGTGATTAAAAAACCATTTACAAAGTAACAATAAAATAAATGTATATTATTTATACAAAAATAAATCACACAATCATGGTTCTAGGGTATTTTTATATATCCTCTTATAACACCCGCATAATACCTAAGGGTAAGGTGTGCGATGGTGACAAACTCTTGGGGTGGCTCGGATAACATCGCTCGGGTGGTAATCTCTATTAACTTCCACTTCTCCCATAGGCGATTCCGTTCAAGCTTAACGTGTTGAAGCACAGATTGGGATTGGTCAAGAGAGAATCCCAATGACACCACCTCATTTATAATATCTAACAAATTCACTTCATACGGAGTAATTATACTAGATGAGGCCATCACTTCCTTTGTTTGACTAAATTGGATTTGTTAAAGCCCTATATTTATACTAATCATGTAATCACTGTTCAAAATCTATATTAGCAATGGTAACAATTATTAACGGTATTTTAAAATCCAAAAACATAAAACCAAAGAAGTGAATATGTTTTATATAACCATTATACATAATAATAAATTTAATCAGATTAAGAGGAATTTTCATTAATAAAATTTTAGGTCGTTACGATCTTCCCCCCCTAAGAAATTTCACCTTTAAAATTTCCTCTTCCCACAATAAAATAGATGAGGGTAACTCTGCTTCATCACTTCCTCTTATTCCCACATTGCTTCTTTAAACTTGTGGTTTCGCCACAACACCTTGACGAGGGTCGTTGTCTTATTTCATAGAACTTTTTCCCTACGATCTAAGATCTTTATCGGCTTCTCTTCATAGGAGAGATCATTCTGCTATGGTACCACCTCTGGATTGAGTACATGAGATGGTTCAGGTATGTACTTCCTCAAGAGTGATACATGGAATACATTATGTACTTGAGATAGGTTCGGTGGGAGTTCTAGTCGATATTCCACTTCTCCAATGTGATCAAGGATCTCAAAAGGGCTGATGTACCTTGGATTAATCTTTCCCTTCTTCCCAAATCTCATAAATCTCTTCCATGATGATATTCAGAGGAATACCATGTCTCTGACATCAAACTCTAGGTCTCATTGATGATTATCATCATAGATCTTTTGTTGACTCTAAGCAGCTTTAATGTGCTACTGTATGGTCTTAACCTTCTCCACCACTTCTTCAACCATTTCTGAACCTAGGAGTTTTCACTCCCCAAATTCATCCCAACATGTTGGCGTTATACACCTCTTCCCATAAAGGGCTTCATAAGGATCCATTTTGATGCTTGAGTGGAAAATATTATTGTAAGAGAACTTAACCAAAGGAATATGTTGATCCTATCCTCCTTTGATGTCCATTGATTATGATATCAAAATGTACTCAAGTTTTTGGATAGTCCACTCAGATTGTCTATCAGTTTGAGGATGATAATCCATAATGAAGTTCATCTCAGTATTTAGAGCATGTTGAAGACCCATCTAGAACTTATAGGTGAATCTTTAATCTTGATCAGATACAATAGATAATGGTATTCCATACAGCCTTACCACTTATCTGATATATATACATGCCATTTGATCTATTGATAAATCCTCTCTAATTATAATGAAGTGTGCAGTATTTGTAAGATGATCCACAATAACCCAGATAACATTGTTTCCTTTGGATGTCTTCGGAAGTCCAGTGACAATGTCCATAGTGATGTTCTCCCATTTCCACATTGATATGGGAAATGGTTTCATCATCCCCTTAGACTTATACCTCTCAACATTAACTTTATGAAACACTAGGCACTTTGATATATACTCAAAAATATCTTTCTTCATGTTATCCCACCAATAAAGATCTCGAAGATCTCGATACATATTTGTGTTTCCTGGGTGAATGGAGAAATTTGAGCTATGTGAATCATCCCAAAGGTCTTTCTTTAACTCTCAATTTGATGGAACACATAGTCTTGACCCAAATCTCACAATTAATTCTTCATCAACATTGAACTTTGAGGATTTGCCTTTTTTATAGTTTCCACTTTCTTCTGAATTACCACATCATCCTTTTGAGCATCCTTTAACCCTTCCAAAAGAGACAGTTGAGAAATAATTTGTGAAATGATTGATGATGTTCCCTTACTTATTATTTCCATGTCTATATTCATCAAATCTAAGAATATTAGATCCTTTTCAATTCTCATCAATGATATAATTGTTGGGTCCTTTCAACTTAGAGCATCTTCCACCTTGTTCACTTTCCCAGGGTGGTAATGGATTGAGTAGTCATAGTATTTGATCATCCCTAACCATATTCATTGGTGCATATTCAACTTCTTCTGTGTGAATATATACTTGAGGATTTTTTGATCCATGTATATTTCACACTTCTCCACAAAGAGGTAATGTCACCGAATTTTTATAGTGAATATTACTACAGCCAACTCCAGATCATGTGTTGGATAGTTTTTCTCATGAACTTTCAATTTCCTTAAATCATAGGCAATGACTTTGTCATTTTTCATCAACACAAATCCCATTCCCTTCTTCAAATCAACACTAAATATCAAAAAAAAATCTCCACTTATGGGTAATGTGAGCACAGATGCAGTTATAAGCCTCCTTTTCAAATCCTTGAATCTATCTTCGCATTCATCCCTCCAAGAAAACTTTACTCCCTTCCGAGTTAGCTTGGTAAGAGGGTTGGAAAATCATGAGAAATTTATCACAAATAGGAGATAATATCCATCTAACCCTAGGAAGCTACAGATATATGTTACTGATGTTGGCCTAAGTCATCCCTCAATTGTATCTATCTTGGAGGGATCCATAGCTATCCCATTTCTTGTGATGATATGACCCAAGAATGAGACCTCCTTCAACCACAACTTACACTTGTTTTACTTTTCATAGAGATTATCCTTTCGCAAGGTCTCTAGTATAGTGTTTATATGCTCCTCATGCCCCTCTTGGTTTTGGAGTATATTAAAATATCATTTATAAAGACAACCAAAAATTTGTCGATGTAATATTTAAAGACTCTATTCATCAAGTACATGAAGCTTCCTGGAGAATTAGTGAGTCTGGAAGGCATTACTATGAATTCATAGTGCCCGTACCTTGTACAAAAAGTAGTCTTGGGGATATCCTCCTTCTTCACCCTTACGTGATAATATCCTAACCACAAAATCACCTTGGAGAAATATTTTTCTCCACCTATCTGATTGAACAAGTCATAAATTTGTGGTAGAGGATACTTATTCTTTATAATGATTTTGTTGAGATCATGATAATCGATGCAAAGGTGCATTGACCCATCCTTATTCTCAATGAAGAGGACTAGTTCACCCCATGGTGAAACACTTGGGCATATAAACCCTTTATCCAGATTCTCCTGTAGTTGTTTCTTTGTCTCCTCAAGCTCCAAAATAGCCATTCAATATGGAGTCTTGGATATTTCATCTGCCCTAAGTATAAGATCAATTGAGAATTCAACATATCTTCTAAGAGGAAGACTAGGCAATTCCTTAGGAAACACTTTAGAAAATTCCCTCACAATAGGCATGTCTTTAAATATGGTTTCTTCCTTATACTCAATCATATAAGAAAGATACACATGCTCATAGGGAAGTAATATCCACACTTGAGATGATGGTGATAAAGAAGATTCATCCTCCTCCTTGCACTTGTACAGAATCGGGGGTCGATTCGCCATATGGAGATTGATTTCCCTCTCAGAGAAATTTATGTTGGATCTATATAATGAAATCCAATCCATGTAGATAATTGAATCAAATTAAACCAAAGAGAGTATTATAAGATTTTCTGGGAAGTTCAGTCCACAAATTGTGATAGGGGAGGAGTTATATTCAAAGGTTTCAATGATTTCCCCATTTTCATTCTCACTGACATCTTTAATTACATGATTTTTGGTGATGTTGGTATTATTCTACTAAACTTTTGGGATATAAAAGAATTTGTAGAACCAGAATCAAAAATTACATTTTCTATTATTTAATGAATAACTAGCGTACCTATCACCACTTCATTGTCGGGGTTCGCTTCGGTGGTAGTGATGCAAAAGCTATCCCTTGCTGCCTTGGCGGTTGTTGGATGCCTCCTAAAACCCTTGTCTTAGGGAACTAGTTTGAAAATTTCCATGGTTCTTTGTAGTTAAATAAATGAACAGTACGTTGAGGGTCAAATGGAGCATTCCTCTCCTCTATCACAACATCGGGTTTTTCTTGTTGGCAGTTAATAGCCAGGTGCCCTTCTCTTCCACACCTGAAGCATTTCCTCACCCCCTTCATGAAATTTTCGGGGTGGTTCTTTCCGCACCTTTGGTAAGTGGGGTGTTGGATTTTCTTATCACTATTGTATTTATCCATTGGACCGCCAGAATTAAATTCCACCTTCCGATTATTATCCCCATGATACCCCTGAGATTTATCGATCTCCATTTTGACTTTGAGGGAACATCAGACAATTTCCTCATAGCTATCGAAATCACCTATCGCTAGGGCTTTCCATAGGCTAGGTTTTATCCCACCAAATAAATGATAAACCTTGCATTCAGGTGTAACGACAAATCCAAAGGCATATCATGAAAGCCTTGTGAAGTTTTCCTCATACGCTCCGATGGATTCTTCATCTTTTTGCTAGAGGGAAAGGAAGTCCCTTTCCATCTTAAGTCGGAGGGTGTGAGGAAAATATTTTTCAAAAAAAAATTCCAGAAATCCTTCCATTAAAATGCCTCAATATCTTCCTCAAGATTGGTATTTTTTATCAATTTACACCATTGATCAACTTCACCCTCCATTTGATAAGCAGCCAGAAGAACCTTCTCTTGTTTGGAACATTGAAGTATGGAGAAGATATTTTCAATGGAGTTGATCCATTGTTCGGAAATTGAGGGATCGTATTATCCATTAAAAGTAGGAGGCATTTGTCTCATGTATCTCTTGATTGTGACTTGTTCTTTCTTTGGGGGGGGGGGGGTTGAACATTCCTCTTGAACCATGTTTTTATTCAAAACTTGATTTAACTGAGAGAGTATCGTGAAAAAGTTTTTGATACTCGTTCCCATCGGATTGGGAATATCATTAGAACAGTCATCACATTGATCTTCACATTGGTTGTTAGCTCAATTCCTCCTATTACTGGCCATTGGCTGCATTAAAATTAAATTTAGGGGTAACACATAAAGGGTAATCCAATGAAAAAAACGAATGACTTAAAAATTATTTTTATTTCCTTAACTTATGAATTTATAGGCTTCAATATATGTTATCCATGATCTACTTCCCAACATATATTCTTAGGAGAATTTTTTTTATCCCCTTAATAATGGTTTGTAATAATATTATGAATTTACCAAATAATATCTCATGGGAGTGTCGTAACCAAGAGTGCAACAAGTCCCGTTTTCGTGCACTAATTCCCGTTCGATTCTAGCTCAAAGCAGTGTTTTCAGGTTTTACCCCTAGATACATATGTTCCAGAGTCACCTCTACCTGATCATATCCAGACAGGGATTCATTTTCTTGATAAACAACTTAATCAATACTCACAAAAATTTAGGGATGTTTTTATTATACTTAGTCTTATCCCTAAGGCTTTCACTAGGGTTTTCTAATCCAAATCTCAAAAATAACTAAACCTATCCTCTGATACCAGCTATAACAACCCTGCTCTTTATTACACACTTAAACATGATTTATTACATAAAATTTCACTTAATAAAACTCTAACGATAGATATTTCTAGTGTCTTGTGAAATTAGGAACATTACATAACAACTAAGAACATAAAACACAACATCATTATTGAAAACTTCTTTTACATGACCACAACATTCCTTCGTACTTAGCATTGCATGGGATAACCTGAGGACATGCATAAGAAAAGGGTGATCTATATAGCCCAGTAAGTGAGTAAAAATGGTATAACATTTAGAATACAATACATTTTAGGAAATAGTCATATCATTGGAGCATAATAGAAATATGAACGTAAAGGCATGATATAGCATGATTATCATAACATGGAAATGTGGCATCAACATTTAACATGATATTAGGATGAGCCAAGGATCGTTGCACATGGAGCATGAGTAAAACCTAATTTCACTTGAATTATAATGAGTAAACCCTAATTTCACTTAATGTATCATGATACTAATATTTACCCAATGCATTGGAGCGCTATCAGGGTGCACCCTTCTTAATAATTTCATTTCATGCATAAGTGTGCCACATAGATCATACAACATGGAATCATTTAACATCATCATTTATTCCATGATAAAGTAATGTGGAATACATACATGAAACTCTATAATCAATAAGTAAATGTTCATAGATAAATTGGCATGGTATTCACTACACAATGACTTTGGCTTGGAAAATCGCGGTGCAATTTCGGTAGTATAACGACGTGACATGAGAATTCATAAAAAATGGTTGATGAGGCTTGAGAGGGGATTATTGGGAGATTGGGGTGACTTTAGAGGATTATATAGAGAGGAGTGAAGAGGTTGGTCGATATACAAATGGTTTTAGTGAATAGTAATGAGATATTAAGTGGGTTTATATAGGAAATGAGAGGGAATTCTTTATTATTTTGGTTTTGGACACCACACATTAAACTAATCAAAACCACAAACCAAACCAGGGGTTTTCCCATGGTTTTTTCCTAAGGGGAGTGGAAAACATTATTTTATAAATAAAATGGTCTAAATTATTAAAATATTAGGCTTTCTTATGTGGAGGTGAGTCACACTCTCAAGGAAATCATTTTAAAATGTTAAATTGTTTTATAAGTCATAGAGGGTACACTAAGGCTTTGTAAAATAAATAAAACAAACCTAAAATCACATTATTTTAAAGGTAAAACATATATTTTCCAAACATAACATTTATAATATTTTATTAAATCACTATTGGGTCATTATGATGTCATAAAACACATTATATATTTAATGATGTTTAATTTTTACCCAAAAATTCAACTGTCTCAAAAAATTATGAAAATTTCACCATTAGATAATTTCAACATCCTGAATCCAAAAATAATATTCAATTTATATAAATAATTTTCTAAATAATTTAATTTTTACTTTTAAAATAAAAACTGACATTTATCTAAAATTAATGGGTTTTGACAAAAACGACATTCAAACCTTAATAAAAAATTACAATTGTATTCATAATAATTATACAGTCATTTATATTTAATAAATAGTAATTTAGTAATAATATTTTATTAAAATGTTATTTAAAAATCCATTAATTCATCAAAGTAGATTTTTGAATTGAATATTAACTAAAAATGCTATTTTTGCTTTCAAAACCATTTACAAAGTAACAATAAAATAAATGTATATTCTTTATACAAAAATAAATCACACAATCATGGTGCTAGGGTATTGTTACATATCCTATTATAACATCCACAAAAGACCTAAGGGTAAGGTGTGTGATGGTGATAGAATCTTGGGGTGGCTCGGATAACATCGCTCAGGTGGTAATCTCTATTAACTTCCACTTCTCCCGTAGGTGATTCCGTTCAAGCATAATGTGCTGAATCTCAAATTGGGGCTGGTTAAGAGTGAATCCCAGTGATTCCACATCCTTTACGAGCTCCGAAAAATGGACTTAGTACAGAGCAATTCAACTAGATGAGGCCATCACTTCCTTTGTCTAAGTAAATTGGATTTGTTAAATCCCTATATTTATACTAATCATGTGATCACTATTCAACAACTATATTATAAATGGTAATAATTATTAATGGTATTTTAAAATCCAAAAACTTTAAACCAAAGAAGTGTATATGTTTTATATAACCATTTTACATAATAATACATTTAATCAGATTAAGAGGAATTTTTATTAATAAAATTTTGGGTCGTTACACAGGGAGATCATGTATCTAGTTTGATGGGAACAGATAAGCTCTGTCTTGGTGTTCCAACTCAAAAAAATCATTGGATTGAGTTTTATAGTTTATGTGATGTATGTTAAGGTCTTTATTGATGGTGTTTTGGGAATGGAAATGTAGGGTGTTTGTTTGAGAGAGAACTCATGACCCGAGTAGGTTGAGTGATGTTCTATTCATTTTACCCAAGGCTTCTCGAGGAAGAGAAGTTATAAGGTGGGGAGGTTGTAGCATCTCGTGTTTTTGGACCGGACAAAAAATAAAAAGGAATTTGAATTTCATCATTTAGTGGATGGTCCGTTTTGTGAACTAAGATTCAAAATAAAATTACGAAGGTTAGAACACTTCAATTTGTTATTTTTAGACTTGGGTAAAGGTTCGAGGGGTTTCCCGGGTGTCTCTTTGAGTTTTGGGAGCATCAAGCTCTGAAATATCAAGTTTTGGTGGCTTGAAAAGGGCGCACAGTTTGTCTAAAATTGTGTGGACCCATCAGCAAAACATGAAGCCTTTTTCAATGGATCAGTGGGTGTCACATGATCTATGCATGGTTTTCCCAAACTATGCACCAAGACACATAGTTAGTGCCACTTAGGCAGTAACCTCTCACTATTCATCGCACATTTGGTGCATGGTTAGGTAAACTATGTGGTACAACCACATGTTTTGGGTTTCCTAGGCAATGGGAGTCGCATGGTTGGTACACGGCTTGACCAAACCATGTGGCCATACTATGTGACCCATCCTATTTATGTGAAATTACCCTTATACCCTTAATTATGGTTTTAACCCTAATTTTATTCCTCCTCCTTTCCTAGTGGGTTTTCCTCCTCTCATGGTGTGTGGAGCTCCCTTCCTCCCATTTGTGGGGTTTTAACCTTGATCTTTCATCTATGTTTTTTTTCCTTCACCGTCATAAGCTATAGACTCTTCTTGTTAATCTCTAACTTCCACAAAAATCTATTTCTTGGATCCTCTCCCATCTGTGACACTATTATGATGTGACATACTTTTTCCCTATTTTCACGGTTTTGATAAATCTATTGATTTATTCTATTTTAGGTTGAATCAAGGATTTTTACAGATGTGTGGAGTACTATGACTAATAGGTAGGGTGTGTAGGCCTATTTACCATCATGTCATCACTATTTAAGTGTTTTTTTCATTGTGCCACTAGCCAAACCCTTCCGACGAGGCCCGTTCTTGCATATGAAAATGATTATCTTGGTTTGTTGAGTCATTGTGACCTTATATGATGGAAAACCCTATTAATAGGGTATTCTCCTTGACTTGGGATACCTCTTTGGGTGTGTTCCCTTTTTATGGACCTTAATTTTATTCTTTACCGTGAGAACCACCTTGGGTCTGTGTGTTTACCCTTGGGCGATGCCTTAAAATTATGAGATGATCTTAGATGATTAATAAAATAAGAGTTGGATCCCTTTTGATGGTGACTAAGATAATTATTAATGAATGTCCACTTTTGTAAATACCATATGCTGTTGGAATTCTTGAAGTTTCATATTGAATCTCATATTCCTTATAATTAATTTATCATGAAAGTATTGGACTCCTTGTTTATGTTATATTCCATTGATTACCTTTATGTTATGCCAAGTTATTTGTTCTCTATGCCATATTCTTGATCATTGTTTGGTGTTATAGGTGAATGTATTTAATTGAAATGACATTCTTGGACAATCTAGATAGATTGGGATTTTTACATGTCAATAATGACATGTGATTAGGTACATGTAAATTATGAGTGCTTAAATGTGTTTTCCTTGTTTTAATGGCTTGCTTATATGTCATGCTTATTGCTTATGCCTCATTACCATGCTTTTCTATAATATAATTCCTTATTCCATTCCATATGTATAGTACCATTGTGTTTGGATTAATTTAATATCTTATTATCCTTGGCATGATATGTTTAGTTAATGGATTTTAATTACAAATTCCTTGACATAATATATTCCTTTCTTGATATGGCTCACTTGATACGGGTCAGGAGAGAGCATGGGTTCTGATTTAAGGATCTATGGATGGACTCATCGTGCTCGGTTGGTTATGACTTGATGTGTCAAGGGTGATGCTTTGGCTTGTTAGGAAAGGAATTCCTAGGTGGTTTCTTATACTCCTGAGTGATATCAGTTCCCTAGGGGAGCAACTAAGGATAGACCCATTGGAAAGATGTTTGTTCCATATTATGGGTGATACTCTGTCCCCTATGTGAGATACCTAATATGGAATCAGAGTTACCATGCCCCAAGTGGTGCAAGGGACTCCATATGAATAGCCTTGGATGAACTTGGTGGTATTGGATTATATCAGATGTTCCCATAGAAATATTTGGGATTCTTTTATATAATATTAGATGGGCTCAGGACTCCACCATTGGATTTGATGGAATTGGTTGTTTGATTGATTTCTATTATGAGATGCATCCATTATTGTTTTATGAGTTGTATATGAAACTGTGATTCTTCTACCCTACTTATTAGCACTTAAATAATGACATGTGAATTAGAACCCAAGCCGAATCCAAGCTTGGTGGTATTCCTTCCTCAGTTAGCCTTTTTTAAATTTGGACCTTGTGTACATATTATGCCTTGCATAGGTACCTTATTTAGACTTCTGGAATAGGCCGAAGCATGCAGTATAGGATGAGCATCCATTTAGGAACCCATACCAAAGTGATAATGTTTTAATTTATCTTCCCTATTTCTATTATATATGGAACACTGCCTTTATTTACCACACAAAATGGAAAGGTCTAGACACCGTGGGTGTTTTCCTACTAAGATTTATATCTAACACCCTTATCGGGTATCGTTTGGTACTCGAGTGGACTTTATGGTCACAAGTTTGGATCAAGGGAATCTTTCTTCTTCTGATGCATGATTGCTTGCTGCTTAGGACGAAGATTTGGGGGTAGAGGAGCGGGCCTATGCTCGAGAAGTTGTGTGACTGTTTTTGGCCTTTTTGTTGTTTTATTGAGAATGCAGTATTTACTTGTATCCCTATTCCCCTTCACTTCCAATTTTTTAAAGACTCATGACATGACATCATCATCATTTTTGTATATAGTATTGTTATTCAGTTTCCTCTTGGTTGTTCACTCTTCTTTTCTTGTATATTATTTTTCAACTTTTGTGTGATTATTTAGTTTCTTCCACTATTGGTTGATTATTGTTTACCATTATTCTTACAATGATCTATGGGGTAATATTCTCCCCACTAACACACCCTAGGCCCTTGCTTCTAGTCGGCAACCTCTAGTGTTCAGAGAGATGTGCTTGAGATCATGTAGCCTACCGTCTTGGGGCACTGTTGAGTAGAAATCTAGGTTGGGATGTTACATATTATGTATGAAAGTTTTACATTACATTGTTATGTTATGATTGTATTAAGGTATGTTATTTTTCTTATAGTAGGAAACATTTTATGTTGAGTGTAATTTCCACCCAAGGTATTTGAGTGGATACCTAAGTTCTCTTCACTAAACCCTGACCTATAGGAGGAAAGTCTAGAGAGTTTAGTTATTGTTAATTTGGTATGTGACAAATTTAAACTGGAGTGTTAGATTAGATTTAGGAGTTAAGAACATGTGATGTTTTATTGGATGAATTATAATAATTTATACTAAATAACATTAGTTCATTGGGTCATAATAGATGACTATTTAGAGGTTTTGGAAACTAATGTAATCCCAATAATGATTCTTATTAATGCATCATCACTGGGGATACTATGTATAATAAACCATTTGGTGTAAAGGAGGGAAGCATGCATCATTTTATTATTATATTTATTATTTGATTTTATGTTTGGTTTACTTGAGTTAATTTGTTGATAATTTGAGTGAAAATGAATAAATAAAGATTTACTAATGTCTATATCATAGGTTATGATCTCAATATTTGATGTTTTTTTGGAATTTAAAATTTTGGGAAGATAAGGATATTTTATAAAGACATTGAGAAATATTTTCTGACATTGGTATATAACCTTATACATTAGTTGTTATAGAATAGTGATTTTAGACTAATACAGTAGATAATATGTTGTCACATAGCTCTTTTTTTATTTCAAAGATAGAGATTTATGAAATACCTAAATAGATACTTAAATATTATTGTTACTTCATGGTGGTAGTTAATTTTGTGCAAGAAGGTAAAAAAATTGTATATTTTGAATTTCTCTCTTATTTATAATTGATTTAAAAATTTAAATCTATTTTTTCTATGTTGTTTTAAAATTTTAAGGATCCCTTATGGTTAAAAAATAAGTGTAATTTTATAGAGAAAAATTTTGGCAGTGAATTTATTCTCAATTTCCAAATAAGGGACACCACCTTTGGATTGTTGTGGTGTTTCTCATTTAAGATTGGATTTTTTTGAAATGGGAAGAAAGTTAATGATATTTTACCACTAAGAATGGTGTGGTAATTGTAAGAAGATTAATGATGAATCTTTTGAGGGTTTATCTATATGGATATTAGTTCGATGAAAGGGAATCAGATGATGATTTTATATTCTGATTTTGTTTTGTGATAAAGGAATGAGAGATCCAAAAAAGTTAATCTCATTGGGTAGTGGATTGATTTCATAGTGGTGATTAGTTGGAATGATTGAAATATAAAATTTGGGATAAAAGTATTGAAATTTACCCTGACATAAGAGATTGAGGCATGTTTTTCTTAAAGTATATTAATAAATAATTAAATTGTTGTCTTACTGCTATTTTTTTCATTTTGGAACTGTTGGGGAGTAGTGATAGAAGATTTAAAGTGGTTGGGATATCCAATTCTGGTGTCCCTCTGGGTATGTCAAGTGTTATTCTATGGTTTGGATTGGACCGATCATAGTCATCTATACATATGCAGAACAATATACTTCATACATGGAGTTATGGGCCCCTAATAAATTATTAATAGTTTTATATAGTTAATGGAGGAAGGTGTGAGTATATCATATTCAAGACCTCATTTATAGTAGATTTATCAATAGATTAACTATGACATGATTAAGACATATTTTAATTAAATAATTACTAAGTGAGGCTAACAATATTTATTTTTATAAAGGGTTAGATTATAATAATTTAAAGTGAAATTATTGGTCATTGGCATATGTTATAGTGTAGTATCATTAGTTTTAGTGAATTATTGTTATGACAAAGAGTTGAAGAGATGTAATCTTATGGATGGGTAATAAGTTTTTCAATGAGTAGTTAATTACCATAAAGTAAGGAAGAAATTATTAAACAATAAAAGTTATTGTCCATTATTTTTTTATTAATCATTTCTATCTGAAATTGAGATATTCTAAAATATTTTATTATAGTAATTTTGGAAAAATATATATCTCTTCAAAATTTCTTTTCAAGATTTGTTCATTGTGTCCATTGTAAATTTATATAATGATTCTTATTTTTTCAAATCACTAACCCTTGAAGCCAATGGTATAAGTGAGGATGAGTGTTTTAAGTGATGCTTTAAAGGTGATCAGATATAATGCTAATATATTATTTCAATAATTTTTAATTTCAATTATTATTCAGTTTTCTCAAATAAATGGATGAATTGTTATATAAGTTTTATATGTTTGGCTCGGTGAGTTTTTGTATGGTTGATTTAGTAAATTTGTGATGAGTTTTATTAATTTTTGAGTTATTATTATTTATTTAAAAGTGTTTGATGAAGGGATTGATTATAATAATATATTATTCAGTGAAACATCTTGAGATTTCTTGTTAATGGTGGGGAGCTTGATGCTCTTTCTGAAAATTAATTTTTTGTTAGCATAAACCCCCTTTTAAGGGAAAATGTGAAGCCCAACATGACATCAGAGACATGATGAAATTTATGAATCCATGGGATAATGAGTTAATAAATTATTTCACTTTAGGATTGTAGAATTTTGAATGATGCTTTGACCCCAACCTTTTAAATGAGGATTCAGCCCCAACCTTTAAGAAAAATAGATATAGCTTATATTTTTAGGTTTGGGAAATTTTGAGTTTATTATGTGTTTGTTTATTTTTTCCTATTTACCCATCTATGATTTGGGAAGTTGAGTAATGAGTTTCTTCTTGGTTGGTTTGTAAATATTTTACTTATCATATATATAAAAGTAATGTAAAGTGGGGATTATGTATTTTACCTTTAATGTGGTTTTGAATACACATTTATAGATGAGGATTATTGGTTGTAAGAAAGATAATATTATTTAAAAATTGATATTTTAAGAGAGTTGAAGATTATTTTAATTCAAATGAGATGCTTGATTTCCACTCAAGGTTAGGAAATATATGACTATGTTTTATTTTTATTTTTTCTCTCTTTTACTTTAGGATCCATGATTTTATTTGAATGAATGATAATAATTAAACATAATGGGATGTCGTTTGAGTGGTGGAAAAGGGAATGTATGTTTCCACTATTGGATAGTTGTACGGGAGCAAAGATGTGAATTATTTTTTGTATTAAACATTCATTTTATTATCATAATTATTATAGAAACATGATTTTATATTTATAATTAATTATAGAAATTTCTTTTGACTAAATTGGAGTCCTTATGATTCTAAATTTATACAGGTAACATATTTTTTTATGATTTTACTTGAGATTTTGTAAATTTTAATAGTATATTTCAACAATATAATTTATTTAGTGGCTAATTTAAATTTATTAGTTGACATATAGATAAAATTTATACTATTTTTAAAATAAAAATATCGGAAAAGAGGGTGTGGATAAAATGTTCATCCTAGTTATGAATTATTTTCTTTTTGAGGATTATTTTTTTAAAGGAGGGGAGAATATCATAATACATGTTTTTCTTTGAGAATTTCTTAGCTTATATTCAGAGTTTTATTTCATATTTGTATTTATTAGATTAAATAATGTATTTACTTATTAAATTGTGATTCTTTAATTTATAATAATAAATTATAGAAGTTTTGAAAGGAAATATTCATTTTTAATTAAAAAGTGTAAAAATGTAAATTTAGTTTTAAATACAGTGTCATACTATGAAATAGACTTTGTTATGGAGTATATAATTGAGAGTTTCCTTTAGTATTAGTTTTTTGATAGTTTTTTATCGATGTTTGAGTTTTTTTATGAGGAGTGGGAGAGGTATCAAGATTTAAATTAAATTTTTATTATATATTAAAAATGTTTTTTAGCTTAAATATATCACTTTATATTCATATTTGAGAGATTTATGATGGAAAAAAAACCTAAAGATTTATTAGAAGTAGGTATCCATCATAATTTACTATAATTGGGGATTGATGTAAATTGAGGCATGGTTATTTGATCTAAAATTATTCTATTGATTACTGTTGTCCTTCTTATCCAATATAATATCCACTCATCTATGGATTTATTCTTGACATGGATTTAAAAAATTATTAAAATTAATGTATTAAGAATATAATTTAATTGGAATAACATCAATACAATTTATGGTTTGAGGTTATTCTTAGCTATAAATTTGATAATATCAAACTTCTCTCTAATATTTAAAATTCAAATATTGAAATTCATGAAAAATAGTTTATATATTTGATCTTTTTTATTTCATTATAAATATAATTATATAAAGTGTGTATAATTTTTATTCACAAAATAAATGAAATCGTAGTGAGAAGTATTGATTCCATTTTTAATAAAATTATGAATAACTTAAATATGTGAATTATCTATATAATTTTTTTTTTCATTTTGTAGATTATGATGAATCAAACATAATGGGAAAAAGGAATGAAACAATGTGATGTATGGATTGAACATTATTATAGGGGGAATTTTCATATATTTCTTACCTCTATATAAATTTTAGGGAATTATTTTTTTGATTCCGGGCTCAAAAGTTACATTTATATGATCCCCATGATGATATGAATAAATATAAAAAATTTAGTGGTGAAAGGATATTTTATCTCTCAAGGTTTTAATCTATAGTGGTTATTGTAGCTAATGGAATGGATTAGATATGGCAATGAGTGAGGTTCATTTGATTAAATTAATGTATGGTGGGTGGGGAGCTAGTTCATCCCTAGTTAATCTAGTGTAGTGGGGTTGATGCAGTCTTTTGATGATAATTCAATCATGCCAATTGAATGGTGATCTTCATGGCCACATCACCACATGGTGGAACAAACCCAAGATAAATTGGGGAAACCAATTGATATGATCATATGAAAACCTACTTGAACACATTGACACATATATACATGGTTTTTCTCATGCTGGCCCAAGTACTCTAGACCATCCAATCAAAGATCACATGAATGACATATAATGAACCCATCTGGGTCAAACTATCATGTCACTGAACACAACTCTCCATAAATCCAAAAGTGAATTTTTGATCACCTTGGTCAGGTAACAAGCATAGAGGATATGTTTCATACCAATTAAGAATTATTTTATACTCCCAAACCAATAAAAAAATACCATAGAATCCAAACAATAATCTATCATGAGGTATTGTTACATTGGATGATCATACAAGACAAATAAATATCTTCAAAATAAGAGAAACCAAATTTGAAATAAATAATGAGAACAAGATAATCACCCAAAAATGCCTCTAAAACAAAATTTATAAATAGTAATACATAAAATGTATAGTGAAAAAAAGAAACTAAAAATGAAGGAAAGGATAAAGTGGATGATATATGATCGTCCCACATCAAACCAAATTCCTAACGAGAACACTTGAACCATATCCTCATGACCCATGATCACCACTAAAATATATCAACACCTAAATATGAATAAGTCTTCTAAAGACAATTCCAATGGAAATAACTTCCTTCCCATAACTCTCATAAAATATAACCATGGTCTATATACAAACAAATGTCTGTATATAGGGTGTGATAAACCTCCCAATGGGACACCACTATGATTAAAGGAAACTCCTTTTATAGTACATGCCCCACTTATAGTTTGAACTATAATTAGTAAATATGTTTTCAAGTTTCATTTATAGAGGATATTTAAAAACATATTTCTCCTTCTTATAAATCCATTTCATTTAAGAAGACATGAAATCAATGGAAGTAAGCATGATCTCACAAATAATCATGTATAATAAAGCATAATGGGAATTATAACAATAAAACAAGGTATAAACACAAAATAATCATGACATGGGATAAAAAGGTATAAAATAAATCTCAAAAAAATTAACGATACCATGTAATGGAATAAGAATAGGCAAGTCACAAACTGAAATAAATATAACACCACACAACATGGGATGACAACCATAAGCCTATCTGGGACATCCTAGGACCTCACTAATAGAACCACCTACTGGTTTAAGATAATAAAAAAATTGATATAGACCCCAAATTACCATAATTACCTCCTTGGGAGGCAACCCTGTGGTGAGAGCAAAATCCTGACTAGGGGTACGAGCCATAACAAAATCATAGCTCATATAGCACCCATTCTCAATAACCTACTTAACACCCTTGACTCCCATGTAAATAAAAATATTCAATTACATTAATTCAACGCTAATATCCAATAATTCTCAAGTCATAATTGAAGTAACCTTGATACCATATCCCTCTTCATACATTCCATAATAAAATAACCAACAAGGAAAATTTCACATTTAAAACAAAAATCAAAAAGGTTCATTTTGGGAAGAGGACATAAATAATCAATAAAAAATTATATTTAAAACATATCCTTTAAAACCATATAATATAAATGAATAAATAAATCATAATTTTGGGAAGTCCAATATTTATTAAAATACTTTTATAAATCCATTTTAACTGAAACATGTCATAGAAATAATTTATCAAACACCTAGTGGGCGTTAGAATTCACTTTTGAAAGAATAACCTTTATAAACCAAGGAATCCCCTTTATGTAAAGATTGAGAAAACACACAAACACTTAACCATTATATATTTATCAAATACTACTTTTATAGGATCTAATTTACCAAGAAATAATTTATAGAAAACTAAAGGATTAAATTTTTAAAAAATAAAAAGAGGTATATTAAAACACCCACCCCAATCCATTGAATTCTATCTTCCCTCTTCAAATAGTAAGATATTTGGATGAGAGAGACCCTTAAAGAACCCTTAATACTATGAATCTAAAAATTATAACTACCCCAACATTTTTCTTAACCACTATAGCTAACTAGGTCATGGAGGATGAAGAAACTTAGAGGAAGAAGAGTGAAGTTACTAGGACCATATTAATCCAATGATAATGGGGTATAAATAAATGGAAAACAATTTTTATAATTTATTATTAATTAAATAAACCTTTATAACATGTTAAAGTTCAATTCAATTGATTTTAGAATCTAAACCTCACTCATGTATGTAGTAAATAATGAAATAATGAACATGATAATTTTTATATAGTTTTAAACCTTCATAGAAACCTACTCCTTATTGTGGTTGGTTAGACTCCCCAACCAAACATCCTTCACTATAGGCAAAAAGAGTTTACAGGCTTATAACATTGGTGCAGATTCACACTATTCTAGTCTAGATTCACACAAAACTAGTATGTTTAACACTACTTACATAAATAATATGAAACTAGAATGATAAATATCTTATTGAGAGTTTTGTTGCTCCAAAAGCTTTAGAAGTGGATATCCCTTGATGAGAATTAAATATTATTCAAGAACATATTTCCACTTCATTCATATCTTACATAGAGATGATTCTCAATCTCAAACTCATATGATCTCACTAAATTCTTGAGCTCCACCAGATATATAAGATGATCCCTAAACTTTGGGTTGTAGAACTCTCTTTAGCTCTGTCTATTTTTCTCAATTTATATGATATTTAGGAAATTAAAACCTATTTCTTTGTAAACATATTATATCAGGTAATTTTAGAATACATGAATAAATTTAATTCTAGTAAATCATTTTCCATATTATCATTCTCTATTTTTCTTTCAATGAAATCATACAACATGATCCCTCTTATTTCCATATTTGGTTAGGCTCGCAAACATGAACCACGATCTACTGAATATTCTTTAATTTTAATAACTACATGTATATAGAAAAATACCACTTATACCCTTCTTCTTTATCAATAAATCAACACAAATTCAATCCAAAATATTCTTTATCCATGATCAATATGGAGAATAATTCAAAAATATAGAATTTGTGAATTTCAAGAATACCCATCATCTTTCTCCTCTATGAAACAATCTTGAACTCCACCTTATTAAACCTGTATTCACTACAAAATAAATTCTGAAAAAATAACTAAAAAATTCAAATGCTTAACCATTATAAAGAAACAGATAATCACCACATATGTAGATTTCAATGATTATTTTAACTCCGACATAGAAAATAATTATTACAATAACTTTCAGATTTAATATTTAGAGATTATTATTCCACAAATATAACTTTGAGATCAACATAAGCCCTTCAGATAAACCATATTGGAATATATAACAAATATGAACATTAATCTCCATTTATGAAATCTCATATATAATATCTTGAATCATATTTTAGATAATATGGTTTATTCTTTGAAGAAAAACTTGAGCATTTTTAAATTTTATTTCTTCATAATATACAATATCTCTAAAATCATATTTTTATCTAGAATACTCACTTGAAAATTCTATAATCATGTGACTGGATGTTTGGTAGATCAACCACGTGAACCTACTATATAGTGTGGATCTACTAAATGAACAATTCACTAAATGTATAGATCGAACATAACGTTGTGGATCGACTGCGAGGTAGATCACCGGACATGGAAAAATCATCCACATGAACAGTTGATTGAACATATGAATAAATAGTTGACTGAATTCATGAAAGAATAATTTAACACATGACCAATTGATCAATAATGTGACCAATTGATTGACTGCATGACCAATGGATCGACCATAAGGCCAACTGATCGACCGTGTGACCAAATTGAAGTAGAATTCCAGAATTATCAATTTTAGCATATAATTTCTTAAAAATAATTTCAATACACTTAAAATAAAATTAAAATAATCTCATAAACCTCAAAAACCTCTTTCTAACTCTTCAATTATATTGAAAACAAATTAAAATGAATAAAAACTTCATCAATAATTCCAAGGGTACTTTAATCTCCCCTTTTGGATTTGTTGGAAACATATCTCAACTCTTAAATATAAACTCAAATCTATTTGATATGTCATCAAAAATCATTAGAATCATCAAATCACATCTTATCTCACATGTGAAACAAATTTCACAACACAATTGGATAAGGTTATGTTTTTTAGAGAATTACATCCTTCGATATCAAGAAAATTTAGACAATCGGTATAGATGAAATCCCCCTTATTTCATGAAAAAAACACTTCTAATAGACTCCCCCATTCAGTATTATTCATAGCTTCGTATGAATATTCAGTGATCAATCCTCCTATTATCAAGAATTTTATTCCCCTTTTCATAATATTATGCCACCATTTCCACCCCTTTTTCAATACAATCCAAAAAATAGTGGGGATTATTCCACACACCTTAAAGTGATAGGAGATGGATAAACATGTAATTTCATCCTAAACTTGTAAAACCTGTCACTTGGCATATATTTTGTAAATATATATATGCAATCAAATTATGAGTGGAATTGTATTAGATTTTGATATCTCTATTACTCATTTTTTATTTAATGAAATTATATCTTATGTCTATGTGTTTGGATATAGAATATTGTATAAGTTTATTTGATAAATTTATTTTTCTATGATTGTCACACAAAATATTTCACGGTCTCTCAATTTCAACCCTCAAATATACTAACTACACAACCATCCACAAAGCCTGTGTACATGTTTGAGTGGATATCATATACTCTACCTTAACTACTTCGAGTGTCACTAAATTCTAATCATACTATACTATATCACACAAACATCACAAATGAATAAAGTCCCACCAGCTATAGATTTTTATTTTTAAAATCACCTTCCCAATTTTCAATAGTGAATCCACTCAACTTTAAGTCAATATTTCATTTGTATACCAATCCATAATTCATTGCTTCCTTTAAATACCTCTGAAATCTATTTGTTGTAAGCATGTGTGACTCTCTTGGGTCACTCTAAAATCAAGAAAAAAGTGTCACTACAAAGAAATTATCTGGTCTTGAAGTTTTAAAATACAACAAGATTCTGAGTAGTCTTTTAAATTCCTTTTGGTCAACCTTGTTTTTATTATCATCTTTACATAATTTGGTTCCAATAGAAAATTTTTATCAAAACCTATTAGTATTCTTCCATTAAAAACTTTTTCAAAAACTATTTGGTGGATTTTTATTTTTAAAAAAAATATGAATTTTGGTTTTAATTCAATCTATAATCCAAGAAAATAAGTCAATTTTATTATCATGTAATTCTTGGACTTTTATTTCATTTTCTTATAAAATTTATCACAAAGGAAATCTTGTTCACTAGAAAAATTATATCAGAAAAATACACTATGAAAAGTAGTCTTCCTATGGAAAAATCATTTATATAAAAATTTGTGTCAACCTTTCCTTTGGTGAACCCCATTTCCTTCATGCATCCATAAAGTTTTGAGTGTTAAGCTCTAGGAGCCTGATTCAAGCCATATAATTCCTTTCTAAGCCTGCACACTATGATTCCCTAAACATCAGGAATAAAACCATCTTGATGTTTAATTAAGACCTCTTCCATAATACCACTATTCAAAAATGTTGATTTCATACCCATTTGATACAGTTAATAGTTCATGTGTTCATTCACTAATAAAAATATCCTCATTGTTTCAATCCTTTCTACTGGAGAAAAGGTTTCTTCAAATTCAATGCCTTCCATTTGAGTATATTCTTTGTGTACCAGCTTGAACTTTTTTCTTGTTACAACACCTTTCTCATTCAATTTGTTTCTAAACACATATTTTTTTACACTAACATTTTGGTCTTTGGTCCATGGAACAAACTCCAAATGGATTTTTTTTCAATTTGATTCAGCACATCATGCATTTCTTGTAACTATTTTTCATGATCAATATCATTAGCCACTATTTATTTGTTCAAAATGTGATACAAGAGTTGTTTTATTTTATATCCTTGTTTTTTTACACTAGTGAATCATGGTTTCACATTATATTATATGTATCAACATGTGTTTACAACGTTGAATGTCTCACACCCTAATTAAAAATAGCCTCATCATCTTAATTCTTATTAGAATCAATATCAATAAATTTTTTTCTCATATTTTGATTTTTTATACACTATATTTTAAAAATATGCTCGCTCCTAACTTGTATTTATTCACATTCAGCCTCAAAAAACACTTCATAATTGTACTAATTTTTATACATTTTAGAATCAGAATACTTAACAAGAGAGTGTATCCTCTTTTTCCCGCACTTGAACCCATTACCACTAGATAGGTAACCTATAAATACCCCCTCATCAACTTTCTCTTCAGGATATCCTAGTTTAATACATATGATCTTAATAAAGAATGGAATTATAAATATGTTTAAGTACTTGACAGTTTGATTCTTCTTGAACCAAATATCATGAGGATTTTAATGTGTTTCAAGTCTCAAAATACATCAGTTCTGAATGTGTACTATAGTACAAACATATTCTCTCCAAAATTATTTTGAGACTTCATTTCCAGCTAACATTGTTTCACCCATCTCAACTATACTTCAATTATTCCTCTCTAAAACGCCATTCTATTGGGTAGTATATGTTGTGCTGAATTGATTCTCAATTCCATGATTTATTAAACATCTTTAAAATGCATCACATATAAATTACTTTCCATTATCAAATCTCAATTTCTAGTTAAAGAGTCCCAAATATTTTTTAACATTCACTAGAAAACTATAAACATCTCAATGGATTATGAATTTTTATTTATAAACATTACAATGGTCATTCAAGTATAGTTAATAATGAATTTGATGAAATATAAATCAACTCTTATAGACTTTTCCCTCATGGGACTACAAAAGTCTATGTGAATTAATTTGAGTTGTATAGTAGAGATAATGTCAACCTTATTGTGTGATGTTTGAGTTATCTTCCCTTTCTAACATGTTCCAAAAATAACATCACTTTATATTTTTAGATTGGGTAGGTTTATGAATTTTTCTTAGGCTTCTTTGGTCGATAAGACCTAGACTCCCATGTTATAGCATGCTCTCATCTTTTTTACCCATATAAAAAAAATTAGATCACTAATTAAAAACATATTAGTATCTTCCTCTTTTTATTCAGTAATGAATCTCCCATACATTAATATTTTAATAATACATGAGTCCTTTTTGAAAAAAAACATGTCCATTTATATAGATTTGACTAACACTCAAAATATTGTACTTCATACCTTCTACATACAATACAAAATTCAATTTAAAATTTTGGACTTCAATTTTTGTTGATCCAATCCCCTTTATTTTTAAATATAAATCATTACCAAAGGTGAATGGTCATACTTCATGTTTCTAATTTTTTCTGAAATCTTAAGATCACCTAATATATAGTAATATCAACCACTATTAAGAACCCATGACTTAGCTCTTTTGCTAGACTTTAATGAAATTTATGCTAGACATAACTTTTCTTCCTTGGGATTATGAATACCCTTTCCTTTCTTAGAATAGGTACCATATCCAAATGATCTTGTCATACACTTCTCTACACAATGACCCTACTACTCACATCTGAGGTTACTCGATAAAAATGTACATACATATTTCATCATTTTAGATAAAAACCTATTATATTACATAAAAATCATTCCTTATAACCATAAATATTTAGCATATTTTAATACTAGATACATAATAAACTTATCTCATGAAATATATTGAACATATCACACAAATTTATTCTCTATAATTACCCTTATTATAAATATTATACTTAGAACCTTTCTTTATAACCTAGGGAAATGGAAACATAAGAAAGGGTGATCTAAAATTCTCAATAAGGGTAAACATGTGAGATATTACTCAATAATCATATGAAATCATATGATAATAATAAGGGTATATGGTCATGTTTATAAATTATGAAGTTCATACCCAATTATTTTTATATCATAAATCATGATTCATGTCAAAAAGTTTTAGCATTTCAAAATAAACAAGTCATAAGAGCGAAGAATAATCATTGATAAATCATAATCCATGAGAGAATATCATAATAATAATAATATGTAATAGGAATTATGGAATAATAATAATCAAAGAAAATAATTTCATTAGTCAAGGATCACGACCAAATCCATCATCACATAGTGGGAAAATCCCCATAATAGATTGGGTTCACTCCCCAACCTATTTTCATTCATAGAATGGATCCACTTCCATCTATCCAAGTACATTTTTACTTTTCTTAATAATCCTCTTTATGGTTGAGTGTAAACCTCACAATATAAGATTTCAGGATTTCAAAATTAATCAAACAATTTCAAAAAAGCTACAGTCATAATAAATAGAACACCACCAAATTCAAATTCAAATTTCAAAAAACAAACACACATTATTTCCTTGATTTGTGTGTTGCCTAGAGTCGTAATAAGAACAACACACCTCACCAAAATCATTACTAACCCATGTAATTAGAAAGGAACCCCTGGAATCCAATTGATCTCGCCAATCATAAGCTCTAAAACCACCATACTCAAAAACCAAAAAACCATCCACTGAAGACCACCATCACTTCTTTAGACAACCCAACCACACCAGAGCACACTATCCAACAATGATCACCACTAATAGAATAATGACCATCAAAACCATAATCATTTGAAATGTTGGGGTGAAACACCAAATCCAAAAATTTAGGACCAACACAAACAATGTGTGAAAGGTTGCGCTTCTTGAAAATCCAAACCTGATCTAACAACATATCCCAAGACTTTCACCAAAACAATCACACTAGATTGACATGGCATGGTATCAATAGAACTGGAAGAAAAATAATAGTTTGTAGTGTACAAAGCCATAGTGATCCATGAACTTCAGAATGACCACCGATCTCTTCCGTTAAAACAATAAACAAACCATTGAGAAAACCAACACCAGAAGAAACCATGAAGAGGGATGGAAACCTCACCATCAGTCCACTCTCAATCCTCTTTTCATTCTTATAATGGGTTCAATCCCCATCCACTTTAATATTATATCATGAGATATAAATCATTACCCAATTTATTGGAGGGATATATGATTTTGGTCCCACCCATCACATAATGAAAACCATAAAAAAGTGTGGCACAATATCATAAAAACATTCATCATTTCATCATTGCATAACCCATGAAAAAGAAATAGGTTTTCTTAAATATTTAATCATAACTTAATTAATCTATTGGAAATAAATTTGTTTCATATAATCATCCATAAAACACCATCATCATAAGACATACATGGAAAGAAAGTGGATGGAATCATAATATCATATCCCCATTTAATCATATCAATAATTAAATTTTGTTTACATAGATGAAAATCTTGTTTATAAAATCATTTAAAATAATATTTTAAAATCAAGAGAAAATATCAATTTTATTTTGGTAAATTTTAAAAAAGATAAAATTCCCTAAAATATGGAAATAGGATTTTGTTTTAAAAAATTGAAGCTTTTAAATTAATCTTCATGATGATGCAAGGACATGATGGTGGGAAAATATTTCCATGACACATACATTAAAAAATAACATTATTTGCGCACTTTTGTAAAAAATCAAAAGTGATTCATATGGGAAACATTTGAAAATATTACTTTTAATCATTTAAAAAGAAAGTAAAAAAGTAGTAAAAATATCCTTTCTCAAACATTTAAGTATAGATAAAAACATCTATAAAACATTTTTAAGAACATGGGAATGAAGGAGAAAGATTACCGACACGAAAAGAAGAAATAAGGCCGACTTTTATTAAAAACATTTTATCGGTAATTTAAAGTAACAGAGAATAAAATGGTAAAATTACTTGAAATTTATAGAAATTAATATATAATAATAAAATATATTTGGTTTAAAGTATAAGTATTATATAAATTACCTCAATAGAAATTTAACACAGACAATCCTGAAGTGAAATGATATTTTAATATAAACTCTTACCTCAAGTCCAAACTTTATTCAAACGTGCGCTTAAGATACTATATAATAAATATAAATTTATTATATATCTATAATATAACCATATTAATACCTATATTATAATATATAGTTCCCTTATAATTTCCAATTACACATTTAATAATAATTATTCATTAAAATCAACATTCGAGTGTTAACTATTATGTTTCCCATGTATGTTTTGGTTCACCGATTCTGATCCTTGCACCCTGGTCATGGTTTCATAATATATATAATATTAATAATATTATAAGTATCATATTTATTAATTATATAAACTTTTATAACCATTAATATAAGGTGGTTATGAAAAATTAATTACGTCACTTTATGGAGATGACAGTATGTACATACGCACGAGTAATGGTTTCATTTTACAATGAATGGAAGAAAAGAAAGATAAATAATAATATATATTTCTAGAATTATAAAAATATCAAAAATATCTTATATATTCATTAAATATATCCATATTACCAACCATGTATGGAAAACATGAAAAATGAATCACATTGCTTCGTGGAGGTGGAAGTCCACACGTACGCACGAACGACAATATCATTTCTCATATAATGGAAATGGGGTATAAAATCAATAAAAAAAATTAACATAAATTTTTTTACAATATAAATTATACTTATTTAATCATTTTAATATGGTTATATAATGTTTTGATTAGGTTAAGGAAGAAAAAAACTCAAAATTGATTGGTAAATACAATTAACTCTTCTTTGGGAAACCTCCTTTGGCTTACAACTTAAGACTTCTTGGTTTGGTCTGAGTGAAATACCAAAAGATCTAGGACATGGGGTAGGGATGTTCAGAAGGTATTTTTTTAGGTATTGGATGAGATATATGACTCAAAAAGTGTGAATGGGTGAGGGGGATATGAACTCCTTTTATAAGTGAGTGGAGTGACACACTTGTAAATACTTATTACATTAAAATATATTAAGGTCATATTCAAGTGAAAGTAGAACCAAGGAAACCCAAATTAAAATATAATATAGTTTATTTTCGAATTACATTCAACCAATCACATTTATAAAAATTTTACTCATATTTTATTCCTTATCTATAAGTTTAACCTCTCATTAATATTTTTAACACTTGTTGTGGTGACAAAGTTTTACCATGATAACTATTCATTATGACCAAAAATGAAATTCAACTTACTAAAAAAAATTAAACCTCCTAGTTCCAAATATTAAAACCATTTTATAATATTCAATTTATATAAGTGGAATACATTCATTTTAAAATGATCATTAAAAAATGCAATGAAAATCATTTTTAGATAAATACATTTTTAAGCATAACACCAAATTTATTCTTATTCCTTGCCTAATAAAAACCATTAAATGAATGTTAAAATATTTCATTGAATATATTATATAAAATTTTCATTAAAATTATTCATAAATATTTATTAATTTAATTTATTAATATACAAATATGTTGCATGCATGAAAGTATTTGTTTCAAAAAAACATCTCTTTTTACCTTCAAATGGTTTAATTTTCATTTATAAACAATATATAACCATGAATTAATTTTATAAAATATAAATAATAATTTTTCATAAGTTTAATAATATAAATTAATTTTTAAATAAAATATATATGACAAAAATAATGCTAATAAACAAAATATTTCAAAATAGTTCTTTAATATTAATAGTATTTCTTAAGTGAATTTAAAATAATTTTTTACAATTATATTTCATTTCAATACCATATAACGTGATTCATTTTATAATTTATAATAATTATTAAAATAAGTTCAAAGTTTCTTTATTCGAAATATATAGAAGAAATTTATTTATTAAAGATAAATCTTTTAAAATTTTGGGGTGTTATAACATCAACCACACATTTCCTCAAGGCACTCAAATCATTTATGTGTTGTCCACTTTGAGGTATTTGTATTCATAGCTTGTATTATTTAATGATATAGTTTTTGCTACTCTAGATGACTCCCCATAAATTCATTCCTCATTCTAGGTAGTCACATTTTATACTATCATGTGTAGGATTTGTACCCAAACACTCCACAATACTAGCAGTGCCCTTATAAACTTAATCTCCTTGGTTCATAAAAATTATTCTAATACCTCTATCCAAATTTATTTTTTGGTTATACATTTTTGTGACTAAATTTTATTTTTTTTCTATTTTAATAACTTTCAGAGTTCCTCCTTTATTCTACTGATAAGGGATAATGTTTCTCCCCATTTTTCTTGGCCCAAGTTTGACTAGATTTTGAGTTTAAACCCTCATTTTTAGTGTAAAAATAATTACAAGAAGATTCATCAGGTTTAAATTTAACCTATTTTTTTACAAGATCACTCAAATGATTTAGGTCATTCAAATTTGAAATTAAAAAAATTAAATCCTCTTTTAAAATTTTTTCCACATTCTCACCCTCAAGATACTTGGACTACGTCTTTGATAATTATGATTTTTTAAAAGTGAATATATCTTCAAGATCTTTTACCATTTTATCTTATTTATTACCATTCAACATAGAGTTTTTTATTTTATCAAAAAGGGTTACTTCCTTATTTTTAAACTCATTCTTCTCTACTATCAACTTCTTATTTTCTTTTGCTAGTTTTTTTCTTTCTTGAGCGAGGTATTATTATCAAGAAAATATTCAATATCATCCTTAAAAATGTTTTCTGAAATAGTTGGTTCTAAATCATATTATTCCCTACTTGAAGTGTAAAATAGTTTTTCATCCTGATCTATGAAATTGATAAATTTATCACTAAACTCACTTTCAGGTTTACTACAAGAGGAGTGACTAACTCTTTCTTCTTTTCTCATCCAATTTATTCTCAATCCTCTAGAAAATTTATTCTTACTTTTTATAGATTTGGTTTATTATTTTTAACCCTTATTCCAATTTTATTTAAAATTTTATAATCTTTTTTATATTTAGAATGTAGTTCCTTATTCTTAGGACAGTTAATGCAAATGTGACCAATTCCATTAAATTTGTAGAATTAAGTGGAAATGTAATTTTCCACTTATTCTTTTCACAATTTAATCTCTTTGAAAAAATATCAATGATTATTTGATAGTCACCATTATCCTATTAATTTTTAGAGTCACTTGAATCTGCATTGTCAATATATTCTTTGATTTTCAACTTTCTCATGGCCTTAAAATCCATGTCATCTTTTTCCTTTTTCTTGAAGGATATAATTTTTATTATTTCATAATCTATGAGAATGTTATGTAATTCATCCAAGTAAATATAATATCTATAATATAAAGATTTTTTCTTATGATTAAACATGCATAAAAAATTTCTTTATGATATTCTTAACAATTATAGATTCGTCAAGTTCTTCACTTAACCCATGAATATTGATAAAAAACTTCATTAACCTAGGTAAAATATTTATTATAGTTACCGCCTAGCTATTGGAATGGAAGTTATGAATAAGATTCACTAAAATTTTAAAATATGATTTAAACATGTATATAAACTGAATCCTTTGTTTATAAATTATTTATAAATGAATTTATGAACTATTTTAGAATAAAGAAATTACTTTTCTAAGCAAACAATTTTTCTATGTACAAAGACAATTTTATCTCAATAAATTAAAAAAATAACTTTTGATGAATATTTTTAATAAAATTTATAAATTATATATTTAATAAATATTTTTGATACACATCCAATATATTCTATAGGCGTAACCTAAGAATAAATCCAATTATATGAGTACAAAGAGGTATTTTTCTAAGAAAGATAATTTTACTGTCTTTTAATGGATAACCTATTTTAAATATATTTTTTTACACTTTTATAATTTTTATTTGAAAAATTAAACTTAAATTTTGAAAGTGGAATATAAAAAATTTCTTCATGTGGATTTTTGGTATTTTTCAGAGAAGTTTCTTATTTTGATGAATAGTGAAAAAATACTAAATTTTAATTGAAAACTACCTTTTCATCTAATTTATTTATATAAATAAATTAAATATTAAATTTTTTTAAATTATATTTAGATAATATACATATATTAATCCAATTTAGTTCATTGGAACCAATTTCATATTGAAATTGGATATAAAAACATTTCAATTTTTTGAACTTTTTACTTTAAAACCCAGTTTTCCCGTCATATATGTGAGATTGATTTTAAATTAATTTCTACCCATTTTATAATTTTAATTTGTAAAAATTGATTCCATATTTTTAATAATAATAATTTATATTGTATAATAAGTTAAAATTAGTTTTTTACCAAAAATATTAGTGAAATTAATTAAAATTAATTACAATGATTAAGGTAAAAACAAGTTTACATAGTGGTTAAACTTTAACTTAAGTATCCAAATAACCTAGAAACATGTAAAAAATAAATTTTATAGACATATTCATACCATATACTCCATTTTAACAAAAATGTAACATTATTGGAGACACATTATGTAAGGGAGATCTCTCAATAGTGTTTACCTTTTTATATTTACAAAAAATGTCACTCCTCCTCCACTATAAAAAGGCACTCACCCACCTCACTTCCTCACACATATAAAACCAATTTGGATCATTAAAAACATAACCAAATAAGATCTAAAATTCCATAATATCAACTTATAATCCACACTTTGGTCATAAATCCAACCAAGGAATCGCTTTGGTACAAACCAAAATGAGTTACCCGAAAAAAGGAGGTAATGTTCTTCAATGTGCATTTCTATTTTATTTCTTTACCCAACCATTAATCTATTAATATTACATGATTATATAATAACATAAGAATATTAAATATACTTATATGTTTTTATTATATAGTTTCAACCTACACCTACACACACATCCTTTAAATGGGTAACAAACTTACCGTTCGTGTGTACGACGGACTACCACCTCATGAAACGAGGTCGCTCATTTTTCATTTAACACCTCTCATGGTTGGTAATTATGATGGGAATATATTTTTATATGATATATATGATATTTATGATTTATTTAATCTTCTATAATTATTATATATAATATAACTTCAAAATTTCTATTTTTTATAAATATGATAACTTCGTTTGTGGACATGCAAACTTCTGCCTCCTTAATATGATGTGATTAATTCACACTTTTCATGGAATGTATTAAGGGAGTGTTTAGTAAATTTATATTATATATTTCATTTACTTTTTTTCTTTAAAAATTAAAAGAAAACAGAAACAAAGTTTAGGCGTATGTACGACCTACCGTCTCCATAAATGGAGTATTCCATTTTATATTTCTATATTTTATAGATTATTATAAATATTTATATAATGAATATATATTATATTTATATCATGTTTTAAATTATTTAAATAATTAAATCATTATCTAAGTAATAGGATTAAGAATAACAAGTCAAAACATATACGAAAAACAAAACGGATATTACATGAAACTTAACATTGACATGGAATTGTTAATAAATGGGTAATATAAATTCATAAGTAAATAACATATAGAATTATATATAATATTATGGTTATTTTTTATATGTATAATAAAATTTTATTTATTAAACATGTGATTTTAATGAGTATGAAGAAATTCAAGACTTAAGCTAAGGGTTTTCTCATCTCACTTTTATTTCTGTGAGACTTATTCCTTATCCACCACTGATTTCTTTTGTATGGTGTAAATACTATCCATGAATGTATTATATGATTATTATACTTAAATTTATGTCTATTTAAAAATCCATCTAATGATATTTATTTTATGGGGTTTATGGTTTAAAAGTTACCAAATTGGTAATGTAATTTTGTCTCAATTTTCCTTCTTTGAGATACATGCCATGTTATACACCTATATTTTTCTATAAGGTGTATATAAAACCATTTTACATGTTATATTATGATAATACTTATTTTTATTATATTTTAAGATTCATTTAATGTTATTATTTCATGGGGATTATGATTCAATGTTACCAAAGTGGTAACAATTTATTGCTACAATCTCATCGTTCATCAGGATTGTTTATGATTATGATTCTGTTGATGAAATATTATGATAAATATCTCAAGAAATATGACGAATTTTATTCTACTTTGTTTATTCATGATATATTCAATTAATGGTACCATTTTTTCACTCTTTGGTACTTAATATAATTAAAAAAATGTTTTTAAGAAAATCTGACCTTATTTCTCTCTTCGATTGGGAATCTATTTTATTCAAAAACAATGTTTTCTAAAAAAAATTTCAAATTTTTTCTCAAGATTCATTTATAATTTTTCAATTTTTTTCAAATAAAAAGGTTTTAAAAATGTTTTCAATGTTCATTTATAAATTTTCAAGCAAAAAAAAGGTTTTTAAAATGTTTTCAAGCTTCCTTTATAAGTTTCTAAGGAAAAAGGTTTTAAAAGTTTTTATAAAGATTTATTTATAAGTTTTAAAAGTTATTTTCAAATAAAAAGGTTCTAAAAATGTTTATAAGTTTATTTTATAAGTTATCAAAGCTATCTTCATTGATTTTTTTTCGAAATGATTTATTTTTTAATTTTTTTTCAAAGTGGAAATGATATTTTATTCAAGAAATGTTTTAAATGATTTTTAGTGATTCCTTTATAAGTTTTCAAAGTGATTTTAAAAGAAAATTATTTTTAAAATGTTATATATTTTAAAAAGTGATTTTCAAATAAAATTTATGTTTCAGTGATCTTTCAAAATCCTTCTCCTTATAAGATGTTGGGAAAAAATCCCTCAAGGTATCATTGCAGAATTTTTTGGTTGATTGTGTTTGTTGACAAAGAAGGTTTCTAGGGTGAATTGTTGAGTTCCAGAGATGTTGTTGACAATCCATGTTGACAAAGAACCATGACAAAGGAACAGATGATCTTGAGGCAGTACAAAAGAATAGATACAAGGTGGCTCCATTTTATAGTGTTTGACAAATTTTTAGTGTCCAAATTTTTTAGGTTGGTGAGCATCGCGAAAAGTGGATATCCTTGAAGATCTCATCAAAATATGGAAAAGGGATGAATTTAGTGAAGATAGGCTTCATGGTTTGGAATTCGCAAAGACCAGAAGAATGTTGATGGTGATGCTTCGCGATTACATCAAGATTCGTGAATGGCAGAGTTGAATATCATTGTGGAGGAAAAGAGCATTACGAGTTGAGCTTCACGGAAAAGGCATGAAGGAAATTAAGGGATGCTCCATGATTACAATGAGCTCTGCGATCTGAAAATTTTCGTGGTGCTTCGCGATTTTGAGTTAATTTCGGTGGGAACTTCGGAGCTTTGCGATTTGTGATGAAGTGGCATTGACTTTGTGCGGAAGGTTCGAGGGTCAGTGGAATATCCTATAAATAGACCTCGACCCCCTCGGGAGAAAAAAGAGAGAGAGAGTTTTCAAATAAAAATATTTGCTCTCAGCTCACGAAGGTGGTTCGCGAAGGCAGTGTGCTTCGCGAAAGAAGAGCTTCGTGGTGGATAATTTAGCTCTGTGAAATTTGCGAGCACCACATTGGATCAGTGATTTTCACGAGGGAAGTCGCTCTGCGACGAATTGAGATTCACAAGAGTGCTTCAAAAAAAGGCTGGAGCTTCATGAAGGCTGGTTTGAGCTTTGCGAAATTGGGAGCCTCGCGAAGTAGGGTGCTTTGCGAAGGTACTTCCAAAGGTAGTTGCCTCGTGTTCAGAGGCAAAGTGGTATTAATCTGTGGGTGAAAGTTGAAATTTAGTAGAGCATCTATGTACAGTGGAGGATGCATTCATTAATGGAAATTAAGAGACCTACAGGTCTATAAACTGTGAGTGGATCTTCTGAAGAAGAAGTGAGCTCACTTTAGTTGAGAGAGCAGTGAGTTCTCGAATTGTGAGTGGTTTTAAACTAGGAGGGATAGTGAGTCCTCTTCAAACTTGTAAATAGTAGTGCTCTTATAGTGGAATTGGTAAATCAGCACACTTCCGGTGTATGCTCCTTGGACGTAGCCCAGTGAGGGTGAACCAAGTAAAAACTCATTGTGTCCTGTGCATGTTTTAAGGTTTATTCATACTCTGCATCGGGAAGGAGAGAGAAGATGGTTTTGTCTAACAGCAAAACAAGATCAACAAGGGGCAGTTGTTTTAATCTGTCATACCCTAATTCACCCCCCCTCAGGGTATCTAGCCTAGTGGACCTAACATAAGATGAAATCCTTTGATATAGTTTATGAGTAACTAAGGATATGATCCAAGGATACCATTCATATTATTTAAATAAATGGTTTATGTTTTGATGGAATAATTTTTATCGAACCCTTTTCTTTTCCACGGGTAAAACATGTTTCAAAGATATTGTTATGAAACTCATTTCTTTTCCAAAAGATAATCACATTTCAAAGATATTGACATGAAACCCATTTATTTTCTATGGGTTAATCAAGTTATGAAAGAATAATTGTTTTAATGTGTTTTTATGATGATATTAAATCACTTTGTGCTTTATTCATGTTGTGGTTTGTGGACATAGGTTATACGATGGGGTTTCCTAGATAGCGTCGGGTAATATCGTTATAGCTTATACGATGGGGTGTCCTAGACAACATTAGGTAATCTTGTTACAACTTATATAATGGGGTAGCCCATATAGTTCTGGGTAATCCCATTATAGGTTATATGATGGGGTGGCCTAGATAGTACCGGGTAATCCCTTTATAGATTATATGATGGGGTGGCTCAAATAGCATCGGGTAAGCCCATTACAACGCATATGATGGGGCATCCTAGATAGCAATTGGTGAGCCCATTATAGATCTTTAATGTATTGGGTGGAGATTTATATCTCATGAGATATACATGGATGAAATGTGGAGTGAACCCGATTTATTAAGGGACTTTGTCTACTAACATGGTCTTGGGAGTGAACCTTGACTACTAAGATGGTCTTGGGAGTGAACCTTGAATACTTAGATGGTCTTAGGATTGAAACATGAGTAATAATATGGTATTGGGAGTGAACCTTGACTAATAATATGGGAAACAATTCTATGGTCTTGACCCACTATGGTAAGAAGGTGTAACCTGGTCCACTATAAAGGAAGGGTTGTGACTAGGGATAGCGGTGTATCTCACCCAATAGGTGCATCCCTAATGAAATGCTTTGATATTTTTTGGAAATAATCCTTGACTTATAAGGATTGATTTTATATGTTTATCTGTATTCCACAAGTCTATGTCTTATTCCAATGATATTATCTCATGAATCATGCTCTTTTATTTCCTTATGATTCATGATTGAACTTCCAATCTTTATGCCAAGACTCATGATTATGATCTTTGATATGTAGGGTATGATCTTCAAATATTATGACCATGTTCTCATACCCTTATATCCATGTTATGATTGCATATCTCCTTTATTTTTTTCCCTTATTGAGCATTTAAGCGCTTCCTTTCATATGTTTCCATTCCCAAGGTTATGAAGAATGGTTTTAAGTAATATTACTAAAGGGGAAGATCTTTATGGGAGATGTTGAAGATCTTTCAACAAATTAAAAGAATGTGTTCCCAGTTTCCAAATACACTAAAATATTATGTTCCTAGTTCATAAACGTTTTTAAAATGCTGAATATTCATCTAAAATGATGTAATATCCATGTGTGCTAAGCCCGAGTCGCTAAATTTGGTATCAAAGGAAAGTTTTAGTAAACATTTGGAAACTAGGATGAAAAAAAATTAGTGATATCTCTGGGGATATTTCTAAGGATATGTATAGGGATTTCTATAAGGATAAGCCTAAGGTGTCCTATATTAAAGAAGGTGTCATAATTCTGACATCATATAAGTAATTTTTTAGGGTTATGTGGTTTTCTGCTTTGAAAAGTGTTTCTCACACTATTCTTTCTAGTTTTAGTCAATGGAAGGAACCACGAGGAACTAGGTTAACTTTGAATGTGACTAAATATTTTCTAATGAGTAGTCAAATGAGATGATGACTAGAGTAAATAAAGTCATGATCATGCCTAATTAGTTTTCATAGAACATGATTAACAACATGTACCTTAATCAACTCTCAGACTAACCAAATAATATAAGGAAAGAGTTCGCTGAGAATTCAGGTAATGGATACCACATATAAAAGAAGATCCGGTTTCTTACATGTTGAGAATGTGGGAGAAGCACCCAAATGAATGTATTTGAGGAACAAGAGGATGATTTGACTGTGGAAAATGACACAAAGAAAGTAACTATAAAGGGAAAATGAAAAATTCATTTAACATAATGGATGAGAATATTGTCCTCCTTAAGGTACTATCAATTGATAAATGATTTAAATGTAGAAAGAATGGAAATTATGAAAATCTATTTCCTAAATGGAAAGCTTGTGAATAGAATCAACAATGTGGTACAAGTAAGGTTTATATTGTTGATGATGATGAGACTACAGGTGAAATTTTAGAGGAAATAGGTATTAAGTAATTCATGAGGTAGCCTTGTTAATGTCCTAAGGTTGAAGTGGAATAATCAAAGTGTTTATGTATTTGGATTCAATAGTTATGAATTGTGAAATATATAAGGATTGTCCAGTTTATGTTTTTCGCTAAGGATTTACAGGAATATATTGAATGGTTCTGATGGACTAGAAATGTGATTTAATGGAAAGGTGATATTCATGGAAAACACATGATTAAGGGAAATATAAGCTTTAATATGTTCCTAATGTTGAGATAGTGATGTTTGGATAAATATATGTTGGATATGAATAAGTAAATTGGATGATATTAATTACCTTGGTACTGATTAAGGATTTTTTGACAAAGTGGTCTATGTTATCATTTATTGAGTTTAAAAAATTTTGAATTTAAGTAATATATCCAATAATCTTTGGAATAATAAATCTTGCATGTTCTTAATAAATTTTTATGGTAATTTAGTTTATTACCATGTTTTAAGAGAATACATGATAAATGTATTCACATGTTTGGAATTTGATAACAAAGAGATACCTTATGATATAGGGGGGGGGGGTCAATGTTAAGCTAATTTAGTGACATTATTTCAAAAAATTTGGATTTTCAACTTTTTAAAGGGTTACAAGGTTTACCATTTATGGAATGGTTTAAGTTAAAATTCATATGAGGTTTTAGGGATTAAAGTATTATCTCTCCATGTGAGGATTTATGAATATTGGATAACCTATACTAAACTTTTTTCTGTGATGATAACTAAAGATATATGGAATTACTTATCATTCTAAATATAGATCTTATGATCTGTTATTTCTTTAGGAATAACAAATTAAACTTCATTTTTGGAGTAAGAGGTCAAGTGAAAATTTGTCAATACAAAACTAAAGGGTGAGATTTCACATATGAAATGGAATGAAATCAAGTAAGTATATATCCTTGTGAAAATTACTCAACTTTAAGAAAATGATCTAGGAATAAAAAATTTATCTTATTACCTTCAATTCTGATGAATTTAATAGTACCTTAGATCATCATAGATTTATGGTTTTGTGATCATTAACTTTATCTCAACCACCCACTTTTGCTAATCAATTTTCTCTATCACTCTTCATCCGAACTTGATAGTTAGATTTATCTTCCATGTATATGTTTTCACTTTCCACCTATGTTATCTAATGTGTAAACATGGTTATGAGTTACGTTGGGTAACCATTATGTTCCCAACTTTTTCTTTTAAAAGGCAATTTTAGTATTAATTTTTATGATTTGGGTTTCTATTAAAGGAAATTTCAAGTATTAAACCTTTGATAACCTAGATGGATTTCAATGTGAAATTAATTTTAAAGGGGGTAGAATGTAATACCCTGATAGTTTTTAAAATATTTTTTTTTGAATTAATTTATCTTTTTGATATATTTTATTTCATTTAACACTGAATATAGTTTTTGTTATATGAAATCACTAAGTTTGGATTGCATTTCACGCAACACCAAGTTATTCTTGCACTACACACAACACTTAAATTAGATTTCGATATATGTAACACTATATTTGGATTTTGTTACTCACAATTCCTAGTTTATTTGATAGCTTTAATCACACACAAGGATGAGTTTTACCTAACTAAAACATACTATTAATAATTTTATTAAAATGTTATTATAGTTACCACTTAGCTGTTGGAATGGAAGTTATGAATAATATTAACTAAATTGTAAAAATATGATTTACACATGTATATAAAATTAATCATTTTTTATCAATTAATTATAAATTAATGTAATAACTATTTGAAAATAAATAAATTTATTTTCTAAGAAAACTATTTTTCTATGTACAAACACAATTTTATCTCAATAAATTAAAAAAACCAATATTGATGAATGTTTTTAATAAAATTTATAAATTATATATTCAATAAATATTTTTAATATTCATCCAATATATTTTATCAGCATAATATAACAATAAATTCAATTATATGAATAAAATGAGGAATTTTTCTAAAAGGTAATTTTATCACCTTTTAATGGTGAACCTATTTTAAATATAATTTTTGGATAATTTTATAATCTTTATTTGAAAAAATAAAATTAATTTTTGAAATATTAATATAAAAATTTACTTTGGGTTAATTTTTTATATTTTTCATAGAAGTTTCATATTTTGATGAATAGTGAAAAACACTAAATATTAATTGAAAACTGCTTTTTAATCTAATTTATTTATATAGTTAAATTAAATTTTAAATTAGTTTTAAAGGATATTTAGATAAAATATAAATCAATTAATCCAATTTAGGTCATTGGAACCAATTTCAAATTTAAATTGGATATAAAAACATTTTGAACTTTTGAACTTTTTACTCAAAAATCCACTTTCCCGTCACGTCTGCGGGATTAATTTTAAATTAATTTCTATCACTTATGATATTTAAATTTAGAAAAATTGGTTACATATTTGGAATAAAAATAATATATAATTTCTAGTAAGTTCAAATTAGTTTTTTCCAAAAATATTAGTGAAAGTAATTAAAATTAATTACAACGATTAAGGTAAAAATGAGTTTACTCAGTGGTTAAACTTTAACTTAAGTGTCCAAATAACCTAAAAACATGTCCAAAATCAATTTTATATCCATATTTAAACCATATAATCCCTTTTATTTTAAAATTTATTGTCATTGGAGACACATTATGTAAGGGATACCACTCAATAGTGTTTACCTTTTTAGATTTACAAAATGTCACTCATCCTCCACTATAAAAATACACTCACACCCCTCACTTCCTCACACCTCTCAAGACAAATGGATCAACCAAAAACTGCCCAAATAATCTTAAAACTTCTCTTATCTCAATGTATAATCAAAAATTTGGGCATAAATTCAACCAAGGAATCCCTTTGGTTCAAACCAAAAGAAGTTACCCAAAAAAAGGAGGCAACATTCTTCAATGTGCATTTGCATTTTATTTATTTCTCCACCCATTTAGTGATTCATATTCCATGATTATATAATAACATAATTATACTCAATATAATGATATGTTGTTATTATAAGGGTTATACCTATAACTACACACACTTCCATCAAATGGGCAACGAACTTAAAATTCATGTGTACGTCATACTACCGTCTCATGAAATGATGTCATTCGTTTTTCCTTTACCACCTATCATGGTTGGAAATTATAAGGAATGTACTGTTTTTATATGATATTTATGATGTATTTATGATTTTATAATTATTATATAAAACACACGTTCATGATTTCCATTTTGTGTAAATATGATAACTTCATTTGTGGGTGTGTGGACTACCGCCTCTTCAAAGCGATGTGATTCGTTCACACTTTGCATGGAATGTATTAAGGATGAGTTTAGTAAATGTATATGATATGTATGAAATAATAATTCTACTGGAATTAAAATATATATATATATATATATATACATTTCATTTACTTTCTTTATTTCAAAATGATAATAAAACGGAATTAGTGTCCATGCATATATACGGCCTACCGTCTCCATAAACGGTGTATTCCATTTCATATTTTTATCTTTTATAGATTATTATAAATATTTATATAATGAATATATATGATATTTATATCATGTTTTAAATTCTTTAAATAATTAAATCATTATCTAAGTAAGAGGATCAAGAATAACCAGTCAAAACATATACAAAAAACAAAGTGGATATTACCCGAAATGTAATATTAACATGAAATTGTTAATAAAAGGGTAATATAAATTCATAAGTAAATCACATATGTTATGATATATAATAATATGGTTTTATGGTATATTTATAATAAACTTATATATATTATATATGAGGTTTTAATGTGTACAATGAAAGTCAATACTTAAGGTAAGGGTTTTATTGTCTCACTTTTATTTCTGTGAGACCTATGCCTTATTCACCACTCATTTCCATTGTGTGGTGTATATAATAACTGTGAATTTATTCTATGAATCATATAATTAAATTTATGGGTATTTACATATCCATTTTATGATATTTATTTCATGAGTTTTATGGTTCAAAAGTTACCAAATCGGTCTAGTAATTTTATCTCAATTTTCCTTATTTGAGATACATGCCATGTTATACACCTATATTTTTCTATGAGAAGTATATAATACACTTTTACAAGTTATATAATTAATATAATTATTTTAAATATATCTTAATCTTCATTTAAGTTTATTATTTCATGTGGATTGTGATTCAAAGTTTCCAAAGTGGTAACAGTTTATTTCAATAATCTCATCATTTATCAGGATTATTTATGATTATGATTCCATTTATGAAATATTATGATCCATATCTCAATAAATCTAATGAAATTTATTCTCCATTGTTTATTCATTATGTCTTCAAGTAATGGTACCATTTTACACTCTTTGGAACTTAATATAATTAAGAAAATATTTTTAATAAAATCCGACTTTATTTATCTCTTCGGTCGGGAATCTATTTTATTCAAAAACCATGTTTTCTAAAAACGTTTTCAAAGGATATTTTAAACTCATTTTCAAGGAAAATTATTTTAAAAGTGTGTTATTTTTTTTTAAATCAAAATGTTTTAAATCTTCCTTTATAAGTTTTCAAGGATATTTTCAAAGAAAAGTTTTTCAAAATGTTTTCAACCTTCCTTTATAAGTTTTTAAATATATTTTCAATGAAAAGGTTTTAATTTTTTTTTCAAATATTCATTTATAAATTTTCAAGGTTATTTTTAAGGAAAATGGTTTTCAAAATTTTTTCAATATTCATTTATAAGTTTTCAAGGAAAAAGGTTTTAAAATATTTTCAATATTCCTTTATAAGTTTTCAAGGATACTTTAAAATAAACACATTTTCAAAATGTTTTCAATCTTCCTTTATAATTTTTTAAATCTATTTCCAATGAAAAAGGTTTTCAAAAACCTTTAAGTTTTAAAAAGTGTTTTTAAAAGTGGAAAAGATAATTTCCTCAAGAAATTTTTTAAATGATTTTTAATTATTCCTTTATATGTTTTCAAATTGATTTAAAAAAAGGATTTTGAAAATGTTATATGTTTTAAAAATTGATTTTCAAAGAGAATTTATGTTCCAAGTGATCTTTCAAAATCCTTCTCTGTCTAAAATTAATTCCATTGATATAGTTTATGATTTACTAGGGATATTATCCAAGGATATCATTAATATGATTTCTCTAAATGTTTTATGTTTTTATGGAATAATGTTTATGGAACTTATTTTTTTCCACGGGTGAAACATGGTTCAAATAGATTGTTATAAAACTTTTTTATTTTCCTTGGGCTAATGACATTTCAAAGATATTGACATGAAACCCATTTCTTTTACATGGTTTAATAAGGTTATGAAAGAATAATTATTTTAATGTGTTTTAATGATGATATTAAATATCTTTATGATTTTTTCATGTTATGGTTATTGGACATGGCTTATATGATGGGGTTTCCCAGATAGCGCCAGGTAATCCTGTTACAGATTATATGATGGGATGGCCTAGATAGTGCAGGGTAAGCCCATTACAGCTTATACTATGGGGTGGCCCAAATAGAACCATCTAATCCCATTACATCTTATATGATGGGGTGGCCCAGATATCACTATGTAGGGCCATTATATCTTATATGATGGGGTGGCTCGAATAGCATTGGGTAAGCCTGTTATATCTTATACGATGGAGCGGACCAAATAACATTGGGTGAGTCTATTATAGCTCTCTAATTAATTGGTTAAAGATTTATATCTCATGATATAGACATGGATGAAATGGGAAGTGAACCCGGTTCATTAAGGGACTTTTTCCACTAAGATGGTGTTTGGAGTGAACCTTGACTACTAATATGGTCTTTGGAGTGAACCTTGGCTACTAATATGGTCTTTGGAGTGAACCTTGACTACTAATATGGTATTGGGATTGAACCTTTACTACTAAGTTGGTCTTGGGAGTGAACCTTGAATACTAAGATGGGAATCAAGTGGACGGGCTTGACCCACTATGAGAAGAAGGTGTAACCTGATCCACTATAAGGAAAGGGTTGTGACTGGGGATGGTGGTGTGTACCGCCCAGTAGGTGCATCCCCCATGAAGTTAATTTTTAAGTTTTTGAAATGAGCCTTAACTTATAGAGAATGATTTTATATGATTATGTGTATACCACAAGTGTAGCACCCCCAATTTGAGGTATATAGCCTTTTTATGCATTTTTATCTGTTTAAAGTGCATGGGGTGAGTTGGGAAGAGGTTGGGAGAGTTTGGATTGGTTTTGGATGAGTTTGGAGGCTTTTGTATGGGTGCACGGTTTAAGCACGATTAGGGGAAACCATGCGAATACTCCAGGAAACCGTGCAGGGGGAGACAGTAGGCTTCACATGGCCTGCGCACGATTTTCCAAACCGTGCGAGGCAACCGTGTATACCCTTGCTCTCGAGGCAGTAGCGTTCGCACGGTTAGCGCACGGTTTTCCAAACCATGCGAGCTAACCGTGCGGCCACTTAAAATAGAGTTTTAAAACCCAAGTTCACTCAGGATTTCCTCATTCCTCTCCAATATTCCTCTCACTCGAGCCTCAATCAGGATTTCAGGTTCTCATGGGTTGAGGGTGCTCTCCCACTCATTTTGGAAGCGTTTTGAAGAGGTTTCTTGGCGGTTTGAAGGTGGTTTCTCCCAGGTAAATCTCTCCTCTTGGTTTCATTGTGTTTTCCTCTAGATCTACATCTCCCTATCTCTCGGTTTTCTAGATCTACACCCCTTGTGTGTGTATCTAGGGTTTTGGTTTCCTTGGATGTTGATTTTAAGGCTTGTGAATGCTAGGGAAAAGGATTTAGAGAGGTTTTGGTGGTGCGTTTGCCAGTTTTGAGGTGAGGTTGCTTGTGGGTCGATTTCTCGGGAACCCTAAAGGTAGGTGGCTTCTCTCTCGACTCAACTTGGTTACAACTAGTGGTTTTTGGTTACAATTAATTTGGTTGGCTTGAAATTAATTGCATTTTTATGTGAAAAGTTGGTTGGAAATCCATTTGGGAATTTTTGTGAAAAGGGGGGTTTTATGATGAAATGTTATTCTTGTGGATTTTAAAATGGAGATTTTAAAATGGAATGATATGGTTGATTTGTGAAATGATTCATGGAAATGGTTTTCAATAAAGAGGTTGTTTTATTGAAATATGGTTTGGCATGGAAAATGATTTTCAATAAATGGGTGATTTATTTAAGTGGATTGATGTGCAATGGAATGGGTTGATTGCATGATGTTGTGACCTTGGTGGGTTTATGCTTGGTTTGTATTGATTGAAATGTTGTGTGGAAGTGGGTGGGAAGTCTCACTATAAAAGGTGATGGATAGTGGTCGGAAGAACCACCATGTGGGTAATGGTCGGGAAGTACTGCTAGTTGTGAATGGGTGAACGAGTTGGGCAGAAGTCCCACCGTTTTGGTTGTTTTGGTGTGAATGGGTGAATGGGTTGGGTGGAAGTCCCACTGTTTTGGTTGTTTGTTATGCATTTATTTGCAAGTTGGAAATTATTGTGCTAGTGTGTAAATGATGAAATGGATTGTGGCATGTTTTTTTGGCTTTCCCTTGGTGGTTTGGTTTGGGTGAGATGGCTTGGTAAGGGTGTGTTTGGATTATGGTAATGGTTTAACTTGTGATTTATTTTATATAAATTATTTTATATAAATGTGCTAATGGTTTTATCCTAGTGGCATGTGTAGGGAAGTCATTTGGGGAAAACCTACTGAGTTTTAGTACTCACCCCCTGCTTTGGCACGTTGGTGTCTTTGCAGATGTTGTATATCGTGACGTGGTAAAAGGTAAGGCATCTCCCTCCTTTAGTGGTGCATTGTGATATCTTGGTGGATCTTGGAGCATGGAGCTTGGTGTGGAGCTGTGGTGGTGTCATGGCTCATAGTGTTTGTTGTTTGGTTTCTGTTTGTACTCTGATGTGGTGTAGACATGTCTGGTTGTATTGGTTTTGGGTTGTATTGTGGTACAACTTGGTTGTCTTTTGGGAATGCATGTTTGGCTATTTTTTTGACATGCATCATATAGTGGTGGTTAGTAGATTGTTTGGTTGGTTTTGTCTTAAGGGAAAATCATTCCCCAAATTGTTCTCAGAGCCCTCGGCATTTATTTCCAGCCTTTGGCACCTTGGGAACGTCGCTTAAGGCCAAGTAACCCTCACCACATCCTCAAGCCAATGAGATAGGGGCGGGGTGTTACAAAAAGTCTATGTATTATGCCAATTATATGATATCATGATTCATGCTCTTTGATTTCCTTATGATTTGTGACGTATGAACTGTCAATATTTATGCCATGGATCATTATTATGATCTATGATATTTAGGTTATGATATTCAAATGTTATGATCATGTTCTTATACCCTTGTGTCCATGTTATGCTTATGTATCTCCTTTATTTCTACACTTACTGCGCATCTGAGCTCACCCTTTCTTATGTTTCCTTTCCCCAGGTTATGAAGAAATGTTTTTAGTAGGTGTAATAAAGGGGAAGATCTTTATGAGAGATGTTGAAGATCTTTCCCCAAATTAGAAGAATGTGTTCTCAGTTTCCAAAGACGCTAAACTATTATGGTCCTCAGACATATACTTTTGTAATGTGCTAAATATTTATATAAACTGAAGTAATATACATGTTTGTTAAGACTATGTCTCTATATATGTAATTTCACATAGCTTCTATATTAAATACGTGACTTGAATGAGAAATATCTTCTTGGGAGTTATGTTTCTTTAGAAACTATAGATGTAGATACCCCTTAATGATACTTTAAGAATATTCAATAATAGTTTCTCACTTTATGAAGATACGATGTATAACTTCTTATTAATCTCAGACTCATATGATATCACTAAATTGTTGAGCTCTAATAGATGTGGAAGATGATCTATAAACTTTAGCTTCATGAACTCTCTTTATCTATCTCTTTTTTCTCAACTTCTATGATATTCAGGAAATTAAAAACTCTTTCTTTGAAAACATCTTAGATTAGGTAAACTCAGAATACATGAATTAATTTAACTCCACTAAATCATTTTCCAACTCATCATTATTTATTCTTCTTTCAATGGAATTATACATCATGATCCCTCTTATTTCCATATTCAATTGGGCTTTCAAACAAGCACCATGATCTCCTAAATATTCTTCACTTTTATAACTACATTTCTATAATGAAATACCATTTATACCCTTTTTTCTTAAGGAAAGCTTAAAAAACTCATTCCAAAATATTCTTCATTCATGATCAATATTTAGAATAATTTAAAAATTGTGAACTTGTGAATTCCAAGAATACCCATCATTTTTCTCCTCACTAAAAAAATCTCTAACTCTACCATCTTCAACCTTCTCGCACTACACAACAACTTTTGAAAAAATAACTTAGCATCTCAAATAATAAACCATTTTAAGCATAGAAAGAATCACCACATATCCATATTATTGTGATAATTTGAACCCCAACATAGAAAATCATCATCACAAGAACATTCCAAATTTAATATATGGATATTCTTATTCATCAAACACAACTTCAAGCACAATGATACCTCTTTTGATAAACTAGATTGAAACACTAAATAGATATAAACATTAATCAAAACTTATGAAATATCACATGTAATATCTTGAATCATATTTTAGATATGATGTTTCACTCTTTGAAAAACACCTTTAGAATCTTCAAAATTGATTTCTTCTGAATATACAAAATCTAGAAACTTGTATTTTCACCTTGTAGAATAACTTGAAAATCCTTTAAGTGTGTGATTTACCATGAGGTAAAGACACTATGTGAATCTACCACATAGTCTGGATCGATCATGTGGATTGATCACATGAACAATTCATTAACTTTATGGATCATCCATAATATTATGGATTAACTGTGAGGGAGACCACTGACTATGGATAGATTGGACATATAAACAAATGATAGGACAGATGAATAAATAGTTATTCAATTGCATGACCAAATAATTGACTGCATAACCAACTAATTGAACACATGACCAACTGATCGACTTCATGACCAACTAATTGACTGCTTGACTAACTAATTAACCATATGACCAAACTCAAGAATAATTTCAGAATTATCAAAGAAAGAAAAAAATTGCTTCATGATCATTTTGATCCATATAGAATCAACTCAAAAACATATCATAGGTCTCAAACGCATCTTTATAACTCTTCAATCAAGTTAGAAACAAATGAAAACCAATAACCACTTCATTAAAAACTCCAAGGGTACTTCATAGAGAAGAGGAGAAGAGGATAAGAGTAAATGAAGAGAAAGAAGGGTATTTACCATGAAAATACACAATCATTAAAGGAGGAGTATTAATGTAGGCCAAGGAAGGAGTGGAAGTTATCTGAGAGGGATCTCCCTTGAAGGATTTAGAAAAATGGGAAGAAAATAGGGTTCTCCCCATTTAAGAATGAAATGGAAATTTCCAAAAATAAAAAATCTGGACAAGTTGCATGGTTTGGTTACATAGTTAGGGAATCATGCAACAATCATGAATGTGATTCTTAAAATAATCCTCCTCGTTGCTTTATTTAGGTGAACATCTAACACTAAATGTGTGATAACTGTTCATCCTTCACTTCCCTCCCAAAATCTATATTTATTGAAATTTAAAACCATAAAAAATTAAATGAATAAAATAGGTAATAAAATAAATACCAACCCATTACATCATGGGTTTTACAATCCTTCCAAGCAATAAACTTTCTTCCACTATAAATTTACTCAACTATACTCTATATGATAGGGTTTAGATCCAAAAAAATTAAAATATAAAATAATGTGTAAATGTTTCCACCACTTGCACCCCATTCACACATGGGGCTCTCCCCACAATTTAGTCTTTCCCCTACACTTGAAAGTCATAATCTCAAAACCATTGTTTTAATCACCCAAAATTAAATACATTAAATAACTAAATAGGAAATATCATAATAAACTAATAATACTATTACAATCCAAACTCCTAAAATATTTTAAAATTAGTTCAAGAGAAACACTCTCAAATAGAACTCAACCTCCCAAACACATCTCAAATTGAAATTTATCACATGCATTAAAAAACCACTATAACCAAATATCCTCATAACATTTGAAACCTCGAGAATAAAACTAATTGGAATATAATTCAAACTTATAATCATTTAACAAATACCATAACAATATTGAGTAATATAATATAAACTCAAAATATAAAATTTCAATTATAAAACCCATGTATTTCTAACACATAGGGAAAACAACAAAACTTTAGGTTCCAAAACAAATTCCTTTACCAAATCCAAAGTTCATTTAGAAAAAATAATACATAATAACTTTAGTTCATACTCTTTAAAAACCATCGAAACAAGTTTGAAGTAAAACTCTTTATAAATCACTCTCCATTTGTGTGTATAAAAACCAGCATCAATTTACTTGATTCCCTTTTTATAAAAAAGTACAAGTTAGTTATTCATGAAAAGTACTTTTAAATGCAAAAAACCAAGTCATGGTTTAAAAAACTTCTTTATTTCACTTAGTAAAGGGGGAAAGGTTCTTTGTAAATCATTCAATATTTATATTTATCATCCATATCCCTAGTTTTATAACTCCTTCATAAGAGAAAAACATAATACCATATATATATATACACCAAGAATAATATCATAAACTAAAATACACTGAAAATCATCATAAATTAAGAAAATCGCTATTTAAAACCATAATATTGGCTAAACAATCACAAAATAATACATTATATTACAAATAAATAATTCAAAACACATACAATTGCAAAAACACCCTTTAGGAAATACTATTAACTAAGGAGAACTATACACACACGTATATATATGTTTTTATACATAAAACCTTTATATATAAATCCTTTATACTAATAGGTAATAACTCTGCAAAACGAAACATATAAAAGGAACTATTCAATGATAAAACATTGCCTGAAATTTAATTTAAACCAAAATTATATATAGTAAATACATGAATATCATAAAACATAATAAATATAATCTATAAAATTCAATAATTGTATATTGTAACTCAAATATACCTTTAAGTAAAACTTAATTTCATTTCCCATTTTTAAGCTTCAAATCCCTATTATAAAAAAGAAAAACCCCGCTTCAAGTCACTAATTAATTCAGAAATAAGAACACACCCCTTTTAAAATAAAATATAACTCTAACCCATAACCTTTAAATCAAAGAATAGATATTTAAAAAAACATCCTTATACAAAGGAAATATTCATAAAGAATCATTTTTTCTTTAAGAGAATTGAACCTAATGGTTTCTAAGAAAATATCAAAAATTAAGCTAATATTATTAGAATAACTCCCCATATTTTGTAAAACCAAACAATATAAAAACTTCACAACCTGAAATAAAACCAAAGTTTTTTATGTTATTATTTGTTTATATGAATTCGCAGGTAGCCTCTGGGGGGTTTTGGAAGGTTTTAAAATCCTTTAAGGGGAGAACGATTAGGGGAATCTCTATGGTTTTCCCTAAGTAACCGTGTAGCCTATTAGAGGGGAGAGGAGGGTGGAACATATTTTTAACGTGGTTAAAGACAACCATGAGACATTTTATAGGTAAACATGTAACTTATTATAGAATAAAAAACATGGTTGGTTCACAGTTTACCAAACCTTTCAGCCAAACCATGCAGGTGCCCTAAAGAGTTAGTGAGTCTCACATGGTTGGTGCATGGTTTGGTAAATAGAGTTTCCAAACAAATCATGTGGAATTAATTGATATCAAATTTATTATTTAAACCCAAAACCTCCTCAAAAACCCACATTATTACTCCTACACCTAGGGATCTTGAACCTAGGGACTCTGGTGGCAATTCATGGAAAATTACCTCTCTTTGAAGAGAAATTTTGTTGGATCTATCAACATAAATCCTAGGGATTTAAAGGGAAGTGATAATTTTCCATTTATTCTTGTTGTTATTACTAGATATTATCTCTTTTATTTGTAAAATACACTATATATGTAATGTCATGGTTGTATCTAATAATTCTGACATGATCTAATTTGATTCCTTCCAGATTTGATGAAAAGGATGGTGGAAATCCATTTTTGTATTGATCATTCTCATATTCATCTAGATCTTCTCATTTTTTTGGATCTCATTTGGTAAATTTAAACTGATCCTAGGACATTACATGTTCATCTTCTTGTATCTTTTCTCTTGAATCCTCATTTGGCCTTTTGGGGTTGGTTCTAAGGATCATTGGTGTGTGAGATTGATTTGGGTGGAAAACCTTGACATTAGTCTTCAATACACTTAAGGTGTGAAGTTCTTTACCATGTTACAAAAATTATATAAAATTGTATATTATATCATACATGTGTATGTGTGTGTGATAGGCCCATGAGACCTTTATTGGTATGAAATTCTTGTTCATGTGTGAGCGTATCCCATGAGACTTATTTTGATATGACATTATTGTGTGTGTGTGTGTTGCTATAGACTTTCCTTATTATATATTGTGTATGTATATATATGAATATCCCATATAATTCTTCTATATGGTGTCAAAATTATATGTGTACCCTTCGTTGATTGGTTAATCCCTTAGAGGTTTAGAATGTGTGATGTGATGCATGATGATTATAAAAGGGTCCTAAATGATAGATAATAGTGCATAATGACCTCGAGGCCTAACCTGAGACTGGTAGTGGGTCATGATGGCCTTGTGGCCTAAATTGAGATAGTTGGTGGGGAATGATGGCCCTGTGTCCTGACCTGAGGCATGATGGACTTGTGAACTATTTTGAGACTTATGTTCGTCTTGTGGATTGTTTTTATATTCATGGAAATGAGACATAACTCCTCCTCTGACATGAATTCAAATCAGGTAGATATGGGGTTCATGACATCCTGGTTAGCACATGATAACTTTACATGTGATTTTTTACTTGTGAATTCACTTCCTATCATTGATTATATATTTATATAAATGTTTGAATTATGTTAAGGATATTTCGGTGGTATCATGCTGAGTTTATAATCACACCCTACATGGAAATCATGATGCACATGTAGACTTTATGTTCAAGGATCCAGTAAAGGGAAAGGGAACTAAGTCGGGTGGATGAGATGGATAAGAAGGGAAAACAGGTGGAGTTATGGTGGACTTCAGGTTGATTTTTATAGTGTCTATTATTGTCTTTCATCTTGGTTCCTTTAGTACTTGACTTACTGTTGGTTAGTTTTTTTCTTATATTAAATATTTATAAAACATGATTTTTTCATTTACTTTTGTTTTATGATTATATTATTTTATTATCACTTCCTCATATATATTTTTTGGTTGGATATATATACTTAGGGCATAGTCTCCCCATGTTTCGATTTATTCTCTCACTACTAGTCGATAGCCTCTTGTTTATTGGGATATGTGCATGAGGTCATGTGACCCTCCATCCTAGACTATGTGATTCAAGTCATGGTGTTACAAATTTTTATGAGAGATATCTATTTTTCCTTGGATATTATTTGGGAGTTTGGTATAAAGAAGATAGGATAGTTGGGACTCAGATAGTGGATTTACACATGTTCCTATCCAGTTCCTATATAATGGACCTCCAAGTTACCAGGGAATGTGGGATTGTTATTATTGATATTTGAATTATTGTTTTATGTTTATCTTGAGTATTTTTGTGTGGTTAAAATTTAGAGTATTTGGGTGAGTTAATGCATCATGACTAAGCATGTAGGTTAACATGCCATTATCCTATTTACTTATCATTGATAGAGGTTTAATTAATTAAGTTCCAGTTATAATCTATGTAATGTTTCACTTAGGTTTATCATTACTAATGTTTTATTATTTAATCCTAATCATGCTATATCTTATTATATGTACATTTCTATGACTAACATGAAGTTACTAGAGAATTAGGCTTAGGCCTCGAGTAATGTAAGGGGTTATGTGTTATAATTATAGGTAGCCTCTTAGGATGAGTCCCTATAAAATGGTTCTTATGTGTGTTTCTTTTCAATGATTAGGTAGTATTTCTAATTAATCTGTTAAAAGTATTTCTATATGTTCTCCATGGAATTTTATATAATTTTTCCTTGATGATGTCTTATCGGACCACCTAAGTAAGTGTCTTGGGATGCTCTCATCTTTGGGAATTCTCCTGATGCACCTATGGATATGTAAGAGAATTTAGCTGAGCATGGTCCTATAGTTGATCTAGCATTCTAGTCATTATAACTACTTTAATCTAGATTTTTTTAGGCGGTACCTATTCAAGGTGGAGGATTCCATAGGGGTGATCTGACTATAGTTGATTATTTTTAGATTTCTAATTTCAACATACATCATCATTCCAGGGCATTAGAGACCCTAGGATGCTAAGGACTGGATTGAGATCAATGATGGGATTTTTGATTTGGTTGAGAATCTCAGAAAGTATCTAGTGAAATTGGCCACATATATGTTATAGGGACCCACTAGGAGATAATTGAGTGTGGTAAATTGGGATAGAAGTTATAAGGGGCTAACTTGGGAGATCTTCAAGGATCTCATTTTCAATAATTTATTCCCAAATATGCTGAATTTGTATAGAGCCTAAGAGCTCATGGAACTCTAGCTGGGAATGATGATGGTGATGTAGTATTCTTATTTTTTTTATGGAGTTATTTCATTTTTCTTCTCTTTTGGATGGGAATGATGTAAGAAAAAATTGAAGTTCGATATTGGCTTATAGCCTGAGTTGAGGTGCTGGGTGAGGAACTTCGACCTGACTATATACTCAAAAGTGCTTCAAAACCCCCTTAAAATTGAGAAGGATTTATATGAGGATAAAGCATCAGTTCTTCTTCTTGTCCTAAGTAGTCTAATTGGTGGGTTCTTGAGTGGATATATGGATTCCCCAAATAACAATAAAAATAGGAAGGATAGGGAGGTGCACCATGGAGGTGATTGAAAACTAGATTAGAGTAAGGTTTCTTCATATCCCTTTATAGGAGGAGGAATTTCATAGTGCTTTAACTATGGAAAAGTTATACACTACCATAAATTCTACCCATATACTCATTAAAAGTGAATTTAGTGTGGTCATATGGGACACCTCCTATATTTTTTTCGAGATAATCACGATCAGGTTCACGTAGGAATTTCGAGAAGAAACAGGATCTAAGGGAATGTCCAGAAGGGCCCTAAATAGGGATTTAGTAATATATATGATGGTAGGGACATGTAATAGGAAAGGGTTCTTAGTAAAAATTATAGACTTTTTATGGATTAATGAATCTAGTTAACTAGGGATCATGGGGATAAGGTCATGGATTGTATGTAGGTGGATTCTATACAGTTGATCAGATTCCATCTGATAATGGAGAGGGGCCTTCAATAGTTCAAGTTATGATTTTGATTACATATATGATCTCTAGTACCTTATTTGATATATGAGATTCCCATTATTTTATATCTTCTCAAGTAGTTGTCGGGTTTTTTTCCCCATAAATATTCTCTCTGAATTTTTGCCTCTTGATACTCCTCTTCGAAAGAGAATAGAGAATAATCAAATATGTTTAGAATTACTTATAGTGGTTACAGGATATGAACATTTGTGGGATTTTTTGGTTTTAGAGATGACTAATTTCAATGTGATCATTAGTATGGACTAGATGACTTTTTATCAAGCTCATATCAATTGTTATCAAAGACGAGTGACCTTTACCTACCTTAAATGAGAAAACAAATATTTATTAGATAATGAGATCTAAGATCAAGTAGATTGGGACCAAACTTTAGTTAGATCAGGACCATTATAGCTTAGGTGGAATGTATAGTTCTTTCATCATAACAGGTAATGACTCCAACCAATTTTTTTCTCATAGTGGAACTTTACCCATACATCTTTTTAGAAAATTTCTTAGGACTCCTTCCCTAAATAGTAATCAGGTTCAATATTGAACTCATGTTAGGTGCACAACCTGTATGAACCCCTCTATATCAGATGGCACCAGCCGATATGAAGGAGTTGAAAGTGAAATTTTAAGATCTTGAGTTGAAGGGGTGAATTCAACCAATCACTTCCCCTTGGGGTGATCTGGTTTTATTTTTCAAAAAGGTGGATGGAATCCTAAGGCTATACATAGATTACTAAAAATTGAATTGGGTCATAATGAAGAACAAGTATATATTACCTAGGATTGATGATTTTTTTGATTAGTTGAGGGGATCCTGGTAGTTCTCAAAAATTGATCTGTGATTGGGTTATCACCAACTTCAGGTCAGAAAAGATGATATACCAAATATTGTGTTCAGTAATAGATATGGGTTATATGAGTACCTTGTGATTCCATTTGGGTTGATTAATTATCTAGAAATGTCCATGGACATCATGAACATAATTTTTCACCCATAATTGGATTCCTTCATCATGGTGTTTGTTGAAAACATCTTGGTATATTCATAAACTTCGTAATTTCATTATAGAAATTTGGATATCATGGATTCAATAGGTACTCTTTTTGGGAATGTTATTTCTAAGAGAGTTACTTCTTTTTATCCTAATAAGGTAGATATGGTTACATCATGGGATGACATAGGAATGTGTTTGAGAATCATAGATTCCTTAGATTAGTCAGGTATTGATGGTGGTTTATCCAGGACTTATCCCATTTGGAAGAACCTATTACTAGACTTACCAAGAAGGGGATAATGTTTGAGTGGACTCACCTATACAAGGATGCCTTCCTATATTTGAAGATAAGGTTGATATATTCTCTGATTCTTATTCTACCAGAACATAGGATTGGTTATGTAGTTAATTGAAATGCCTCTAGAGCTGGTTTAGGGGATGTATTGATGAAAATTTACTAGGTAGTTTCATATGGGTACTTCCAACTATGAACTCACAAGTGAAACTACCCTACTCATGACTTGGATTTAGTGGTTTTAGTTCATTCCTTAAGATGTTGGAATCATTATCTCTTTGGTGAGATATTTTTTGTCTATATGGACTATAAGAGTTTATGATATATATATTTTCCCAATGATACCTGAATATTTAGAAGATACATTGGGTTGAGTTTCTATGGATTTTAAATTTCAAGATGATATATTCCCCTAGAAAAGGTAATGTTGTTGTAGATTCTCTTAGCAGGACCATGTAGGAGTTTGGATATTGGACATCAGAAGAAGAGTGGAGATTGATGAGTTTTCTTGTGAATTGATAGGTAGGTGTATCCATGGAGAAATAGGTGGTATCTTGTACACCCTTGGTCAGCACTTCTTCCTTTTTTGATCAGGTCAAGTCTAGTTAGTATACTGATCTGAATTATCTAGTGATGTAGGAGAGGATGGAAGGAGATGACATTACTCCAGAATAACCTATCATAAGTTTAATGTTTTTAAATAACCTATAATATTTTTTTATCAAAACTAAATTATAATAATATTTTTATTATCATAATCATTTTATATTATTCTACTTGCATCAAATAGTACAAATATCACATGAAAATATGGTTATCGAAGTATAGTTTTGCAAAAGAGATTTAAAAAAAATTAAAATAGAGTAAGAAAAACTTTAAAACACACAATGGAATATAAAAATATAGGAGGTTCAGTCTCAAACCAAGATATAATCCTCTCCACTTAAAAACAACCCACCTCCAAGCATATTCTTTAAAAATAAGTAGCTGATACACAACCTGTATTAGGTTTTAAATACAATATTGCATAAGGATGTCCAAGATAATACACTACATCTTCCATAGTTTTCAAGGTAGTAAAAATATAAAGGAAATTTGAGTAAGATTATCTAATTAATATTCTATTCTCTACATGAATTTTTCCTTTAAAATATATACATAAAATTCTAGCATAAGTTGAAAGCAATAGAACCAGAGAGAAAGATAAGTAAAAAGAATTTGATGCAACAAAATATTGAAGTTTGGTTGTTCTAAATACGTTTCTTCTCTTCTAAATGTATTATTTTTATTTGTAGATGATATGTGCAGATAGGAGGATGTTCTCAGATCATGTAGTTAAGTTCACATATAAAATATAGTGTCATTGAGAATATAGAAGTTCCCATTTTACACGCTCATAAAAATTCCTCTTTTTCATGTATATATTTATCTTCCCTATGTATTCTATAAGTAGAAATATTCCTCTAAAAATATCCATTGTAAATGCATCATTACAAATCTGTGTACTCGGCATGAAATTCGAGAGCAATAAATGCCTCTAATTTCACATTTAATTCTGTATAGAAAGTGGTTGTAATAAATTATATTAAAATATTATTCTCACTTTTATACATGGTCGATTGAAATATTACATGTCATATCATCCAATCTAGGTCCAACAATTTGAGAAAAATACAGATTGGATTCCTTAACAAGTCGTACAATATATTTCTTTAAACTTTAAATTGATCCAGTACTTTAAAATATTCATACTACTTGGCATGGTCATTTAAACTGGTCATATGGTCGCTTGATGTTCATATAGTCACTTCATAACTTAGCCAAAATCCAACTCCCATGTAGTTGATTCACTTAAATGTACAGTAGCTTGAAGTCTCATGGTGGCTCTAATAGTTTTTCAAAATATGAATATTGTCATACAGCCACTCTGACTTCAACATGAAGTTGATTGGAAAGCAATGTGTAGTCACTCCAATACATTTCAATATTTATGACAGATGAATAAACCATGCAGTCACTTAAAGTTGGCCTAACAATTTCTTTTTTACTCACACGGTCTATTTAGGAGTTTTTAATAGATTCGCCATAGTCGATCAAATAAGAGTGTAGTCGACCCACTTGGTCATGTTGTTGATTCAACTTATTGTGCAGTTGATTCATCCCTTTTTAAAAAGTCTAAGATAACTTTGGTTTCTTTGATTGGTCTTATAGTTTTTGGAGTTAGTGGCCTAGAACCAACTACTTTGTACTTTATTCATTAATAAATACCTTATCACATATTGATTTTTCTTCTGCATGACAATGCAGGTGATAATGTCCTAAGGATAGCTATTGCATTAAAGGGTCATAACAGATCCCTACTATAATGAGAACCTAAAAGTTCCATAACACTGTTCTTTAATATATGTTCTATGGTTGGATGATGTTATTTGAGGCAAACAAATACTACAGGCCATTAGGGGTGAGGACTCATAAAACTTTGAGGCGCCTTCTCATGGTGTGCGCCCTTGGTAATATCCAAGAGGATATTATGAGAACAAGACCCACTAGGAGGAAATCCAAATTTCATAGTGTCATTGGATGTTCCTATCTGTGGACATGTGTATTGGTCCTTGGACTTTAAGATTATTATTAATGGGTATTATGACTCGCGCACTTAGATGTATTGATGAAAATTGTGATGACACACTATTCGCAGTGAGGTAGGATATGTTGGGTGCGTCATGAGTAATACTGCATTAATAGATAATGCGATAAAGGATTTGTCCCTTATGTTCCATAATAGAAGTAGATATCTCAGGCCCTTTGATGGAATTGATATAGCCTAAATAAATCCATGGTCATGGTAAGGAATGGGCGAGTTCACTTTCGGAAAGTCAAAGAAAGAATAATTGAGCACATGAGTTGATAGAACTAGCATGCAACCCTCTTGATTTGAGATATCGATACAAAGGGGTTACATTACATGGTAAGCGTTCGTAGAAGGTGACATATCATTGTGGCATTAACTTATTTCTCTATGGGTGTTTTGGCATGTTGCTAGATGCTAACCTTGGACTTTAGGCAGGCTCTACCTAATGCCATTGAGAAAGAGGCCTAGAGGGTCACACACTAAGTGTGTCCAAGTATCTCAGTTAAATATTAATTTAAAAAGTTGAATAAAGATTATTACCAATTGTGGTTTAATAATTATTCAAGGATTCCCGATCTCATTTAATTCGACACTAGTTATTCGAGAAGATATATTATATGAGAAATAATATATTTATTAGTGAGTAATGCAATGATATTTATTTGAGAAATAAATATCCATTATTCAAGGTCTAATAAATGTGGTGGAGAAAATAAAGAAAATGGAAAAAAATTACACGTCGTGTATATTAATATACACGCCGTGTAATTTTTCTAGGGATTTGTGATAAATAATATTATTTAATTAATTAAATAATATTAGTTATAATTCTCTAGGAAAATGTCAAGTAATAATAATAGTCAATTGTTATTATTAGTCATGGGGTCTTACTAAGAATTAAATTAAACGAATAAATGCTTTCAGGTAATTCATTCATTTTATTATTCTAAGTAATTAAAATCCTAATAATATAATTCTCATTAGCCTAGTAATTTTTTGTGGTTGTGTACAATGGATTTAGAGAAATCTCTCAATCCAAGAGAGAATTCTTTTCTTCCAAGAACGCTCTCAAGATATGAGAGAGATCCTCCTCCACTGGATCAAAGAGAGCACTTTGCAAGCATCTATCAAGGCGGTCGAAGGTGGATATCGCAAGCGAAGGCTCTTCCATGCTAGCACCAGGAGATCCCTTCGGCAAAATCCAGAGATACATGGATCACATGTGGATCACTGCTAGAGGAATCCCACACTTTTATCCTATGACACAATTAAGGATCACATCGGATCGTGACTAGAAACATCAACAGAGATAGAAATCTATCAACGCAATTCTTGTCTTTTAATTAAATTAATTATAACCAACATTTGGTGATCCTCTATATGGTTCCAATACTCCCTTCCTTTCTTCCATTATTTGTTCTATTCTGAAGATCCGGTGTTTTATTATCGTGATGGATCTCAGATTGATCATTGTTAATGGAAAAATTAAATTTGGGTACACCCACCAATGCACTTACACTACGCCCGAAACCTACAAGTGGTATCAGAGGGGTCACATCGTTGATTATAATTATTAAGTTTTTCATTGGTGATTTACACATTTAATAATTTAGTTGTTTCAATTCAAGTTAATCATTCTATAAATCTGAATCTTGAGATCTATTACTCCTTTTTCGTTTCAGCTCCACCTTACAGAAACAATTTTTTATTTTAATTTTGATTAAAATAAAACAGAGGATCTCATCCGGAGGTGCCAAAGATTCCTGGACATATAACACCAGAACACACGACATGTATTCAGAATTACATGCCATGTAGTATAGGTTCCATGCACAAGGATGGTCCACCAAACCAGGCAGTGTAATTGGATTATATCTAATTCTTTAAGACTCCACGTGTTGACCAGGAATAGGTGGCACACGATTTCCAAATTACACGCCATGTGGCCCACTAAACATGACATGTAGTCCCTTCAGGTTAGGTTTGGATCATGTACCCCATACACGGCTTTCCCAACTGGAAACTGTGTAACACGGATACTACACAGCGTGTGTCCCAATGAACATGTTGTGTACTCTGAAGATTTCTGAAGTACATCTACACGCCATGTCCCCAGGCATGTACTTCGAATGGACGGTGAAAAAAAGTACACATTGTGTAGTCGGAACTATACGCCATGTACTCATCCAAATTACATAGATTTATTAAAATTTATTATTATATTATACAAACCCTTAAGATGTGTACCATAGTGTGGGTGTAAAGCTAAGGCACAACACGTGATAGGTGTTTTATATATATGTGTTTAATTTAACATTTGTGTAATGTTCATTTCTACTCATTGGGTAGTTATGAATGGGAATTCACTGGGTTTCCTCCAAGCTACAAGTTATGTACAAAGATAATTTTAAATGAATTTATTTTTTTTAAAATTATGATGGATGATAATCTCAAGGAAATTCAGAAAAGGGGTTTAAGATAAAATGATTGATTAATTAAAGATAATTAATTGATTCGAGCGTTCTTAAATAAGAATGATTAAATAATTTAATTCTAGTTTTATTTATGCATAAATATAGTTTCATGTATGTATGATAATGATCTAGACCAAGACCTTTGTATGTGAGTGGTTTATTTTAATTTATTTATTTAAATTAAATTTGTTGGCCTACGAGCCTTCTCCTCATTAACATGTAGGGCCTACGTACCCAAAGTTTATTTTATGTAAAATCCCATTTTACCCCTCATCCGCGAGTGAGATAAAAGAATATGTAATGGATGGAGCTTTAAAGCTAGTGGATGTGGCTCAAGTTAGGATCCAAGGTGAAACCAATCCAATGAGATACAAAGGTGGATAGGTGGAAAGATGTAAACACAAACCCAAAAGGTTCAAGGTGTTTCTCCCCTAGGTCTTGGGTTAGTTTATCAACCGCTAGATAAACTAACAAATAGAAAAAGCTCATTATCATACAATTTATTTTATTTCTATCAGTTTCATGGTTTATTTATTGTGGGTGTGTTGTCACAATCACACAATTAATGAATTAAACAAGCATGCAATATGAAACTAAAATAAGACCAGATTATGCGTAAATATTATCTAAGACATGGTTAATAACTTAAGTATATCCCACTTAATATTAACAATAATGTAATCAAAGATAATAAAATTAAAATGTACATATAAGGATAAAATCCGTCAAAGAAAATATTAAGTCAGTATAGCCTTCCATAATCTTGGTTAGAATTGAACCATAGTTCAAAGTTCTTGACCAACCCTAGTTGGGGTGATTTCAATTATCAGGGAATTATAATTAAAGGTTTTGGGTTGACATGAATTGGTTCACATCAAGGGTTGACCTCCACAACAGGACTTGGTGTGACAAAGAGACAAAGGTTGAGGAAATCCAAAATAAAAGGATTTCAGGATTGGGGAGTCCACTCAACGAATTAAGGAGCTGTGAGTTAATGCAGTTAGAATTTGGAATGCCTACATAAAACCCTTCAAGTTTATTGACTAACCCTAGTTGGGGTAATGTGAAGGGAAATATGGATCATTTCCACTAGAATATTCAAGAAACAAAATATTCTGAAGTCAATGGTGAGGGAAATATGGATTTCGATAAAATAGTGGGAGACTAATAAGTATTAAATTATTTATTTGTCTCAGTTTTATCGTGATAAAGTACAAAACCTTTGCTTATTTTAATTTGTATAAACGACATGAAAAATGACTTCAAAAATATCATTACGAACCATACTTGAGAAGGAAAACCTTCTCACAGGCACCAATTTCCATGAATGGCAGAGGCGTATACGCGTCATCCTTCACCACGAGAGGAAATTGTACGCACTAGAGGAGCCTATTCTAGTTGCACCTAGAAAAGAGGCTAGTGATGAGGAACTATCTCTCTATATGAAATATATGGATGATGCCACATATTTCCAATGTTTCATGCTATCAGACATGTCTAATGAGCTCTTAAAGCAACATGTAAACATGGATGCGTATATCATGATGTCTCACCTTAAAGATCTCTATTAAGAGAAGGCAAGACAGGAGAGATATGAGATCTCCAACACTTTGTTTAAAACTAATCTTGGAGATTCTGTGCCAGCTGGGCCTCATGTAGTCAAGCTTATTGGCTACATTGAATGCCTGGACATCTTAGGGATTAAGTTCCCATATGAGTTGCATACAGATCTCATCCTATAATCACTACCCAAGACCTTATCTAGATTTATTATCAACTACAACATGATCAAAAATGAGAAGAGTCTATCAGAACTTCTGACCTTAATTTACCAGGTAGATAAGGACATGGGGTGTGACAAACCCATAGTCCTTATAGTGAATAAGAAAAGGAAGGACGAGTCAAAGGGTCCAAGGATTCCTAAACGATCTGAATCCCCTGATCACTGTCCCTCCAAGATGGGGAAGATCTAGAGTTAGAGCAAGGAGTGGAAGGTGATATGTCTTGCATGTGGCATGTTAGGCCACTAGAAGAGGAATTGCACCTAGAAGCATGAGGACACTAAAGGTGTGTTTGTTATCAAGTGTACTCTTTCTATTTCTACACATTGGGTATTAGATATAGATTGTGGGGATCACATTTGTATTCAAATGTAGGAACCAAGTAGATTTAGAAATATTACCAGATGAGAGGTGGATATTCAAACTTCCAATAGCGCGAGGTTGGCTGCATTGTCCATTGGAAATTATCATCTCTCATTGCCAACTGGGATGCTTTTGGTTTTACATAACTATTATTATGTGCCTAGTGTTACCAAGAACATAATTTATGTATCATGTTTGTATATGGATGGATTTATTTTCAAGTTGGGAAATAAGGGTTTTTTATTTTATAAGAACAACATATGTTATGGTATGGAGCATTTAAATAATGGTTTGTATATATTAAATTACAAAAACCAAGTATTGGCAATCGATAATGAAACAAACTCGCATGACTCATACATCACCTAGTTGTGGCATCACTGTCTCAGTCATGTAAATGAGAAGTGCTTGACAAAGATCTTCCAAGATAGTTATTTAGACTCTACTGAGCTAAAACCACCTGATAGATCTCAGGATTGTTTATAAGGTAAAATGACCAAGACGCCTTTCGTTGGACAGGGTGAAAGGGCCACAAAGATTCTAGGATTGGTGCACATAGATGTGTATAGACCAATTCCAGTAGAATCTAGAGGTGGATATTCTTACTTCATTACTTTTATTGATTATTTGAGTAGATATGGCTATGTATACTTAATAAGTTATAAGTCAGATTTCTTAGATAAATTTAAGGAATCCAAGGATGAAATAGAGAATCATCTTTGTAAGAATATAAAGAATCTTCAATCGGATCGAGGTAGAGAATATCTGAACCAAGAGTTCATCAATCTTCTACGGGAGTCTGGGATTCAATCTCATCTCACTCATCCTTATACACCACAGTGGAATGGTGTTAGTGAAAGGGGAAACTGCACCTTGTTGGACATAGTGAGGTCGATGATGAGTCATGCAGATCTTTCATTATCCTTTTAGGTATATTCATTAAAAACCACAATGTACACATTAAACTGATTACCAATTAAGAAAGAAAATGGAATTCCCTCCTATCGTACACACATTTATGGGGATGCAAGGTGTTTGTTAAGGCTTGATTAGGTAGCAAACTAGCACCCCGATGCATGAGCTCTATCTTTATAGGATATCCCAAGGAAATGAAAGGATATTACCAATATAACCCTCCAAAAAAGAAAGTTATTGTTTCCAGACAAGAAATATTTATTGGGAGGGGGTACATCCTCAAAAAGGATAGTGGGATCGAGATTGACTTCAACGAAGTTGATGCTCAAGATACACAAGAGTTGGTACAGGAACAAGTTCCATAGGTCCCTATGGAAAAGGTTCCAGAAACACAAGTACTATGTAGGAGCTCAAGAGAGCTAAGGGGACTAGAGAGATTTGGTTTCCTAGTCATCAAGGATGGTGAATCATTATTGTTGGACAATGATGAACCTCTCTCCTATAAAGAAGTAGTAGAGAGATCAGAAGCTGCAAGATGGCTAGAAGCTCTGAAATCTGAGATGGATTCCATGTATCAGAACCAAGTCCGGGTTCTAGTAAATGAGATAGTTGATGTAAAGCCTATTGTATGCAAATGGTTATTCAAGAGAAAGTTGGACATGGAAGGCCAAGTTATAACCTATAAAGAAAGGCTAGTGGCTAAAGGATTCTGAAAGTGTCAAGGAATTGACTTTGATGAAACCTTCTCTCCATTTTCTATGTTTAAATCCATAAGAATCATACTTTCCATGGCATCTTACCATAACTACAAGATTTGGAAGATGGATATGAAAATATCATTCCTTAATGGGAACCTTCATAAATATGTCTATATGACACAACCAGAAGGTTTTGTGATGCCAGGTGAATCCAAACGGGTTTTCAAGTTGCAGAAATCCATTTATGGATTAAAGAAAGCATCAAGGTCATGGAATGTTTGATTTTATGAATCCATAAAGGAATTTTTTTTCATTAAGAACAAATGTGATCTATGTGTTTATAAGCAGTTTAATGGGAATGTAGTTGTTATCCTAGTAGTATATGTTGACGACATATTATTTATTGGAAATGATGTACTAGTCTAACAGTCAGTTAAGGAATGGTTGAACAAGTGTTTCTCCATGAAGGACTTAGGTGAAGCAGCCTACATTCTAGGGATCAAGATCATTCATGATAGATCTAAGAGGTTTCTTGGACTAAGTCAGGGTAAAAAAATTTACCAGATACTACAGTGATTTAGTATGGAACAATCCAAGAGGGTATCGGTTCCAATGTCACTTGGCCTACATCTTTTTAAGAGAATGTATCCTTAGAAACAATAGGAGAAATATAGGATGGGTAATATCCCATATGATTTTCCTATAGGATCCATCATGTATGCCATGTTATGTACTAGGCTTGATGTTGCCTATGCACTGACCATGGTAGGACGATATCAAGCAGATCCATGAGAACAACATTGGACTAATGTTAAGACTATCCTTAAGTATCTGAGAAGAACTAAAGATATGTTCCTGGTGTATGGAGGAGGTGAGGAGATTTTCATCAGAGGGTATGATGATTTTGGTTTTCAAACAGATCATAACGCTCTGAAGTCGCAATCAGATGATTTTTTCTGTCTCAACGGAGGAGCTGTGAGCTGGAAGAGTTCAAAGTAGCCACTTGTCGCCGATTCTACAGTAGATTTGGAATATATAGAGGATTATAATATATCCAAGGAAGCCGTCTAGATTCGTAACTTTTTCCAGGAGCTTGATGTGGTTCCTATAATTAAAGATCCTATCACATTGTATTGTGATAATACTACAGCAGTGGCTCTTGCAAAAGAACCAAAGTCACATTAACAGACAAAGAACATTCTCCAAAAGTATCACCTATTGAGGGATTTCTATAAAAGGGGTGAAGTTGTAGTGAGAAAAGTTTACATGGAAAAGAATGGGGGGACCCCATGACTAATGGCCTATCTCAATAGAAGCATGAATATCATGTGAAAGCTAGCAGGTTAAAGGTTGTTAGTAGTTGCCTCTAGTCTAACTGGGAGTCTGTTAGAGTTTGTGACCTAGAAATAACTAATTTTTACTTTATTCATTAATAAATACCTTATAAAATATCGATTTTTCTTCTATATGACAATGCATGTGATAATTTCCCAAGGATAGATGTTGCATTAAAGGTTCATAGCAGATCCCTGCTATGATGAGAACCCAGAATTTCCATAACACTGTTCTTGAATATATGTTCCATGGCCAGATGATGTTATCTAAGGGACACAAATGATACAGGCCATTAGGGGTGAGGACCCATAAAACTTTGAGGCACATTCTCTTGGTGAGTGCCCTTGGTAATATCTAGAAGAATATTATGAGAATGAGACCCACCAGCAGGAAATCCACATTTCATAGTGTCATTGGATGTTCCTCTATACGGACGTGGGTATTGGTCCTTAGACATTAAGATTATTATTAATGGGTATTACAACTCACACACTTATATGTATTGATGAAAACTGTGACGACACACTGTTTTTAGCAAGGTAGGATATGTTGGGTGTGTCATGAGTAATACTGCATGAATAGATAATGCAAGAAAGGATTTTTCCCTTCTTCTCCATAATAGAATTAGATATCTTAGGCTCTTTGATGGAATTGATATAGCCTAAATAAATCCATGACCATGGTAAGGAATGGGCGAGTTCAATTCCATAAAGTCAAAGAAATAATAATTGAGCACATGGGTTGATGGAACTAGCATGCAACCCACTTGATTAGAGATATCAGGACAAATGGATTACATTACACGGTAAGCATTCGTAGGAGGTGACACATCATTGCGGTGTTAACTTCTTTCTCTATGGGTGTCTTGGTGTGTTTCTAGACGCTAACCTTGGACTTGATAGGCTCCACCTAATGCCACAGAGAAAGAGGCCTAGAGGGTCACACACTAAGTGTGTTCAAGTATCTCAGTTAAATATTAATTTAACAAGTTGAATAAAGATTATTCCTGATTTTGGTTTATTAATTATTCAAGGATGCCTGATCGCATTTATTTCGACACTAGTTATTCAAGATAGTATATTGTGGGAGAAATAATATATTTATTAGCGAGTAATGCAGTTATATTTATTTGAGAAATAAATAGCCATTATTCAAGGTCTAATAAATGTGGTGGAGGAAATAAAGAAAATGGAAAAACAAAAGTACATGACATGTATATTAATATATACGGTGTGTAATTTTTATAGGGACTTGTGAGAAATAATATTATTTATTTAATTAAATAATATTAGGTGTAATTATTTGGGCGCATGTCAAGTAATAATAATAGTCAAATGTTATTATTAGACATGGGGTCTTACTAAGAATTAAATGAAATGAATAAATGATTTTGGGTAATTAATTCATTTTATTATTCTAAGTAATTAAAATCCCAATTATATAATTCTCATTAGCCTAGCGATTTTTTGTGGTTATGCACAACGGATCTAGAGAAAGATCTCAAGTGAATAGATCATTCTTTTCTTCCAAGAATTCTCTCAAGCTACAAGAGAGATCCTCCTCCCTCGGATCAAGGAGAGTGTTTTGCAAGCGGCTCTAAAGGCGATTGAAGGAGGACATCACAAGTGAAGGATATTCCACACTAGCACCCAGAGATCCCTTCGGCGACATCCATAGATACATGGAGCACGTGTGGATCACCGCTAGAGGAATGCTACACTTGGATTCTACGAAGCAATGATGGATCACATCGGATCGTGACTAGAAACATCAACGGATAGAGAATTCCATCAAGGTAATTCTTGTGTTTTAATTAAATTAATTATAACCAACATATGATGATTCTCTCTATGGTTTTGGGACTCCCTTCCTTTCTTTCATTCTTAGTTCTATTCTGAAGATCTGGCGTTTTATTATCGTGATGGATCTCGGATTGATCGTTGTTAACTGAAAAATTAAAGTTGGGTATACCCACCAATGCACTTTCCCTGCACCCAGAACCTACAGTAGTCACTTGATTACTCTATGATACTTCTATCATGATATGTTAGATTGTTATACGGTCGATGAATTTTTCATGCAGTCACTCTGGTACTTTGATAATTCTTATCTATTCAGATTTCTTCATACAGTCAATAGATTCTTCATACAGTTGATCAATTATTCATGCAATTAATTGATTACTTAATTAAATTTCCCTCCTGTATACTTAGAGTTGATCATATGGATTGATTATCTCTATGGTCACTTCCATGCTTAGGAAAATTTTCAAATTTACCAGAAAAAAACGTCACTTTCATAAAACAAATAACTGATTGGAAACACATAAAAATGATTTGTGATTATTAAAAAAGGCATTTATATACTAATCCAACAATCTCCCACTTCTAATGATTACAAATCATGGCATTAATAATGATACACTATGCACTAATGAACCATGTAAATATAACAATCTCAATCTGTTATATCATATAGTTTACTAACATGATAAAATACCATACTTTACTCTCCCTTTTGGGTTTATCAAAAATAATGTAGAATGGATGAGAAAGTAAAGATAAATGGTAAATAAATAAAGTGAAAAAAATAAAGATAAAAACATATGAATCAAAAAAAATATTTCAATGATATTCAAGAAATAAAGAGTCCATTACATAAGGCCCTATTACAATCCCATAATTAGAATCTAAATCGGAATCCAGAATGGTAAAAGAATCAATGGAGTATTTTCCTTTTATAATAATTAGAGAAAGATGAGGTGCAGGTCTAAAAGTAGCAGTAGATCGTGGAATCATAATGGATTTGGAAACATGTTTGATTTTATGAAGGGATTGAGGGAGGTTGAGACCAAATGATCTGGTAGGAAGTGAAAAATTATTAGTGGAATATGGAGTGTAAGTAATTGTATAAACTGAAGATAATACTACTATTGAAGTTGGGGTAGAATTGGGAGATATGTTGGGTATTCAAAAATCCAGAGGTGCTATAAATGGATCATTGAAAACATATATATATATAGGGATCCAATATCTTTGTAATGTCTATCATAGCTCTAGACCAATGCTCTATGAACTCCATGAATTCATCATTTTCCGACACAAACCAATCCAGCAGATATGACATAATCAATAGCTTCTCTATAATGGATTTTAAAGCGATAGTTAAGAGAGTTATTTTGAGGTATTTGGAAAAGGATCAAAACTGAGTCTTCAAGTTTGACTTGGTTTAAATCATGATATAGTATTACTTTATTTCTCCCTTAATTACATCATTTTACATTGTATTCACATCATAAAGTTTCTCACCATGGGTAAAAATATCCATTTGAACTTAATTCCTGAGATCCTTAACACTTTCTAATAGAATTTTTATTTCCTCATGACCAAATATTTTGATAAGCTCTTCATTAATAGAAAAAAATGTAGGAGGAGTATAAGTAGAAGGTCTATAAGAATTGGTGAGTACATAAAGATATCACTTATCTATTCCAACCATCATATCTATTAGATCTTATTTAAGATCTCCAATATTTCCTTGTAAATATTCCATCTAAGTTTTAAAACTCCAAATCTCATGATCCATATGATCTAACTTTAAAAAAGTTTAGGTTGTATTTGAGAAACCACACTATTAATTGTATAGGAAATATCTTCTTTCCTATCATACTCATTTTAACTATTCATACTTAGAAAAACTTACTTCAACACATGTACAAGATCATTCTTGAATTGGATAAAAATAACTGAGGTGATAAAAAAAGTAGGAGTAGATGTATTCGGTTAAGTTGGAGATTTTGTAGATGATGTATGTGTAGTATGAGGAGATGAGTTAGGATTTGGGTTAGGAGTTGAGTCACTAAACTCCAAATATGAATTTTTCAACATAGATCCATCATTATCTAAAAAGATATCTAGAGTATTTTCAATTTGTTGAATTGAACTATTGGAATCTTAAAAAAATAGTGCCTTAGTTCTTGGGGATGAATCATAAATAAGATCACCTTGAAATTTATTTTCTAATTCATTTCCTGGAGAGGAAGGTACAGGTGGTTATATATATCCAAAAATCTCTTGTAAAATATCAATATAAGGATCAAGATGACTTACTATTCTAGAAAGGGTGAAGATAGTCTTGGAACAACGGGATATGGAACTTTGGAAATGATTTCCATGGCATGTCCATTTGGATTAGGTGGTATGTCATCATTATTATCATCCTTATCACTATTAGAAGAAGGTGGATCCAAGTTAAATAAAGGATTCTTAGGAGAAGTGTCTTCCCTAGGAGGTGTTTAATCAAAAATAGGGGATCCCCAATCTTAAACATGGGAGGACTGTCTCTAACTAGATCATCATCCTTATCACTCTCAAGATTAGTGAGATTCGGTCCAAACATTATAGATCATGGAGTTTTCTCCCCCCTCATGAGTTGCTACTCCTTTTACTGATTCAGCTTTATTGGAAATTCTGAATCTTTTGAAACTTCTAGACAAGGAGAGCAGCTCGTGCTCTCCTTATAAGATCTTTTGTCCTCTTTAACAACTTCAATAATAGCCTGAGATCCATTCTCATCAGAAGATTAGTCAGTTTTAACTATATGTTCAGGATCTAATCCTAGATCTATTGCATTTTTCGATCTGGTTGGGTTCCTTAATGGATTTAATCACTCGTAAATATTATCCTTATCTACTACCCAGATCTTTTTTCATGGATTCTATTTAATTTTAATTCTATTTCATGTGGTTTTGTTAAGAGAAATACCATAAAAAAGTATTAAATTTTATACTCTCTAAGGAATAAGTCTTTTCTGTTTGAGAAAAGTATAAATAAACTTGGTGTAAGGCAGAGTGTTAAACCTTAAGGAGGTCTTACTGAGCTCTTCCATATGTCTCGTCAAAAATATGGGTTGATTTATCTAAATTCCATGAACCATAAAAATTCAAAAGGAAGAGATATTGGTGCCTAATAGTGCTAAAATTCCAATTTCTAGGGAATATGGTATGTTGTATAAACTTCAACAATAGGCTACACTCACTATTTAATCCAATATCACTAGGACTTTGACTGGTTATATCATCATTTAACTCTTATAAAGTATTTTTAATCACAAAATTTGGATGGTTTAAGGGATAAGAACTTTAGTAATCCTCATACTCGCCTTAATGTGGTACTTTTAAGCTCTTAGCCTGAATATTTGAAGAAAAATCACATTCATGACCATCAATAAAGGTTTCAATGAGATCTGACTGATCTAAAGATTCAAACACCATGTTCACATAAAAATCCTTTACTAATTGAGGATAGAAACATCTATTATCATCAAAAAAACAATTAGTCTAATGTTTTTGATGCATGACTCTCTAGGATAGATGATGAATTATCTTAAACCATTTGACATATACTTCATTTTTAGGAGTGAATTTGTGCAACAATATAGAGTTTTATAGATCCACTCATGCTTACTTTTTATCTTTTAGAACCATCAGAAGCTTTAGGAGCATCTTTCTTGAAAGATCGCTTTATTTTGAATATGCAGATTCAAGGGTCAGAAGGTTAGGATTTTTGTAAAGGGTCGAAAGAGGGTTCGACTTAAGTTGGAATGGAACACAATGATTCTAATTCTATTTAGATGTATTAATATCATTTAGGTATTGATATATAATAAAACATGGGAAACATAAATAAAATATACTTCAAATGCATATGGTACCTTTAAAGAAAAAAAATTAATTGAATATTCATTATAAGAAAAACTTATCATTATATATTAATTGAACCATAAAGAAAAAATATTAAATATATAAAAAATTTTAAAAAAAATAAACATAATTGATCATTCCTAACTCGTTTTTGATATAATTTAACTTCTCACAATTTATAGGCTTTTGTAAAAATTTCAGCAAGTTTATGTTTTGTGCCAATGAATTCAAGAGTGATATCTTCTTTTTAAAAATGATCTCTTAAAAAGTGACATCTTATATTAGTTTTATTTTTACTAGAATGAGATGAAGGGTTCTTCGAAATTTTAATAACATTTGTATTATCACAATTTATAGGGACATGCTTGAATTGATATCCATAGTCTAGAAAGGTGTGTTTCATCCACAGAATATGAGCACAATAATTGCCTATAGCTTTTTATTCAGCTTCAATAGTAGAAAATACAACATAATTTTTTTTCTTACTACACCATGATACTACAGACTTTCCCAACAAATGACATGTTCCAAAGGTTATTTTTCAATCTAACTTACAGCCACCAAATTCAGCATCATCATAGAAAATTAAATAAAAAATATGACCTTTAGAATAGAACAAATATAAATTAGTTGTACTTTGATATATTTGAATTTTTTTAATAGATTTTAAATTTGATTCCATGATATTTTCTTGAAAATGTGTCTACATACACACACTAACCATAATATCTATTTAGTTAGTTTCTAAGTAAAGTAAACTCCATATCATACCTTTATAAATGTTTCGTTCAACTAGTTTCCTAGTTTCATCAAGATCCAATTTACATGTAGTGTTCATTAGAGTGTCACTTCCTTTTGAACTATTTAAAGAAATGTTTTAAAATATATTTAGTGTAATTTTTTGGTTTAAAATAATTCTTTATTTATTTTTAAATATTTTAAATCCAATAAATAATTTTATCTCATCCATCAAATTAATTTTTCATTAGTTTTTAAAATTCAACACATAAAGAATTTCTTGAAGAATCAAAAATAATGTTATCAACATATATCTGTGAAACCAAAAAAATTATGTTAAGTTATTTTGATAAATAAACTAGGATCAACAAGACCTTTTATAAAACCATTTGAAAATAAGAAAAGTGTTGATCCTATCATACTAATCTCTAGGATCTTATTTTAAACCATAAAGTGCTTTAGTTAATTTAAAAACATGATTTGGAAAATGAATATTTAAAAATCTAGTGGTTGTTAAAAAAATATCCTCAACAATGTGACCATTAAAAAATAACTATTAAAATCCATTTGATATAATTTTAAATTTATATTTTTTGCATAAGCAAGTGGTATCCTAATAGCTTCAAGTCTAGATATAGGAGAAAATATTTCTTCATAATCAATGCCTTCTTCTTAACTATAACTGTAACACCCTAAAAATTCCTTTATGTTATTAATAGAATCCTTATTTAATAATGATTTTTTTATTATAAACACATTTAAATAATTTTAATTTACATAAATAACTTTTTACATCATAGGTTGAGATGAACTTTTATAACCATAAATAGTAAAAGGATAGAAAACACTTACTAGAAAATTGACAACACTTTATTCCATTATTTAATAACATTACATTCAGTCTACAACAATTATTATTATTAATCCAAATATCACAATGGGAAGACTAAAAAAAATAAAGTAAAATATAAAAATTTGGGTAGCCTTGATCCCTTAGGATCATCCTGCCCACGAACAATGCTATAGTAAAGGAACAGAGAGTTAGTAATACAAAATTCATTTTAAATGATATTGAACCTTGATTAGAATCAAAGTGAATGATGAAGTGTAACAATGATAGTGTATTTATAGGTAAATATGATCAAATAACTTTATGTTTTTTAAATAATATGGTTGGAAGACATTATGATCATTAATCAATAAGAAAGTTGGTTATTATTTTTTTGGTTATGTGGATACATTTTAAATGATCATTTGGATTTTTTAATGATATAATAAAACTGTATTATTTTCGATGAATAAAAAACGCATTATATTAAAATATGATTTTTTGGAAGTATTAAATAAAAATTTATTTCATCTAATCATATTATAATACTATTTTTAAATTATAATGTATTTTAATGAATCCCAAAGTAATTTTTTATAATGGTCTGAATGTTTATTTTTCTATTAAATTGTTAATTTTCATTAAAATAATGATTTATTTAAAAATTAAAATTATCATACTTAGAGAATGGATTTTATGAAATAAAATTCATTTTTGGACTCATCATGTCAATATTATATTATGTTTATTCTTTGTGAAGTTTCTGACAAAGATGAGTTTTTAGTGAAAAATTAAAAATTACCGCTTTAAAAATCACTGCAATTTTATGACATGAATATTATGTCAGCATGAATAAAAATTTATGAAAATTTTTATTTAATAAAAATAAAATTTAATAAGCATAAAAATTATTTAAAAATATTAATTTTAATTTATAAACTTATACCTTTCATTTGGAACCAAAAATTTGAATTTTAAATATCAGAATTATTTTTTATTTTTGTGCATTAATTGGGTGGTTTAAGAGGAATATTTCAGTTTATAGAGGACTTTAATGACCACACACCCTCTACCACTTTTAAATAATCTAGAAATATGGTTGGAATTGATTGATCCCACAAGTGTTTGGCTTATATAGTAAAATAACCAATATTTAATCACTTTAAACTCACCCCTCCTAATGTATAAATACCAAAATTCCCCCACTCATCTCCACTAAAAATTTATAATCCGTGAATTTTTTCCCATTTCCCACCTCTAAATATCCTACAAGGTGTTCCCAAATTTTCTCCAAGGTCCTAAGGTTTCCCCCTCCATAATTTAGGAAGAAATTATTCAAGGTAAGGGACCTCTCTCTCTTCTTTTCCATTCAAACACCTTCTTTATTTTATGCATTTGATTTCCAATCAATAATGTTGGGATATGTTTTTCTACATCACTCATACTGTACTTTTTATTTTAAAATTATGAGAGATGTATTTTTCCCGCATTAAACCATTTTATGAATCTTTAAGTATGGATGTTATGCTACTGAAATTTAGTAAGGGAATTCTCTTCCTCTCCTCTTTCATTCAAGTATACCCTTATTATGTGTCTTCAATGTTTCCTGATTATTTATTTTTATTAATTATTTTTTTATTACCTCAAATTCCAAAATTATTTTTTTATCAACGGGATACCTTAGTCCCCTACCATTATTCCCCTTTCCATAAGGCATAATGTATACCATTATGCTGCCAAAAATTAAGAAGGTAAAATTCCACTAATACTTTTTCATCCAAGTACCCCTTTTCTATATACCTTATAAATTTAAATACAATTTATTATCTTACCTTTTTTATGTTAAACTTACTGAAAAATTATTGTTTTATTATTTTGAGACCTAAATTCCCTCCTAGTATTCCTTTTCTTAGTCAATGTTATATATCATCATGATGTCAAAATTTAGTAAGGGAATTATCCTCTTCTCCCTTTACCATTCAAGTATTACTCTCTTGTGAGTATCCTAAATGTAAAATATAGATTATTTTAATGAAATTTTTATATTCTATCTACTTACAAAATATTTTTTAACAATGGTATACTTTTATTCCCTCCCATTATTCCCTTTTTATAATCCACGGTGTATAACGTCATGTTACCGAATTCATTTCTTGAAATTTCGATTTACTATATTAGAAATTCTCATATTATGAATACAAAAATCTATTCCATGGTTATTCAAATATATGTAAAAATTTATTATGATTCGGTTATTTATATATATGAAACTCATATTCACTTTTAATGGGTTAAAAATGATGTTATGTTTATGTTTTTAAGACATTGTACGCAATGGTTTTGATATGAAACTCATTACTACTATGATAGTTTTGGGATTTAACCCATTTAAATAAAATAGTCTTGGGAGTGAAACTTGACTAATACTATGGTTTAGGGATTTAACTCATTCCAAAAAGATATTATTGGGAGTGAACCTTGACTAGTACGATGGTTTGGGGATTCAACCCATTCCAATTAAAAAATATTCAGAGTGAACCTTGAATAATATGATGGTTTGGGGAGTGAAACCATTCCAATAATATAGTCTTGGGAGTGAATCTTGACTAATATTATGGTTTGGGGAGTGAAACCATTCCAATAAGATAGTCTTGGGAGTGAACATTGACTAATACAGTGGTTTGGGGAATGAACTCATTCCACAATGATATTCTTGAGAGTGAACCTTGATTAATACAATGGTTTAGGGAGTGAACTCATTCCACTATTATAGTCTTGGAAAAGATCCTTGACTACTAAGGAAATGATTTTCTATGCGTATGTATATTCCAAAATTCCATGTATTATGCCAATTTTATTCTATCATGGATCATGTTTCTTTATGATTCATATCTTTTGAGATGTCAAGATTTATTCCATATGATTACAAATGTCCTAAATTTATGTTGTAACCACATTTAAATGTTATTATCCTTGTTCTTTATTTTATGATATGACTCATATTCATATGTTTGTGCCTTATTTGTATGCCTCCTACTGACATGCTAAGTGTTTCCTTCGTTTATTCCCTTATCAGGCTTTATGATTACCCCTTTATTTTGATTTATGTCCCCATGAGATTACTTATAGTGATATGAATTAGGATGGATTAATAAAAGAGTCTCCCCAAATAATTTATTAGTGACTATGTTTATGTTATCCTTATGAAATTCATGTAATATGCACCTAATTTCAAATAAACTAAAACTTAAAAGATCCTTTGAGTTTGTTAATGTAATTTTTTGTAAAGGATTTATGTAAAAGTAGTGTATTTAAAAGGTGGGTCTCTATAATTGGTATCAAATTATGGTGTAGTTATTTTTTGAAATTGGGATTAGAAAAAAATAGTAAAAACCATAAGGATAAATCTATATATAGGAAAATCATCCTGGTATTTTGGTTAGTATTAAGTAAGTGGTTTCGAATCAAATAAATATCTTTATGGATACTACCAGTGGATGTGTCACTAGTACAGATACACCTAAGAGTAACCCCTAAAAACATTGTATTGAGCTAGAATCAATTGGGAACTAGTGCATGACAATGGACCTTGCTGCACACCTGGTATGACACTCCTATGGGGTATGCTTTGGTTAATCACAAGCTTTTACAAACCATTATGAAGGATATAAAGATAATTCAAAACTTTTATTAATATTGAATTATATCATCCTAGAATCATGATATTAGAAAAAGTTAAGATAAATATTTCTTTTATAATTGTTATTATAAGATTAACAATAGTAAAAAATTTCTCACTTAGGTATTCTACTTTTGGGGAAAATATGGAAGGAAATAAAAGGACTCATACAAACAACATATGTAATGGAAAAAGTGTCAACACCCATCCCAATATGGGGGTGCTGATGTAAGGAATATGGTGTTTATACCAAACTAGTTATTGTGTATTACGATTAACAATTGGAATAGAAATTTGTTTTCAAAAATAACAAATAAGATAAGGTTGGAACAAAATTTTGGGAAAACCCTGACCATTTGAGTTAAAGGTGTCGATCAATAATATAAAATCATGAGAATGTAATTTCTTTAAGGGGAAGAATGTAACATCCCAAAAATTACTTTTTGTTATTAATAGAACTATTATTTTATAAAGAATGTTTTATTATAAACATATAGAAATAATTTTAATTTTTATAAATAACTTTTTACATCATAACTTGAGATGAAATTTTACAACCACAGATATTAAAAGGATTGAAAACACTTATTAGAAAACTAACAACACTTTATTCCTTTATTTAATAAAGTTACATTTAGTCTACAACAATTCCTATTATTAATCCAAATATTAAAATGGGAAGAATAAAAGATAATAAATAATGTAAAATATAATATTTGGGTCACCTCAATCCCCTAGAATCATCACACCCATGAATAGTTCTATAACAAAGTAATAAAGATTTAGTAATGCAAAATTCATTTGAAATGACATTGAACCTTGATTAGAATCGAAGTGAATGATAAAGTGTAAGAATGATGGTGTATTTGTAGGTAAATATGATCAACTACCTTTATGTTTTTAAAATAATATGTTTGGTCAAAATTATGATCATTAGTCAATAAAACAATTGGTCATTATTTTTTGGTTATATAGATGCATTTTAAATGATCATTAGGATTGTTTAGTGATATAATCGAACTGTATTATTTTCAAAGACTATAAAACACATTATATTAAAATATGTTTTATGTGGATGTATTAAATAAAAACTTATTTTATCTAATAATATTATAAAATTATTTCTAAATGATAATATATTTTAATGAATCCCGAAGTAATTTTTTATAATGGTTTGAATGTTGATTTTTCTATTAAATTGTTAATTTTCATTAAAATAATGATTTATTTAAAAATTAAAATTCTCATACTTAGAGAATTATTTTTATGAATTAAAATTAATTTTTTGAATCATCATGTAAAAATCATCTTAGAATTATTTTTGGGAATTTTCTGACAATGATGAATTTTTAGTGAAAAAAGTGAAAAATATCGCTTTAAAAATCACTGTGATTTTATGACATAATTGTTATGTCAGCATGAATAAAAATTTATGGAACATTTTATTTAATCAAAATATAATTTAATAAGTATAAAAATTATTTTAAAATATTAATTTTAATTTATAAATTTATACCTTTCATTTGGAACCAAAAATTAGAATTTTAAAGATAAGAATTATTTTTGATTTGTGTGCATTAATTGGGTGGTTTGGATAGTATAGTTCGGTTTAGGGGGGACTTTAATGATCATCCACCCTCTACTAATATTAAATATTCCATACAAATGGTTTTAATTTATTTATCTCACAATTGGTTGTCTTGTATAGTAAAATAACCAATATTTAATCACTTTAACCCCCCCCCCCCCCCCCCCCCCCGTGTATAAATACCACCCTTTCCCCACTCCTCTACACTAAAAATTGATAATCCATGATGTACTTACCATTTAATCTATCTATATATCCTCCAAGGTGTTTCCAATGTGTCTCTAAGGTACTAAGGTTCCCCCCTCCATGATTTAGGAAGAAACTCTTCAAGGCAAGGGACCTCTCTCTTCTTTTCCATTCACGCACCTTATTTATTTTATGTCTTTTATTTAAAATCACTAATGTTGGGATATGTTTTTACACATCCCTCATACTATAATTTTAATTTCAAAATTATTAGATACACCTTCCTCTCTCATTAAATCATTTTATGAATCTTTAATTATGGTTGTTATGCTGTTAAAAATTAGTAAGGGAATTATCTTCCTCTTCTCTTTCATTCTAGTACATCCTTATTATGTGTATTTAATGTGTCCTTATTCTTTATTTTTATTAATTATTTTTCTATTACCTATAATTAAAAAAATATTTTTTATTAATATGAAACCTTATTCCCCTCCCATTATTCCCCTTTCCATAATAAACGATGTATACTGTTATGTTGTTGAAATTTAGCAAGAGAATTATCCTCTCCTTTTTCATCCAAGTACCCCTTTTTATATACCTTCTAAATGCAAATAAAATTTATTATCTTACTCTTTTTATGATAAAATTACTGACCAAGTAGTGTTTTATCAATTTGATACCTAAATTTTCTCCCATTATGCCTTTTCTTAGTCAATGTTATGTACCATCATGCTGCTGAAATTTAGTAAGGGAATTATCCTCTTCTCCATTTTTCATTTAAATAATTCTCTCTTGTGAGTCTTATAAATTTAAAATATTAGTTCTTTTTATACCCTTTTTATATTCCCTCTATATCCTAAATAGTGTTTTTGGGATGGGATACTTTTATTCCCTCCCAGTATTCCCTTTTTATAAGACACAATGTATATTTTCATGCTGATAAATTTGTTTCTTGAAACTTCTCTTTCCTACATGAGAAATTATCATATTATGAATACCCAAATATCTTCCATGGGTATTAAACTATATGTAAACATGTATTATCGATTATTTTATTTACATATATGAAACCCATATTCACTTTTCATTGGTTAAAATGATGTTATGTGCAAATTGTTAAGCACATTGTACGCAATTATTTTGATATGTAACTCGTTGCTACTACGATGGTTTGGGGAGTGAAATCATTCTAATAATATAGTCTTGGTATTGAACCATGACTAATATGATGGTTTGGGGAGTGAACCCATTCTAATAAGATAGACTTTGGATTGAACCCTCACTAATACTATGGTTTGGGGAGTGAACTCATTCCAATAAGATAGTTTTGGGAGTGAACCTTGACTAATATGATGGTTTAGGGAGTGAACCTATTCCAATAAAATAGTCTTGGTAGTGGAACTTGACTAATATTATGGTTTGGGGAGTGAACCCATTCTAATAATATAGTATTGGGAGTGGACCTTAACTAATATGATGGTTTGGGGAGTGAACTCATTCCACTATGATAGTCTTGTAAAAGAGACTTAAATACTAAGGAAATGATTTTCTATGCTTATGTATATGCCACAATTTCATGTCTTATTTCAATTTTATTCTCTCATGGCTCATGTTCCTTTATGATTCATATATTTTGAACTACCAGGACTTATTCCATATGATTATGAATGTCTTATTTTTATGTTGTGACCACATTTCCATGTTATGATTCATGTTCTTTCTTTTAAAATATACTTCATATTCATATGATCATGCCATATTTATATGCCTCTTTCTCACATGATAAATGTTTCCTTTATTTATTCCCTTACTAGGATTTGTGCTCACACCTTTCTTTTTGATGTATATCCCTAGGAGATTGTGAGCAGTGAGATGACTTGTGATGGATTAACAAATGAGTCTCTCAAAAGAATTGAATAGTGTTTATGTTTATGTTATCCTTATGTAATTCATGTAATATGTACCTAATTTCCAAGACACTAAACCTAAAAATATCCTTCAAGTTTTTTAATGTAATTTTTTATAAAGGATTTATGTAAAAGTTGTGTATTTAAAAGGCAGGTCGCCATAATAACCTTATGCTTCCAATCTAGCTTTATTTCTACTAATATTTTCATATTAAAACCTGTTTCTACATACCCATTTAGTGTAAATGGTTAAATAGTATTTAGGTCTCTAAACTAGTTATTATACTCTATTCCTTTCAAATTGATCCAATTCTTATTACATAGTCATCACCCAATGTTCATCACTAATTGCCTCATTAATGTTTTTGGGTTCAATTTGTGACAAGAATGATTGATGCTCAACTGGGTTTCTCAGTGATTCTCAATTTTGAGTTTATCTATTTAGATATCCAACAACAACATCTAAAGGATAATCTCTATGGGTTCTAATGGTTCTAGGTATACTGTATTCCTCTGGGATTTCCTTGGGTTTTAGTTACTCTAAATGGTCTTTATTGGGATATTTTTCAAATAAATTAGAATCAAGATCATTAATATTGGGGGTGTTATTGACATTTAAATTGGATATATCATCCTCCAGGTTTTCTAAAGAAACTTTAGGTTCATGTGGATTTGTCTCAACAAATTTTAAATGAACAGATTCTTCCACCACTTTTGTCCTTTTATTAAAACCTTTATAGGATTTACTAAATGTAAAATAACCAACAAAAATTACCACATTTATCTTGGATATAAACATATCTAGATTATACCTTGTATTAAGAATATAGACTTTATAGCCAAAAAACATTGAAAAAATTTACCTTATGGTTTCTCCCATTCCATAATTCATAAGGATTATTATTTAAAATAAGTCTTATCAAGATTATGTTAATTACATAACATGTTGTGTTTACAGCTTCTTCCCAAAAATATCCCGGTAGGTCATATTCACTAAGCATGGTCCAGGATATCTCTTGAAGAGTTCTATTCCTTATTTTAACCACCCCATTTTTTTGAGGTGGTAGAGGATCAAATAAATTATGATTATATCCATGTTGTGAGCATAAGGATTCAAAATCTTGATTTTAAAATTCACGACCATGATCCCTTCTCATACTCTTAATGGTAATGCCACTAAGGATCTCTACTACTTTTGGATAAATTAAAAAACATTTATAGGCTTCACTTTTGCGGGTTAGGAAATATACCCAAGTAAAACTTGAATAGTTATCAACAATTATATAGGCATAATGTTTTCCTAGAAAACCTGAGACTCTAGATGGTCCAAAAAAACTCCATGTGAACCAATTCAAGTGGTTGAGAGGTAAAAACCTATTTCTTTGGTTTGAAAGAAACTTTATATTGCTTTCCCTTTTGATAGGGATTGCACACTTTGTATTTTGGAAAATCTAGCTTAAGTAGACCCTTGACTAAAATCTTTTTGGATAACTTTCTAAGTGAGTATATATTACAGTGGTCTAGTCTTCTATGCCACAACCAAGATTCATGATGAAAGGTATGAAAAAAAAGAAACATTTTGAGAAATTAAAATTTTAAATCTACTACATACACATTATCATTTCTCAAATTAGTAAACACTAAATTAAACTTAGAATCATAGATATTACAAGAATTATTCTCAAAATTGACATGAAATCCATAATCACACAATTGAGATATGTTTAGAAGATTGTACTTTAATCCATCAAGAAACAAATCTTTATAAATTAAACGAGTTTTAGAGTTACTAACTTGAACAAGCTTGATAATTTTTCCTTTTCCATTATAACCAAAAGTGACATGACCACCATCTACTCTCATCAGACTTTTGAAGCTTGAGAAGTCCCCTATCATGTGTTTGGAACACCCACTATCCAAATACCATAGATTTGTACATGATATTTTCAAATAGGTTTCTTACATTCAACCATATGCACACTGATTTTAGTACCCATATCTATTTGGGTCCAGAAAGGTTAGCAATCAAAGCTTTGGGGATCCACATCTATTTTACATATCTATTCCCCGATTTAGGAATAGACTTAAAAGAATTTGAAAATAATCTCTCTTTGGTCCAAATTGGATTGATCTAGATTTCGACATTTCAACTGTATTATTTACAACTGACTTGTTTACAACATTTGAATTATGAATGAAATAATTTTGGTAAAGTTTGTCTTTCTGTCCAGGTTGATAACCAAAACCAAATATTAGTTTAAATACAACATGACTACCCAGAATTTTATTGAGGGTTTAAATTCTTACAGTAAAACCTTTAATATCCTTATTGAGTTTCTCATTTACTAATTTTAAATCATTATTTTCTTTGAAAAGAAGTTGGTTCTTTTCCTTTTCCGCAACAAGATCAATTTTAATACAAGCAGATAAAGTATGTTGTTTCTTCAAATTCTTATATCTATCTTTAAGCTCATTAAAGGTCACTTCTATCATATTGAAATATTCAAAGAGATCTTTACTTGACATATCATTTTCATCATGATTTTCATTTCTAGAGATATCGGAAATATGAGTAGAAGATGTAGGAATAAAATTTATTACCTCATATGTGTTTTCCGTAAAACATTTATTAGCCCTTTCATTACAGTCATCCTTTCTTGAATCAAATTCATTGGAGCTATCCTCATAATCACTCCAGGTTTCCTCCCTGACCTTTTTGTATTTCTTCCCATTATCCTCATACATTTTCTTGTATTTTATCTTTGGATAGTCAGTATTGATGTGTCCTTTTCTTTTACAGTCATAGTAGGTAACTTCAAAATTACCATATTTCTTACAGTCTCCTTTCTTATCATATTTTCCTTCTAATTTTGATTTCCTAAAGAACTTTTTCTTTTTATAGAATTCCTTTAATCTTCTGGATAGATGAGTCATCTCTTCATCACTGTCAGTGTCACCCTCACTTCCACCAGTGCTCTCTTCTTTAACTATTTCTTTGGCCTTTGACTTAGATGCCTTGAATGTTATTGACTGTTTTGGTTCAGTATCTTCATTATTTACCTTGACCACTTCCACATATATCACCATTTTTTCTATTAACTCTTTTATTGGTGCTTGCTCACATCACATGACTCTCAGATGGATACAATAGTGTCTCTCCATCTACCTGGTAAGCATCATAGAATTCTCAACACTTGTGATTTCTCATCAATGGTCTTTCCCGGTGCATGCATCATGTTGATAATCTCATTAAACCTGAGATTAAAATTAGAAATAGACTCACCAGGCTTCCTTTTGAATGTAACATATTTAATAGTATAAATATTTAATCTCATTTCTTTGACATTTGATGTGTCGGCATGAGACACAAATAAAGTATAAAAAATTTCATAAGTTGTAACACATGTAGATATTCTATTGAATTCATCTTCTCTTAGTGCACAATATAAATCATTCATAGCATTGCAATTACAATTGTAAGTAGCCTTAGTGATATCACTCCAGTTAGCTCTAACAGCTTCATGTTGTTCATAGTTATCTTCAATTACGGTCTAGATATCAAAACTCATGCTCTCAAAATGTTTATTCATCTTAATTTTCCATTGAGCATATTTTTTACCGTTAAAATATGGAATTCTGTTAGTAGCAGACCCCTCGTGTATATTGTTATCTATAATGATAGAAATTTAGAATTAACATAAATTTAGATCCTTTGGGTAAAACTTGTCAAAGTTAAAAAAGAAATAAATACCACTGATACCAAATGTTGGTTGGAGTGGAGTACTCAAGTGGGTGATGAATTGAGTATCCAATATCGATAATGATAATGGAATATTATAATGATGCTGAAGTATTTCCTTGGTGATGTTATGAATACTTAGTAGATGGCTTGTGATTGTTACAAAGACAATGAGGAACGATGATAAGAACCTTATCGGCAGAGGGGATAGATTCCTAAGACTCTGTTAAAATTTTAATATGGCGATGTTGATAGAATTTAGTGGTATGCTTTAGATCACTTATAAATAGATGAACATGGTTATATTATATGGATATTGATATTAGTAATATGATGACTTAGTGAACTAAATGATCGAATAATTAACATTGAATTGTTATTGGATTTTGGCATGCTAAGGACATGGAAAATCCTTGATAGTGATATGGCATTGTTGTGGACCATTATGTGGGATTTTTTTGGTAACTAATAAAATGGATCATTGATTGGGTAGTTTGATTACTTTTCTTACTCACCTTACTTTTCCATGCGATGTAGTCTGACGATTGATGAATATCTAGTATGATGGTGCAATATGGCGATTAGTTCATACTCACCCACAGACTTGGGTTAGATTCAGATAATGACATCTAATTGCTTATTCTCTTCTTAATCATGGCTCTGAGTTAGAGGTTATTAATGATACACTTTTATATTTGATCGCAACCTCATCTATCGACCTATGTTTGAGATAGATGATGATTCACCGGTGTGTTTGCTCTCTTTCTTAAATCTCTGAAATTACACAAATAGAGTAATGACTGTTATCAACGCTTTTAAAAAATGTTGATCAAATAAATCATTTATCAATGTTTTTTAAAAGCGTTGATAAACCTTACACTTTATCAATGCTAAAAAAAGTTTTGATAAAATGTATCATTTATTAGCACTTTTGTAGCGCAATTTAAAAGTATTATTAAATCTGATTTATATAATCTATAATTTGTAGTTATATAAAATATACTTATTTGTTTGTTTGTTTATTTATACTTATTTATAATTATATATATAATTATATTTACGTATGTATATATATAAAATATAGAAATATAAATCATATAAATAAATATATAAATACATGAGACATACTTCATATTTAAATTTATATATTTATTTTCATATTATATAATTTGTAATATATATATATATATATATATATATATTTATTTATAACTATATGTGTGTGTATTTATATATAATTATATATATATATGTTATGAAAAATATAAATATGAAGTGTATATAAAAATATATTTACATGTAAAATGTATATTTAAATAAATATATACATACACACACCAGAGAAGAATAAAAATTTATTATCCATTTTATTTACACGATTTATGAAAAAAATTGTTATTAAGTTTATATTAAGCAATAATAATATTTTATAATGTATTTAAATACATTAGAAAAATGTATCTAAATATACATATACAAATGTATTTAAATACACATATATAAATATATAATGTTTAAATATGTGTGAATATATATATACATATATTTATATATATTTATATATACATATATAAATATATCATTATATAATAAGAAAAGTCAGCGAAACTAGTGCTACACATTACATGAATGTATTTATAAAAATATATCATTAGATGGTAATATAAATATATATAAATATATTATAGATATATATTATATAAATAAATTATATAAATGTTTATATATTTATATAAATTACATTAGACGTATATAAATGTGTGTAAATACATTATATAAATGAATTTATATAAATATATCATTAAATACATAATATAAATATATATAAACATACATAAGATAAATGTATTTAAACATATTATATAAATATATTATATAAATGTATTTACAGTAAATATGCATTTTATAAACGCATTATAATTTTTTATGTAAATATACAATTATATGCAAATGTGTAAATATATATGTAAATATATAAACTTATTTCATAAAAAATCAAAAAAAAAATTATATAAATATATATAATTAAATGAATAAACATATAAATAAAAAAGATGTATGTAAATATATATAAATAAATACATATGCATCATAACATATCAAAGAAAATAAGATTAAGCAGTGATAAGAGCATTCGTCGTGTACAAACAAGTCAGAGGTTCGATTCCCAACATGGGCAATAATATTGGGGGGTGTTACGCGTGAGGGTGATGGCAAGAGTACAAGGAATGTGGTGGGGATGAATTAGTGATGATAAAGAGTTACGGACTCTATTTTTTCACCCTAAATAATTTAAAAAAATTGTTTAGCCTTTATCACTGCTGAAAATTAGTGTTTATCAAGGGTTGTTTTTATCAATGCTAACAGAATTGATGATAAAGTCTAACCATTATATGCACTTGCTTAGCATTGATAAAACCCTCCTTTTATGAGTGTTTTTTTAACACTGATAAGTGTTGACTTTTATGAGCACCGACAACATAATTTTTTTTTAAAACGGTGATAAATGCAATTTTTAGTGGTGATAAAATCCAAATCTTAGTGGTGAATTCATTCTTATAATCAAAAAAAATTACGATTCATTCATAAATCTAATATGAACCGACTCAAAATAAAGGAATATTTTTTATAATTTTACTATTATTTGAAAATATGTAATTACCAAATTGATAATAAATAATCTACCAAATAGTTTAAAAAAATCGTTAATTGTAAGTATGTTGTCATGAATAAAAGATAAAATCATCATTGATCGGTAAAAAAAAAGGGGATTTTTTTATCATGATCACGTACACCATATGAGGACCATCGGTCCCAATGGTAGCCGGTGAACTTTGGGGGTAAAAGCTGACCCGGCGTCGTGGGAAGAAAACGTGTAAACCCGGGAACCGCGGCCGCCGTGTTCCGAATTGGACAGGCGGTAGCCGCTCGGCTTGACCGAGTCATTGGGCGGCGTTTCTCCGAGACATTAGATAAAAACAAACGTTAAAGAAAACCGAAAATAAACAAATTAATAACCCAAATAGGTACATCTTTAATCAAGTGGATCTAAATCCATCGATTCAAATGGATAAAATTCCATTCAAATCAATAAACCCGTTAAAAAATACTGTATAATTCAATTTCGTATATTCGATTCATTTTTTAACATTAATTATTATTAATTGAAATCAAACAATTAAATAAAGTATACAAATATTTATTGAAATTGAAATTGATAATTGAACGGATTGAATGTTGATTGAAACCGTGAGGTATTTCGAAACCGTAAATGTGTGAACGATCGTAGTTGAAATGCATTATTGCTGAAACATGAAGCCGAATATCAATAAGAACGGAAATAGACAAGAGATAGAGATAAAGTATTGAGAGCCAAAAAGTTCACTCTTCCATTAACATATTGACACATATATAGGATACATGATATTGTAATCAATGATATAAATTGACTTCTATCTCCTATATCAAATCCAACGGTTTCCAAGGGTTTGAGAAAATGAACGGGCAACCATATAGAAGGTGTTTTTAGAATGGAAAGTTATTATAAATATTTGAATTATGACATCCAAATTTATAATTCATAACACTTTCTCTTGGGTGTCATGATTTCATTGAATCTCATATAATCTTCACTTTAAAAAAACTTTGTGGGAAAAAACCAACAAAACCAAAGTAATTGAATTCAACGCCAATTTTAGGTTGCCTCATTAAAAACCTATTTGAAGTACCTAAAAGTTTGTGTTGGTTGTATTTGTTGTCAATAAACATGTCAGTATGTATGTCTTGGAGTGTTTGGTGATGAAGGAAGAATCCACTCACTAAAGAAGATGAAGCAAGTGCCCATACTTTGCTGGGTAAAGAAGAGTGGAGTTGTTATCTTGGAATAACTAGCTAGACTAATTCTAAGTAGGAGTTATTTACATCTAATGATTAGAGAGCTAGTTTTTATGGAATCAAGAAAAGTGCTGCAAGAATGAAGGATGCTCTATCCACAACAGTTTCTAGTGATGTGGATATACTGGCTTGTGAAGTTATAATTAAAAGAAAGAAAAGCTTACTAGAATTTACAGAAACCATCCAAGGATCTATTAAGCAAGATGGTTGCAGTGTTCAGTGTTGAATATCTCTTGGATGAATGTTTAATGAAGTTGATATTAAAAGGCAGTGATGTTACATTGGAAATAATCAAGATGAGTGTTTATATACTGCAAAAGACTTTGAGTTTCAAGTTGAAGAGGTTTGAGTAGACCTGGTAAATTCCCAAAGTCATTTGAGTTGTTTTGAGCTGATCTAGAGTTGTTGGAGATGTCCTAAGTTGAATTCAAGAGGTTCTATGGTTATTTGAAATAATAAAAAAATTCCAGAATGATTCTATCCAATTCCGTATAAACACATAAGAAGATGTTTTGAGTTGAGAGTGAATTTTGTATTAGACGCATGAAGATTGATTCATACATAATATGTTTGTTTGCCTTAGAACCGAAAAATGGAAAAGGAATGGATACGTATGAAGATTGGTGAATGCATAAGTTGTTTTGCTAAAGACATTGAGAAATGTGTCTAAGACTACCATCTTAAGAAAATTTCATAAGATGTTTTTGAAGCTGTGTAAGATGTTTGAGATTAAATAAGATGTTTTTGAAGTTGTGTAAGATGTTTGAGATTATGTAAGATATTTATGAAGTTGCGTAAGATGTTTGAGATTATGTAAGATATTTATGAAGCTGAGTAAGATGTTTGAGGTTATGTAAGAAGTTTGAAGTTGTAAGAACTCGGTTTTTCACTTAGGTATGGATCCTTTTAATTTTGGTCTAATTCTTTATTTTGGACCTATTATGGATGCTCAATTAGTTAGCAAAGGTTTCGTGGGTGTCTGGAGCTTGTTCGGAGCTCGGAACCCCGACCAATTTGAAAATACACTGGCCACACGGTTAGTAGAAACCATGCGAGCCAGGCCGTACGATTTCCCTTAACTGTGCAGTGCTAGACAGTGGGGTGGTGTAGGGTGCACGGTTTTCCCTAACCACGCGCCAGGGCTCGTACGACCATGCAAAATGCTGCAAACAAATTGCAGAACCATTTCGAATGGTTGACGCACAATTTCCCAAATCGTGTGACCTAACCGTGCAAGTACCCCCTTCCTACAGAAGACCATGCACGATTGATGCAAGATTTGACAAACTGCGTGGACTATTGGAGTTGGTGCCCTAGAACCAACTTCTATGTACTTTATAATAAACATGTATTCATTGTTTTGAATATTAATAAACTATTTATCACATCATGACTGTTCTTCTGCGTGACATAGTATGTGATAATTGTAGGTTCTGGGCGCAGTGGAAGCTCATGGGTGGATGTGCCCACTTGGATTTTTGTCATTAACAATGATCAATCCGGGATCAATATGACGATAAAAGCCAGACTCTACAGATCAAATCACAGAAATAGACAAAGGAGAAGAATAGTACTGGAACCACAAAGGAGGATTGTCATATGTTGGTTATAATTAATTTAATTAATTGACAAGAATTACCTTGATGGAATTCTTTCTTCGTTGATGTCTCCTGTCACGATTCGATGTGATCCTTCGTTGCGTCGTAGAATCCAAGTGTAGGATTCCTCTAGTGGTGATCCACACGTGCTCCACGTATCTTTGGACGTCGCCAAATGAATCTCCTGGTGCTAGCGCGGAGAAGCCTTTTCTTGCGTTGTCCGCCTTAGATCGCCTTGATCCGATGGAAGAGGATCTCTCTCGGTCTTGAGAGCGTTTCTTGGAGGAAGGAGTTTTTTCGGTCTTGAGAGAATTCTCCAAAATTGTTGTGCACAACGATTCTCTATGGAAAAATGTTGGGGTTGTGAGGATATTTATAATCGGGTTTGAGGTTATAGAGTTATGACAATAAATAAACGCATTACGTGTTTTATTTATTTCATTAACTCGTATTTAAAACCCCCATGTCGAATGATTAATTACTTGACATGCACCCACACTGATTATTATAAATATCATTTAATAAAATGATATTTCCTCAAAATCCCGACTGAAAAAACTATACGGCGTGTAATCATTAATACACGGCGTGTACTCATTTTCCATGAAAACTACATAGCGTGTACATTCAATGTACACGACGTGTTTATATTGTTTTCAATTTTCTTTATTTTCTCCACCACATTTATTAGACCTTGAGTAATGTCTATTTATTTCTTAAATAAATGTAACTGCATTACTCGCTAATAAATATATATTATTTCGTCCACAATATATTCTCTCGAATAACTAGTGTAGAAATAAATGCAATCAAACATCCTTAAATAATTATTAAACCGCAGCCAAGAATAATCTTTATTTAACTTTTTAAATTAATATTTAACTGAGATACATGGACACACTTAGTGTGTGACCCTCTAGGTCTCTTTCTTAGTAGCATTAGGTGGAGTCTACCTAAAGTCCAAGGTTAGCGTCTAGCAACACGCCAAGACACCCATATAGAAAGAAGTTAACGCCGCAATGACATGTCACCTCATACGAACGTTTACCATGTAATATAATCTCATTTTCACGATATCTTGAATCAAGTGGGTTGCATGCTAGTGCCATAAACCCATGTGCTCGATTATTCTTTCTTTGAATTTTCGGAATTGAACTCGCCCATTCCTTACCATGGATATGGATTTATTTAGGCTATATCAATTCCATCAAAGGGCTTGAGATATCTACTTCCGTTATGGAACAAAAGGGACAAATCCTTTCCCACATTATCTATTAATGCAGGATTATTCGTGACGCACCCAACACATCCTACCTCGCTGCGAACAGTGCGTCGTCATAATTTTCGTCAATACATCTAAGTGCACGAGTTGAAATACTCATTAATAATAATCTTAAAGTCCAAGAACCAATACACACGTCCGCAGATAGGAACATCCAATGACACTATGAAATGTGGATTTCTTACTGGCGGGTCTCATTCTCATAATATCCTCCTGGATATTACAAAGGGTGCACACCATGAGAAGACGCCTCAAAATTTTATGAGTCCTCACCCCTAATGGCCTGTATTATTTGTGTCCCTCAAATAACATCATCCGGCCATAGAACATATATTTAAGAACAATGTTATGGCACTTCCGGGTTCTCATCATAGCAGATTTCCGCTATAACCCTTTAATGCAACAGCTGTCCTTAGGACATTATCACATGCATTGTCACGCAGAAGAACAATCAGGATGTGATAAGGTATTTTTTTAATGAATAAAGTACAAAGTAGTTGGTTCTAGGCCACTAACTCCAACAGACTCCCACTTGGACTAGAGACAACTGCTAACAACTTTTAACCCGCTAGCTCTCACATGATATTCATGCTTCTATTGAGACTGACCTTTAGTCATGGGGTCTGCCATGTTCTCTTCTATGGATACTCTGCTCACCGCAACTTCACCCCTTTGATAGAAATCCCTCAAGAGGTGATAATTTCGAAGTATATTCTTTTTCCGTTGATGTGACCTTGCTTATTTTGCAAGAGCCACCGCTGCAGTATTATCGCAATACAGCGTGATATGATCTTTACTGCTAGGAACCACATCAAGCTCCTGGACAATGTTCTGAATCCAGACGGCTTCCTTGGCTGCATCAGAAGCCGCTATATATTCGAACTCCACTGTAGAATCAGCGACAACTGGCTGCTTTGAACTCTTCCAGCTCACAACTCCTCAATTGAGACAGAAAATATATCCAGATTGCAACTTTAGATCGTTCTGATCTGTCTGAAAACCAGCATCAGCATACCCTCTGATGAAAAGTTCCTCGTCTCCTCCATACACCAGGAACATATCCTTAGTTCTTCTCAGATACTTAAGGATAGTCTTAAAAGCAGTCCAGTGCTGTTCTCCTAGATCTGATTGATATATTCCTACCATGCTCAGTGTATAGGCAACATCAAGCCTGGTACATAACATGACATACATGATAGATCCTATAGACGGAGCGTATGAGATATTACTCATTCTATCTTTCTATTGTTGTGTCTGAGGACACATTTTCTTAGAAAGATATAGGCCATGTGACACTGGAACCAATCCCCTCTTAGATTGTTCCATACTAAATCTCTTTAGTATCTGGTCAATGTATGTACCCTGACTTAGTCCAAGAAGTCTCTTGGATCTATCACGAATGATCTTGATCCCTAGAATGTAGGCTGCTTCACCCAAGTCCTTCATGGAGAAACACTTGTTCAACCAGTCCTTAACTGATTGTAAGACCGGTATATCATTTCCAATAAGCAATATGTCATCAATATATACTACTAGGATAATGATCGCATTCCCATTAAACCGCTTATAAACACATGGCTCACATTCATTCTTAATGAAACCAAATTCCTTTATGGCTTCATCAAATCGAATGTTCCATGACCTAGATGCTTTATTTAATCCATAAATGGATTTCTGAAACTTGAAAACCCGTTTGGCTTCACCTGGTGTCACAAACCCTTCTGGTTGTGTCATATATACATCTTCCTGAAGGTTCCCGTTAAGGAATTCTGTTTTGAAATCCATTTTCCAAATCTCATAGTCATGGTAAGCTACTATGGAAAGTATGATTCTTATGGATTTAAACATGGAAATTGGCAAGAAGGTTTCATCATAGTCATTTCCTTAACGCTATCTGAATCCTTTAGACACTAGCCTTGCTTTATAGGTGATAACTTGACCTTCCATGTCCAGTTTTCTCTTGAATGCCCATTTTCATCCAACAAGCTTTACATCAACTGGCTCAACGACCATAACCCATACTTGGTTCTGATACATGGAATCCATCTCAGAATTCATAGCTTCTAGCCATCTTGCAGCTTCTAAGCTTTCTACTAATTCCTTATAGGAGAGAGGTTCATCATTGTCCAACAACAATGATTCACCATCCTCGGTGACTAGGAAACCAAATCTCTATGGTTCCCTTACCTCTCTTGAGCTCTTACGCAGTACTTGTGTTTCTGGAACCTCTTCTACGGGGACCTGTGAAACTTGTTCCTGTACCAACTCCTGTGTATCTTGAGCTTCAACTTCATCGAATTCAATATTACTCCCACTATCCCTTTTGAGGATGTGCTCCCTCTCAAGAAATATGTCTTGTCTGGCGACAATCACTTTCTTATCTTGAGGGTTATATAGGTAATATCCTTTTGTTTCCTTGGGATATCCTATAAAGATACACCTCGTGCCCTGAGGTGCTAGTTTGTTGCCAGAGAAGGCCTTAAAAAATTCCTCGCATCCCCATACACGTGTATGCGACAAAATGGGTTTCTTTATATTCCATAACTCGGAGGGAATTCCATTTTCCTCCTTAGTTGGTACTCGGTTTAATGTGTATACTGCAGTTTGTAATGCATATCCCCAAAAGGATAATGGAAGATCTGCATGACTCATTATTGACCTCACCATGTCCAACAAGGTGCGATTCCTCTTTTCACTAACACCATTCCACTATGGTGTATAATGAGGAGTGAGCTGAGATAGAATCCCAGACTCTCAGAGAAGATCAATGAACTCTTGGTTCAAATATTCTTCACCTCAATCTGATCGAAGTTTCTTTATCTTCTTACCAAGCTGATTCTCTACTTCATTCTTGAATTCCTTAAATTTCTCTAAGGCTTCTGACTTATACCTCATTAAGTAGACATATACATATCTACTCAAATCATCAGTAAAAGTAATGCAGTAAGAATATCCACCTCTAGCTTCTACTGGAAATTGTCCACACACATTCGTGTGCACCAATCCTAGAAGCTCTGTGGCCCTTTCACCTTGTCCACCGAAGAGTGGCTTGGTCATTTTTCCTTGTAAACAAGCGTGACATCTATCAAGTGGTTTTAGCTCAGTAGAGTCCAAATAACCATCTTCGCAGAGCTTTGTCAAGCGCTTCTCGTTTACATGACCAAGACGGTGATGCCACAACTGGGTGATGTATAAATCATGTGAGTTTGTTTCGTTATCGATTGCCAACACTTGGTATTCGTAATTTAATACATACAAACCATTATTTAAATGTGCCATACCATAACATATGTTGTTTTTATAAAAGAGACAACCCTTATTTCCAAACTTGAAAATAAATACATCCATATCCAAACAAGATACAGAAATTATGTTCTTGGTAACACTAGGCACATAATAACAGTTATGTAAAACCAAAATCATCCCAGTTGGCAATGAGAGGTGGTAATCTCCAATAGCCAACGCAGCCAGCCTTGCACCATTGGAAGCTCAAAGATCTACCTATCCTCTGGCAATCTTTCTAAATCGACTTGGTTCCTGCATTTGAATACATATGTGAGCCCCACAAGATTTATCTAATACCCAATGTGTAGAAATGGAAAGATTACACTCAATAACGAACACACCTTTAGTGTCCCTACACTTCTGAGTGCAGTTCCTCTTCCAGTGGCCTTGCTTTCCACATGAAAAACATACTGCCTCCCATTCCTTGCCCTGCCTCTGAATCTTCCCCTTCTTGGAGGGACGACGCTTGGGGGCTTCAAAACATTTATAATTATTTGTCCCCTTTACCTTTTCCTTCATTTTCTTATTCACAATAAGGACTGTGGGTTTGTCACACTCCATGTCCTTATCTACTTGGAGAATCAAGGTCATAAGTTCCGATAGACTCTTCTCATTATTTCTAATGTTGTAGCTGACAATAAAGCTTGAGAAGGTCTTGGGCAGTGATGATAGGATGAGATCTGTACGCAACTCATCTGGGAATTTAATCCCTAATATTTCCAGGCGTTCGATGTAGCCAATAAGCTTGAATACAAGAGGTCCAGCTGACGCGGACTCTCCAAGCTTAGTTGTAAACAAAGCATTGGAGATCTCATATCTCTCTTGTCTCGCCTTCTCTTGGTATAGATCCTTAAGGTGAGACATCATGCTATTCACGTCCATGTTTTCATGTTGCTTCAAGAGCTCATTAGACATGGACGATAGCATGAAACATTGGACATCTATGGCATCATCCATATGTTTTGCATAGAGAGATATTTCCTCATCACTGTCGTCTTTTCCAGGAGCAATTGGAACAAGATCTTCCAGCACATATAATTTCCTTTCATGGCGAAGGATGACGTGTAAACACCTCTGCCACTCTTGGAAATTGGTGCCGGTGAGAAGGTTTTTCTTCTTGAGTATGGTTCACAATGATATGTTTGAAGTCATTTTTATTGTCGTTTCTAAAAATTAAGATGAGAAAAGGTTTAGTACTTTATTACAAAACTGAGACAAATAAATAAATTAATACTTATTAGTCTCCCACTATTTTATCGAAATCCAATAGCCCTCACATTGACATCAGAATATTCTGTTGCCTAAATATTCTAGTGGAAAGGATTCATATTTCCCTTTGCATTACCCCAACTAGGGTTCGTCAAGCAACTTGAAGGGTTTTAGGTAGGCATTCCAAATTCCAACTGCATTAACTCGCAGCTCCTTGATCCACTGAGTGGACTCCCCAATCCTGAAATACTTTTATTTTGGATTTCCTCAACCTTTGCCTCTTGGTCACACCAAGTCCTACTGTGGTAATCAACCCTTGATTTCAACCAAGTTAAGTCAACCCAAAACCTTGAATTAGAATTCCCTGATAATTGAAAGCACCCCAACTAGGGTTGGTTAAGCACTTTGAACTATGGTTCGATTCTAACCAAGATTATGGAAGGCTATACCGACTTAATATTTCTTTGAGGGATTTTATCCTTATACATAAATTTCCGTTTTATTATCTTTGATTACATGATTGTTAATATTAAGTGGGATATACTTAAGTGATTAACCATTTCTAAGATAATATTTACGTATAATCCAGTCTTATTTTAGTTCCATCTTGCATGCTTGTTTAATTCATTAGTTGTGTGATCGTGACAACACTCCCACAATAAATAAACCATGCAACTGATAGAAATAAAATAAATGGTACGATCATGAGCTTTTTCTATTGGTTAGTTTATCTAGCGGTTGATAAACTAACCCAAGACCTAGGGGAGAAACCTTGAACCTTTCGGGTTCATGTTTACAGCTTTCCACCTATCCACCTTTATATCTTCTTGGATTGGTTTCACCTTGGCTCCTGACTTGAGCCACCTCCACTAGCTTGGGAGCTCCATCCATTACATATGCATTTATCTCACACGCAGGTGAGGGGAAAAAGGGGGTTTTACATAAAAGAAACCTTAGGCACACATGCCCTACATATTAACGAGGAGAAGGCTTGCAAGCCAACAAATTTAATTTAAATAAATAAATTAAAATAAACCATTCACATATAAAGGTCTTGGTCTAGCTCATGATAATCCATGCATGCAACGATATTATGCATTAATAAAACTAGCATTCAATTCTTTAATCATTATTGTTTAAGATAAATCATGCTCGAATCAATTAATTATCTTTAATTAATCAATCCTTTTATCTTAAACCCTTTTTCTGAATTTCCTAGAGATTCTCATCCATCATAATTTTAAACAAATAAATTCATTTAAAATTATCTTTATATGTAACTTGTACCTTGGAGGCAACCTGGTGAATTCTCATTCATCACAAAAATGTTAAATTAAACACATATATATAAAACACCTATCACGTGTTGTGCCTCAGCTTTACGCTTGCACTATGGTACATGTCTCAAGGGTTTTTATAATATAATAATAAATTTTAATAAATCTGCATAATTTGGATGAGTACACGGCGTGTAGTTCCGACTACACGGCGTGTACTTTTGTTCACCGTCCATCCGAAGTGCACGCATGGGGACATGGTGTGTAGATGTACTTCGGAAATTTTTGGAGTACACGATGTGTTCAATTGGACACACGCCATGTAGTATCCGCGTTACATGGTTTCTAGCCGGGAAAGCCATGTACGAGGTACATGATCCAAACCCAACCCAAAGGGACTACATGCTATGTTCAGTTAGACCACACAACATGTAATCCAGAAACCGTGTTCCACCTGTTCCTGGTCAACACACGGTGTCATAAATAACTTAGATAGGATCCAATACATGGCCTGATTTGGTGGATCAGTCAATGCATTGAACCTAGACTACACGATGTGTACTTACGAATACACGCCATGTATTCTGGTGTTGTATTCCCATGAGCATTTTACACCTCCGAATAAGTTCATCTATTTTATTTTAATCAAAATTAAAAGAAAAATTTGTTTCTGTAAGGTGAACGAGAAATAAGAGGGGAGGAACAGATCTTGAGATTCAGATTTTAAAGAATGATTAACTTGAATTGAAACAACTAAATTATTAAATGCGTAAATCACCAACAAAAAACTAAATAATTATAATCAACGATATGACTCCATCTGATACCACTTGTAGGTTCCGAGTGCAGTGGAAGCTCGTGGGTGGATGTTCCCACTTGTCATTTTGTCATTAGCAATGATCAATCCGGGATCAATACGACGATAAATGCCAGACTCCACAGATTGAATAACAGAAATAGACAAAGGAGGATAATAGTACCGAAACCACAAAGGAGGATCATCATATATTGGTTATAATTAATTTAATTAATTGACAAGAATTACCTTGATGGAATTCTTTCTTTATTGGTGTCTCCAGTCACGATCCGATGTGATCCGTCGTTGCATTGTAGAATCCAAGTGTAGGATTCCTCTATAGGTGATCCACACGTGCTCCACGTATCTCTGGACATCTCCAAAGGAATCTCTGGGTGATAGCATGGAGAAGCCTTTTCTTGCGTTGTCCGCCTTAGATATCCTTGATCTGATGGAAGAGGATATCTCTCAATCTTGAGAGCGTTCTTGGATGAAGGAGTTCTTTCGGTCTTGAGATAATTCTCTAGAATTGTTGTGCACAAAGATTCTTTGTGGAAAAGTGTTGGGGTTGTTAGGATATTTATAATCGGGTTTGAGGTTATAGAGTTATGACAATAAATAAACACGTTACACGTTTTATTTATTTCATTAAATCTTATTTAAAACCCCCATGTCAAATGATTAATTCCTTGACATGCGCCCACACTGATTATAATAAATATCATTTAATAAAATGATATTATTTCTTCAAAATACAGACTGAAAAAACTACACGACGTGTAATCATTAATACATGGTGTGTACTTGTTTTCCATGAAAAATACACAGCGTGTGCATTCAATGTACACGACGTGTTTATCTTGTTTTCATTTTTCTTTATTTACTCCACCACATTTATTAGACCTTGAGTAATGTCTATTTATTTCTTAAATAAATGTAACTGCATTACTCGCTAATAAATATATATTATTTCTTCCACAATATATTCTCTCGAATAACCAGTGTCGAAATAAATGAGATCAAGCATCCTTAAATAATTATTAAACCACAATCGGGAATAATATTTATTTAACTTGTTAAATTAATATTTAACTGAGGTACATGGACACACTTAGTGTGTGACCCTCTAGGCCTCTTTCTCAGGGGAATTAGGTAGAGCCTGCCTAAAGTCCAAGGTTAGTGTCTAGAAACACTCCAAGACACCCATAGAGAAAGAAGTTAACGCTGCAATCACGTGTTACCTCATACAAACGTTTACCGTGTAATATAATCCCTTTGTCATGATATCTCGAATCAAGCGGGTTGCATGCTAGTTCCATCAACCCATGTGCTCGATTATTCTTTCTTTGACTTTCCGGAATTGAACTCGCCCATTCCTTACCATGGCCATGGATTTATTTAGGCTATATCAATTCCATCAAAGGGCCTAAGATATCTACTTCTGTTATGGAACAAAAGGGACAAATCCTTTCTCGCATTATCTATTAATGCAGTATTACTCGTGACGCACCCAACATATCCTACCTCATTGCGAACAGTGTGTCATCACAGTTTTCGTCAATACATCTAAGTGCGTGAGTTGTAATAATCATTAATAATAATCTTAAAGTCCAAGGACCAATACACATGTCCACAGATAGGAACATCCAATGACACTATGAAATGTGGATTTCCTACTGGCGGGTCTCTTTCTCATAATATCATCCTGGATATTACCAAGCGCACACTCCATGAGAAGGCACCTCAAAGTTTTATAAGTCCTCACCCCTAATGGCCTGTATTATTTGTGTCCCTAAAATAACATCATCCGGCCATAGAACATATATTCAAGAACAGTGTTATGACACTTTAGGGTTCTCATCATAGCAGAGATCCGCTATGACCCTTTAATAAAATAGCTGTCCTTGGGAAGTTATCACATGCATTATCAGGTAGAAGAATAATCAAGATGCGATAAGGTATTTATTTAATGAATAAAGTACAAAGTAGTTGGTTCTAGGCCACCAACTCCAACATGCATTGTAAGATATTTATGAAGCTGAGTAAGATGTTTGAGATTATGTAAGAAGTTTGAAGTTGTAAGAACTCGGTTTTTCACTCAGGTATGGATCCTTTTAATTTTGGTCTAATTCTTTATTTTGGACCTATTATGGATGCTCAATCAGTTAGTAAAGGTTTTGTGGGTGTCTAGAGCTTGTTTGGAGCTCAGAACCCCAAAAAATTTGAAAATACACTAGCCACACAGTTAGTAGAAACCACGCAAGCCAGGCCATACGATTTCCCTTAACTATGTAGTGCTAGATAGTGGGGTGGTGCAGGGTGCTCTGTTTTCCCTAACCACGTGCCAGGGGTCACACAACCATGCAAAATGCTGCAAACAAATTTCAGATCCATTTCGAATAGTTGACGCACAATTTCTCTAATCGTGTGGCCTAACCGTGCGAGTACCCCCTTCCTACAGAAGACCATGCACAGTTGATGCAAGGTTTGACAAACCGCACGGTCTATTAGAGTTGGTTCCCTAGAACCAACTTATATGTAATTTATAATAAACATGTATTCGTTGTTTTGAATATTAATAAACTACTTATCACATCATGATTATTCTTCTGCATGACATAGTATGTGATAATGCCCTAAGAGTAGTTGTCGCACTAAAATGCCATAGTAGTTCCCCACTATGATGAGAATCTAGAAGTACTACGACATTATTCTTCAATATATATTATATAGCTGGATGATATCCTTTAGGTGACACAAATGATAAAAGCTATTTGGGGTGGAGAATCATAGGACTTTGATGCACCTTCTCATGGTGTACGCCATTGACAATACTCAGTAGGATATTATGAGAATGAGACCCGCTAGTAAGAAATCCACATTTATATGTTTCATTGGATGTTCCTATCCACATATGTGTATATTGGTCCTTATACTTTAAGATTATTATTAATGAGTATTATGAGTCACGTACTTTGATGTGTTGATGAAAACCATGATGATAAATATTCATAGCAAATTAGACTATGTTGGGTGCATCACGATTAGTATTGCATCAATTAATAATGTGAGAAAGGATTTGTCCCTTCTATTATTTTATAGAAGTTGATATCTCAGACCCTTTGATTAAAATAATATAACTTAAATAAATCCATGGCAACGGTGTTCTATAGGCAAGTTCTATTTCTGAAAAGTTAAAGAAAGAGAAATCGAGCACATAGGTTGATGACACTGGCATGCAACCCGCTAAATTTGAGATATCGTGATAAAGAGATTATATGATACAAAAAGTGTTCGTATGAGGTATTATGTTATTGCAACATTAAATTTTTTCTCTATGAGTGCCTTGACGTGGTCCTAGACGCTAACCATAGACTTTAGGCCGCTTCACCTAATGCTACTGAGAAAGAGGCCTAGAGGGTCACACACTAAGTCTATCCAGAATCTCAATTAAATAATATATTATTATTTATTATTTAACAGGATGAATAAATATTATTCCCGTACGTGCTTTAATAATTATTCATGTATGCTTAGTCAAATATAAATATTTATTTTCTATTTTAGTAAATACAATATTTATTTATTAATTAGTGAAGAATACAATGATATTTATTTAATAAATAAATAGATATTATTCAAGGTCTGATAAATATTATGGAGAAATGATGGACTGAGATTTTAGGTCCAGTGATAAATAATAAATATTGAATATTATTTGATTAAATATTATTTAATTATAATTTTCATGTTAAGCGCATGCTGAGAAATAATGATATTATTATTATCATTATTTGACATGGGGTTTCTCTAGGATTAAATAAATAATTAAGGGAAATTTTGAAATTATTTTATTTTAATTATAGTGATATATAAACCCATTTATGTTATTTTCTCAATAGATAATTCATTTGTTTAGGTTGTGCACAACAGAATTGGAGAATTCTCTTAATCATTGAGAGCTCCCTTCTCCAATAATGCTCTCAAGAATAGAGAACAATTGTCCTCAACCGGATCAAGGAGAATGCTTTGGAAGCGGTTCTCAAAACAATCAAAGGCGAACAATGCAAGTGCAAGGATCTGCCATGCTAGCACCTGGATATTCCTTCGGCGATGTCTGGAGATTCGTGGAACACATGTGGATCACTGCTAGAGGAAATCCACACTTGGTTTCTACAACATATTGACAGTGGACTGCAGATCTGTCGCCAGATTCATCAATGGAGAAAGAATTCTAACAAAAGTAATTCTTAATTAAATTAAATTAATTATAAATAATATGTGATGATCCTCTTTCTCAGCTCTATCACAATTCTTCATTATCTATTTCTTTGACTCAATTTTGTGGATCATGACGTTCATCATCGTATAGTTTTCAGATTGATCATTGATTATGGAAAAAATCAAAGTTAAGCACCGCCCATCGCACTCTTTCTCTACTATCAGAACCTAAAAGTGTTATCAGAGTGGTCACGTAATTATTTATAATTATTTAAATATCATTGGTGTTTTATGCATTTTAATTTAGTTTTTCAATTCATGTTTAATCGTTCTTTTAATCCAAATTGCGATATCTATTTTTTCCTCACTCGTTTCTCATATATCTAATCGAAACGATTAATTTTATGATTAAAATAAAATCAAGTAAATCATCTAGAGGTGCCAAAGTTTCTGGCCAGAAAACATAAGAGTACACGCCGTGTAATCAGAATTACACACCGTGTACTGGTGGTCAATTCACCAAGAGTTAATTCGGTAATTACTCAAACTATGTGAATTGATGACACGTGGTGTAGTTAATTCTTACACATGTGTTGACTAGGACAGACTGACACATGGTCAAATATAGTACACGCCATGTAACCTGCGTACACGGTGTGTAGTTCTTTTGAGTCAAAGACGGGATGTGTATTTCAATACACGACCTACCTGACTGGTGAACATGTAATTTGGAGATTACACAACATGTATCCCATTGGACATGCCGTGTAATCTAGTTTCCAAGGAACGATTCACATGATGAGTCCCTAGGCATGTACCTCGGATAAACGGTGAGAGATGTACACACCGTGTAGCTCAGATGCACCTGTTGTGTACTTATACCAAGTTATGAAGATTTAAAATTTATTTATTTTAATATGTAAACCTTGAGACATGTACTTGCGTGTGGTCATAAATATATGACACTCCATGTGATAGGTTTTAATATACATAAATATTTCAATGTTTAATTAACATCTGCATAATTTTCAGATCCACAGATCAGGTATGAGTCGTATTACAGGTTGTTACACTACGTGCATTTAAGCATAACATGTGGCTGATAAATCATGTGATTCATGTAATCATCCTTGAATTACACACCATGAAAGAATGTGATAAGTTGTGTATGCAATATGTCACAAAGAATAAACAAGTATACGAGTATAATACATGTAACAACTCGAACTATTATAAATGAAGTTTCCCTTTGTGATTTAATTAAATGTATTATTATATAATATGGTTATAAAAAACACATGAACTTCCTTGGTTATATCTTTGGATTTAAAAGATTGTTAATAATATTACCATTGTTAATATTTCCATTGAACAGTGATCACATGATTAGTATAAATATAGGGATTTTAACAAATCCAATTGACTCACACGAAGGAAGTGATGACCTCAACCAGTAGAATCGTGGCCTATGAAACCTATTTATCAGAGATTCTAAGGGAGATAACATCTATGGGATTTTACCTTGACCAAGACCAAGCTTATATCCATCAATTTAAGCATGAGAAAAACCATTTACAGGAGAAGTTCAAGCTCATTGAGATCACGACCCAAACCATGTTCGCTGAACGACCCCATGAAAGTCTCATCATCGTGCACCTTACTCTTAGGGAGTATGCCGATGTAATAAAGGGATATGTATTAAGGACTTAAAAATATGAATATGTATATTATATAGAATAATAAATCTATTTTCATTTTTATTGTTACTTTTTAAATGATTTTGATTTTGATCCAATTAAACAAAAATTGTATTTTCGGGTAATATTTAAATTCAATTAAGGGATTTATTTTGATGAATTAATGAATTTTTTAAATAAATAGTATTTTAGTAAAATATTATCATTAAATAATGTTTATTAATTATTAATTGTCATATAATTTTTATGAAGTGAAATGTACTTTTTTAAGGGTTCAAAAAATGTTATCGTAAAAACTCATCATTTTTCAATAAATATTGAATTTTATTTTAAAAGTGAAAATTCACATAATTAGAAAATTATTTATATAAAATAAATATTCTTTTTGAAATCATAATGTCAAAATTATCCAATGGTGATTTTTTTCATAATTTTCTGAGTGAGTCGAATTTTCAGGTAAAAATTCAATACCATATAAATATATGGTGTGTTTTATGACATCATAATAACCAAAAAATGATGTAATAAATACTATAATGGGGATTCTAAGACAAATATATGTTTTACCCTTAAAATAATGTGATTTTAATTTTATTTGATTCATTTTATAAAGCCTTTATGAATCCTCCAAAACATATAATATATTTTATGATTTTAAATTAATTTCTTTAAAAGTGTGCCTCACCCCCACATAATCAAGGGTAATATTTTGATAAGTTTGGACCATTTAATAATAATATAATAAAAACACTCCCCTTTGGCATAAACCATGATATAAAATCATGGGAATGTTTGTGGTTTCTAATATTTTATTTTGTAGAGTCTAAATCCAAAATATTAAAAAAATACCTCTCTTTTCCTATATAATCCCACAAAAGCTCCCATTTCTCTACAATAAAAATCCTTGGAGCATATAATTACTATTACCCACCTCTATAATCCTCTAAAGGCACTCTAAGTTCTCAAGAAGCCCCTTTTCGAGCTGTTGGATCCACACATTCATGTAAGGCTTCTTTCCTTTCTCATCTTTATCCAAGTTTCTTTATCTTGATATGCCCTTTTATTTTCAATTAATAATGATGGGGTATGTTTTTAAACCTCCCCCATACTTCCCTTATTATTTCTAAATCATGATAGAACCATTTATCTCTCCTTAATCCCTCCCATATACACCCTTTACCATGCCGAAATTTCGTAAGCATCCTTTCCTTCATCTTTTTATTCAAGCTTATTTATTATCATATGCCTTATTTTTATAATTATAAATGTGTAGACATGTCCTTCCATGTACCTATTAATGTTCACTTTATGTCCAAATGATTATAGACCCATTTCACTCTCATAAACCCATTTTATTAATTTTTAAGTGACGTCGTTATGCTATCGAATTTTCACTGTGATTTTCCATGCCAAACCAACTGTGTAGTGAATGTCGTACCCATTTCCCATCAAGGGTGTTCACTTTTATAGACATATATCTTTTTATTGGAGACTTACATGTATTTATTTCATAATACTTGATCGTGTAATAAATTATTATGATGAATGAATCCATGTTTTATGATCTATGTGGCACAATTAAGCGTGAGAATGAAATGAAAGTGACGGATGGGCCCATAATTATATAGCAATCCAAATGCATTGGGTAATGTTTAGTATCATGATACGTCATGTTGTGACATGGGTGTACCTGATTCCTTTATGTTACTTTTTCCACAATGAAGTCTTGGCGGTTTAGCCTTGACCTATGTTTATGATGCAATGTTTTAAGTTGTTTCCATATTTCCCATGTTATGATTATCATGCTATATTATGCCTTATTATTCATGTTCCTTTATGCATCATTGATATGCCTTGTCTAAAATGTATTATTATCTCCACGTTATTCCATGTTTATTCCCTTATTGGGATTTATGGCTCACCCCTTTATTATGTATTTTCCCAGGTTATCCAATGCAGTTTTAAGCTCAAACATGTTAAATAAGTTTTTAATAAAGATGTTGTAATTCATGTTTAAATTTGAAATGAAATGTACCTAATTCCCAAAGACACTAGACTTATCAATATTTCAGGTGGTATTAAGTGTAATTTTGTGTAATTAAATTATGTATTAATGTGTAATAAAGAGAAGGGTTGTTATAATACAAGTTGGGTAAATTATGATAGGTATTCGCCGAATTTCCTCCAAGGTACATTTATATAGGCATTTAATTTTAAATGAATTTATTTAATTTGTTTAAAATTATAATGGATGATAATCTAATGGAAATTCATATGATAATTAAGATAAAATAATTGATTAATTAAATATGATAATTAATTGATTTTAGTGTGATTTATCTTAAATAAGAATGATTAACAATTGACTGTTAGTTTTATTAAATGAATAATTCGTTTCATGCATGTGGATGATCATGGTATAGACTAGAACTTTGTATGTGATTGGTTTTATTTAATTTATTATTAAATTAAATTATTGGCCTACGAGCCTTCTCTCCTTTCATTATGTAGGGCATGTGTGCCCATGGTTTCTTTTATGTAAACCTTTTCTCCCTCACCTACATGTGAGTAAAAGCATATGTAATGGATGGATCTCCCAAGATAGTGGAGGAAGTTAAAATTTTAAGTTCTAATGGATCGAATAACAACTAAGAAGGGGGGGGGGTTGAATCAATTTTTCACTCTTTATAAGTTTCAAAAGATTTAGAAACTTAACCCCTACAACCTGTTAAGATTTATTTCCTTATAAAATTTTAGTAAATACTTATGTATAAAAAAGTAGGAAATAAAGTAAATCACACAATATTTATAAGGTCCAAACTTAGTGTGAGAACCTACATCCTTTCCATAGTCACTCCCGTGGGTCTATAAAAATCCACTATTAAGAATAAGTGAATAAAACATGTGACAACTCCTGTTAGAAACCTTTTATCTTCCTATAGGAATGATTATACTGATTCCTGTCAGTTTACAATGTTTTCTTATAAAACAATTGAGCCAAAAATAATAATAAAGTCTTTGTTGAATTTGCTCCACAATTTATCAGTTATAATCCTCAGTCTGATTTGGATGGATCTGATTTTATCAATCCAATGATGTTGGATTCTGGATCCAATTTTATCAATATAATGATGATGAAATCTGGATCCGATTTTCTCAATAAAATGATGCTAGATTCTGGATCCGATTTTCTCAATACAATGATGATGGATTCTGGATCTGATTTTCTTAATACAATGATGATGGATTTTGGATCTGATTTTCTCAATACAATGATGCTAGATTCTGGATCCAATTTTCTAAGTACAATTATTTTGGATCCGATTCTCTAAATATGATAATGTTGGATCCTATTCTCTCAAAACAATCATTCTAAATCTGATTTTCTGAATACGATAATGATAGATTTGATTATCTAAATACGATAATGTTGGATTCAATTTTCTCAGTATGATGAACTCACTCTCAATCTGTAGAACTCAAACTCTACTAAAATGATCAATTCAATTATTCTTCAATCAGATGAGAACTTTCACTTTGAATTCTATAATGTCCTACTTTTGCGCGTGTGTGAAAGTTGCGAATGAACAAATGATTTGAGGAAGTATTTATAGGAGACTCAGAAAACAAAGGTGGGAAACTTGGAAACATTCCCCGTTTCCTCAAATATCCAAATATCTGAAAATCTATTGCATTTAAAACTTCAATTCTAACTTCTTGAAACCTCCTTAGATTTCTTCGAGATTTACCCAAAATTGAAATTCAAGTTTGACCACTTCAATTCATCATACATTTCTCATCTCATTATGATATGTTTCTTTCTCAGCTCATTACAATCTTTTCCTTTCTCATCTCATTATGATATGTTTCTTTCTCAGCTCATTACAATCTATTTCTTTCTTAGTATGATTTTAATAATATGAAAATCTGAGTACAAAAACCTCAGTATTATTTTCCCAATACAAAAATCCCAGTATGAAAATCTCAGTAAGAAAATCCGAGTACAAAAATCTAGGTACGAAAATTTGAGTACAAAAATATGAGTACAAAAATCTCAGTTACAAAAATCTCAATACGATTTTCCTAGTATGATTTGTTTCTTCCTCCGGATCAACAACATCTTTTTCTTTCTCACCTCATTAAAATGTAATTTCCATTAAGATGGAAATCCCATTATGATGGAAATCTCATTTTACAACCCTGAATTTCTTCAAACATATCCACCATTTCTTAAAAAGATTTTATCATGAAAGTCTTCATGATTTATGAGAACTTCTTGATTAGCAAAGAATCATTTGATTTTGTTTTAGAAAGTATGAAAAATTTATAACTCCTGACTTCACCTTATGCTTTCGAAACTCTTTAGCAACTTCATTCTTTCTCTGATTCTTTTGAATTAAATTATTTTCAATGTCATGCTAATGGACATAAATATGATAAAGTGTCTGATAAAAAACTTCATCTTCCTAAATTCTTCTTTGTCCGGTGAAACTCAATACGAAAACCTAGGTCTGGAAACTTGTGTTCGGAAAACAACCTCATTACGATGGACTGGGTCCGATTCCTAGAAAATAAAAACATTCTTTTACAAAGAGAGTTAGTTATCAACAAATAATTTTTTTAAAAGAAAACACCACAAAGATTATTCAATCTACCACTTTAGATTTTTTGAAAACCTTCAATACAAAATTTTCAAACTCTCAGAATTTTTCACAACTCAACTTTTGTAAATAACTCAAGTTTTTGTAACATTTATCAAAACATAGCCTTTCTCAAAAGAGAGTCTCCTGAAACCACACCACCAGATAAATTAATTTTTTTGAAGTAATTCCATCTCTAGATGGAAAGAAAAATTTTCAGCCATGTAAAGATAAACTCCCCTCACTTTTATCTTTTCATTTCACTTTTATTTTTATCTCTCCCATTCTATGATATCCCCAACTTCAGATTCATTTAAGAAGATAAGTGAAAACTCCCTACAAAAGTAAAATTTGTTACTTTCTCTCCCCCATTATCAACATAATCCAAAGCATGGTGGGAGTACTTCCTTATGAGATTTAGGAATACATGGAAGGAGGCTGAACATGAAGTTGCAATCTTAATTTCACAAACCTTTCTTTAGGAATTGCTGTTGTGAAGATACCAGCAATTTGATACTTTATTGAAATATATTCCAACAAGACATCTCCAACAATAAATTTCTCTTTTATAAAATGAAACTTTATATCAATGTGTTTTTATCTCAATGTTGGATAATATTATTAGAAAGATCAATTACCCTATGATTATCATAAATTATCCCCAATGGTTTAGAAAATTTTACTTTAAAATCTTCTAGATGAACTTTTATCCACAATATTTGAGTACAAGTTTGAGTAGCTATAATATATTCAGATTTATCTATGATCAAAGTTACTGAACATTTTTTTATTACTATTACAACTCACACAACATTCACCCAAGAAAAATGTTCCTCTAGAGTTTGATTTTCTATCATTACAATCTCCAACCCAATCAATATCAGTATAACCATGAAACTTCATTTCACTATTTCTTTTGTATAATAATCCATGTGAAGTTGTCATTTTTACATATCTCAGAATTCTTTTTTTATCCCACATATGTGATTTTTTCGGATTACTTTGACACCTGGAACACAAAGTTACAACATAAAAAATATCAGGCCTTGAGGCTATAAGGTAAAGAAGACTTCCTATTATCTTCTGAAAGTCTTTCTGATTCACAATTATTTCAGATTCATCTTTGTTCAACTTTGTGCTCACTGAAATAGGAGTTGAAACTTCTTTGGATTCTTCCATCCCAAACTTCTTTAACAATTCCACAACATACTTTTCTTGGGATAAGAAAATATACTTTTTTTAACTTGTAATACAAGGAATAAATTTAATTCTCCCAATATTGACATTTCAAAATTCTTTTTGATTTCCTCAGAAAATGTTTTAAAAACATCTTCTCTATCCCCCAAAAAAATTATATCATCCACATAAATAATTACAATTAGAGTTTTGGAGTAAACAACTTTCACATACAAGTTACTATAAACTTTTCCTTTAGAAAAATTCAACATTCTCAAATAACTGTCAAGCTTAGAATACCATGAACGTGGTGCTTGTTTCATCCCACACAAAGCTTTCTTCAATTTAAAAACTTTTTTTTTCATCTTCATCAAGTAGAAAACTACAAGGTTGTTCAATGTAAATTTCTTCCTCAATATCACCATTTAAGAAAGATGACTTTACACCCATATGATAAACTTTGTCATTCTGATGTGAGGCCACTTAAAGAAACATTCTAATAGATTCTAATATTACAACTGGGGTAAAATTTTCTTTAAAATCCACACCTACCACCTATATATATCCTTTACAAACAAGAATGGATTTGTTTCTTAAAACTTATCTATGTTCATTTAACTTTTTTCTATAAACCCACTTGGTTCCAATAAAATTTTTGTTTACTTACCATGAAACAAGTTCCCATGTTTCATTATTTTCAATCTAATCAAATTCTTCATTCATAGCATCTACCCATTATTTGTGTTGAATAGCTTCTGAAACTGATTCCAGTTCAACATTTGAGATAAGTGAAGTTTGATTATCTAATCTCAACTTTCTTCTTGTTTGAACAAAATCCTTTTGATTCCCAATAATGTTTTTGAATTAAACATATTTTTGTAAGGTAGGAAATTTCAAAGTTTCTTTCCCAGATGAAATTTCCACATCACACGATTATTCTAAGTCTTGATAAGGATGTTTTGAATTACTTTCACCATTGTATGAATTCTCTAGTGTATCCCCCTTAGTATTCTCAACAAATTTTGTTAAGGAACTTTGATTTTAAATTACATTCACATCATATGATTCCAACAAATTTTGTAAACATTTGTTTTAACATTTGTAACTTCTTCCATTTAGTAAATAACCCATAAAAGATCCTTCCTCATCTTTCTCATCAAACTTTCCCAAATCCAGATTTTTTTTATTCTGAGAAAACATGGAATTACAAAAACTTTGAAGTATTTCAATGAATTTATTTTGTTATACCACATTTCATAAGGAGTCATGTTAGTTTCTAGTCTCAACAAGCATCTATTTTGAACATGTAAAACAGTACTAACAACTTCTCTCTAATAGAATTTTGAAAGTTTGTATTCAGCTATCATAATTATTCCCATTTCCACCAAGCTTCTATTATTTCTTTCTGCTACTCCATTTTTTGTGGAGTATAAGGAGAACTATATTGATGTTTGATTCCATGATTTCTTAGATAAGTTTTAAAATATTTCTTATGAATTTGGTACCATTTTCTATTCTAAACTTCTTTATGGAAACCCCCATTTCTTTCTCAACATCCTTTCTAAATAATTTGAACATTTCAATAGCCTTTGACTTGTGCTTCATAAACATGATGTTTTTCATCCGAATGAAATCATCAATAAAAGTGATAAAGTATAAATCTAATTTTATTGATTGATGTCTCATCAACCCACATAAATCAGAATGAATAAGCTCAAGTGGTCTGGTAGATTGAATCTCAACTCTCTTATGTTTTTTTAGTTATATTTCCTTTCTGGAAAGTAATACAAACATCTTCATCTCTTCTTTTTTACTTCTGGAAAATTCTGAACAACATCAACTTTAGTAATTTTATTCATTTTTTTTCTGCCCAAGGTGGCCAGGTGTTTGGTGCCACATTTTTTTTTTCATCTTCAGCACTCAAGTAACAAGGGTTATTGAATTATCCATTTGAAAGAGATTCCCACTGGTTCTTTATCCTTTTGTAGTAACCTTTCCACCTTTAACACTTTTAATGATACACACATATTTTCCAAAAAAAAAAATTATTTTCTATCATCACAAAGTTAAATTACACTAAGTAAGTTATTTTTTATCCCATAAAAAAATAAAACTTCCTTATATTTCAACTTTTTGGATTCAATCTCAACTATTCCAATTCCTTTGATTTTTAAGGAACTATCATTACCAAAGGTAACTAATCCTCCATCATGACTTTCATCATGTTTCAAGATTTTTATATCACCTATAATATATGAAGAGAAACCACTATCAAGTATCCGTGGTTTTTTATTTTTACTTTCTTTCAAAGCTGTTTCAACAACAAAAGCTCTTTCCTCAAATTTCTACTTTTCAACCTTCATTTCTTTTTAACCATATGAAACTTGTTTCAGAAGGAGTGTCATAAATCTTTCATCATGATGGATATATTGATCACATATTCCAAAAACTTCTTCCAAAAATTCAAATTTATTTCTTGTTAGAAAGTTTCTAAAATCTTGAGAATTCACTTCTTCAACTTTCTATAAGTTAGGAAAGTTTCTCATTCTACTTTCACTATTTCTTATACTTTTCTAAAACCTTCTTCTAGGTAAGGATAAGTTGTGACAAAAATTATAAGACCTATTCCCATATATTCTACAACACCAAAAATAACCATCAAATCTTAATTTTCTATTAAAATACGATCTTTCTCTATTGAAACTTTGTTGAGGTTAGTAACTTCTTACTACTCTAACATACTTAGGACATGTACCGTCTTTTCTTTTGACCGAGTTTTCTAATTTTGTAGATTTTATAGGTTTCTAACATCCTTTTTCCACCCAAACTTTCCTAATATTTTTTCCAGAACCTAAAATGTTAAAATAATCACATGAAACATTATTTTTGGTAAGATATTATTTAACCTGATTCTAGTATTTAACCTTCTCAGTAACTTTATAATTCTTATCTTTTACTTCCAAAGTTTTTTTGAAGTTTTCATTCATCTTCCTCAAGGTGATTTGAATTGAAACTTATTAAATTATTCTTCCTTAGTTTCAAAATTCTTACTATGATATTCAATTATCTTTCCCTATTCAACAATTCTAAGTTTGTAACTTAAAATCTCCTCGATGCATTCTTCCTCCTGCTTGATAACATCTTTTCTTCCATCAGGAATTTCTTGAAGATATTTCTTCATAACTATAATTTCTTTCTTGATAGTTTTGTTTTGATCAAGATATTTAACAAGTTCTGTTCTAAGCTAATACTCTCTATAATATTCTTCACCACCTTCTTCACCCTTTGAGGAATCTTTTGTTTTATAAACTTTTTAAATGAAGGTTCTGAATTGTTCTAAACTTTCATCTTCAGAAGAAATATTTTTGGTTGAGTTCGATTCAACTTTCTTACTCAAAATACTTCTTTTGTTTTTAGTGAACTTATTCTTGTATCTGTTGGAGGAGTTTTATTCTTTATCATTTTTTTCACTTCTTCCATCGAGGTTTTCCATTGGAATCATCTCAATATTCTCCAAACTTCTTCTTGGGGAAATTCATAGAAAAGTGTCTGATTCCACCACACTCAAAACATTTGATAGGAAGTTTAACACTATACATTACTCTTCCTCTTCCACAGTTCTTGGATATGAGAGACAAGATTTTTTCATTCAAATCATCATCCTCTTTATCTTTGGAGTCACAAGGATCAACATCTTCAACATCTTGAATTTTCACCTTTCTCATAGCTTCAAAATCTATTTCATCTTTCATATTATTTTTAAACATTGGATATTTCCTAATTTCATAAGAAATAAGAATTTTATTCAATTCATCAAGAGATAAACCATCTATATCTTCTAAATAAGAAATTTTATAATTAAACATATTCGGAAATTTTGTCATAAGTTTCTTCACAATTACAAAATCTTCAAAGACATCTCCGAATCCTCTAATGTTGAAAATTTTTTCATTTACTATGGTGAAGTATTCATCAATTGTTTCTTCATCTCTCATTTTGATGTCTTCATACTGACTATTCGAAATTTGTAGCTTTACTTCCTTAACTTTTGTATATCCTTTGAAAACACTCTCCAGCTTGTCCCACATACTTTTTGAAGTTTTGAGACCCATCACCTTTTGATAAAAATTCTCTGGTAAGGACATAAGGATTTCATTTCTAGACTTTCCCTCAAATTATATATATCTCTTATCAGTAAATTTCATAGGAGAATCTTTCTCAATAGGTGGAAAACCAATAGTAGCAGTATAAACAACTTCGAAGACAAGAGATAGGAGATAAGGAATCATCCTATTTTTCTATCCATAATAAATTTTCCATAAAATATAGGAATTACTCTACTATTGATAGAATTGATATTATCCATGATAAAGATTCAACAAGGGAACCTTCCCTATAATACCACTTGAAGTTCCAAAGGATCAAATAACAGCTGAGAAGGGGGGGGGGGGTTGAATCAGTTGTTCACTTTTTATAAGTTTCAAAACATTTAAAAACATTTACAAACTTAACCCCTGTAACCTATTAATATTTATTTCCTTATCAACTTTTATTAAATACTCATGGATGAAAAATTTGGAAAGAAAGTAAAGCACACAAGATTTACATTGTTTGAACTTAGTGTGAGAACCTAAATCCTTACCATATCCACTCCCATGGGTCTATAGAAATCCACTATTAAGAAGAAGTGAATACAACTTGTGCCAAATCTCATTATAAACCTTCTATCTCTATATAGGAATGATTATACTTAATCCCACCAGTTTAAAATGTTTTCTTATAAAAAAATTAAGCTAAGAAAAAGAAAAAAGACTTTTTTTAATCTTCCCCATAATTTCACAGTTCGAATCCTCAGTCTGATTTGGATGGATTCTATTTTCTCAATCCAATGATACTGGATTATGGATCTGATTTTCTCAATACAATGATGCTGAATTCTGGATCCAATTTTTCTAGATTCTGAATCTAATTTTCCAAATACAATGATGTTGGATTATGGATCGGATTTTCTCAATACAATGATGCTAGATTCTGGATCCGAGGAGTATGATGATTCTGGATCTGATTCTCTAAAAACAATAATGTTAGATCCTGTTCTCTCAAAAAAATGACACTGAATCTGATTTCCTGAATACAACAATGGTGGACCCGATTATATAAATACAATAATTCTAGATTATATTTTCTTAGTATAATGAACTCACTCTAAATATATAAAACTCAAACTCTACTAAAATGATCAATACAATTATTCTTCAATCATATGGGAACTTTCACTTCGAATTCTCCACCACTTCGCCTTTTGTGCATGTTTTAAAGTTGGGAATGCAAAAAATGATCTGAGTAAGTATTTATAGGTGACTTAGAAAACAAAGGATGGAAACTTGGAAACATTCCCTGCTTCCTCAAATATCAAAATCTATAAAAATATCTCATATTTAAAAATTCAACTTTGAATTATTAAAACCTCCTTAGATTTCTATGAGATTTACGCAAATTTTAAATTTAAGTTTGACCAATTCAATTCATCATACCTTTCTCATATCATTAAGATATGTTTCTTTCTCAGTTTAATTATGACTTGTTTCTTTCTCATATCATTAGGATCTTTTTCTTTATCATATCATTACGATCTGTTTCTTTCTTATCTCATTACAATTTGTTTCTTTCTCAGTATGATTTTCCCAGTACAAAAATCTGAGTATGAAAATATCAGTATGATTTTACCAGTACAAAAATCCCAGTACGAAAATCTTAGTATGAAAATCTGAGTATGAAAATCTAGGTGTGAAAATATGAGTATGAAAATCTAAGTACGAAAATCCCAGTTATGAAAATATCAGTACGATTTTCCTAGTAAAATTTGTTTCTTCCTCAGTCTCAGCAACATCTTTTTCTTTCTCATCTCATTACTATGTAATACCCATTTCGATGGAAATCCCATTAGGATGGAAATATCATTTTTCTACCCCAAAATTATTCAAAAATATCCACCATTTCTTTAAAATATTTTATCATGAAAGTCTTCCTGATTTGTGTGAAATTCTTGACCAGCAAATCATCATCTGATTTTTTTTAGAAACTATGAAAAATTTCTAACTCCTGACTGCACTTTCTTCATTGAAAACCCTTTAGCTGCTTAATTATTTCTCTGATTCTTTTGAATTCAATTATTTTCAATGTCATACCGATAAACCTAAATACGATAAAGTGTCTAATCAACCACTTCATCTTTCTGACTTCTTCTATGTATGGTGCAGCTCAATAAAAAAACCCAGGTCTGGAAACTTATGTCCAGAAAACAACATCATTACGATAGATTGGGTACGATTCCTAGAAAACAAAAACATTCTTTTACAAATAGAGTTATTTTTCAACAAATAAAAACCTTTGTTAAAACAAAACACCACAAAGGTTCTTCAAAATTCAGAGTTGAGGTGAAACCAATCCAAGGAGATACATAAGTGGACAGGTGGAAAGCTGCAACATGAGCCTTAATTGGTTCAAGGTGTTTTCCCCTAGGTCAATAGTTAGTTTATCAAATGCTAGATAAACTAACCACTAGTAACAGATCATGATCATACCACTTTATTATTTTATTTATTTGAGTTTCATAATTATTTCATTATGGATTTATTTTCACGATCAAATTATTAATGAATTAACGAGCATGCAAGATAGAACTCAAATAAACATTATTATGCGTAAATATTGTCTAAGATATGGTTAATCACTTAAGTAAACCCACTTAATATTAAAAATAATGTAATAAATATAATAATTGGAAATTTATGCATAAAAGGATAAAATAACTCAATAAAATATTAAGTTGATATAGCCTTCCATTAATTAAGTTAAAATCAAACCATTGTTCAAAGTGATTGACCAACCAAATTTGGGGTGCTTTCAATTATTAGGGAATTCTAACATGAGGTTTTGGGTCGACTTACTTGGTTCACATCAAGGGCTGATTTTCGAAGCAGGACATTGTGTAACTGAGAGGAAAAGGTTGAGGAGATCTAAATTAATTATTTCAGGATTGGGGATTCCACTCAGCAGATGAAGGAACTCTGAGTTAATGTAGTTGACATTTGGAATACCTACCTAAAACCATTCAAGTTTCTTGACCAACCAAAGTTGGGGTAACGAGAAGGGGAATATAGATCCTTGCCACTAGACTATCCAAGAAACATGATATTACGAGGCCAATGGTGAGGGATATTGGGTTTTGATAAAATAGTGGAAGACTAATAAATATAATATTTATTTATTTGTCTAAATTTCATTAGATAAAGTACTAAAATTCAAATTATCTTATTTTTTAGAAACAACACTAAAATGGATTCAAACATATCATTGTGATCCATACTTGAGAAGGATAACCTTCTCACTGGAAAAAAATTCCAAGAGTGGAAAAGGAACCTACGTGTCATCATTCACCATTAAAGAAAATTGTATGTGTTGGAAGAACCTTTACTAGCTGCACCTAGAAATGAGGAATGTGATGAAGAGCTATCTCTCTATGAGAAACATCTGAATGATGCTATAGATGTTTAGTGCTTCATGCTATCAAATATATCCAATGGTATTTTTAAGAAACATGAGGATATGGATTCCTATAGCATGATGTCTCACCTTTGGGATCTCTATCAAGAGAAGGAAATACAAGAGAGGTATGAGATCTTCAATGCTTTTTTCACAACTAAGATTGGAGAGTCCGTGTGAGCTAGGCCTCATGTAGTCAAGATTATCATCTACATTGAATGCCTGGAAATCTTAGGGATTAAATTACTAGATGAGTTGTGTATAGATCTCATACTTTCATCACTTCCTAATACCTTATTTAGTTTTATTGTCAATTATAATATGAGCAATAATGAGAAGAGTCTTTTAGAAATTCTTAATTTAATTATCCAAATGGATAATGATATGGGGTGTGATAAACCTTCTGTCCTTATGATGAATAAGAAATGGAATAATAAGGAAAAGGGGCCCAAAACTTATAAACAATATAAATATCCCAAGCATTATCCTTCCAGGAAGAAGAAGATCCTGAGGCAGGGTAAGGAAAAGGAGGCAGTATGTTTTTCATGTGGCAAGCCAGTCCACTAGAAGAGGAACTACACCTAAAAGCAAGGGGAAGCTAAAGGTGTGTTTGTTATCGAGTGTAATCTTTCCATTTATAAACATTGGGTATTAGATATAAGTTTTAGTGCTCATATCTATATCCAAATTTAGGAACCAAGTAGATTTAGAATGATTTCTAGAGGAGAGGTGGATACGAGAGCTGCTAATGGTGTAAGACTGATTGCTCTGGTCAATGGTGACTACCACCTTTTATTTACAATGGGAATGATTTTGGTTTTTAAAGATTTTTATTATGTTCCTATAGTTACCAAGAACATAATTTATGTATCATTCCTTGATACAGATGGATTTATTTTCAAGTTAGGAAATAAAAGTTGTTTATTTTATAAGGACAACATCTGTTATGGTATGACACATTTAAATAACTATCTTTATGTATTAAATTATAAAAAAAGTGATGGAAATTGATAACAAATCATGTTCACATGACTCATATAACACCCAACATTGGCATCGCCGTCTTGGTCATGTAAACAAGAAGTGTTCGACAAAGCTATGTCAAGATGGTTATTTTGACTTTTCTGAGCTAAAGCCACTTGAAAGATGTCATGCTTGTTTACAAGAAAAAATGACCAAACCTCCATTTGGTGGATAGGGTGATAGGTCCACGGAGCTTCTAGGATTGGTACACACTGAGTTGTGTGGACCGTTTCTAATAGAATCTAGAGGTGGATATTATTACTTCATAACTTTTACTAATGATTGGAGTAGATATGGATATATTTAACTAATGAGGTATAAGTATGAGTTCTTTTAGAAATTCAAATAATTCAATAATGAAGTAGAGAATCATCTCTCTAAAAAGATAAAGAATCTTTGATTGGATTAAGGTGGTGAATATATTAACCAGGGAGTTTATCGACTTTCTATGGGAGTTTGGGATTCTATCTCATCTCACTCGACCTTATACACCATAGTGGAATGGAGTTAGTAAAAAGAGGAAATATACCTTATTGGAAATTGTAAGGTCGATAATGAGTCATGTAGATCTTCCATTATCCTTTTGGGGATATACATTACAAACTGTGATATACACATTAAACCAAGTACCAAATAAAGCAACAAATGGAATTCCCTTTAAGTTATGGAGTGGAAAAAATCCATTTTGTCGCATACACGTGTATGGGGTTGTGAGGTGTTTGTTAAGGCCTTCTCAAATAAAAAAGTAGCACCCCGGGGCATGAAGTGTATCTTTATAAGTTATTCCAAGGAAAAAAATGGATACTACCTATACAAACCCTAAAAAAAGAAAGTGAATGTCTCCAGACAAGTCGTCTTATTTGAGAGGGAGAACATCCTCAAAAAGGATAGTGGGAGCAAGATTGACTTCGATGAAGTTAATACTCAAGATACACAAGAGTTGGTATAGGAATAGATTCCACATGTCCCCATGGAATAAGTAGTTCCTGAAATACAAGTACTGCGTAGGAGTGTAAGAGAGGTAAGAGAACTAGAGAGATATGGTTTTCTAGTCACCAAATATTGTGATTCATTATTGGTTAACAATGAGGAAACTCTATCCTACAAGGAGGAAGTAAAGAGCTCAGAAGAAGCAAGATGGAAAGAGGCTATGAACTCTGAAATGAATTCCATGTATCGGAAGCAAGTTTGGGTTCTGGTTGATACACTGGTTGATGTAAATCATGTTGGATGAAAATGGGTATTCAAGATGAAACTGTACATGGAAGATAAAGTAAATACCTATAAATCATGTCTAGTGGCTAAAGGGTTTAAAAAAATTCATGTAATTAACTACAATTAAAGATTTTCACCAATTTCCATGTTTAAATCCATTAGAATTCTACTTACTATAGCAGCTTACCATGAATACGACATTTGGAAGATGGATGTAAAAACTACATTCCTTAATGGGAACCTTCAAGAATATGTCTATATGGCACATCCAGAAGGTTTTTTGACTCCAGGTGATTCCAAAAGAATTTGAAAGTTGTAGAGATCAATTTATGGATTGAAGAAAGCATCCAGGTCATGGAACATTCGATTTGATGAATCCATCAAAGAAATTGGTTTTATAAAGAATGAATATGAGTTGTGTGTTTATAATAGGTTTAGTGGTAATGACTTCATTATCCTAGTAGTATATTTTGATGAAATATTACTTATTGGAAACAACATACCAGTCTTATAGTCAGTTAAGGACTGATTAAACAAGTGTTTCTCCATGAAGGACTTAGGAAAAGCAGCCTATATTCTAGAGATCAATATAATTCATGATAGATCCAAGAGGTTATTTGGGATAAGTTAAAGTACATATATTGACCAGATATTAAAGAGATTTAGTATGAAAAAAAAAACCAATAGGGGATTGGTTCCAATGTCACATGGTTTACATATTTCAAAGAAAATGTGCCCTCAGACACAACATGAGAAAGGGAGAATGAGTAAGATCCCATACGTTTCGGTGATATAATTAATCATGTATGCTATGTTATGTACTAGAATTAATGTTGCCTATGCACTAAGCATGATAGGTAGATATCAAGTAGATCTAGGAGAAAAATATTGGACTACTGTTAATATTATACTTAAGTATCTAAGAAGAACTAAGGATATGTTCCTGGTGTATGGAGGAGATAAGGAGCTGGTTTTCAGAGGTTATAATGATACTAGTTTTTATATAGATCAGAATGATCTGAAGTCACAATCATGATATGTTTTCTATCTCAATAGAGGATCTGTGAGCTAAAAGAGTTAAAAGAAACCATTTTTCATTGATTCTATAGTGAAGTATAATTATTTAAAGACCTGTAATTTCCATGTAATTTTTTTATATGTGAATTTTACAAATCTGTGAAAATTTACGGCGCGTTATTCCAAGGCCCGGTGTACCCGGAATGAATTTTTTAACTTTTTTTTCAGGTACGTTCAGTAAATGTATGAGCTGGTTTTTGTAACTTTTAAACCGATGCTAAGAATTGAAATCTGAGGGCACCATTGAACTCGAAACACTGATATTCACTTAAGGAGACCTTTACCTCAATCACAGTAGGTCAAGGGTGAAAGATAGTTTTTCACTTTTTTGTGGAAAGAGAAATAAAATAAAATAAAATTTTATTTTATTTTTTTTGAAACCTATCTACATGGGTGGGGGCCACCTGAACTAAAACCCCCATTTTTAATTCCTAAAGGTGGGGACCACCCAAACCCTCATAATGGGAGAAACCCTTAAACTCCCTCTTTAATGTGGAGAAGTCTCTTGAACTTCCTCCACATTAATTGTGCCACACCCTTTAATTAATTATTCCAATTAAATGTGCCAACAAATTAAATTGGTAAACTTAATTTAATTGGTGTTGGATCCTCTCTTGTTTTTGGTTGGGAGAAATTTTTGGTGAAAGGGAAGACTTTGGAGGAAATCCACTCCAACAAATAACACACCATCTCCAATGAAGAAAGAGGATGATGATTTATCCCGGATCAGAGGCATCTTGCCGAAGCGACGAACGTTGATGCCAACATTCCCAACAACTTTGTATCCTTCCTCATGACCTCCTCCAACAAACGAAAAGGTAGGGTGGTTGTTTGAATTCCCCCCCTTTCCCATTCTTGACAAATCTTCGTAATTCAAGAAGGAATCATAGCCGATTTCTACCGCTCTAATGCAGAGAGTGGGTCTTACGATGTGCCGACGATGTACTAGGATCCTGTGTGGGTCAGACGATGTACCGACGATGTACTAGGATCCTGTGTGGGTCTGAAGACGTACTGATGATGTACTAGAGTCATGTGTGGGTATGAAGAGGTACCGACGATGTACTAAGATCCTGTGTGGGTCTGAAGAGGTACCGATGATGTACTAGAATCCTGTGTGGGTATGACGATATACTGACGATGTACTAGTATCCTGTGTGGGTCTGACGACGTACTGACGATGTACTAGGATCATGTGTGGGTCTAAAGATATACCGATGATGTACTAGGATCCTGTGTGGGTTTGACGATGTACTAGGATCCTGTGTGGGTCTGCAATTTGGGATCCTTCGTGGGTATGCCACTTAATAGAGTAAGATGATTCAGTAGTTACATTTAATCATCTTTACCACTGTACCTAAGATATACCTGGTGTGAGCTGAGTCTGTACCTGTGTGGTATTTTACTTTGTGGTAATAACTTGGTGGTATTCTTCTGTGTGGTACTTACCTTCATGGTACTTCTTCCTTTGTGGAATAGTTGATCTTGGGCTTTTTAGTTAGACTCTGTGTTTCCTCATGATTGATATGGGCATACTTGATAACTTAGGTATATGTATGGGAATATACCTAAGTAGGGATGTTAGTTGATTTCATGCATTGTGTTTTATCCTTTGTGTATTTTATGAGACCTTGAGGGTCTCAGGTTCCCTACTGAGTATTGTTATACTCACCCCTGCATGGGCTATGCCTGTACCTTGTTGTGTTTGGTGCAGAAGACGAACAATGCTGATCGAGGATGAGGGTGCCAGGACTGGACGGTGCCCAGAGGTAGACCATACGGAATGTCGGTACGCAGAGGAGACATGTGGACGTGGAGTGCTGAGGAGGAGATCTGTACCTACCCTTCAGGTTGGAACCTTGGAGGAAGACCCAATATTTGGCTTTCTCTTTCTTTAGTTTTACTTGTACCTTTACTTTTGGGCTTGTATTAAGACCCCTCTTACTTTCATCACTCTTTTTTCTATACAATTTAATTGTGTTCATATCTTGCTGTGTGCTATGTTGTGTATGTTTATAGGATATAAAGGCAATGCCTTTCCGGTTTTAGGGAATATGCCTTTCGGTGCTAGTCACCAGCCCCTGACCTATGGAAGGCGGGCTTGGGGTAGTCACGGCACAGGCCCAGGGGACGGGTCGTGAAAAATTGGTATCAGAGGAGTCGGTTCTACCATATAACATAGAACTATGATATTTCCTTTAACAACAATATTGTTAAGTGTAGTGAGTGAGGTTATTAGATTTGGGAACCTAGTGTTGGTGCGATGACTGACGTATCAATACACAAGGACTCTGCCTTCTGATTTCCGACTCACTGAACAAAAACTCAGATTTCATGTGTGTTTTTAAAGATTTTTCTTTGTGATATCTTTGATTCAGCTCACCAGGTATAACTTATTGACCATGGTACACCTTTTTCTTTTCAGGATGTCTCTACGCAGATAGCCAGCTAGGGTTCTGGGTATAGTATGCACTGATAACCCACCGAGCGACGAGGCCTCAGTATAGGGCCCTCTTCCAGTAGAGGCACCAGCGGAGGCACCAGCAGTACCATTACCCGTTGGGCCACCGATGCCACCGGCCCCAACATCAGAGAGTGCACACTGATTGAGCATGTTGCATGAGTTCCAGCGCTGGAAGCCACCCAGGTTCAGGGGAGAGATGGGCCCACAAGTGGCTGAGGATTGGCTGGAGGCCGTGGTGAGAGTCTTCCGATTGGTAGGGACACCAGTTGATCTCATGGTGATCCTTGACACCGGTCTTCTACAGGCAGATACAAAGGTTCGAATGAGGAGGTCCTCAGGGAGCAGGTGGATGTGGCAGATTAGCTGGCCATGCAGCTGGCGGTGGGTGACGATTTGAGATGTTACCGCCACCACCACCAGGTGGTCTACCCCGACCATAGGGAGCAGGTGGACAGGGGCGATCTCAGCTCCAATTAGTTGAGGCCTACGTCCATGGCACTCTAAAGATGATATGAGGTATGATCTCTGTCTAATCCACCTTAGCTGCAATACTTATAGACACAGGTGTCAGTCATTCTTTTATTTCCACTACCCTTATTCAGAGCTCGAAGATTCTGATGAAGCTTCTAGCTCGATCATTACGGCTAGAGACTCCTATAGGAGTAGATTCGATGATTACACACTAGTGTCGGCAGTGTGAGCTTACTCTAGGAGGCGAGAACTTTGTCTAGGATCTCCTAGTAGTGGCATCAAGGCTTTACGACGTCATCTTGGGTATGGACTGGTTATCTACAATCCATGCTCAAATTGACTTTATTAGGCACAATGTGCAGTGTGTATGCATGGATGAGACCAGGTTTACCTTCACCGGTGAGATGTGATCCTTTGCAGCATAGAATGGACTTACCTGAAGGAGAGTGCAACCGATCACTCATCAGTTGGCTAGCCTTACCCTCAGTGCGGTTGATGTGGAGAGTCTGAGCTATCCTGTAGTGGTGGAAAAAGTATGCTGATATCTTCCCTAATGATGTTCTGAGTCTACCTCCTCACAGAGAGGTGGAATTTTACATTGACTTGTACCCCAAGAAAGCACCGATATCTACACCAGTGTATCGGATGACTCCCGCAGAGCTTCGTGAGCTGTGAGTATAGCTGGAGGACTTACAGGGGAAGGGATTCATTCGGCCCAGTGTTTCTCCTTGGGTAGCCCTGATTTTGTTCGCCAAGAAGGCAGATGGGATCTTGAGACTTTGTGTCGACTATCGGTTCCTAAACCAGGTGAACGCAAAGAGAAAATACCCACTCCCGAGGATTGAAAAACACTTTGATCAACTAAAGGGAGCAAGATGGTTCTCGAAGATAGAACTCAGATCTGGCTATCACCAGCTCAGAGTGCGAGACAAGGATGTGTAGAAGACGAATTTTAGATTTTTTTACGATCATTACGAGTTCTTGGTTATACCATTCAGCATAACCAATGCTCGAGCAGTGTTCATGGGACTCATGAACAAGACCTTTCAGACATACCTTGATTGCTTTGTGGTGGTCTTCATTGATGACATTTTTATATACTCAGCTACTGAGTAGGAGCATGCCTATCATTTGTAGGTAGTACTGGACACACTCCGAGAGCACCAGCTTTATGATAAGCTCTTGAAGTTCCAATTATAGATCCGAGAGGTTCACTTTCTGGGACACGTCATCTTGGAGGATGGATTTATGGTGGATTCAATGAATATTGAGGCTGTACTTGCTTGGGAGCCACCTAGGAGTGTGACGGAGGTACATAGTTTCCTGGGTTTGGCTAGATACTACCGGAGGTTTGTGCTAGATTTATCTAGAGTTTCAGCACCTTTATCAGCATTGTCGAAGAAGGGGAAACCCTTCGTGTGGTCGGAGAGATTCCAAAAGAGATTTCAGAAGATGAGGCAGAGACTGACTAGTGCCCCCATCTTGAGGCTTCTGGAGGAGGGCGTAGGGTACGTAGTCTACTGCGACGCATCAGGGAACAGACTCGGATGTGTCCGGATGCAGGAGCGAGCAGTGATCGCTTATGTTTCTTGACAGCTAAGACAACATGAGAAGAACTACGCTACCCATGACCTAGATTTAGTATTAGTGACCTTATCCTTGAAGATGTGGTGACATTACTTGATGGGAGATAATTTTACATCTACTTGGATCACAAGAGTCTTAGGTATATCGTATCACAGAAGGACCTGAACCCGAGACAATGACATTGGATTGAGTTCCTCTAGGACTATGACTTAGAGATAGTTTATACTCCCTGGAAGGGGAACATTGTAGCAGATGCACTCAGCAGGAGATCTGGTATACAACTACTAGGTGAGGTGACGGAGCAGCTAGTCGCTTTGCAGATATCCTTTGTGGATGGAGATGGAGCATCTTTTTTTTTTCAGTCTCTTACAATCACTCCCCCACTTCTTCAGTGATTCAGGGAGGCAAAGTGTGGGGAAACTAACTATGAGGCTCGACATGCTCAGATATACATAGGACAGGCACCTGATGGATTTTCTGAAGGTGGGGAGCACATCATCTTTTTCAGGGGATGTACCATGGTACCAGTGTCGCTTCAGGAGGAAGTGTTGAGGGAGTTCCACACACTCCCTCTAGCGGTATATCCAGGAGTGGAGAATATGTATCAAGAACTCTAATGACATCACTGGTGTCCAATAATGAAGAAAGAAGTAGTAGAGTTTGTCTCTCAGTGCCTCACTTGTTAGCTAGTGAAGGAATAACATCAGGTAATAGCAGGCTTGGTTCAGCCTTTAGAGGTCCTAGAGTGGAAGTGTGATGGGATATACATGGACTTCGTGATGGGACTTCCATGTACATCCAGAGGTCATGATTCTATCTGGGTGATCATCGACCGACTCACCAAGTCAGCCCACTTCCTACCGATCAGAGAGGAGAGTTCGGTAGAGAGCTTGGGACGCCTCTATGTGCAGGAGATTGTGCGGCTACATGGAGTACCCTTGATGACTGTCTTCAATCGAGATACGTGTTTCACTTCTCGGGTATGGAAGGGGTTGTAGGAGGATTTTGAGACACAACTTTGTTTGAGCACTACCTTCTATACTCAGACGGATGACTAGATTGAGTGGACTATTCAGACTCTTGAGGACATGCTGTGTGTTTGCATCCTCAACTTTGGTCGCAGCTGGAAGTATCATTTTCCTTTGGTGGAGTTTTCATTCAACAAAAGCTATCACTCCACCATAGGGATGACACCTTTTGAGGCATTGTACGGATGATCCTGCAGGTCACCTTTGTACTGGACTGACCTAGGGGAGTCAGCACTCATGGGACCAGAGATAGTACAGGCTACCATAGAGAAAGTGTAGATCATCCATGAGCAGATGAAGACTGCAAAGAGCAGACAGAAGTCTTATGCTGACAGGAGACAGAAACCTCTGGAGTTCAAGGATGGTGACCATGTATTTATACGGGTCTCACCTCAATGAGGTTTACAAAGATTTGGCCGAGGTGGCAAGTTATCTTCGAGGTTTATCAGACCCTTCCAGGTCCTTAGCAGAGTTGGTGAGGTGGCTTACTGCCTAGATCTTCCCCCTCAGTTTCACCGAGTGCATGACATCTTCCATATATCCCAGTTGAGGAGATACATGAATGAACCTTCTCACATCATCGACCATGGCGAGTTGGACATCAACGATGGGGCGAAATTTATGGAGGTTCCAGTAGATATTGAGGATCGATAGGAGTAGTTCCTTCACGGGCAGTAGATACCTATGGTGTGTGTTCTCTGGCAGCATAGGAACCTCCAGGAGAGCACATGAGAGCGGGAGGCTCAGATTCGTGCTCAGTACCCCCACTTTTTTTTCCTAGTTTTATGATGTGTCTTTCGGGGACGCAAATCCCTAAGGTGGGGAGAATGTAAAGACCTAGAATTTCTTTGTAATGTTTTTTACATGGTAATTTTACGAGTCCGTGAAAATTTACGGTGTGTGATTCTGAGGCCCGGTGTGCCCAGAATAAATTTCTGAACTTTTTTTCCAGGTACATTCAGTAAATGTACGAGCGGGTTTTAGTAACTTTTAAACTGGTGCTCAGAATTGAAATACGAGGGCACCATTGAACTTGAAGCACCGATACTCTCTTAAGGAGACCTTTACCTCGACCACAGTAGGTCGATGGTGAAAGATAGTTTTTCACTTTTTCGTGGAAATAGAAATAAAATAAAATAAACTTTTATTTTATTTTTGTTGAAACCTCTCTACATGGGTGGGGACCACCCGAACTAAAACCCCCATTTTGAATTCCTAAAGGTGGGGACCACCTGAACCCTCATAATGGGAGAAACCCTTAAACTCCCTCATTAATGTGGAGAAGTCTCTTGAACTTCCTCCACATTAATTGTGCCACAACCTTTAATTAATTATGCCAATTAAATGTGCCAACAAATTAAATTAGTAAAATTAATTTAATTGGTGTTGGCTCCTCACTTGTTTTTGGTTGGGAGAAATCATTGGTGAAAGGGTAGACTTTGGAGGAACTCAACTCCAATGAAGAATGCACCATCTCCAATGAAGAATGAGGACGATGCTTTATCCCAGATTAGAGGCATCTTGCGGAAGTGACGAACATCGACGCCACCATTCCCAATGGCTTTGTCTCCTTCCTCGCAACCACCTCCAATGAACGAAAAGGTAGGGTGGTTGTTTGAATTTTTTCCCCTTTCCTGTTCTTGATGAATCTTCGTAATTCAAGAAGGAATCATAGCCGTTTTCTACCGCTCTAACACGGAGAGTGCGGGCCAAACGAACATGGTACAACCTCTCCGTAATTCTTGTGATTATTTGTTGTGTTCTTCATGATGAAGGCGATGGCACGACCGTGCTACCCGATGGAAGAGAACCGCGGCTTGTGCTGCAGTGGCGAAGGATGGCCGACCGAGATGGCTGCCGGCGAAGTCGCGACGCACGACCGCGCTGTCCGATGGAAGAGAACCGCGGCTTGTGCCGCAGTGGCGAAGGATGACCGACCGAGTCGGACGTTGGAGAAGGTGCGGCGCATGACCGCACTGTGTGGAGAGGACGGCTAACCATCCGGCCAGCCCTGGTGGACCGCCACACCGCGGCGCCCCGCCGCGGAGCGGTGGGGCGGGCGCGGTGCGGGCTTAGACTAGTTTCGACCCATTCCATAATTTTGGCCATAACTTTGGCACCAGGCGTCCATTTGAAAAACCATCTACGGCGCCGGAAACCTTATAGCGAGACGGTCATTTCGGTATACCCCACTTGAGGTTAGGATAAATTTGGGGCATGGTCGGGTTGGATCGAGCACGAATCCAACTGGGCCCTCAGAACTAAAAGGTTCATAACTTACAGTCCGAGAATCCAATTGACACCCCGTCTATTGCGTTGAGACCCCTAATACGTGGCATTACTTTGGGATACTTTTTCATGGGACTTCGTGGCAATTGGAGTATCGACCAGTGGATTGAGGGGAAGACCCTCCCTGAGACAAGAGAGCTTAGTGCGGGAACCCTGTAGCTGTCTCTGATGATGTACTAGGATCCTGTGTGGGTCTGACGATGTACTAATGATGTACTAGGATCCTGTGTGGGTCTGACGATATACCGACGATGTACTAGGATCTTGTGTGGGTCTGACTATGTGCCGACGATGTACTAGGATCCTGTGTGGGTCTGAAGATGTACTAACGATGTACTAGGATCCTGTGTGGGTATGATGATATACCGACAATGTACTAGGATCCTGTGTGGGTCTAACGATGTACCAATGATGTACTAGGATCCTGTGTGGGTTTGACAACATACTGATGATATACTAGGATCCTGTGTGGGTCTGATGATGTATTGATGATATACTAGGATCTGGTGTGGGTTTGACGATGTACCAACGATCTACTAGGATCCTGTGTGGGTCTGACGACGTACTGATGATGTACTAGGATCTGATGTGGGTCTGACGACGTAATGACGATGTACTAGGATCCTATGTGGGTCTGATGATGTACCGACGATGTACTAGGATCCTGGGTGGGTCTGATGATGTACTAGGATCCTGTGTGGGTCTGCAATTTGGGATCCTTTGTGGGTCTGCCACTTAACAGAGTAAGATGATTCATTAGTTACATATAATCATCTTTAGCATTGTACTTAAGATATACCTAGTGTGAGCTGAGTCCGTACCTGTGTGGTATTTTCCTTTGTGGTAATACCTTGGTGGTATTCTTCTGTGTGGCATACCTGTGTGTTACTTACCTTCTTGGTACTCCTTTCTTTGTGGAACAATTGATATTGGGATTTTGAGTTGGACAATGTGTTTCCTCATGATTGATATGGTCATACTTGATAACTTAGGTATATGTATGGGCATATAACTAAGTAGGGGTGTCAGTTGATTTCATGCTTTGTGGTTTATCCTTTGTGGATTTCGTGAGACCTTGAGGGTCTCAGGGTCCCTACTGAGTATTGTTATACCTACCCTTGCACGGGCTATGCCCGCACCTTGTTGTGTTTGGTGTAGATGATGGACAACACTGATCGAGGATGAGGGTGCCAGGACTAGATGGTGCCCAGAGGTAGACCATACGGCGTGTCGGTACGAAGAAGAGACGAGCAGACGTGGAGTGCTGAGGAGGCGATCTGTACCTACCCTTCAGGTAGGAACCTTGGAGGATGACCCAATAGATTTCTTTATCTTTCTTCGGTTGTATTGTATTTCAGTTGTACTTGTACCTTTACTGTTGGGCTTGTATTATGGCCCCTCTTACTTTCATCACTCTTTTTTCTATACAGTTTACTTGTGTTCGTATCTTACTATGTGCTAGGTTGCACGTGTTTACAGGATATAAAGGCAATTCCTTCCCAGTTTTACGGAATACACCTTTCAGTGCTAGTCGCCAGCCCTTGGACTATGGAATCCAAGATTGGGGTAGTCACGACACGGGCCCCGGGGGACGGGTCATGACAAATTATATAATGGATTCTGATACATCCAAGGAAGCCATTTGGATTCATGACTTTCTCCATGTGCTTGATGTGGTACCTGGTAGTAAAGAACCTGTTACATTGTATTGTAATAATACTATAGTGGTGACTCTTGAAAAATATCCAAGGTCACACCAATGGACAAAGCATATACTTCATAAGTATCACCTCTCGAGGGATTTTTATCATAGGGGTGAATTTTCAGTGAGAAGAGTACCCACATAATAGAATGTGGGAGACCCCATGACTAAAAGACCATCTTAGTAGAAGCATGAGTATCATGTGAGATATAGTGGACTAAAGGTTGTTAATAGTTGGATCTAGTGAAAGTGGGAGTCTGTTGGAGCTCGTGCCCTAGAACCAACTTCTATGAACTTTATGATAAACATTTATTAATTGTTTTGAATAGTAATAAACTACTTATCACATCATGGTTGTTCTTCTACGAGACATAGTATGTGATAATGTCCTAAGATTAATTTTCGTACTAAAAGGTCATAATAGTTCCCCGCTATGATGAGAACCCAGAAGTGCTATGACACTATTCTTGAATATATGTTTTATAGATGGATGATATCATTTAAGGGACACAAATGATACATGCTATCAGGGGTGGAGACTCATAGAACTTTGAGGTACCTTCTCATGGTGTACTCCCTTGGTAATATCTAGTAGGATATTATGAGAATGAGACCCGCCAGTAAGAAATCCAAATTTATATGTTTCATTAGATGTTCCTATATGTATATGTGTGTATTGGTCCTTATACTTTAAGATTTTTATTAATGAGTATTATGAGTCACTTACTTTTATGTATTGACAAAAACCATGATGACAAATGTTCACAGAAAAGTAGGATATGTTGGGTACATCATGATTAATATTTCATTAATTGATAATGTGAGAAAGGATTTTTCCCTTATATTATTTAATGGAAGTTAATATCTCAGTCCCTTTGATGGAAATGATATATCTTAAATAAATCCATGACCATGGTGTTCTATAAGAAAGTTATATTTTCAAAAATCAAAGAAAGAGACATCGAGCACATTGGTTGATGGAACCAGCATACAACCTGCTTGATTTGAGATATCATGATAAATGGATTATATTACATAGTAATTATTCGTATGAGGTATTATTCCATTAAAACATTGAATTATTTCTCTATGGGTTTCTTGGCATATTGGAAGATGATAACCTTGGACTTTAGGCCGCTCTGCCTAATGCCACTGAGAAAGAGGCCTAGAGGGTCACACATTAAGTGTATCCAAAATCTCAGTTAAATAATATATTATTATTTATTATTCAATAGGTTGAATAAATATTATTCCCTTACATGGTTTAATAATTGCTTATGTATGCTTGGTCGCATATAAATATTTATGTGCTATTTTATTAAATATAATATTTATTTATTTATTGGATAATAATGTAATGATATTTATTTAATAAATAAATTAACATTATCCAAGATCTGATAAATATTATGGATGAATAAAGAATCAAGATTTTAGGTCTGGTGAGAAATAATAAACATTGAATATTATTTGATTAAATAATATTTAATTATAATTTGAAAGTTAAGAACATATCAATAAGTAATGATATTATTATTATTATTTGACATGGTGTTTCTTTAGGATTAAATAAATAATTAAGGGAACGTGTGAAATTATTTTATTTTAACCCTAGCGATATATAAACTCAATTTTTTTATTTTCTCAATAGACAATTCATTCGTTTGGGTTGTGCATAACAAAATTGGAGAATTCTATCAACTCTAGAGAGATCCCTTCTCTAAGAAATCTCTTGAGAACAGAGAGAAACCCCCCTCCATCGGATTAAGGAGAACCCTTTGGAAGCAGTTCTCGAAGTGTTTAAAGGTGGATTATGCAAGCGCAAGGATATTCCAGGCTAGCACCTGGAGATTCCTTCAGTGATGTCTGAAGATTCGTGGAACACATGCGGATTACTACTAGAGAAAATATACACTTGGTTTCTATAACACAATGACAGTGGACCACATATCTATCACCAAATTCATCAATGAAGAAAGAATTCCAAAAAAGGTAATTATTAATTTAATTGAATTAATTATAAATAATATGTGATGATCTTATTCTTGGTTCTGGTGCAATTATTCATTATCTATTTCTTTGGCTCAATTTTATGGATCAAGAAATTCATTGCCATATAGATCTAGAATTGATCATCAATTATGGAAAAAATAAAATTTGGGCACCGCCCATCGCACGCTTCCACTGCGCCCAGAACCTACAAGGCCAAACCGTGCGAAGGCCAATTTTGGGTGATTTTACAATTTTTCCCTTAAAAACCTAATTAAATAAACCCTTCATTCCTATTTCATTTCAAGTGGATCGAACCACTCATTATCTCCTTTTTTGAGCTCTTTTCAATCCTAATCTAGGAATCGTTATCGAGCATCCGTCCAAAGTCCGATCAAAGCACCATTCATCTCATTGGATCTGTACTAGTAATTACTTAATTCCTTTTTAATCTTTTTACATTCTTCTTCCCATCGACGATGCTATTTAAATGTTGGCTCATTTGACCTATTTTTAGGGTGTTGATCCATTATCCAGATATATTCCAATCTAGGCCAAACTAGAGGCTTATACCGGATGAGAGGTTCATATGAGTATGAGGTAGGTGGTCTATAACTCACCCCTCAAATTTCTTCATTTTATAAATTTTCATGTGAGCATGATGATTTCATCGGGCACCACCAGTTTAATTAATATACCTTGATTTTAGTCATTAAAACTATGATCTAAGACTCATTCCATATATGTTATCCATCAATGGTGGTTATTCCCACAATGCCAACCACCCCAAGTAGGGTGTTTCTATAGTTAAGCATTTAGTGGCCATTTATGTGCATCTGATCCACCATTCGGGTCTACTTTAGTTTGAATCTTCTAATGGTAAGGCCTTGAATTAAATAAATTGTGAATTGTTAAATGAATATTACCATATTTTCTTCCACTTGACCGATCTAAGGTAAGTTCCTTAATTTGATAAATCAATCTTAGAAGAAAATGGCTAGTATTTGGTGTATATACGACTTTTCCTAATGTATTGAAAGTGAATAGCTTGGTTGTACGTCCATAGCACCCCTTTCCATGTCTAATAGAAGGTATCAAAATGAACCTTAGTAAATTATTATGACTCATATGAAATGATTTAAATGGTTGCATTCCCTTGGCCTTGTCACACCAATGAAAGGTAAGGAATGAACCAAATGAACTTATTAATTGGTATGAAAATTAGTTGGATTAATTAATTAAATGAATCCATTTTAAGGTGCCTACTTTTATATGGAACGTGACATAATTATAGGTGTGGTTAGACTTGAGTTAGATTTTGGATTCCTAAGGTAATACCTTTAGCACTCGTGGAAGACATTCCAATTCAAGGATGTTGGTTGCCTTGGTTGAGACCCACCTTAGAACTCGATCCTTGTCTATTAGTTGATGTGTGATATGACACCATAGGATCCCTCCTTTACTATTATAGGATTCCTTGGATACACTCCTTGGATCCAACATAGATTCAACAAACATGAGGCGCCTTGGTTATATCCTTGGGCCTAACCATTGATTATCTTGTTTTACCTTGGATGTATTCCTTGGACTCAGTTAGATTCATTATTTCAGAATTCCTTGGATGATGATACTTGGATTATACTCTTAATCCTCATCCAGGCTACAATTACTACTGATTTGGGAACCCTTGATGTCAAGGTTTCCTTGGTTATCACCTTGAATCCTCTTCATTATTATAAATAAAATTACAAGATGCCTTTCTATGCCTTGGATCCTTCACAATTATTATGTCAGGCTTTCAGTACTAGTTTTTCCTCATGTGACTTATCTAGATAAATTGAAACTAATTAATTAATTAATTGGTTACATGTTTAGACATCATCCAAGTGCTGAAGCATGTACTTGGGTATTCACATTACCAGACTGCTTTTATATATGCATGCTTGCACACTATTTCAGTTTATATTAAACAAAAAATTTGTTATAGACACCATTGGTGGCGGCTTACTAAAATTTATATCACACTCCATTTAGGCACCATTGGTACTCGGGTAGACTACATGTATACAGATGCTAATAAAGAGAATCGTATCACTTCGAACACTTGATTGCTTGCTTTCTTAGGATGGAGTGGGTAGTAGACGACTTAGATAGAGATCATAATGCTGGGGATAGTTTTTTCATTCCTTTTTTTTAATTTTTTATTTCATGTATTGTTTTCTACTTTGTATCCATGTTTTCCAACTATTAGATACATGCCATATCATCATCTTTTGTATATTTATATCATTTTCACCTATTGTATTGTTATTCATGTATTCTTCTGTTGTTCTATCATTTTACATACATTATTTTTTCTATTTACCTTTCTTATTATTTATTTATTGTGATACACTCTAGTAATGAGAGCATAGTCTCCTCATAGACACACATTATGACCTTGCTTCTAGTAGATAACCTCTAGCATTCAGGGAGATGCCATTGAGGCCTAGTGATCCACTGGACTCGACGAACCTCTGAGTGGAATCTGAGTCCAGAACATCATAAAGTGATATCAGAATGGTTCCTTTATTTATTTACTATTTTGATGACAATACTACAGAGATTTAGAACACTATGGAACTTGGTTATGAGCCATGATTGGGCATAGCTAACCCATGTTCGGTGTAAATACCGAGTTTCCTGTATTATAACTCTTGTTATGACTTTTCCTATTATAGTTGATATCCTTTCACCATTGGGTGATGCACATGCTGTGTTGTGGTTATTATTATTATTAATATCCGAATTGATAATTTTATTTCATCCTTGGACCGATGATATGAGGGTAAGGAACAATATTAATGCATCATTATAGGCACCTAGAATTCACATGTCGTGAATATTACCATGCCATATAGGTGAATTTCGCTACTTGCATTGCTTGATATTCCTATGATTTTTGAGTGAGCCTTGTTTATATATTATGCTTGTACTTTTCTTTGGATGAGATTGAGTGATTTACTATTTCGATTCATGAGATGTATGGGACCTCATGGTTTGGAATGAGTAATTTACCAAATCAAGCCATTAATTATAATTTATATGGGTGCTGATCTTAGTGATAAGGAGTATGGTCCCTGATTCACTAGGGTAGACAAATCATTTTAAACAATCATTGATATATATAAATAAGAAAATGCATACTTTAAAAGTGAAACTTGACTGATTAAAAGAAATGGTTTCCAGTAAATGATGAGGCAAGGTATAGTTGACCCTTTATCTACTAAAACCCATGAAATTTATACTTGATGGAAATTAACAATACTTGGCCTCCTAAGCGGGTAGTTGGGGTAGCATATCATATTAGTGATCCCATTTCTTTCATTCAGCCTCCACCAGTGTTGCTATTTATTTTCTTTAAGCTTGTTCTGAGGTGTGTTCTTGGAATTTTTAGATCAATGTCACCATGATGTGCTCATATTGTGCACCGGGAGGGTCACAATGAACATGCTCTATACAAGGTGGGCCCTAAACCTCCTATATTACCGCTAGGAGTGCCAATTGAGGCACTTCCATTTGTACCTTACCTGGGAACTGATGCTCAAATTCATGATAGTTTACCACATATGATGTATTCCATGCAAGGTGCTCCACAAACTGCACCTATGATGGCTGATCTAACTTGTGAGTTCCACCAGTAAAATCCTCCTACTTTATCCGGGGATGGTGGTCCATAGGCTACTAAGTCTTGGTTAGATGCCACATTGTCTATCTTTGAGAATATGGATATGCCTCCAGATTGGAGGGTCAAGCATGATACTTACATGCTGCATGATTTTTCCAAACGCTAGTGGGATGTGATTACCCATGCTGGTCACCAACAGAGCATGGTATGGGTTGACTTCTATACTGCTTTTTATGATCAGTTCTTTCCTCAGACACCGAGAGCTGACAGAGCTATAGAGTACATGAATTTCGAGTAGGGTTCTATGTCAGTTATGAAGTATTTAGAATATTTCACTGAGTTACAACGTTTTTCACCACTTCTAGACGATGATGAGCTTTGGCATGTTAGATAATTCGAGGATGGGCTTAAATATGCCATTCATACTTAGTTGAATATCTTTAACCTACCTACCTTTTCTGAAATAGTTAATCGGGATCTCATCACTGAGCACAACCTGAGGTAAGCTGATAGTACCGGGCATATAGGATCAGTGCTGTGGTAGGCTGGTAGTTATTACAGTAGAAGAAAAAATTTACTCGAGGTCTTTTGTCAGGGTAGTGGAAGCTAGAGTACTCGTACTGGTAGCTCTATGGCATGCCATCATTGTGGGAAATAGGGGAACCTAAATCCTCAGTGTGATAGAGAACCTCTGGAGTGTTTGGATTGAGGCTGTATGGGGAAACTTCAGAGATTCCATAAAACCTTTCCATAATCTTATAGTGGAAGAGGTTCTGTACTAGCTCCACATTCAGGGGCATGATCTTTTATGCTGCGTCAGGTGGGGTTTTGGAGTAGCACTAGAAGGAATGGATAAGGAGGAGTTCATAACCGTAGTATACAGACTTTTGATTATCAGTAACGCCTGCAGAGCGGTCTTGATCAGGGTAGTCCAGCTGTTGCACAAGGCTATTGATTTGGTCAGTTTCATGCATTACAGTCGATACCTGAGTATCAGGCTGTAGGACCATCTACATTACAAGATACTATTATAGTAGCCTTGTAACACCCCAAGAATTAATGAAAAATATTCTTTTTAATTTCATGTCTTGTGTTGTACGCTACACCAAAAGGAGCTTGCACAACACGCATCCTTGACTTGCCTTGAATTACACGCAATCACGACCTTCCTCGATAGCGTGTGTAGTACACAATACTGAGTTTCACTAAACAACGATATGCTATTAAAATATTATTAAAACTAGTCGTTATGAATAGTAATAACCACTTTTTGAAATTTTGTAAATTTTATTTTTCAAAGTGGACTTCATTTTTGGATTCGAAATATTAAAATAATCTTAGGGTGAAATTTTGGTACTTTTCAAATAACTTTCATATTCTGATGAATAGTGAAAATTACTAAATTTTAATTAAAAAAAACTTTTTAAATAGAAATAATTAATAGTGATAAATTATTAATTTGAGTGGTTTTAAAGTATATTTAGAATATATTTTTACAATTTAATACAATGTTGGTCATTGGATGTAATTTCACATTTAAACCAGACATAAACAAGTGTCAATCTTTTGATAGTTATTATTTCTCAAAAACACGCTATTTGTTTTGACAACGGGGATTAATTTTTAAATTAATTAATGTTACTGATATTTTTTGAATTTGGTAAAATAGACGTCATTTTTGAATTGATAATATCAAATATAGCTTAGGCCTAATTTTTTGTATTTTTCTGGAAACGTTCATTTTTTGATGAATAGTGAAACCACTAAGTGGTAGTTAAAAAAACTGAATTTTTCATAAAACTTAATTTTACCGCTTCTGTGAGTGGAATTTCGAAAATCTGAGAGACACGGTTAATATCAAGGACTAAAATGTGGTTCAATGAGATGAAAATAATTTTTGGTGAATAGTAACTTTTGACTTTTTTTTACCACGGTTAAAAGTAAATAGGGTAATTAAGGGTAAAAATGATATTATTATTACTCTAACACATGTCCTAATTCTATTGGATAAGTGTAATTCAACCAAAAACAACCTTAGGAATAAAATATGACCATTTAAGCCCACTTGGATTAGATTAAGACATTTATTATTAATTTATTTAAAGAAGGGTTAAAATAGTTAAAATCAATGTTTAATAAGTAAATCATTTTTAATATAAGGTTATACATAAGATAAATTCGACTATAAATATTAATTAGAAATCTAAAAAGATTTCATACATAATGATATTTTATTTGTAATTTTTAGACATTAAATAATTTAACACAACGATGATGCAGTAATTACCCTTTTAAGAAAATATTAACATAATTGATGTTATAAATGCCCAAATAAATGTAATTTGAGACTTTTTTATGACTTACACTAATTTTCTAGGTTAATATGACATGTTATTGTTGATTTAAGTAACTTGGTTCAAACTTATCATTCTGTTATGAATTTCATAAAAATCAGGTACCAAATAGTGTCAAAATTGACATAAATTAGTTTTTAAAACAAATATTATATTATTAATTGTTATTTTATTCCTAAAAATCTAAGGTTCGGACAAATGACTTAGATAAAGTTATATATATTAATGATAAACAACTTGGGGTTCGTTTGGCTTGATATAGTAAGTTTATTAACCATATAGTGTAAGAAAATAAAAAGACACGGTAAAAGTTAAATTATTTAACTTAGAGTTAAATCTAATTGATAAGGTTAAAATAATAACCTAAACTTGTCTAAATCGTATTGGATGAGAGTATTTCGACCCATACCCACTTTAGATTCTAAATAAGACCCTTTGGAACCATTATAAACCGAATTTGACCTTAATATAAAATAATATTTTGAGATTTTCCAAAGGTGCCCCTCTCCTCCCTTATAAAAGGGCACCTCCTCCCTCTCCTCATCACACCAATTTGAGCATTCAAGCTTGGCCAAACCCTGCAAAAATCTCTTCTCCACTTCCCTAGTATCATCCTAGAGGTCCTGGTCTTCTTCAAAGACCATCCTTAGTTCTTTAAGTGGAGGTTAAGAAAAGGCGCGTCAAAAAGAGGTAATATCCATTACCGATCTTTTTCAATTTCTTCCTTCTTCAACTTCTTATTATTTAGTTGTTTCATTATAAAGTAATAAAATAAGTATTTATTATATACTGATATGTTATTATAAATATGAAATAAATCTAATTAACCTTCTATCCATCCTACGGAAAAAGGAAATCACCGCGCGTGCGTACGTACGGAATACCGTCTCCACGCCGTGGTGTAATCTATTTTCCGCCACCACCTTAATTGGATGGGTATAATGGTGTAATGAGTAACTATATATGATTATTATAAAGTGATATTGATACTGAAATAGTATACATACACTTCAACACAAGTTCACGATCATGAGAACGATATCATCGCTCGTGTGTACGTACGGACTACCGTCTCCACGACGCGATGAGATTCATTCTCCACGTTAACCATTCATGAATGATTATAAAGTATATATAATAAGTAATCATGAAATATATGACATAATAATGATACTGGATTTATGTGTATATATATTTATGTCATCTACTTAATTCCATTCAAGACAATAAGGAAAGGAAAACAGTGTTCATGCGTACGTACGGACTACCGTCTCCATGAACGGTGTGTTTCATTTCATTTATCTATCTATTATATATATATATATACTGAATATATATGATATATAAATCATGTTTTATATTCTGGAAGTAAGTAAATCATGATATAAGTAATAATAATGTCAAGAACAACAAGTCCAAACACCTACGATAAATGAAACAATTTTACCCAAAATGCTCTTTAACATGGAATTTACAAAAGAACGGGTAATATAAAGTCAAAAGTGAACCATATATGATATAATAACAATAATTATGATTCTGGAATAAGCCAATAACATTATTTAAATCATTATACAGGAGGTTCGGACACTTACGAAGCAAAACGGACCTAAGGTAAGGGAAATATCACAATCTCATTTTTATCCGAGATTGTTTATACTTTAGTATTTACTGGGGTGTATTTTATCATCCAAATCCATGTTTCCTCAATATGTAATATTATTTCCATCCACCTAAAATTGTTTAAATCCAATTTTACCCTTCGGTGATTTTTTAGTAAAGGATATGAAAGGAATCTTTTGTCGTTTTTCGTACGAGTTACTTTTTGACTTTTCTGACAAAAGTACGAGAAGAATGTTTTTTTAACTTATACGGCATGAATGGATTTTTAAAACATTATTTCAAAGAAGCTTACATTATAAGTTTTCAAGTTTATTTTTAATCAACTTCTTTTAGTTATAATTTTATGACATGTTAAGAAATGAAAAGTGTTTTTGAAGTAGAAAGGATATTTTCCTCAAGAATGGAGTTCAAGTGTTTTATCAAAATTATTTTACATCTAAGATAATAAAGGGTTCTGTTTTTATACGTATTATTACATTGATTTGATTATGTTGTGATGGAATTATTTTTATGAATTCCTTTATCTTATATGAATTGTTTTATGATGTCACAATGTTTAAGAATCCCATTTTTATTACATGGGTTATGCTATGATGTATGGTTTATGATTTTGTGGCACACATAAGAATGGTATAATTATGAGATGGGTGGGACCTATATCTCCTTCCAATGAATTGGGTAAAGATTTTATATCTCATGAGATAGACATGGCTGGAACAGTAGGTTATACCGGTTCAGTGAAACAGGACTGAAACGAGGAATGAACTCAGTTCAGAAAGGGACTTTGTCCACTAAGATAGTCTTGGAAATGAGTCTTGAGTAACAAGAAATGATTCTCTATGATTATGTGTGTATGACACAAAGTTTCATGTTTTAAGTTATGATTATTGGGATTACATTTCACTACTATGATTTATCCCATGTTATGAAATTATGATCTCTTTTGCAGGTTAAGATTTCCAAAAGATATGTTCTTATGAATATGATGTGATTGGTATTTCTTTTGTTTACCCTTACTGAGCATTTGAGCTCAACCTTTTATGTTTTCTTTTCCCAGGACATAAAGAAAGGATTTAGGTTTAGAAAAAAAAAAGAAGATCTTTATGGGAGATGTTGAAGATCTTTCACCATGATTAGAAGATTATATTCCGAGTTTCCAAAGACACTAAACTATTACGGTCCTTGTGTTTGTATTTTTGTTATGTACTAAGTATTCTGCAAAAGTAATGTAATGTCCATGTACGTTAAGCTTCGGGTCTCTACAGTTGGTATCAGAGGAAAGGTTTAGTCAACCTTTGGAAACTAGGATGCGAAAACGTTAGTGAGATCCCTAAAGATATTTCTAAGGTATGTCTAGGGATGTACCTAAGGATAAGTATACGTATAGGATATAGTCCTAGAACTATGGTAACGATATTAGATTAAACCAAAGATGTTAGATATTGAAGTTACTCTCCCTTTATTATGATTTTTGCCTCTCACACTATTCTTTTTGGGTTTTAGAAAATGCATGGAAACAAGATGATTCACGATAATGGAGGATATGATGGATAATGGAATGATATTCTTCATGAGCAACCAAATGAAATGGGATTTGGAAGTCCAAACATCATTATTATGCCGAATCAGCAATCTCATAATATGATCAATAAAGTAAAATTTGGTAAGTTTCCTGACTCGGCTAATAAGAGAAAGATGGAGTTTCATGATGATCATAGAGGAAAGAAAGTTCAATTTACCCTATGTAAATCATGTGGGAAGAGGCATCAAGGAGAATGTTTCAAAGGAACTGGAAGATACTTTGGGTGTGGAAAAGAAGGACACAAATCCAGTAAGTGAAAAGGAAAAGGTTCAGTTAACACCATGGACAAGGATAATGGTATTGCTACGACATTAACAATGGTTAAATGTTTTAAATGTGGAATGTACGGGCATTATGAAAACCAATTCCCTAAGGGAAAGTCTCATGAAGAGAATCAGTATGGTCGTATGGGTAGTATTTATGTTGATGATGATGAAGAAACTACAAATGATATGTGAGATGAAAGAATTGTTGAAGCTCAGTCAATGGTTTAAGAATGTAGTGGAATGATTACATGTTTATCATGTGTAATGTTGTATAAGTAATCTCATGGTACTATGGAATAAAGAGACATCAAAGGATTGTTACATTGTTGTCTTTCCTTGAGTTTTGAAAGTGTATGATTAATGGTACCAGTATCCATGAAAGGTTATTCAGATATTTTTGGAATGTAGATGATATGCGCATAATGAAGGGATAAGGATAAAATTAAATGTTTGATAGTATTCATGAGCTCATGATTGATATAAGGAGAAAGTTATATCATGGTTTGAGTATATATAATTTTTGGATTTTGGAATGAGTTAACTTTTGACAGCATTCATGTTTTCACTAAGGTTTAATGGGTATTCATTTTTCAAGAGAATACATGATTAAGGTATTCACATGACTAGAATGTGACGAACAAGATATATGAGGGATAAATGATGGCATTCACGTGATCATTTTCTCTATACTATGAGCTTGGACCGAAGTATTTTAGATAAGCCTAAAGATTGGAATGGATTATGTTTGACATAAGTTAGTATTGTTTAAGGATAATTTTTTTTTTGATATTGTTGATGGGATAATGTAGTTTTAGAAAAAGGACAACCTGCAGGATGTGCGACAACCCATCGCGTCAGCCAAGGCTGTGGGAATCAAACCCACAACTAAAGTGCGACGGGCCTTTATCGCATACCACTGGCCTACAGAAAGTCCCTGGTTAGTAGAAACTAGTTTTATTTTATTAAGCGGTATGATATATGAAGTAAAAGTTCATTTTTGGAATCATATATGATTAACCTCACCAAAAACGGACTTATGTATATTTGATAACTATTGCTAAACTTTTGTTTGAAACAGATGGAATGACCCATCATTCTATCACATGATCTGTTAACACTTCAAGAATAACAAATTCAACTTCATTTCTTTAAGAGATGAAGTGGAAATTGTTCAAAGCACGAACAACAGTGAGATTGTACCAAAATTAAGTAAGTATTTCTTCTAATTCAAAATTTTCAACTTTAGGGAAATGATATTGAAAACCAAAAATGTTGTCCTAGTGATATTATATCTGATGAATCAGATGGTACCCTAGATCATCACAAATTTATGGCTTTGCGATTGTTGGATTTTTTATAGCCATGTTCTCTACCACTCTCCATCAGAACCCGATGGTTATATTTTTCTTCCATATCCATATTTTCACCTATGTTCTCCTACATGGAAACCCAATGACGAGTTAATTTGGGTAACCGTTACACTTCATAATTTAGTTTATAAAGCCATGTTTTGGTATTCCTTTTTACGATGTGGGTTTATATTAAACAAACTTTTGAGTAGTAACCCATTTATAACCCCGATGAATTTCGAGGGCGAAATTCATTTTAAGGGGGGTAGAATGTAACACCCCAAGATTTTATGAAAAATATTCTTTTTAATTTCATGTCTTGTGTTGTACGCTACACCAAAAGGATCTTGCACAACACGCATCCTTGACTTGCCTTTCATTACACGCAATCGCGACCTTCCTCGATAGCGTGTGTAGTACGCAATACCGAGTTTCACTAAACAACGATATGCTATTAAAATATTATTAAAACTAGCCGTTATGAATAGTAATAACCACTTTTTGAAATTTTGTAAATTTTATTTTTCAAAATGGACTTCATTTTTGGATTCGGAATATTAAAATAATCTTAGGGTGAAATTTTGGTACTTTTCGGATAACTTTCATATTCTGATGAATAGTGAAAATTACTAAATTTTAATTAAAAACAACTTTTTTAATAGAAATAATTAATAGTGACAAATTATTAATTTGAGTGGTTTTAAAGTATATTTAGAATATATTTTTACAATTTAATACAATGTTGGTCATTGGATGTAATTTCACATTTAAACCAGACATAAACAAGTGTCAATCTTTTGATAGTTATTATCTCTCAAAAACATGCTATTTGTTTTGACGACGGGAATTAATTTTTAAATTAATTAATATAACTGATATGTTTTGAATTTGGTAAAATAGACGTCATTTTTGAATTCATAATATAAAATATAGCTTAGGCCTAATTTTTTGTATTTTTCTGGAAACGTTCATTTTTTGATGAATAGTGAAACCACTAAGTGGTAGTTAAAAAAACTGAATTTTTCATAAAACTTAATTTTACCGCTTCTGTGAGTGGAATTTCGAAAATCTGAGAGACACGGTTAATATCAAGGACTAAAATGTGGTTCAATGAGATGAAAATAATTTTTGGTAAATAGTAACTTTTGACTTTTTTTTACCACGGTTAAAAGTAAATAGGGTAATTAAGGGTAAAAATGATATTATTATTACCCTAAAACATGTCCTAATTCTATGGGATAAGTGTAATTCGACCAAAAAAAACCTTAGGAATAAAATATGACCATTTAAGCCCACTTGGATTAGATTAGGACATTTATTATTAATTTATTTAAAGAAGGGTTAAAATAGTTAAAATCAATGTTTAATAAGTAAATCATTTTTAATATAAGGTTATACATAAGATAAATTCGACTATAAATATTCATTAGAAAGCTAAAAATATTTCCTACATAATGATATTTTATTTGTAATTTTTAGACATTAAATAATTTAACACAATGATGATGCAGCAATTACCTTTTTAAGAAAATATTAACATAATTGATGTTATAAATGCCCAAATAAATGTAATTTGAGACTTTTTATGACTTAAACTAATTTTATAGGTTAATATGACATGTTATTGTTGATTTAAGTAACTTGGTTCGAACTTATCATTCTGTTATAAATTTCATAAAAATCATGTACCAAATAGTGTCAAAATTGACATAAATTAGTTTTTAAAACAAATATTATATTATTAATTGTTATTTTATTCCTAAAAATCTAAGGTTCGGCCAAATGACTTAGATAAGGTTATATATATTAATAATAAACAACTTGGGATTCGTTTGGCTTGATATAGTAAGTTTATTAACCATATAGTGTAAGAAAATAAAAAGACACGGTAAAAGTTAAATTATTTAACTTAGAGTTAAATCTAATTGATAAGGTTAAAATAATAACCTAAACTTGTCTAAATCCTATTGGATGAGATTATTTCGACCCATCCCCACTTTAGATTCGAAATAAGACCCTTTAGAACCATTATAAACCGAATTTGACCTTAATATAAAATAATATTTTGAGATTTTCCAAAGGTGCCCCTCTCCTCCCTTATAAAAGGGCACCTCCTCCCTCTCCTCCTCACACCAATTTGAGCATTCAAGCTCGGCCAAACCCTGAAAAAATCTCTTCTCCACTTCCCTAGTATCATCCTAGAGGTCCTGGTCTTCTTCAAAGACCCTCCTTAGTTCTTTAAGTGGAGGTTAAGAAAAGGCGCGTCAAAAAGAGGTAATATCCATTACCGATCTTTTTCAATTTCTTTTTTCTTCAACTTATTCTTCTTTAGTTGTTTCATGATAAAGTAATAACATCAGTATTTATTATATACTGATATGTTATTATAAATATGAAACAAATCTAATTAACCTTCTATCCATCCTACGGAAAAAGGAAATTACCGCGTGTGCGTACGTACGGAATACCGTCTCCACGCCGTGGTGTAATCTATTTTCCTCCACCACCTTAATTGGATGGGTATAATGGTGTAATGAGTAACTATATATGATTATTATAAAGTGATATTGATACTGAAATAGTATACATACACTTCAACACAAGTTCACGATCATGAGAACGATATCATCGCTCGTGCGTACGTACGTATTACCGTCTCCACGACGCGATGAGATTCATTCTCCACGTTAACCATTCACGAATGATTATAATGTATATATAATAAGTAATCATGAAATATATGACATAATAATGATACTGGATTTATGTGTATATATATGTATGTCATCTAATTAATTCCATTCAAGACAATAAGGAAAGGAAAACAGCGTTCATGCGTACGTACGGACTACCGTCTCCATGAACGATGTGTTTCATTTCATTTATCTATCTATTATATATATATATATACTGAATATATATGATATATAAATCATGTTTTATATTCTTGAAGTAAGTAAATCATGATATAAGTAATAATAATGTCAAGAACAACAAGTCCAAACACCTACGATAAATGAAACAATTTTACCCAAAATGCTCTTTAACATGGAATTTACAAAAGAACGGGTAATATAAAGTCAAAAGTGAACCATATATGATATCATAACATTAATTATGATTCTGTAATAAGTCAATAACATTATTTAAATCATTATACAGGAGGTTCAGACACTTACGAAGCAAAACGGACCTAAGGTAAGGGAAATACCACAATCTCATTTTTATCCGAGATTGTTTATACTTTAGTATTTACTGGGGTGTATTTTATCATCTAAATCCATGTTTCCTCAATATGTAATATTATTTCCATACACCTAAAATTGTTTAAATCCAATTTTACCCTTCGGTGAGTTTTTAGTAAAGGACATGAAAGGAATCTTTTGTCGTTTTTCGTACGAGGTACCTTTTTACTTTTCCGACAAAAGTACGAGAAGAATGTTTTTTTAACTTATACGGCATGAATGGATTTTTAAAACATTATTTCCAAGAATCTTCCCTTATAAGTTTTCATGTTTAATTTTTAATCAACTTCTTTTAGTTATAATTTTATGACATGTTAAGAAATGAAAAGTGTTTTTGAAGTAGAAAGGATATTTTCCTCAAGAATGGAGTTCAAGTGTTTTATCAAAATTATTTTCCATATAAGATAATAAAGGGTTTTTTTTATACCTATTATTGAATTGATTTGATTATGTTGTGATGGAAATATTTTTATGAATTCCTTTATCTTATATGAATTGTTTTATGATGTTACAATGTTTAAGAATCCCATTTTTATTACATGGGTTATGCTATGATATATGGTTTATGATTTTGTGGAACACATAAGAATGGTATCATTATGAGATGGGTGGGACCTATATCTCCCTCCAATGCATTGGGTAAAGATTTTATATCTCATGAGATAGACATGGCTGGAACGGTAGGTTATACCGGTTCAGTGAAACATGACTGAAACGAGGAATGAACTCGGTTCAGAAAGGGACTTTGTCCACTAAGATAGTCTTGTAAATGAGTCTTGACTAACAAGAAATGATTCTCTATGATTATGTGTGTATGCCACAAAGTTTCATGTTTTAAGTTATGATTATTGGGATTACATTTCACTACTATGATTTATCCCATGTTATGAAATTATGATCTCTTTTGCAGGTTAATATTTCCAAAAGATATGTTCTTATGAATATGATGTGATTGGTATTTATTTTTTTTACCCTTACTGAGCATTTGAGCTCACCCTTTTATGTTTTCTTTTCCCAGGACATAAAGAAAGGATTTAGGTTTAGAAAAAAAAGAAGATCTTTATGGGAGATGTTGAAGATCTTTCCCCATGATTAGAAGATTATATTCTGAGTTTCAAAAGACACTAAACTATTACGGTCCTTGTGTGTGTGTTTTTGTTATGTACTAAGTATTCCGCAAAAGTAATGTAATTTCCATGTACGTTAAGCTTCGGGTCTCTACAAGCCTCCACTACAATATCTTGTTTATTTGATACAATTACTTCACACTTATTCATCTCTTTATCTATCGTGGAAAGTATCAATCTAGAGATACAGTATTACTGTGGTGTAATGACCCTGGATACACCATTGGGAGTACAGTCAGAGGGAATACACCAATGTAGGGAAAATATTCTTGAGGTAGGCAGTTACGCTTTCTTGTGGAACCTATTTGTTGTCAATATAATTGGATTCGATTTCCTTCTTGGGATGGATTAGTTGGTTCCATATCATGCCTTTGTAGACTTCTATCAATAAAGGGTATCATTTACATTAATATAAGGTAGAGGTTATCTACATAAGGGTGAGTGGGATGTCTGGGATAGTAGATCTGGACTAGAGCATCTTGGTATAGGTGGAGTGACCACCTATATTTCCAATATCTTTATAGAGGATCGAGGTTTACATTAGGTTGAATTCCCTCCAGTAGTAGATCATTTTAGGGACACCTTTCTCGATGATTTTTCAAGCTTACCACATGAGAGATAGGTAGAGTTTATGATTGAGCTCATTCAAGGAGATGATGCAGTATTTATTCCTCCGTATAGGATGGAACATACTAAGATCCAAGATATAAAGTGGCAGTTAAAGGATTTAGAGGCCAAATGTTTTATACGACCCAATACTATCTCTTAGGGTTCACCCATGATTTTCTCTAAGAAATTAGATGGGACTCTTCATCTATTCATGTATTACATATAGTTGAACCATCATACAATCAAGAACCAGTATCCAATGCCTTGAATAGATGATCTATTTGACCATCTCTGAGGATCTAGGGTGTTTTTGAAGATCGAACCGAGATCAGGCTATCATCAGGTGCGAGTTAGGCCATCATACATACCTTGTACAACTTTCTATAGTAGGTACGGTCTGTATGAGTATCTATTTATGCCATTCGGTCTCATGAACATGCAACCATTTTCAAGGATTTTATGAATAGTGTGTTCCACCCCTATCTATATTCTTTTGTTATGGTATTTGTGGATAATATCTTGGTGTACTCTCACACTCATAGAGACCACGATAAGCGCCTTAAGATAGTTCTGAGTACACTAAGTGAGCATCATATTTATTCTATGATTGCTAAGTGACACTTCTGGATTGAAAAAGTTACCTTATTTGGTCATATTATCTTAGAAGCAGGAGTCTCTGTTTACCTAGAGAAGGTGAGTGCTATAGTTTCCTAGAATCATCCCAAGAATGTGTTTGATATATGAAGTTTCTTGGGGATGGATGGATATTACATGAGTTTTATAAAGGACTTATCATACCTTGATTCACCTATTAATGGTCTTAAAAATAAGGTTGTTAAGTTCCTATGGTCAGAAGAGTGTGAGAAATCCTTTCAAGAGCTGAAAGGGAGGATTATCTCAACAACTATTCTGATTCTTCCATAGCCTAAAAGAGGCTATACAGTGTTCTGTGATGCATCATGAATCTCCTAGGAGAAGTTTTGATGTAGGAGGAAAGAGTTTTTGTGTACAGATCTTGGAAGTTGAGGCCCCATGAGATAAACTACTGACACATGACCTTGAGATAACAGTAGTTTTCCTTGACTTACATTGTTGTAGACATTATATATTGGGTGAGATATTTTTGGTGTAAAAAGACCACAAGAGACTCAAATATATCTTTACACAGTGTGACTTAAATATCAGATAGTGAAGATGGGTCAAATATCTACAGTACTTCAACTTCGAGCTTGCCTATACACCTAGAAAGGGAAATGCAATAGCTGATACTCCAAGTGAGAAAACTCAGGCATAAGATGTATGAGAATCCATTGACGGATGGAAATTGAAGGACCTCTTCATTGAGATACATTTAAAGTTTCATGATAGACACAAGTAGTCCTATATCTCTATCTTGACAGTTACCTCTTCACTCCTTGAGAAGACGAAGAGCAAGCAGTTTTTAGATCCTGAAGGCTTGGTTCTCTGTGAAAGTATTTTAGAAGATAACCCACCCCCGAATTGTTCTATGGAGAGAGACAACATCCTACATATACATGGACGTGCCTAGGTTCCTACAAATATGAGAGAGGAATTGATATAAGATTCCCATGCTTCTCAGTGGGAAGTTTATCCAGGAATATCCAAGATGTATCGAGATATGTAACGCTATTATTCATGGCCTGAGATGAAACATCAGATAAAGGGTTTTATCACTTGGAATTCCATCTGTTTGAAGGTGAAGGCGGAGCATCAACAACCTACAGTCTTTTTAAAACTACTTCTATTCCTATAATATAAATGAGAAGATGTTTCTATATATATTTGTAGTTGTATTACCAAGGTCTCCTAGACATAGCAACACTGTAGAAGTAGTTATTGACTGATTGAAAAAATTATCCCACTTCCTTACTTTATGGGATACATTCTTAGTTGATGAGTTGGGAGGATTTTATGTCCATGATATCATCTAACGACACAGGGTCCCTTGTACTATCATTTCAGATAGGGATTCTCATTTCACATCATGGTTTTAGTTGGGGTTGCAAATAGATGTGGGAACACAGGTTCTTCTGAGAACATCTTTTATCCCTCATACCAATAGAAAGTATAAATATATGATATAGGTTCTATATGATATGTTCCAAGCATGCGTTATTAATTTATATGGTTCTAAGAATAAGAATATACCTATCATTGAGTTTTCCTATAATAAAAACTTTCAGGCGACAATTTAGATGACTCCTTTTTTGGCCTTGTATGGTAGGTCATTACATTCACCCCTGTGCTAGCTAGAGGTAGGAGAGACAACCTTACTAGGTCCTCATATTGTATAAGAGACTTCAGATTAGATTTAGCTAATCAGGAATCATATGTATAGTTCTCATTTGAGATAGAAATCTTATGTCGATCACTGTCGATGACCTATAGAGTTTGAGATTGGGGATTATGTTTTCCTATAGGTATCGCTCAATCTAGGAAATATATGGATACAAAGGCAAGGGAAGCTATCACCGTACTTTTTCAGGCCGTTTGAGATTCTGGAGAGAGTTGACCTGGTATCCAATTGGTTGATACTACCTTAGAGGTATTGTTCCATGCACGATGTCTTCCAAATTTTAAAGTGTCACCATTATCATGTCGATCCATATCATACTCTTGATCCTAAGGACTTTGATATAGATGATGATTATTTGTTTTATGAGTACCCTATACACATCATCGACTAGAGCACAAAGGCTCTCTGAGGCTGGTTTATCCCTCTAGTATGAGTGCTATGGAAGCACGACGGTATGCATGATAAGAATTTGGAGTGTGAGGCCAATGTATGTGAGAAATGGCTAGAGTTTTTCTTAGATATTGTTTCGCCTCCCTTGGAAGGTGAACTTGGGGATGAGTTCCTTTAAGGGGGAAAAATATAAGAACCCGATATTTCACTCAGGTACAGATCCTTTTAATTTTAGTCGAATTATTTATTTTGGACCTATTATGGATGAACAATGAGTTAGTGAAGGTTTCATGGGTTTTTGAAGCTTGTTCAAAGTTCAGAACCCTGAAAGGTTTGAAAATACACCAGCCAAATGGTTATTAGAAACTAGGTTGTATGGTTTCCCTTAACCGTGTAGTGCTAGATAATGGGTTGGTATATAGTGAACAGTTTTCCCAAAACATGAAACATGGGTCACACGACCATGAAAAATGATGAATTCAAATTGCAGATCCATTTTTCACAGTTGGAATATAGTTTCCCTAATTATGCGGCCTAACTGTATGGGTAACCCCTTACTACAGCAGACCATGAATGGTTGGTGCACAGTTTGGTAAACCATGCGAAGGCTAATTTTGGGTGATTTTACAATTTCCCTTAAAACCTAATTAAATTAAACCTTCTTTCCTATTTCATTTCCAGCAAACAGAACCACTCATTCTCTCCCTTTTTGAGCCCTCTTCAAACTTAATCTAGTAATCAATCTCAAATATTCATCGAGAGTCTGATTGAAGTGTCGTTCATCTCGTTTGATCTACACCGGTATGTACTAGATTAATTTTAAATCTTTCATAATTATTCTTCCCATTGATGATGCTATTTATATGCAGGATCATATGCCCTATTTTCATGGAATTTATCCTTTATTCAGATATCTTCCCATCTAGGCCAAAATAGAGGCTGATACTGGATGAGGAGAGTCATGAGAGTATGAGGTAGGTGGTCTATAACTCATCCCTCAAGTTTAATCATCTTATAAATTGTCGTGTGCACGTGCCGATTTCATCGGGCATCACCAATTTAATTAATATTCCTTGATTATTGTCATTATTACTATGATCTAAGAACCATTCCATATATGTTATCCATCATTGGTGGTTATGTCTAAAATGATAACAACCTCAAGTAGGGTGTTTCTTTAGTTAAGATTTTAGTGGCCTATTATATGCATTTGAGCCACCGTTCAGGTGTGCTTCAGCTTGATCCTGTTAATGGAAATCCCCTGAATTAAATAAATTGTAAATTGTTAAATGGATAGTACCATTTTTTCTTCCACTTTACCCACCTAAGGTTAGTTCTTTATTTTGATAAATCAATATTAAATATAAATGGAAAGTATTTCGTATATATATGACTTGTCCTAATTTATTACAAATGAATAGCTTGGTTGCACATCTGTAGAACCCCTTTCCATGTATAATGGATGGTATTAGAGTGAAACTTATTAAATGATTACAAATTATATGAAATGATTTAAATTGTTTCATGCCCTTGGCCTTTTCACACTAATTTAAGAAAAGGAATGAACCAAATGAACTTATTAAGTTGTATGATCATTACTTGGATTAATTAATTAAATGATTCCATTGTAAGGTGCCTTCTTGTATATAGAACTTGAAATAATTATAGTAGTGTTCAGACTCGAGTTAGATTTTGGATTCTTAAGGGAACACCTTTAGCACTTGTGGAGGCCATTCTAATTCAATGATGTTTTTTCCTTGTTTGAGGCCCAACTTGGAACCAAATCCTCATCTATTAGTGGATGCCTGATATGTCACCGTAAGATCCCTCATTTACTATTAAAAGATTCCTCGGATACACTCTTTGGATCCAACATGACTTTTATGGACATGAAGCGCCATGGTTATATCCTTGGGCCTCGCCATTGATTATCCTGTTTTACCTTGGATGTATTCCTTGGACTCAATTAGATTCATTATTGTGGAATGCCTTGGATGATGCTCCTTGTATTACACTCTTAATCCTTATATAGGCTACAATTACTAATAATTTGGAGACCCTAGAGGTCAAGGTTTCCTTGGTTATCACCTTGGAACCTCTTCATTATTATAAATAACATTACGAGATGCCTCACTATTCCTTGGACCCTTCACTATTATTATGTTAGGTTGTTAGTTATGGTTTTTACTCATACGACTTATCTATATAAATTGAAACTAATTAATTAATGAACTGGTTACACATTCATACACTAGTTAAAGGATGAATCAGGTACTTGGGTATTTACATTACTGTACTACTTACTTTTATATATGATTGCTTGCACACTGTTTTAGTTTATATTACATAGGCATGATGTTATATACACAGTTGGTGATGGCCTACTGAGATTTATCTCACACCCTATCTAGACACCATTGGTACCTAGAAAAACTACATGTATATAGGTGTTGATAAAAGGAATCATATCACTTCAGACACTTGATTTCTTACTTGTGTAGGATGGAGTAGGTAGCAAATAACTGAGTTGGATCTCGAGATGTTGGGGATAGTTTTTGGATTTCTTTTTGATACTTTTGTATAGAATGTATTTTTTTATACTTTGTATCTATTTTTTTCATCTTATTATATACGTGAAATATCATCATTATCTTTTTTATATTCATATCAATTGCAACTGTTGTATTGTTTTTCCTTTATGCTTATGTTGTGCTATCAGTTTTCTTATATAGTTTACGCAATTTACCTTTCTTATTATTTATCTGCTATGATGCACTCTGGTAATGAGGGAATAGTCTCCTAATATAAAAAACCTAGTCTCTGGCTACTAGTAAACAACCTCTATCATTCATGGAGATGCGCTTAAGGATTAGTGACCCACCGATCTCGGGCCACCTCTAAGTAGTATTCAGGTCCGGGACATCACAGAAGCTGTGTAAGATGTTTAAGATTACATAAGAAGTTAAATCCGATGTAAGATAATTCTACATAATATGTCTTGAAAATATAATTTTTGTAACACCTTGATATTTTTATGAAATATTTATCCTTAAATAATTTGATTTCTTCTATATCCTACGTTACAGGCAATACTGATCCTAAACAAACCCCAAAATATTATTATTTAAATATGATCTTTATAACCTAACCGTTAAATTAAAGGTTATGAATTTTTTAACCAAATTATTAAATATATATAAAGTACAAACTCAATAAAAATTCATTTATTAATTTTTATGAAATAAGTACTCAATTTTCTGTAAAGTTATTTTATGCTTTAGAAATACGTTTTCTTCATAAATGGTTTTATTTATTTTTATGAGTGAATATTATAATTAATTTATATAAATTTTATGAAATTTATATGAAAAATAAATTTTATTTTTTAAATCATCATATCAAAATTATTCTATGGTGAAATTTTGAGATTTTTTTGAAAAGTTTGATTTTTCAACGAATAGTGATAAATACTGGTTTTTATTTAAAACTGTATTTTATTTCAAAGTATTTATAAGGTAAAATTATATTTTTGTATTGTTTTTAAAATTAAATTAGATAATTTTGATTTAAAATAAACCAATTATGTTTTTTGAAATTAATTTTATTCTTGAATTTTGTATAAAAACATTATATATTTAAAAATGACATTTTTTTGAAAAACCATTTTCATTGTATTTTTACGGTTTAATTTTAAGTTAAAATTTTTCAATTATGTGTTTTGAGTTTTTAAAAATATATTCCATATTTGGAATCAGAAGTTCCAAATTTATTAAATATGACCCTTTTACTTTTGGTCAATATAAATAGTAACCTTAGTAATTTTTTTACCATGGAAAAGGGTAAAGCGAGTTATTAAAGTTAAAAATAAAATTATAAGGATTATAAAATGACCCTAAAACTTTCCTTAATCTTATTATATGAGTACATTTTTTCCATAATCACCCAAGATTCGATTATATGGTATTTTATAGCCATTTGGATGAGATTATAACCTCTATAGTATTTTATTTCAATAATAGTCAAACATGCCGCACTCTTGTTTTTAATAGCTATAATATTTTTAATGAGGGGTTATCTAGAGGATATGTTTGGTTATAAATATTGTTTAAAAATATAAAATATTTATATTCATTGTGGTATTTTTTTGATTTTTATTTAAGAAATAATTACCTTAAATGCTTGCATAATGCTGATGCACTAATTACTCAATTAATGGAAAAATAAAATAAATGATATTGAAAATATTAAAAGTAATATAATATGAAATAAATAATATTATACATGAATTTTATATATTAAAATTACATATTAGGGTGGTTTTAAATCATTATATTTTACTTCCTTTTATCTTGATGCATTTCAAGTTAAATTAAATGAATAGTGTCAAAATTGACAATAATGTTATTTTATCAAAATAATATTTTATTAAATTATTTAAAAACCATAAAAACTTTAAATAATACAATGTGGTCATAATATGGTCTATAATATCATAAATGGTCCATTTATGGTCTAATTTTCACCTTATAAGTAAAAACTACAACATTTTAATATTGAAAAAGTTGTTACCGTAATTAAAATAAAAATAGGTTAACTAAGGGTTAATCAAAATGATAAGGTTTAAAATTACACCAAAACTTGTCTAAAATATATTTATTGATGGTATTACAAACATATAACACCTTTTCTTTGAATCCATTTCCATTTTGAGGTATTTTTCTGCAGAATTAATTTATTATAATTTAATCTTTTGAGAAATTCCAAAAGTGCCCCTCACCTCAATTATAAAAGGAAAAATACTCACTCAGTTATTTACACTACTTTTATCCTTATATCATGAACAAAATCTACCAATTTTCATTATCAAATTACCTAGCCACATTCTAGAGGTTCTGGTCTTCCCAAAAGACCAACCTTAGAACCTTTTAGAGGAGATACTGTTTCAAAGAAGAGGAGGTTTGAATGTGAACAAGGAAATACAAGAGTTGAGGCAAGATATTTTCATCGCACTTTTATTTATATGGGAAAAATTCCTTATATACCACTTTTTTCTTTTTTATGGTGTATATACTGCCCATAAATTTCTTTTATGTTTTTTATCATGACAATTAAGGGACTTATATATCCATTTAAGGTTCTTTATTTCACGGGGCTTATAGTTAAAAAGTTACCAAAGTGTTAAGTCTTTATATCAAAATATCATCAATATTACAGATTTTTATGTTTAATTATCCATTTTTGAATATTTCAATTCTATATCCATGTTTTCTAGAAATATTTTTAATTTTTTACTATTCTCCTATGACTGTTTTGTAATGTCCCTGGATTTTTAAATCAGATTTGTTTCCTGAACAAATATGTGTTATATTATATTATATAATATATATAGAAAATATATAGAAACCAAAAAGTACTTATCCCATTAATAAATATCATTACATTAGTCAGCTATAAAACTAATGAAAATTACAATCATTATAATTGGATAAAAAATATAAAATAGAAAAGATGGATCACCCTAATCTGCTAGAATCATCAATACATGGCCAATACAATATAAATGAAACAAAATATTAGTAAAACAATAAAAATCTTAGAAAATCAAATTATAAACTTAGGAGGAATTGTAGTGAATTTTGAGTGAAAGAATGAAGTGGTATTTATAGGGAGTAATGTGACCATTAGAGTAGTAATATGACCATTGGTCAATATAACCAATGGTCTATTTGAACATTTGGAACTATACCCATTAGTAATAAATTTACCATTATAATTATCATTTATAATTAGTAATAAAAAAGGATAATTTATGTAAAAATGGGAAATGATGGCCTTAACCAGTAGAGTCATGTCGTTTGAAGCCCATTTTTAAGAACTTGGGAGGGAGGTAATGTCACTAGGTTTCCCCCTTGACCAGGACCAAGACGAGCTTCAATAACTGAGTCTTGAAAGAAATAAACTATGGTAGAAGTTCAAGTTAGTGGAGATTACTGCTTGATTAATTTTAGTCGATCCACCCCATGAAACTACCACCATCACACTCCTTACCCTTAGGGAATATGTGGGTGTAATAATGGGTTACGTGTCTACGAATTAGTTACTTAAAGTGTAATTTACCTTTTATAAATAAAATTTTTATTCCATAAATCCCATTTTTAGAATATTTTTTTAATAAAATATTTGTTTAAGTAAGATGAATTTGATAAATTGATTGTTGGACACAAATAAAACATAATTATATTTTTATAAAATTTATACACTTTTATTATAAAATCAGGTATTTTGAATAATATTTATTTTAATTAAATATTCTTTTAAAACACTCTTATTTAAATATAAATGATAAAATAATTTTATAATGTCTTCGGAAATTTTATAAGTTTCAAAAATTTGACTGTGCAGTAAAAACTACTATTTTTCAATAAATAAGGACGTTTATATTTAAATGTTAGAATTATCATATTTAGATAATTATTTTGATAAAATAATTATTTTATTTTAAATCATCACATAATAATTATGTTTGGGTGAATTTTATAGAATTTTCTAAAGTACTTTATTTTTCAGTAAATAGTAATAATACAGTTTTAGGATTTCAGTATGTTTTATGAATTAATATTTATGTCATAATGATTTAATAATTAATTAAACATGAATAATGACCTGAAATATCTTATTTTATTTATATTAAGTATTTTAATAGATTTTAATTAATTTCCAAACCTATAAGTGACTTTCTAATGCTTAAAATGGAAAATTTGATTTTAAAAACATTATTTTGTGGAAAATTTACTTTTCCATGTCCAAATAAGTATTAAAAAATTGTATTTTGTTCTAATTTATTAAAATATCATAAAATTTGAATCAAATTTCTAAAACCATGAGAAAAAACCATGGGTAATCCAATGCTTTTTCATTTTCCATAACCTAGCTTTCTAGGACCTATATTTTGAAATTATTAAATAATTCCTCCACTTTTGTTATAAATACCTACCCATTTCATCCTTAAACTTCACTAAAAATTCATACTCCATGAGGTTATGGACATTTTTACTTCTAAAGAGTCTCCATAAGGCGTTATTAATCCCCCAAGGTTCCATCCTCAAGTATTAGGAGCAACTCTTCATGGGAAGGGAATTCTCCACTTCTTTTTTCCATTCAAGTTCCCTTTTTTGTGGTATATATTCTAATTTTCAAACTATTTTTTTGACTTTATATTTTCCCATTACTATAATAATTTTCTTTTATCAATGGGATTCAATTTTATCCTCTCATTTTCTTTTCCCGTGATCCATGTTTTATACTTTTCATGCTGCTGAATTTAGTTCTCTATTTTACATGAGAAATTATCATTTATCATTTTTTTATGAATACCCAAACCTCTTATTTTTCTATAGTTATTCAACTAGTTGTAAAAAAATATTTATTAATTTTTGGATTTACATATATGAAACCCACATTCCCTTTTTTCAGTTTATAATGATGAAATGATCATGTATTTAAGCTATTTTTACGCCATGATTTTGATAAAAAACCCATTCTTTATTCTCCACTAGTTATTAATGAAATAATTTATTATGATATATGTGGATAAAATTAATTAATACATATGAAGGGTGTTAATTATTAGTAATTTAATACATTTGGTAAATAATTAATCTCTAGAGATGACATGTTTTATGATACCTTGGATAATAACCTTAGTAATTTTGATTTATGATACCTTTGTGATAAACCTTAATGATATGATTATTAATGTCTTATTTAAAGGATATAGCCACATTTCCATGTTACGATTCATGTTATTTTTATTATGATATTACTCATGTTCTCTTGATCATTCTATATTGTTATGCCTTATGTTCTTATTGATATGCCTCATGATCACATGTTAAATGTCTCCCTTGCTTATTCGCTTATAGGGATTAATGATCACACCTTTCCTTTGATGTATGTACCTAGGATATTATATGAATTAAAATTAACTTAGGATGAACCCAAGAATAATACTTTTAGATGGATTAGAATACTCTTTTGTGTTTTCATATATTATGTTCCTAATTTCAAAGAAACTAAACTTTAAAAGATCCTATATTTTGTTCTATGTAATGAAAAGTTAATGTAATAAAAAGGAAGGATTCCATAGTTGGTGTCAGAGGAAGGTTTAGTTATTTTTAGAAATTAAGACTTGAAAACATTAGTAATAACCATATGGATAAGTTTAAATATAGCAAAACATCTTGGACTTTTGGTGAAATATTAAGTGAGTGGTTTCCAAGAAATGAGATTCCTATATGGATACTATAAGTGGATGTGGCCCTAACATAGATTTACCTAAGGTTAACAACCCTAAAAACACCATATTGAGCTAGAATCTATTGATAACTAGTGTATGACATCATGCCTTGATACACACCTAGTTTTACACATTTGGGGGATATTTTTGGTTAATCACAAGATTTTTATGAACCATTATGAACGATATATAGAAAATATAATTAAAGAATAACATATTTAAGAATGATGTTTAAATTCATAAACTCAATTTAGAACTATAATTGTCCTAAAAGTAACACTTTTCTCACTAAGGTTTTCTTCTTTTAGAAAAATGGTGGGAAATATGAGGAATCACGTAAATGATGAGTGAAATGGATGATGCACTGGAGAAATTCCTAATATGATGAAAGATGGAATGGAAAAATTTATAAGGATGATGAATAAACTATCTCAAGTTATGAATAATAATTTGAACCATGTTGAGTGACCATATTCACCTTGAATGGAATAACTTTCCATTGAGTCCTTCAGGTGTTAATAACCACTTTTTTTAGTGGATCTACCGATCCATTTTTGATGAACAATAAATTTACTCTATATAAAATATATTTTCTATTCTCCTCTTTTTAGAGCCAGATAAAGTTACCCTTGAAGTATACCTCTTAGAAGGATAAGCTGACCAGTGGTGGACATTGATTAAAAACATGAATCCATGAAGGGAGATTGATGCTATGGAGTAGGAAGAGTTTAGGGGAATATTTTTCAACAAATATTTTACCCATTCAATGAAAACAAAAATAATGAAGGAATTATTAGAGTTAAAGTAAAATAAAAATTAATTTGTGTGAATCTATAAAATTAACTTTACAAGACTTTATCGATACACCTCTATCTTTTTTATGGATCCTAAGGGAAAGGTTGATAGATTCTATAGTGAACTTAGACCCCATCTACATAAAAATTTAGAAAATCGAGATTATGAAATCTATGAGAAGATAATGTAGAGTGATATGAAGGTTTATTTGGAGTTTTAAGAGATGTAGTGGTCACATATTTTGAATGGAAAGAATAGAGAAATGGATTCAAACTCTGGGAAATATTTTGATCACAAAAGATGAGGAAAGAAAGTGAAAATTTCCACGTAAAAAAATGTGGGAAGAAGCATTCGTGGAACTTATTACTTGGGAGTGGAAAGTGTAACAAGTATGAAAGAGAAATCCATATATCTCAAAACTATCATAGTGAGGTGAAGCCTTAATTTCTCAACACTAACGACAAAGGAATATGGTGCATGCCTAGCTTGAAGTGCAATGCTTCAAGTGTGGACAGTTTGGGAGCTTTTCCAATAAATTCCCAAATCGAAAGATAATAGAGGGAAACCACCATAAACCTTAACATTGGGAAAGGGATCATGTTCAAAAATTTCTAATCATGATGGATAAAGTAGAAGTTACAAATAATTTTGTGGAAGGTACACACATTGTGCTCTCAAAGGTAGAAAGTACTTTGTTTGATTCTAGTTCTATGAATTCATTTATTTAATACAAGTTTGACAAGAATATAGAATCAATCCTCAAGATTATAAAAGTATAATTATCATTCAAGTCACCAAGAGGGATTATACTAGAATCAAAAGTGTATAAAAACTCTAGTATTAACTTTAGATAGTAAAGTATCATTGAAAATATAGTAGTTATTCCTATGGTGGAAATTGAAACTATACTAGGGATCGACTGGATCTTAAAGTATAATGCTAAGATCAAATAAATGAGCAAGAAAATTTCAGTAGTCTGGAATGGAAAACTTATATTTTTTTCAAAGAAAAGATATCCCAGCTTGAGCTTTATCTATAATAACCTCCCATATCCTTCTTTATGAATATGATAGATTAATAGGGAGAAGAAAATGAAAGTATAAAGATATAAAATGTCCCCATAATTTAGGAATACATTAACTTATTTCTTGAAGAGTTACCTGGACCTCCCCCAGGATGATAGGTAGAGTTATTTATTGATCTCATACCTAGATCCAAGATAATATCAAAGACCCCATATAGAATAAAAAATGTGAAGTTAGAGTAATTAAAAAAACAACTTCAAGATATTTTAGAGAATGTATTTATCTGACCAAGTGTGTCTCCTTGGGAAGAACATATTCTATTTGTAAAGAAAAAGCATGGATCAATGTGGTTATTTATTTATTATAGAGAACATAACCATATCTCAGTGAAGAAAAAGTACCCTCTCCCAAGGATTGATGATTTATTTGACCAACATCAATGGGATAAATTCTTATCAAATATTGAACTCCGATCTGGGTATCATCAATTGATGGTGAAGAAAGAAGATATTCCAAAGGATTCCTTCTGAACAAGATATTGGAAATTTTATTATTTTTTATTCCCTCCACCTTAACTAATTATCCTTCCATATTTATGGATCTGATGAATATAGTATTTAAGTATTACATTGATAAATTTGTGATAGTTTTTATTGATGATATCATGACATATTCCAAAAGTTATGAGGATCATCTGAGTGTTATATTGAAAACTATGAGGAATGATAAGCTATTTGGAAAATTTAGAAAATGTGAATTCTGGTTATAACAATTTTCATTATTGGGGAACATTGTAACCAATAAAGGAATATCAGTTGACCCTACCATGATAAAGGCTGTTGTGGAGTGGCCTCATCCTAAAATAGTAACTAGGATTCATAGTTTCCATGGTTTAATAGGATATTATAGAAGGTTTGTGAAAAAGTTTTATTGTATTTATAATCCACTAACAAAGTTAACTTGAAAAAGAGTTAATTTCATTTGGAAAAAGGAGTTCAAAGAAAGATTATAAGAACTAAAGAAGATATTTGTTACTATACCTATGTTAAATATACCCTTTATTGGAGAAGGATTTGTTATTTATAGTGATACATCTATAAAAGGGCTTGGGTGTGTCCTCATGAAAAATAAAAAGGCGATTGATTGTACATCTCGATAGTTAAAGACTCCTGAGAAGAATTATCCTATGCATGACCTACAGTTAGTTGCAATCATTTTTGATATGAATATATGGAGACACTATCTTTAGGTGGAGAAATATGATATAAACATAGACAAAAAAAGTTTTAACTATACATTCACACAAAAAGAGTTGAACACGAGACAAAGGATATAGTTTGAGCTTCTTAAAGACTAAGACTATTCAATTAATTTTCAGCCTAGAAGAACAAACAAAGTGGCTGATGAATTAAGAAGGAAAGAGACTATTGTGATGGAAATGACGAGGGTTCAAGGATTTCCATTGATCAAGGACTTAGTAAGGTTGGATATGGTAATAATAAGGGAAGGGAAATCATCAATCTTATCCTAAATTATTTCTGAACCGTAATTACTAGATAAGTTTAAGAGAGCTCAAAGAGATAATCATTTTATATAAAATAAGATAGAGGATATGAATAATGGGAAGTTTCCTAAGTTAAATATTGATAAATAAGATGTAATGAAATTTTGTACAAGTATTTGTGTACCTTAAATCATAGAGATAAAGGAGTTAATGGATGAGGATCATAGATCTACATTCTATATACATCCTGGAAGCATTAAAATTTATAGGGACATTCATGATCATTATTGGTGGTGTAATATGAAAAGAGAGATCACTGATTATACTACAACGTGATTGGTGTGTCAACAAGTGAATGAGGAGCAAAAAAATCTTAAAGGGGTATTGAAACCACTACCCATACCAACATAGAAGTGAGACAATATCACTATATAATTCATCACTTAACTCTTAAGGACATCCAAAGGAAATAATGTGATATGGGTTATGGTAGATTGACTCAGTAAGACTACACATTTGATCGCTATTCGGGAAGATTTATCTCTTGAAAAACTTTTCAAGATATATTTAAAGAAAGTGGTGGGGCTATATGGGGAACCATTTCCAATCATTTCTGATCACAATACAAGGTTTACATCTAAATTCTAGATAAGTCTCCAACATGCTCTGAATAATTAATTGAATTTCAGTATGTCCTATCACCCCCAAACTGATGGCCAATATGAAATGACTATTCAGACACTCAAGGACATGCTGAGAAAATTCTCAATGGAATTTAAAGGTGGATGGAATCAACACCTCCCATTAGTTGAGTAATCATACAACAATATCTTCCATTAGAGTATTCAAATTTCACTATGAAGCTATATATGGGATTTAATGCAGAACTCTTACTTATTGGGATGAAGTTTTTGAGAGAAAGCTACATGGTCTTAATCTTATTCAAGTGATGAAAGAAAATGTTCATTCCATCTAATAACATATAAAATATGCTCAGAGTCGGTATAAGATATATGATGAGAACCATCAAAGGGACTGATAGTTTTATGTTAGATACAAAGTTTTCTTTTGAATATAACCATGGAAGAGAGTCATGCGATTTGTAAAGAAAGGAAAGTTTAGAACATGGTACATTGGCCCCTTTGAAATCCTTAATCTCATAGGAGAAGTGGCCTATTGACTAGCACTTCCAAAAAATTTGGAACAAGTTCTTGATGTATTCTACATATCTCTCTTGAAGAAGTTCCTACTTGATCCATCACATGTACTGAATCTAGATGTGGTACAACTGGAATATGAACTCTCTTATGAGGAGCAACCAATGAAGATCTTGGACCATAGATACAAAGTTCTGTGCAACAAGACAACTCACCATTTCAAATTGATGTAGAGGAACCATAAGTATGAAGAGGCAACATGGGAACCATAGGAAACAATGAAAGAGAAGTACCCTCACCTATTCTCAATCGATAACATGATTTGAAATTTCAGGGACAAAATTTCTAAAGGGGGGAAGAATATAACAAACCAGGTTTTTTAAATGACATTTGTTTCATAAAAAATGTGTGTTATATTATATAATATTATACATGTAAAACATATAGAGAAACCAAAAAAACTTATCTCATTAATAAAGACCATTACATTATCCAGCAATAAAACCAATGAAAATACCAAACATTACAGTTGAAATAATATAAAATAGAAAAACTAAAATGAGAAAATATGGATCACCCCAATATTTTAGAATCATCATCCCCAAAAATAAAACTATATAAATGAAAAAATATATTAGTAAACCAATCATAATATTAGAAAATGAAAATACAACCTTAGGAGGAATTAAAATGATTTTGAGTGAAATAATTAATTGGTATTTATAGGGAGCAATGTGGCCATTGGAATTGTAATATGAAAACTGATCAATATAACTGTTGGTCTATTTGAACATTGGGAACTATACCCATTGTTAAAAATTATACCATTATAATTAGTGTTATAAGTAGCAATGACAAAGGATAATTGATGCAGAAAGAAGAAATGATGGCCTCAACCAGTAGTGTCATGCCATTTGAAGCCCATTTGTCAAAAATTGGGAGCGAGGTAGTGTCACTAGGTTTCACCCTTGATAAAGCCCAATATAAGTTTTAATAAGTGAGGTTTGAACAAAATATCATATGGGAGAAGTTCATTTTAGTGGATATTACCACTCAGTCAATGTTAGCCGAGCCACCCCATGAAACCATCATCATTGCACACCTTACCCTTAGGTTATACGTGGGTATAATAAGGGGTTAGGTGTCTAGGCCTTGGTTACTTGAAGTTTAATTTCCCTTGTATAAATAAAATGGTTATTCCATCAATCCCATTTTGAGAATATTTTTTTAATAAAATATATGTTTATATAAGACAAATTTGATAAATTGATTGTTGGACACAGATAAAACATAATTGTATGTTTATAAAGTACATACACTTTTATAATAAACTCATACATTATGAATAATATTTTTTTTAATGAAATAGTCTTTTAAAATACTTTTATTTAAATATAAATGATAAAATAACTTTATAATTTCCTAGTAAATTTTTATAAATGTTAGAAATTTAACTATCGTAAAAAAAGACATTTTTCAATAAATAAGGATGTTTATATTTAAAAGTTAAAATTATCATATTTAAAGAATTATTTTGATAAAATAAATATTATATTTTAAATCATCATGTTGAAATTAATTTAGGTTTAATTTTTTAGAATTTTCTATAAAACTTTATTTTTTAGTGAATAGTAAAAATATAGTTTTTGGTTTTCGATATGTTTTATGATTTCATATTTATTTAATAATAATGTAATAATTAATTCACCAAAATAAATGACCTAAAATACTATATTTTATTCATATTAATTATTTTAATATCTTTTAATCAATTTACAAACCTACAAGTGACTTTCTAAAGTCTGAAATGGAAAATTTGATTTTAAAAGAATTATTTTTGTTGAAAATTTACTTTTCCATGTCCAAAAGAGTATTAAAAAATGATTTTCAGTTATAATGGATTAAAATATCTTAAAATTAGACTCAAATTTCCAAAATCATGGTAAAAACCATGGGTAATCCAATTGGTTTTCATTTTCCACAACCTAGATTTCAAAGACCTATATTTTTAAATTATTAAACAATTCCTACAATTTTTTCTATAAATAACCACCCATTTCACCCTTGAAATTCAGTCCAAATACATCCTCTGAAAATTTATGATCATTTTTACTTCCAAAGAGTCCCCCAAGGTGTCCTTAACACCTTAAGGTTCCATCCTCAAGTCTTAGGATCAACTCTACGTGGTAAGGGAAATATCCCCTTCTCTTTTCTATTCAAGTTCCCTTTTTATGGTATGTTTTATAATTATTAAACTAATTTATTTTTATCCACTTTATATTATCCCATTACTATAATAATAATATTTTATTAATGGTATAACCTTCTTCCCTCTAATTTTCCTTTTCCTTAATCTATGTTTTATTCCTATCATGCTGTCAAATTTATTTCTCTTTTACATAAGAAATTATTATTTATATTTTTTTTGTGAATACTCAAACCTCTTCCTTTTCCATGGGTATTCACCTAGATGTAAAAAAAAACATTTATTTATTCATGTAGTTACATATATGAAACCCACATTCCCTTTTTTTGGGTTAATAATGATATAATGATAATTCCTTTAAGCACATTTATATTCCATGATTTTTATAAAGAATCCATACTTTATTCTACATGGGGTATTGATGAAATGATTTATAATTATTTATGTGGCTCACATTAATTAATAAATATGAAGGGTGAACCCTGATAGATCTCTAATGAATTGGGTATGGAATTAATCACTAGAGATGACATGTTTTGCGATACCTTGGCGAAAAACTTTTATAATTTTTGATTTATGACATCTTGGTGATAAAACTTAGTGATATGGCTATGAATCTATCATTTAAATGTTATATACACATTTCCAAGTTATGATTCATTTTATTTTTATTATTATATGATTAATTTTATCTTTATCATTCTATATTGTTATGAATAATGTTCTTATTGACATGACTCATGATCACATGGTAAATTCCCCTTGCTTATTCCCCTACCGGGCTTCATGGTCACCCATTTACTTTTATGTATATCCCTAGGATATGAGATACAGTAAATGTATCTTAGGGTAAACCCATGAAGAATCTTTTCACATGGATTATAATGACATTTTATAACAACCCTTCTCTTTATCACACATTAATACATGATTTAATTATGTAAAATTACACTTAATACATCCTAAAATATTGATTAGTCTAGTGTATTTTGGAATTAGGTACATTGCATTAAAACTTTAAACATTAATTACAACATCTTTTATTTAAAACTTTTTTAACATGCTTGAGCTTAAAACTACATTGGATAACTTGGAGAAATAAATAAGAAAGGTTTGAGACATAGATTCTAGTAAGGGAATAAAATGGAATAACATGGAGATAATAATACATTTTAGATAAGTCATATCAATGAAGAATAAAGGAACATGAATAATAAGGCATGATATAACATGATAATCATAACATGGGAAATGTAGAAAAAACTTAAAACACTACATCATAAAAATTGGTCAAGGATAAACTGCCTAGACTTCATGGTGGAAAAGTCCCATAAAATAATCAGGTACAATCCTATCCCAACATTACGTATCATGAAACTAAATATTACCTAATGCATTGGAGTGCTATATAATTCTAGGCGCACTTGTCACTTTCATTTCATTCTCATGCTTAAGTGTACCATATAGATCATAAAAAATGGATTCGTTGATCGTCATAATTTATTCCATGACCAAGGTGTGTGGAATACATACATATAAGTCCCCAATAAAAATTTATATGTGCATAAAAGTGAACACCCTTGATTGGAAATGGGTACAACATTCATACACAATTGCTTTGGCATGGAAAATCGTGTTGAAAATTTGGCAGCATAACCACGTTACTTAAAAATTAATAAAATGGGTTTATGAGATAAAAATGGGTCTCTAGTAATTTTTAAATTAATTTTACAGTAATAGGGACATGTAAGGACATGTAAAAAGATTTATAATTATAAAAATAAGGCACATGATAATAAATAAGCTTGAATAAAGAGAGAAAGGAAAGGATGCTTACGAAATTTCGGCATGGTAACGGGTGTACATGGGAGGAATTAATGAGAGATTAAAGGGTCTATAATCATTTATAAATAATAAGGGAATTATGGGGGAGGTTATAAAACATAACCCATCATTAGTAATTGAAAATAAAACTTAATAACAAGATAAAGAAACTTAGATAATGATGAGAAAGGATTGAACCCTTACTTGAATGTGTGGATCCAAAAGCTCTAAAAGGAGATTCTTGAGAGCTTGGGGAACCTTTATAGGATTCTATAAAGGTTAGGTAAGTGTAAGGACGTTATCCATGTATTTTTAGTTAAGTTAAATGGGATCTTGGGTGGGTTTATATAGTAAAAAGAGGGATTTCTTTAATATTTAGGATTTAGACTCCAAAAAATAAAATATTCAAAACCACAAACCTTACCATGGTTTTTTACCATATTTTCTTACAAATGGGAGTGTTTTTCATTATGTTATTAGAAAATTGGCCTAAATTATTAAAATATTACCCTTTCTTATGTGGAGGTGAGTCACACTTTTAAAGAAATGAATTTAAAATCATAAAATATATTATATTCTTTGGAGGATTCATAAAGGCTTTATAAAATTAATAAAGTAAAATTAAAATCAAATTATTTTAAGGGTAAAAAATATATTTTTCTGATTATACCCATTATAATATTTATTACATCATTTTTGGGTCATTATGATGTCATAAAATACACTGTATATTTATACGAAATTTAATTTTTACCTGAAAATTCTACTATCTCAAAAAATTATGAAAAATTCACCATTGGATAATTTTTACATTATAATTAAAAAAATAATATTTATTTTATCTAAATAATTTTATAAATATGTTCATTTTCAATTTTAAAACAAGCTTTTATATTTATTGTAAAAAGACGAGTTTTTGACAATAACGGTTTTTGAACCCTTGTAAAAAGTACATTTCACTTCATAAAAATCATATGACCATTTATAATTAATAAACCCTATTTAATGATAATATTTTATAAAAATAATATTAATTTCAAAAACACATTAATTCATCAAAATAAATCCATTAATTTAATTTGAATATTACTCGAAAATAATTTTTTTTGTTTTATTGAATCAAAATGAAAATCATTTAAAAAGTAACAATAAAAATGAAAATAGATTCATTATTATATAAAATATACATATTAATATTATTAAGGTATTTATACATATCCATTTATTACACTGTCATATGCCCTAAGAGTATGGTGCACGACAGTGAGACTTTCATTGGGTCGTTTGACGATCATGGTTTGGGCTATGATTTCGATGAGCTTGAACTTCTCCCACAAACGGTTTCACTCATGCTTAAGTTGTTAGATCTCAGCTTGGTATTAGTCAAGGGAACATCCTAGATATTCTATCTCCCTCTAAAGATCTGATAAATGGGCTTCGTGAGGAACAATTACATAGGTGGAGGCCATCACATCCATTGTCCGAGTCAATTAAATTTATTAAAAGACCTATATTTATACTAATCATGTGATCACTATTCAATAGATATTTTAAATATGGTATTTTAAATCACAATATATAACCGAGTAAGTGCATTTATTTTCTATAACCATATTACATAATAATACATTTAATTAAATCACAAAGTGAAATTTCATTTATAATAGTTCGGGTCGTTATAATCTTCCCCCCTTAAGAAATTTTTCCCTCAAAATTTTCATTTCCCACATTAAAACATATGAGGGTAAATCTATTTCATCACCTCCTCTAGTTCCCACATTTCTTCTTTAAGCTTGTGGTTTCTTCACAATACTTTGACTAGGTGCATTGTATTATTCCGTAGAACTTTGTCTATATGATCTAAATCTTCACTGGTTGCTCCTCATGTTAAAGATCATTATCCAATGGTACCACCTTTGGATTGAGTACATGTTTGGGGGCAGGTATGTACTTCTTAAAGAGTTATAAATGGAATAAATCATGAACTCGAGATAGGTTAGGTGGGAGTGAAAGTCGATAAGCCACCGCTTTAATGCGATCAAGGATCTTAAAGGGGCCGATGTATCTTGGACTAAGTTTTCCATTATTTCAAAATATCATCACTTTCTTCCATGAAGATATGAGGAGGAAAACCATGTCTCCAACATCAAACTCTAGGTCTTGTTAATTATTGTCAACATAGCTCTTTTTTCGACTCTGAGCAGCCTTGATGTGCTACTTAATAGTCTTAAAATTTCTCACCATTTCCTTGACCATTTTAGGACCTAGAATTTTTTTTCCACAACCTCATCCCAGTATAAAAGTATCTTGAACCTCTTCCCATGAAGGGCTTCATAGGGAGCCATTTGGATGCTCGAGTGTAAAGTTTTGTTGTAAGAGAACTCGACCAAAGGAAGATGTTGATCCCATCCTCATTTGAAGTCAATTGAGAATTCTCTCAACATGTTGTCAAGTTTTTGGATAGTACACTCTGATTGGACATCAATTTGAGGGTGATAATACATGCTGAAGTTCAACTCAGTGTTTAGGTCATACTGAAGACCTCTGCAGAACATGGAGGTGAATCTTGAATCTCGATCAGATACAATCGATAGTGGTAATCCATACAGCTTGACCACTTACCTAATGTGCATACATGCAAGTAGATCTATTGATAATTCCTATCATATTGCAATGAAGTGTGAATTCTTTGTAAGATGATCCACCAAAACCCATATAATAGTATTACCTCTTTATGTGTTTAAAAGATCAATGAAAAATTCCATGGTGATGTTTTCCCATTTCCATGTAGGTATGGGTAATGGTTGCGCCATCCCCTTGGATTTTTGCCTTTCCACTTTCACTTGCTAACATACAATACATCTTGATGCATATTCTATGATCTACTTCTTCATATTGTCCCACCAATAGTGTTCTTGGATATCTGTATACATATTTGTTCTTCCTGGGTGTATAGAGAAGGTTAAGATATGTGAATCATCCAATAACTCATTCTTTAAATCAGGCTTTGATAGTACACATAGTCTTGACCCAAATATCACAAAACATTCATCATTAACATTGAACTACAAGGATTTCCCTTTCCTTATATCTTCTACTTTATTCTAAATTCCCACAACAACTCTTTCGACATCCTTTAACCTCTCTAAAAGAGATGATTGAGCAATCATTTGTGAAAGGATTGATGATTTTCCTTACTTAATGATTCCCATGTCCATCCTTTCTAAATCTAAGAAGACCAGATCCTTCTCAATTCTTATTAATGATAGAATTGCTGGATCCTTTTTCTTAGAGAATCTGACACTTTATTCTCTTTCTCAGGATGGTAGTGAATTGAGAAATCATAGTCTTTGATCAGATCTAAACATCTTCATTGGAAAATGTTCATCTCTTTATATGTGAATATATACTAGAATTTTTTTTAATTCAAATAAATTCTACACTTCTCCCCAAAGAGATAATGTACCCATATTTTCCAAGAGAATATCACTGTATCCAACTCTATATCATTTGTTGGTTAGTTCTATTCACGAAATTTCAACTTCATTCATGCATATGCAATGAATTTGTCATTTTTCATCAATACACAACCCAATCCCCTCTTTGAAGAATCACCGAATACCATGAAAATCTCTCAACTTATGGTAGTTTGATCACATATGTAGTGATAATCCTATTTTTTAACTCCTTTAATCATTCTTCACATTCACCATTCTAAGAAAACTTGACTCCCTTATTAGTTAGTTTGGAGAGAGGGTTTGAAAATCATGAGAAATTTCTCACGGATTGGTGATAATACCCAGCTAATCCAAGGAAACAATAGATATCAGTCCCAGATTTTGGACTTATCCATCCTTAAATTGATTATTTTTTCTATGTTTCTACATATATCCCATTAATTTTGATGATATAACCCAGGAAAGAGACTTCCTTAAACCATAACTCACATTTTCTGCACTGGGCATAAATATTTTCCTTTCACAAGGTCTTCAGTACAATACTCAACTGTTCCTCATGATCCTCATTATTTTTTAAGTATATTAGAATATCATCTATAAATACAACCAAAAAATTGTTGAGGTAATCTATAAATACTCAATTCATCAAGTCCATGAATATTTCTAGAGGAGTAGTGAGTCTTAATGGAATTACTATGAATTTATAGTGCTCGTACCTTGTATGAAATATTGTCTTGGAGATACCATGCTTCTTCACCCTAACTTGATAATATCATAACCGTAGATCCACATTGGAAAAGTATTATGCTCCATGTAGATGATCGAACAAGTCATCAATCCTTGGAAGAGGATACTTGTTCTTTATCGTGATCTTGTTGAGCTCACGATAATCAATTAAAAGGAGCATTGACCCATCCTTCTTCTTAACAAAGAGGACTGGTGGAACCCCTAGTGAAGCACTTGGGTGTATGAAACCTTTATCAAGATTCTCTTATAGTTGTTTCTTCAGTTCCTCAAGTTCCACAATAGAAATTATATACAGAGACTTGGATAATGGTAACTCCCCAGGTATAAGCTCAGTTGAAAATTCAACATCTTGACTGGGAGTAAGACTAGAAAATTCCATAGGAAACACATCAACATATTCCCTCACAATGGGAATGTATTCAAGGATGATTCTTTCCTTATACTCAATCATTTAAGGTAGATACTCTTTCTCATATGGTATTAATAACCATGCTTGAGATGATGGTTCTAAAGAATATTCATCCTCCTTGCACTTGTATAGAATCAGAGGTCGATTTAAAATACAAAGAGTGATTTACTTCTCACGGTAGTTTATGTTGGATCTATATAATTAAAGAAAATCCATGCCCATAATTTCATAAAAGTACACCAATGGAAGTACAAAAAGTTTCATTAGGATGTTCATCCCAAAAACTGTGATAGGGGAAAAGTTATATACTTAGGATGTAATAATTGTACCATTTTCTGTCTTCACTGATAACTTCACTTCCATGAGTTTTCATGGTGTTTGAATAGTTCTACTAAACTTTCATGATATGAAGTAATTTTTAGAACTAAAATCAAAAAGTAAGTTCACTATTCTTCAATGAATAACTAGCATACCTATCACCACCTCATTGTTGAGATCCACTTAGACAGTTGTGATGGAAAAAGATCTCCCTTGTTTCCTTGGAGGTATTTGGTTGTCTTCGAAAACTTGTGGCTTAGTGCATTGGTTTGAAAAATTCCCTAGTTCCTTGAAGTTGTAGCAATGATAAATACAATGAGGGTTGATTGGATCATTCCTTTACTCCATTGTAGTAGTGGGTTTTTCCTGTCGGTAATCACTGGCTAGGTGCCCTTCCTTCTTGCACCTAAAACATTTCCTTGTCCCCTTCAGGAAATGTCCAAGGTGCTTCTTTCTACACCTTTGGAAAGTGGGATGTTGAAATTTATTGGCACCATTAGATCTCTCTATCAGACCACCATAATTGATCTCCACTTTCTGCTTCTTATCCCCATGACACCCTTGAGATTTGTCAATCTCTATTTTGACTTTGAGGGAACATCAGACAATTTTCTCATAGCTAACAAAGTGATAGATCGCGAGGGCTATCCATAGGCTAGGTTTTAACCCAAAAAATAAAAAGTCAAACTTTCACTTAGGGGTAATGATAAAGTTAGAGATGTATCATGAAATCCTTATAAATTATTCCTCGTATGCTCTAATTAATTCATCATCTTTTTTCTTGAGGGAAAGGAAATCCGTTTCCATTTTAATTTAGAGGGTTTAGGGAAAATATTTATTGATTTTTTTGGAAATACTTACACCCCATTGCCTCAATATCTTCTTCAAGATTCATATTTTTGATCAATTTCCACCATTTATCAGCTTCACCCTCCATACTATAAATAACCAAAATAAAATTCTCTTTTTCAGAGCATTTAAGGATGGAGAATATCTTTTCAATGGAGTTGATCCACTGTTCTATAATTAAGGGATTAGATGACCCATTGAAAGTAGGAGGCCTTTGATTCATGAAGATCTTGATTATGAATTGTTTTATATTAGGGGGTATTGGAAACTAATCTTGATTTAGGTTTATATTTTGAACCTAATTCAGCTAAGAGAGTATCATCGTGAAGTGTGCGATTACTTCTCCCAATGGGATGGGCATCTCATTAGGACAATCATCACATTGCTCTTCACATTGATTGTTTACCTGATTCCTCCTATTTCTAGCCATTGGATAGAATAAAAGTAAAATTAAGTATGATTATATTAAACTGTTAAACACATAAATGGGAATTTAATGACATTAAAGGTATAACTTATAACTTACATATATTTCCTTAACTTATGGATTTCTATGCTTTAGTCTGTGTTATCCATGATCTATTTCCTAACATATATTATTATGTGAATTTTTTTACTCCCTAAATAATGGTTCATAATGAGATTATAAATTACCAAATCATATCCCTTGGGAGTGTCAAACTAGGTGCACAGTAAAGCCTATAGTCCTATACTAAGTTTCCTTGAGTCAGAACCATAACACCTTGTCAGTTGTTACTCCTAGGTACATCTATGCTAGAACCATGTCTACTTGTAGTATCTAGACACGAATGTATTTTTCTGATAAAAAATTACTCTATAATAAACAAAATTTATGGATGTTTTCTTATAAATAGTCTTATCCCTAAGGATTTCACTAGAGTTTTCTAATCCCAATCCCAAAAGTAACTAAAATATTCCTTTGATACCACCTATAACAACCCTTATTTTTATTACACATTTATACATGATTTAATTACATAAAATTAAAATTAATACTGAAGTGCATTGTGTTGCATTTGTTGTCAATGAGGCATGAAGTTGTCTTGGAATGAATGGAAGTCAAGGAATGTCAAGATGTGAATGACAAAGGTTGTGATGGTGTTGGTGATGAAGAGAGAATGGCCATAGTACTAAGATGCATGTCACTTAGGAGATTCACTAAGTGACATAGGAGCTGATGGTTGAAACATTCTCTAAGAACATCTGACGATTGTTGAGCTGTTCTTAAAGTTCCAAGAACTTGTATCAACTGTATACAATGTCACAACAAAGTTAGAAGACCATGCATTGTATTGACAATGCATGCGGAGATGAGAAGATGATCCATCCACAAGTACTAAGTGGATGAAGTGAGCTGAAGAAGTCCATGCACTAACACTTAGTGTATGTGAATTAGAAGAAGATCCAACTTGATCTCTGATTGGATCAATGAAGAATGTTGAAGAATTTATGTGATTCAGGAGCTCGGTTGATGAAGAAGAACCTTCAAGAATTCCATTCTTAAATGATGATTATATGTTGAAGAAGGATGATGAATTCTAATGAAGAAGAAGAAATAAAGAAGAGGACGAATGGCTTAGAAGGCTTGGAGTGGCTTGGCATTTGGCTTATACTCATGGAGGACTTTGTTTTTCACAAAGTCTTATTCTATACTTTGCCAAAAAATATGGCCATCCCGTGAGCACCTTGTGGGTTCAACCCCAAGGCTCATGTGGGCCTAAGGCGCCACGCCCAAGGGGGAACCCGTGGGGCGAGCTCAGGGCGGCAGGGGCGCACCCGCAGACACCACAGAGGCGCCTGGGGCACGCCCGGAGGAGCGCAGTGTGCATAGTGGGCGCCAGTGGCGCGCCCGCAGGAGGCATAGTGGGCGCTAGGAGCGCGCCCGTAGGTAGCATAGTGGGCGCAGAGCGCGCCCGCAGAGAGAACCCGGTGCGGGGCGGCACCGGGAGGGGAGAAGTTCAACTGGCGTGTTGAGGCAGCGCCAGGGTTATAAGCCGCGGATAAACCGGGCTTCGTTTCGATGTGGGACGCGGATTTTTCCCGCGGAAGAGATCCTGGCCGTCCGTCTCATCGCGCGCCAGATCCGAGCCGCCCATCTAATCGCGCCACTAGCGATCAAATCCAGGCCGTCCAAAGACCTGATCCGACGGCTCCGAGTCGTCTTCCACCTCGAGCTCGAGCCGAAGCCTCCCCGCGAGCCGCCGCTGAACCAGAGCCTCCCCGAAGACAAAATTCGAGCTCCCGGCCACCATTGTTTGATCCGAAGGCTCCAATGAGTTCGTCCGGCCCTACTGAACACAACCATGTATAAAAATGGGAGTGCATGCTATGTTTGGAAGAATTCGAAAGAGGCCGAGGCAAACGAAGTTGCCGAGGAACCAGGTTGATGTTTTGCATGGGATGAGCCTAAAACGAAGGCTGTGCATGCGTTATGAGTCGCATGCACGTAGAGGAACAAAAATAAATAAACCCGCGTTGAAACAGAGGAAAGAAAATAAAGATTCGAAAGATCTTTGAAGATCCGAAGATTTCGGTGATTCAAGATTTATTGCACGCAGATAATCTGAGGCAGCCTCTGCCTATAAAAATGAGGCCGAGCCCTCGAGGAAGCTTGCTGATCCTTTGAATATTTGAAGTCCCGTGAGAGCCTTTTGTGCCTCGTGAAGTTTGGAGCTCCGCGCAACCTACTTGCGCAACGAAGCAGCCCGAAGCCACCCTTGGCTTCGTGAAGTACCTTTTGCGTATATTTGCGCAAAAGAAGTTGGAGGAGACCCTGCGCGCATCCCTTGCGCGACAGGAAGGAGCCGAGCCGCACACTTGCGCGCTCAAGGCCATTACCCTCTCTGTCCGCGAACCTACACGGCAGGAGGAAGTCACCGCGCCCCCTGCGCGGTAGGAAGGTGTTGCCACACCCTGCTCAGGCCCTTGTGCCCTTGCACTTGCGCGCCTTGAAGAAGAAGTGAAGTCCCTAGGCCATATCTAGTGTGTGTGCAAATGGAGTAAGAGGAACCGAGGCAGTCCCTCTTGTGTGAACATTGAGAAGGCCGAGCCTTGTGCTTGTGTGCCAAGTGAAGGAAGAATACCTACGGGTTGGTTGCATGCAAAAGAAAACAAAGAGGCCGTAGCCCTTGTGTTAGTATTCGGGTGTGTGCAAGAGGAGGCCGAGGCATGCCCTTGTGTGTGCCAAATTGAAGAACACTTTGTGTGTATGCAAAGTGAGGAGAAGGCCCTACGGGCAGTGGGTGTGCAAAGAGAGGAAGGCCAAGGCTTAGTGCCTTTGTGTGCAAATTGAACAAGTGAAGGCCGTAGCCTTGTGGTTGAGCACACTTGAAGTTTAAAAGAGAAAAACAAAGTGTGTGTGCAAAGTGGAAGAGTACAAGAAGTGTGAAGGCCAAGTTTCAAGTGTGTGCAAAATGAAACAAGTGTGTGCAAAGAGAGAAGTTGGCCGAACCTAGTGTGTGCACTAAAAGTGTAAACACCTAGAAGTAGAAGAACAAGGATACCTCACACTAAAGTATAACACACATTCTATGTGTGTAACCAAATTGAATAAAGTGTGTGAAGTTTGGTGAAGGTGTGTGCTTAAAAGAATTACACCCTTTGAGGGTTTACTGCACCTAGAAGAAGAACAGGGAAGTGCATGCATGCATGCATGCACGTGCACACGTGAACAGTGCTAAATCAGTGGTGTGCATTCTGAGTTGTCCAAGACTTGGAGATCTTGAAGATATTGTGATGCCATGAATTCAGTGCATGAAGTTGAAGTGAAGTGAGACTGAGCCAGACTGAAGTTAAAGATATCAGTTGTCTGAGTATTCAGTAGATTGAGAAGATCCTGATCATCACAAGTGATCAGAGGTACAGAGCAAGGCCAGCAGTCTTTATCCCAGACTGCTGAAGATACTTGAAGAAGCTTAAAGTGAAGAAGAGCTACTCGTGCGACTCGAGGAGCCAAGAGAAGACCCTGTGGGACTCAGGGAGAAGAAGTCTTCAGTGGGATTCTGGAGCAGGCCAGTGAGACTCTGGTAACACTGTGGGACGCAGTATAAAGACCCTCCTGTGGGACTCAGGAGAGATACGGTGGGAAGCTGTATCGACCATTGTAATACTAACAGATTATAATGGGAGAATCCATGCTTGGAGAGCATGGCAAGGATGTAGGCCTTTGGTGCCGAACCTTGTAAATCCTTGTGTCCTGTGCCTTTTCATTACTGCATTATCCGGGAAAGGTTGAGAGACATAAGAAGAGTGGATCGAGGCCTTAACAAGCCATAGAGGTTTAATTGATTAAGAATCAATTAGTAAAAAGTTTTAAAGGATCACTGATTCACCCCCTCCCCCTCTCAGTGATTCACACTGATCTGGGTACTTCAATTGGTATCAGAGCGAGGTTAGCTCTAAAAGATCCAAGGGAGTCTTTATGAAGTGCAGATTTGAGGAAACGAGCAACCAGCCTCAAATGGAGATATCTGCCAAGACTCAGAAAAATAGAAAGAAGAAACAGGCCAAGAAGATGAAGAAGAAGGTTGCTGCAATCAGAGAAACTCCTTCTATGGAAAGAAATGTGAAAGTCACATCAGATGACAATTCCTTTTATCATTCTTCTGATGAAGCCTGTCCTAGCTGTGATGAAGATGGAAGAAACAATGACCTTCTAAATGCAATCAAATATCTTCAGAAGACAGTCCCCAAGGAAGTGGTAATGTGTATAGCTACATGCCTCCTTGATCTTCAAGAAGAAAAATTACAGCTAGAAGATGAAGCCAATTCTCTGGAAGTCCAATTGGCTAAAAGGGTTGGCATAACCAACACTCTCAGAAAGCTGGTAAATGCCAAAGATGAAACAATATCTCTTTGCAATGAAAGATATGAAGACACTGCTGAAGAATTGCAGAGAAGCCTTTCTGAGAAAGAATTATTTAAAGTAATAATCAAAGATGTTTTCCATGCACTGGAAAAGAGGCACAAAGTGTCAATGAATGTCAGAGATGCTCAACTCGAAGAAAAAGTCAAATTGGTGAAGGAGCTGGACAATTCATTGCAAGAATTAAAGAAGGTGCATGAAGACCAGATGAATCAGCTGAAAGAAAGTTGGGAAGGAAAGCTAAGAGCTGTTGAGGATGAGAAGAACTCCCTTAACATGAAATGCTTAGAACTAGAGGTGATATTGAAAAATCTGCAATCACCCAAAGCTGAAGCCTCCCAGTCAGCTGAACGAAGAAATGTTGCCACTCAAGTGAGCTTTTAGAAGGATGATTCTAAAAGAAAGACATCCTCTAATAAAAGGGTAACATCTTCTAGAAAGAAGGTACCATCCATACCATCTTGTACTAATGCTTCTAATTGTGTTTCCACAAAAAGTGCAGGATGGAAGAATAATTCCAAACAAATATGGATGAAGACAGTAAAGAAGCAGAGCTCTCCTGAAACAACACAGCAGCTCCAGAAAAGTACCCTAAAATCAGAAGGACTGAAGAAGTCAAGATTTGTGGGTCAATGTTGGTGTTGTAATAAGTATGGGCACTGTGCAAAGGATTTTTGGTACAATCCACTAAATGTCAAAGCACAAAGGAAGCCCATGCCAAGGGGGAGCAAGCCAGAAGAAAAGAAGCAGCATCCTCAGGTCCAGAGACATCTGTTTACTGCTAACAGATTTGGTTTGCTTGACAACATCTGGGATGTTTGCAAAAGTGGTCAAAAAGATACATGTCAATCTCCAACTGTATCCAGAGCTCAAAAGAAGAGAAGATCACTGAACCTGGCTCAAAAAGATTCCTTGGGAAGCAAGCAGAAGAAAGTGGAAGATGCTCCCAAGAAGATTTTGAGAAATGAAGAGAAGTCCTTGGCGTCTGAATCCAAGAAGGGTGATGCATCAAGAAGAGCCACCAAGAAGACATGCTTCTACTGTGGAAAGAAAGGACACATCATGGACCTTTGTAAAGAAGCCATGAAACTAAATAGAAGCAGACTGAACTCCAAAAGACAATCAATCCAGAAGAAGAAGGGATTGATTGAAAACAAGTTGCCTAAGAGAGGTAGCTTGACAGCATCAAAGGAACCATGTGGAACTTCCAGAACTGGGGCCACTCTTCCAAGTGATTTACTTGTCATATGGCCAAATCAGTTGCAACTTGCCAGAGAACTACAAAGAGTTGAAGATGAAGCTCTGGAAATTGCTAAAGCAAAAGGGAAGAAGAAGGTTTCACATGAAGATGTTTTGAGAACCACACCAGCACAATCATTAATGAAGATCAAATGTGCAAGTGTGAAGAATGGTGAAAATGGGACATCTCGGTTGAGAGAATATTCTCAACCTTGTTGTTCACATTGATGAACCAAGGAGGTTCCATATTATTCCCTTATACATTGGTATTTACATGTGCTAACATTGCAGGGAATTGAAGATGATGATCATTCTCAACTGGAGGATGGTTTGGACAGAATGGAGTGCACCCCTTGAGGGGGAGCCAATCTGGAGAAGATGATGTTCTAAAATTAATATCATCTTGAGAAAGTGAAGGTATGCCAATCATGCTTTCATCCCTTGTTTCTTAATTGAGTTTATCTTGTCAATTATTGGGGAGTATGGATTGAAGACAAATGGATGAAAGGGGGAGCTTTATCATTGCACTGAACTTTCTAATGAGTTTTGTGAAGTATGTGCAGGATTTAGCAATTCGTTGTTATATCTGAAAAATTTTCAAACCCCTGAAGCATGATCTCACATGTATAGTGAATGTTGGACAGCATTGAGTACCTTGGTTACATCACTCTTGTTTTCTACACCGGGTTAGCCCAAGTAGACTTAGAGCTGATTTACTAAAGGTTCATTGCTCAAGTGAACATGTGACATCATCCCTCTCTTAGTGATTTTGAAGAAAATGCTTTTATAAGGGAGGAAGAGATTTGTGAAATTGAACCACACCACACCTTTGCATTTGATTTCCAATAAGGGGGAGAAAAGATTGGGCACACATATTGACCCATTCATATGTGCTAAAGGAGTGTATTGCCAACAAATACAAAGGGGGAGATTGAAGTGCATTGTGTTGCATTTGTTGTCAATGAGGCATGAAGTTGTCTTGGAATGAATGGAAGTCAAGGAATGTCAAGATGTGAATGAAAAAGGTTGTGATGGTGTTGGTGATGAAGAGAGAATGGCCATAGTACTAAGATGCATGTCACTTAGGAGATTCACTAAGTGACATAGGAGCTGATGGTTGAAACATTCTCTAAGAACATCTGACGATTGTTGAGCTGTTCTTAAAGTTCCAAGAACTTGTATCAACTGGATACAATGTCACAACAAAGTTAGAAGACCATGCATTGTATTGACAATGCATGTGGAGATGAGAAGATGATCCATCCACAAGTACTAAGTGGATGAAGTGAGCTGAAGAAGTCCATGCACTAACACTTAGTTCATGTGAATTAGAAGAAGATCCAACTTGATCTCTGATTGGATCAATGAAGAATGTTGAAGAATTTATGTGATTCAGGAGCTCGGTTGATGAAGAACAACCTTCAAGAATTCCATTCTTAAATGATGATTATATGTTGAAGAAGGATGATGAATTCTAATGAAGAAGAAGAAATAAAGAAGAGGAAGAATGGCTTAGAAGGCCTGGAGTGGCTTGGCATTTGGCTTATACTCATGGAGGACTTTGTTTTTCACAAAGTCTTATTCTATACTTTGCCAAAAAATATGGCCAGCCCGTGAGCACCTTGTGGGTTCAACCCCAAGGCTCATGTGGGCCTAAGGCGCCACGCCCAAGGGGGAACCCATGGGGAGAGCTCAGGGCGGCAGGGGCGCACCCGCAGACACCACAGAGGCGCCTGGGGCACGCCCGGAGGAGCGCAGTGTGCATAGTGGGCGCCAGTGGCGCCCGGAGGAGCGCAGTGTGCATAGTGGGCGCCAGTGGCGCGCCCGCAGGAGGCATAGTGGGCGCTAGGAGCGCGCCCGCAGGTAGCATAGTGGGCGCAGAGCGCGCCCGCAGAGAGAACCCGGTGCGGGGCGGCACCGGGAGGGGAGAAGTTCAACTGGCGTGTTGAGGCAGCGCCAGGGTTATAAGCCGCGGATAAACCGGGCTTCGTTTCGATGTGGGACGCGGATTTTTCCCGCGGAAGAGATCCTGGCCGTCCGTCTCATCGCGCGCCAGATCCGAGCCGCCCATCTAATCGCGACACTAGCGATCAAATCCAGGCCGTCCAAAGACCTGATCCGACGGCTCCGAGTCGTCTTCCACCTCGAGCTCGAGCCGAAGCCTCCCCGCGAGCCGCCGCTGAACCAGAGCCTCCCCGAAGACAAAATTCGAGCTCCCGGCCACCATTGTTTGATCCGAAGGCTCCAATGAGTTCGTCCGGCCCTACTGAACACAACCATGTATAAAAATGGGAGTGCATGCTATGTTTGGAAGAATTCGAAAGAGGCCGAGGCAAACGAAGTTTCCGAGGCACCAGGTTGATGTTTTGCATGGGATGAGCCTAAAACGAAGGCTGTGCATGCGTTATGAGTCGCATGCACGTAGAGGAACAAAAATAAATAAACCCGCATTGAAACAGAGGAAAGAAAATAAAGATTCGAAAGATCTTTGAAGATCCGAAGATTTCGGTGATTCAAGATTTATTGCACGCGGATAATCTGAGGCAGCCTCTGCCTATAAAAATGAGGCCGAGCCCTCGAGGAAGCTTGCTGATCCTTTGAATATTTGAAGTCCCGTGAGAGCCTTTTGTGCCTCGTGAAGTTTGGAGCTCCGCGCAACCTACTTGCGCGACGAAGCAGCCCGAAGCCACCCTTGGCTTCGTGAAGTACCTTTTGCGCATATTTGCGCAAAAGAAGTTGGAGGAGACCCTGCGCGCATCCCTTGCGCGACAGGAAGGAGCCGAGCCGCACACTTGCGCGATCAAGGCCATTACCCTCTCTGCCCACGAACCTACACGGCAGGAGGAAGTCACCGCGCCCCCTGCGCGGTAGGAAGGTGTTGCCACACCCTGATCAGGCCCTTGTGCCCTTGCACTTGCGCGCCTTGAAGAAGAAGTGAAGTCCCTAGGCCATATCCAGTGTGTGTGCAAATGGAGTAAGAGGACCCGAGGCAGTCCCTCTTGTGTGAACATTGAGAAGGCCGAGCCTTGTGCTTGTGTGCCAAGTGAAGGAAGAATACCTACGGGTTGGTTGCATGCAAAAGAAAACAAAGAGGCCATAGCCCTTGTGTTAGTATTCGGGTGTGTGCAAGAGGAGGCCGAGGCATGCCCTTGTGTGTGCCAAATTGAAGAACACTTTGTGTGTATGCAAAGTGAGGAGAAGGCCCTATGGGCAGTGGGTGTGCAAAGAGAGGAAGGCCAAGGCTTAGTGCCTTTGTGTGCAAATTGAACAAGTGAAGGCCGTAGCCTTGTGGTTGAGCACACTTGAAGTTTAAAAGAGAAAAACAAAGTGTGTGTGCAAAGTGGAAGAGTACAAGAAGTGTGAAGGCCAAGTTTCAAGTGTGTGCAAAATGAAACAAGTGTGTGCAAAGAGAGAAGTTGGCCGAACCTAGTGTGTGCACTAAAAGTGTAAACACCTAGAAGTAGAAGAAGAAGGATACCTCACACTAAAGTATAACACACATTCTATGTGTGTAACCAAATTGAATAAAGTGTGTGAATTTTGGTGAAGGTGTGTGCTTAAAAGAATTACACCCTTTGAGGGTTTACTGCACCTAGAAGAAGAACAGGGAAGTGCATGCATGCATGCATGCACGTGCACACGTGAACAGTGCTAAATCAGTGGTGTGCATTCTGAGTTGTCCAAGACTTGGAGATCTTGAAGATATTGTGATGCCATGCATTCAGTGCATGAAGTTGAAGTGAAGTGAGACTGAGCCAGACTGAAGTTAAAGATATCAGTTGTCTGAGTATTCAGTAGATTGAGAAGATCCTGATCATCACAAGTGATCAGAGGTACAGAGCAAGGCCAGCAGTCTTTATCCCAGACTGCTGAAGATACTTGAAGAAGCTTAAAGTGAAGAAGAGCTACTCGTGCGACTCGAGGAGCCAAGAGAAGACCCTGTGGGACTCAGGGAGAAGAAGTATTCAGTGGGATTCTGGAGCAGGCCAGTGGGACTCTGGTAACACTGTGGGACGCAGTATAAAGACCCTCCTGTGGGACTCAGGAGAGATACGGTGGGAAGCTGTATCGACCATTGTAATACTAACAGATTATAATGGGAGAATCCATGCTTGGAGAGCATGGCAAGGATGTAGGCCTTTGGTGCTGAACCTTGTAAATCCTTGTGTCCTGTGCCTTTTCATTACTGCATTATCCGGGAAAGGTTGAGAGACATAAGAAGAGTGGATCGAGGCCTTAACAAGCCATAGAGGTTTAATTGATTAAGAATCAATTAGTAAAAAGTTTTAAAGGATCACTGATTCACCCCCTCCCCCTCTCAGTGATTCACACTGATCTGGGCACTTCAAATACAACCTGAAATATTGATAATTCTAGTGAATTTGGGAATTAGGTACATTTCATTAATACTTTAAACATCAATTACAACATCTTTATTGAAAACTTATTTAACATGCTTGAGCTTAAAACTGTATTGAATAACTTTGGGAAATACATAAGAAAGGGATGAGTCATAAAGACCAGTAAGTGAATAAACATGGAATAAAATGGAGATAATAATACATTTTATACAATACATATAAATGAGGCATAAAAAAACACGAATAACAAGGCTTGATATAGTATGATAATCATAACATGGAAAATGTGGCAATAACTTAAAACCCTACATCATAAACACAGGTCAAGGATAAACTTCTAGGAATTCATGGTGGGAAAATTACCATAATGGAATAAGGTACACTCCTATCCCAACACGAAATATCATGATACTAAACATTACCCAATGCATTGGAGCGCTATATAATTCCGAGCACACCCAACACTTTCATTTCATTCTCATGCTTAAGTATTCCACATAGATCATAAAAAATGAATTCATTCATCATAATAATTTATTCAAAGATAAATTAGTGTGTAATAAATACATTTAATTCACAAATAAAAATTTATATGTTCATAAAATTGAACACCCTTGATATGAAATGGGTACGACATTCACTACACAAATGGTTTGGTGTGGAAAATCGCAGTGAAAATTCAACCGCATAACGACATCACTTAAAAATTCATAAAATGGGTTGATGAGAGAGAAAAGGGTCTCTAATAAATTTCACATAAAGTGTAAAGTAATAGGGACATGGAAGTAAATTACCACACATTTATAATTATAAAAATAAGGCATATGATAATAAATAATCTTGAATAAAAAGAGAAAGGAAATGATGCTTATGAAATTTCAGCATGGTAATGGGTGTACATGAGAGGAATTAATGAGAGAGAAAGGGGTATATAATAATTTATACATAATAAATTAAGTATGGAGGAGGTGTGAAAACGTACCCCATCATTAGTAATTGAAAATGAAAGGGCATAACAAGATAAATAAACTTGGATAAATATGAGAAAAGAATGAACCCTTACTTGAATGCGTGGATCCAAAAGATCTAAATGGGGCTTCTTGAGAGCTTGGCGAGCCTTATAAGGATTATAGAGAGGGTATGGAAGAGTAATTATGTGATCCAAGTATTTTTAGTGAAGAGAAATAGGATATTTGGTTGGTTTATATTGGAAAAGAGAGGGATTTCTTTAATATTTAGGATTTGGACTCTACAAAATAAAATATTCAAAACCACAAACCTTACCATGGTTTTTCCCATGGTTTCTGCCAAAGAGGAGTGTTTTTAATTATTTTATTAGTAAATTCGAAAAAATTATTAAAATATTACCCTTTCTTATGTATAGGTGAGTCACACTTTTAAAGAAATGCATTTAAAATCATAAAATATATTATATGTTTGGGAGGATTCATAAAGGAATTATAAAATTAATAAAATAAACTTAAAATCAAATTATTTTAATTTTAAAACACATATTTGTCTAATTATACCCATTATTGTATTTATTACATAATTTTTGGGTAATTATGATGTCATAAAACACACTATATATTTACAAGGTATTTAATTTTTACCTGAAAATTCGACTATCTCATAAAATTATGAAAAATTCACCATTAAATAATTTTGAAATTATGATTTCAAAAATAATATTTATTTTATCTAGATATTTTTATAAATATGTGAATTTTCACTTTTAAAATAAGATTATACATTTATTGAACAATGATGAGTTTTTGACAATAATAATTTTTGGACCCATATAAAAAGTACATTTCAATTCATAAAATTATATGAACATTTATAAATAATAAACCTTATTTAGTGATTATATTTCATTAAAATACTATTTATTTCAAAAATCCATTAATTCATCAAAATAAATCCCTTAATTGAATTTGAATATTACCCGAAAATACAACTTGTGTTTAATTGAATCAAAATCAAAATCATTTAAAAAGTAACAATAAAAATAAAAATAGGTTCATTATTCTATAAAATATATATATTCATATTATTAAGGTCTTGATACATATCCCTTTATTATACTGGCATACAACCTAAGAGTAAAGTATGCGAATGGGGCCGTTCGACGAACATGGTTTGAGCCATGATATTGATGAGCTTGAAATTCTCCTATAAATAGTTTCTATCACGCTTAAGTTGTTGGATATCAGATTGGGATTAATAAAGAGAAAATTACATAGATTCGATCCCCATAGGAAGCTCTGATAGATGGGATTCAAAGGGCACGATTCTATTGGTTGAGGTCATAACTTCCTTTTTATGAGTCAATTGGATTTGTTAAAATACTTATATTTATACTAATCATGTGGTCGATTTTCAAAAAATATATTAAAAATGGTATTATTATTAATGGTCTTTAAATCTAATGATATAACCAAGGAAGTGCATGTGTTTTCTATAACCATATTACATAATAAGACATGTAATTAAGTCACAAATGGAAACTTTATTTATAATAGTTCGGGTTGTTACACATTTTATGTATTAATGTATTATTTTCCTAATTTAAAAGATACTAAACATTAAAAGATCCCATGTTTTATTCCAGGCAATGAAAATTTTATGTAATAAAAAGGTTGGATTCCATATGTTTAAATTCATTTTTACACATTTTTGACATTATAATTTTTTTAAAGGAATCTTTTTTTCATTTTCCAAGTAAGGTACCTTTTAACCTTTTTTACAGGGGTGTGATAGAATTTTTTTAACCTATAAAGTATGAATGAATTTTTCCATGCCCATGACTAATATTTTCTTTTAATTTTACTTTACAAGTTTAAAAGTTTATTTTCAAAGAATATTTTTTCCTTCATAATTACATATTTTTTTAAAATAATTAATTTTAAAATGGAAATGGTATTTTCAACAATAAATGTTCCAAGAAATATTTCAAATTCATTTTACATCTAAGATGACATCCTTTTATGTTACCTTAACTTTACCAGGGATATAATCCATTGGTATAATATTTATTATTTATCTGTAAGGTTTTTAAATATTATGACATAATGTTTATAAAACCCAATTCTTTTCATGGGTTCTGATAAGATGAATGTTTTATAATATTGTGGCACACATATGTATACTTTTCATTATGTGATTGATGGGACCTATTTCTCTCTCCAATTCATTGGGTAATGATTAATGTTCTATGATCTTAAATGGCACAAAAGTGGTTATCCCAATCCCCTAGGAGGGTACACAAGAGGTTATCCAAAGCCTAAAGTAGGTACATGGGTGGTTAGAACAAACCTAACATGTTATGAATGTATTTTTGGGTATCTTTAACAAAAGGTTTTCTATACTTATGTGTATTCTATAATATATGTATTTTACCAATGTTATGATCTCATGGAAAAAGTTCTTTGACTCATTTTTGATTTATGTCATATGAACTCCCAATTTTTTTTATAACTCATGTTTATGATCTATTATATGAAGGGTATTGTTTTTAAGATGTTAAGATCATATACTTATGCTAATTTTATTTTTATGTGATTATTTATATCTCCCTTTTTTACCCTTACTGAGCATATAAGATCACCCTTTATTATGTCTTCTTCCATAGGTTATGGTGAAAGGTTTTATATATGATAAGTCTAATAGGGGTGCTAGATATGAAGAACTCAGTGGTAGAAGACGTAATTCACTTATGAACTAGTTGTTTATGTGTCAAAGTTTTGAAAGTCACTAGACTTAAACAATTCTAGCATGGATCATTATGTTATGTAATGAATATTAATCTATTAAGATGTAATATCTATGTATGAAAATTTTAGGTCATTATAGTTGGTGTCAAATAAAGATTTAGTAAACATTTGTAAACTAGTATGAGAAAACTTTAGAAACAACCCTAGGAATATGTATAATTATAGGATAAAATCCTAACATTTTGATAATGAACATGAATGAACAAAGTTAAAACTAAGTTTTCATAGAAGAATGTGTCATGATTTATACAACCTATAAATATTTTTTCATTATTATGCGGTTTCCCATTATGATTATTTTTTCTCAAACTATGATTTTTGATTTTGATCTTATGGATGGAGCTTGAAAGAATTTTGTTAATGATGAATGTCATGGACAATGTAACAATTTTCCACCCAAGAAACCAAATTTTAATGGGAGCTAGAACGCAAAATATCATTTCTTTACAAAAATTTCTCAAGATATGAATCATGCTGAGCTTCCAAATGAGAAAAGGAGAGAACAATTTTCTGTTGATTCCTTTATTAAGAAACATCCACCTTCTTTTATTAGGTCTTCTAATCCACTAGTTGTTATGAAATGGATCGATACCACTAAATAGATATTTTCTATTCTCTAGTGTTTATATCATGAAAAATTTATTTTGGATGTTTATCATTTGTAAGGTGAAGCAGATCAATGAAAAAATCTTATCAATAACATGAGGGAACACGATGAAATTGACTCAATGGAGTGGGATGAGTTTAAGTACTTATTTTTAAATAAGTATTTTCATATTATTATTTTTATTAAAATAGATAAGTAATTCCTTGATATTAAATATAAGGATGATTAATCCATTGGTATCTATAAGGAAAATTTTACAAGAATTGTGAGGTACACTTATGATACAATCATCCAACCAGAAAGTAAGATAGATAGATTCTTCAGTGGCTAAAAACCAAGTCTCCAAATGTAATTATCCATAAGGGATTTCAATAGATATGAAGAAATCGTGTTATGTGCTATCAAGGTGGAAATAGATATTGGATTTATCCATTAATATCATGGTTTTGATAAGAAAAGAAAAATACAATTCAAAGGAAATTCTAAAAACCATAGAGAGAAGAATATGAGACTTCCCTTATGATAAAAGTAAGGAAGGAAACATATGGGAAATTATATTAAGAGTACTAAAAAATGTTCTAAGTGTGGAAATGATGGTCATTGAGTGACTAAATGCTAAAGTGATGGGATTAAATTATCGAATGATGTGAATAAAGAGAAATATCTATAGAATGCACCACCCACAATCCAGTGTTTCAAATGCCATAAGTGTGGCATTATGCTAACCAATTCTCAAATATGAAGGTTAATGATGATGATCATCATCAAAAACATCTTAATCCTAGAGAAAAAGGTAAATACCATATGATCACTATTTCATATTAAGAGTGTGATAACAATATATTGAAAAGTACTCTTATCATCTACTCTAGAACTAATAATGTCTTATTTGATTATATATCTACCCACTTTTATTTCTAAGAAATTTACTAAGGGTATAACAGTATAACCTCAACAATTAGATGTTTAATTAGTAGAAAAAACCCCTAATGGTATGATGATCGCGTCCCAAGTCTATGAGTCTTATATGGTTGAAGTTTGTGGGAATGTTCTTCTTTAAAATCTTATTATTCTCCCTTTGGTTGTGTTCAATGTTATTTTGGGAATGGATTGAATTTATCTACATAAATCCCAAATCAATTCCCAAGTAATGGAATTCATGTTTGATATTATGAACCTAACTATAATATTATATTAGTTTCATGATAAATATTATCTTCCAATGTAAATAACATCCATTATAATTGATTCCTATTCAAAACTAAAATTTATCTCATATTTTTGGAGAGAAAATCAATGTCAAATATATAATTATTTTTCAATAATTTTTGATGTATTTCTAAAGTAATTGCTTAGTATTTATTTAAGACATGAAGTTGAGGTTTTGATAGAACTCATACCTAGTGCTACACAAATTTCCAAAAATCCATATAGAATGGCCCTGATTAAGTTGAAAGAATTGAAGAAGAAACTCTATGAGAATATTGATAAGGTATTAATTCATCCAATTATGTCACCTTAGGGTGAACCTATTATATTTTTTAAAAATTAGGATGGATCAATGAAAATATTCATTTATTATTGAGAACTTAACAATATCACAATTAAGAACAAGTATCCTCTACCCTATATTGATGAAAGATCCCAACCTTTCTAGAGATGCCTTGATCACATTTTTTGGTACTCTTTTAACAGTTTTTTGGTCATACCATGGTTGGGTTTTGTTTTAGGGTTTTTTCAGGTGAAATTGGAGAAATTTGGAAGCCCATGGGGCTATACACTATTGGTGCATAGTTAGGGAAAACCGTGCAGTTTTCCCTTGGAAATCGTATTCCCCCTTTTGGAACTATAGAAGGTGGTGTACAATTTGAAAAAACCGTGAAACCTCCTTGCCCAAAATCGTGAAACCTCAAACAGAGGGGGTTTTCATGGAGGGTTCATGGTTTGTCAAACCATGCACCACTTATGAGAAACTGTTCACACCATGAGTAGTGGTGCATGGTTAAGGTGCACTATTTGGGAAACCATGCGCCTCCACCTAGGAAACCATGTGTATGGGTTTAAAACCTCCTGAAAATTATTTTAAAATTCCTGAAAACCCTAGTTTTTTACCCCAAATCGACCCCACTTGACCTAATATAGTTTCCTTTATGTTTGGAAGATCTTGGGAGGTTTTCCAGGATCCTCGAATCCATTCTAGTTCAAATCAAAGATTCAGTTGAAGGATTTGACCTCTCTTCCTGTTTCTAATATCTTCTCATTTGTTTCCTCTCTCCCCCATATCTATTTCCTGATGAAGAGGAATTAATTTTCCTCCATTATCGATGGTTTGGATCTGGGTTTTAATGGATATTTTTCCTTTGGATTTGGTCTTAGGTATTGGTCTTATATATTCTGTGCTGCTGTGATTTTGATTGTTCTGTATCAAATTAGGGATTTTTATTTGGAGAACGTTCATCAATGAACTTGATGTAGGTGGCCTAATTGAAAATTCCCATAGTCTTGATTATATTTTTGGGTATGTAATTGTGAAGTTTAAATTTCCATGTTGGGCAATTGAATTATAAATTAAATTAATTAATTGTCTTCCCATATGATTGTGAAACCCTTTATGGATCCCGTTGGACTCATTGATGATTAGGATACCATATTTAATGGAAACCCATGGGGTGCACCGATATAATTGAAATGATGATTTATGAATTATTCATGGTTGATAAATGGGTTTGTGAATACGGTTAATAAATGAAATTATGAAATTGGTTGAATAATTAATTATGGAAATTGTTGATAAATGGGTTGTGAATGTGGAACCACGAGATGAGATATTTGAGAATGAGTTGTGGGACAGGGAATTGTGCTCAAAATACCATGGGGTTCTAGATTTCCGCTCTAAGCTCCGAAGTTATTTATTTATTTTCATGTGATCAAAGATTTGTTGAATAGGGACTACTTCTCCAAATACCCACATGGTTCTAGACTACTGCTTTAGGACCCTAATGTATGAATTTGAAATTGGAAATTAAATAATCAATTAAAACCCATGATAGAATGAAATACGATAACCCTTTGGTGGATGGTTCTAACTCTAGCATGGTTGAAGATATTATTGGTTCAGGTGTCACCGTGAACCCGGGGAACTATGCGGTTAATTAAGGAATAATTTAATGAGAAAACTATTTACTTTATCAGTTGTAATTTATTCTTTATACAACAATATATACTGTTATATAATGGATATTTATTTAGCCTTTATTGGTGGTGGTCTACTGAGTTGTACTCACACCCTACTTGGGCTGCCTAATCAGTACCCGAATAGACTTCATGTTTATAGGACATGATAAGGTTAAGATCCCTATGTTAGATGGATGAGTTGGGATGTGGGATCAAGTATGGATGAAGGAACCATACATTATGTCAGAACCTACTCAGGGAGTTGTCAGTGTGTCTTTATTTTGAGTTTTCATTTGAAACTTGACACTTATATAGCATGAAATATCTATTGCTTTAGTTTATGGTTATTTATCCATGTTTCAGATTATCATGTGATATTGGTATGATTGATTATAGTATTATCCTGATTTTTATTTATTATCATTTTGATATTGTTTATTTATTTACACTATTGTGATGCTTTGATAAAGAGGGTATAGTCACCTCACGATATATATTAGACCCTCAATGCTAGTTGGAAGCCTCTAGCACATGGGGAGGCGTGTCTGAGGTCATGTGATGAACAAGCTCGGGGCACAGACATGTGGAACCTGGGTTGGGACATTATAAAGTGGTATCAATGGAGTTTATTTTATTTTCAGTTGTCTTACTATTTAGGAATGATAGACAAGAGACTAGGATGTTTCATAACTTGGCTATGAGCACTTGAATGGTAGTTGGTAACCCATGTGTGGGGTAAAACCCAAGTACCCAGGGTGGGATTGTTGTTATTGATGTTTTTTATTACAGTTGAATGTTATTTCCCCTTGGGTGATGCACTTGTTTTGGGATGTTATTTTTGTATGATATTTTACTCATGGAATAGAATTGAATAGAATTTTAGTATAAATTAATCATTCTAGGAACTCAAGATTTTATGTGACATGCATCATTTTAGGCATGCATGGAAAAGTAGGTTTTGGGTAGTGGTTGTAAAGAAAATTCTTTTATTTATTTTAGTATTTAAAAAAATAAAATGGTTCCTAATAAGAAATTGATAATGGTAAATTTTTCTAAATTTAGTAATTTAAAAGGGTTAAAAAAATTTATAAAGGGAAACCAAGAATTATGGAAGTGTTTTACCCTAAGTTAGCCATCACTTAGGTGAGGCATGGTTAAGGGTAGTATTGGAGCCTCGATTTGACCATGTGGCGGGGTATAGAAATGAATTTTTATGGATTTATGTAAATACCTGTCATTAAAATATGTTAATAAAGTGTTATGTATTCTAAGAAATGTTTTTGGAATTTTAGAGATATGCCTACATGATGAAACTTGTTGATATAAATATAGGAGGAAATTGTTGGAAATGTGCCTCCCATAGTGGAACCAGAGGCTCTGATAGTTATAGGTGAAGGAGTAGGAGAGCAGTTCCATAAGAACTTATCTCACTTTATGCGGTTTATGGATAGAGACCCTAGGTGGGTTGTGTGAAATATGTATGACCTGACACAAGAGTTCCAATTGCATCACCGTACAACATTCATTGGAGAGGGTGGACTTAAGGTAGCCTTGTTCTATATTGAGTCTATCCAGATGATTGTTGACTATTTAGAGACCTCAACAGAGAGGAGAGTTAAGTTAGATACTTACATGTTGTGAGGATTATTGAAGAGTTAGTGGGATATTCAGTATAATTATGAGCAACCAGAGAATAAGGAATGTAAATATTTTTAGGGGAAGTTCCTGGAACACTTTTACCTAAAGACTCTCAAGAAAGAGAGAGTAGCAGAGTTTATATGGTTTACCTAGGAGAGTATGTACTTGATAAAATATGTTGGATGCTTCACCAATTTGCAACGCTATGTTCCAACATGGTAAGGATATGAAGATAATATGGTGAAACATTCTCAATATGGGATTAAATGTTTGATTAAGTCCCAGGTTAACATCTTTCAGCTGAAAAATTTTTCTTATGTGGTGAATCGGGCTCTCATTTCTGAGGGAAACCTAAAGAAGGATTCCGATGGAATGAAGGTGGTTTATATTAGATGACTAGGATTTACTTATTTTTAGAGTAGAAAAAATCACCATAAGAACATCAACTTGGGAGATGGAAAATAGAGTGGCCAGGGAGAAGGATCAGTTACTCAGAGTAGTAACTGAGTATACTGCCACCTGTGTCATAGGCCAGGTTACATTCATATCCAATGTCCATGACCACCAGTGGAGTGTCGATCCTATGAAAAGATTGGTCAATTGTAGAGTTATTTTAAAAACCTTTGACTGATGGGAAGTGATAGAGGATTCAAGATGAGTTAGAGTACTAGAAGGGGGTCTTCTACCCTATATCAGTTGGTTAGTTAGAGTTATTTTGGCTGTGGTGGTTGAGGCGGTGGATGTAATACATCAAAGAAAGAGCACCTATATTGGTAGAGTGGTTCAAATCAAGGGACTCAAACTACAACATAGGTAATAGGGGAAGGAAAGTTTCATGCAGTTCATCCTAAACATGTGGATAGTGAGGTTGGACCTTTAAAAGTCAGATGTACTATTTTTGTAGTTTCTACACTTTATAGTGCTTTATTTCATATTGGATCCTCTAATTATTTTATATCTATACAACATGTGAACAATTTGAGTATGATGGTGGATTTTGTGAGTGGGGTTATGAAGATCAACACACCATCTGGGCCTTTGGGCCATCGGTTTGGTCCTCGGGTCCTATAAGGCTTTCAGGCCACCCAAGGCCTTCGAGCTAGTTTTCTCTCAAGGAATTCAGGCCACCTCAGGTGTTCGGGCCACCCCAAGGCCTTTGGGCCACATGAATACGTAGATATACCAGTTAGACTACAAGAGATAAGGCTTCAAATGAGGATTTAGAGTAGGTGCATTCACCAGAGCAGAGCTAACTTGAATTGGAAGAACAAGAGGGTATGCTATTTCCATCAGTACCAGGCCTGTGCAGCTCTGCACAGGACAACTAGCCGACTAGCCTTGCGAATGTGGAGTGCTAATATCATGACATGTGCTAGAGAGGAGTAGTTCCAAGTTGTTTGTCTAAGTGATTTCATCTAATACCTATAGGTCATGTTATTTTCTCTAAGACTTAGGGACCTGTAAGGGTTCCACCTCACCCCTTGAAAGGTGGATTATAAAAAAAATACATAAAAAAATAAAGGCCTTCAGGCCAATCAGTCATTCAGTCATACTGATACCACATCAATTATTACCAAAGGAGAGTGACCTTTATATATCCTGAGTGTAATGGTTATGTTCTTCATGGAGAGTGGGATATACAGGAAGGCCATGTAGGGCTAGTTCATCAACAACTGGGGGAGTTCACTACCTAGGTTTTAAGTCTTTTTCTAGATGATGGGGGGTGTGAAGCATAATGTACTTCCACCCATAGTGGACTGGTTATAGGATTTATTTATTGAGGAATTCTCAGTGATTCCACTTGAGAGGGATATTAAATTTATAATTGAGATCCTGTGTGGTGCTGAACCAATTCTATTCCACCTTATATAATAGAACCAACAGAGATTTAGGAACTTAAGTATCAGCTAGACGAATTTATGGATAAGGGATTTATCTATATGAGCATGTCACCTTGGGGTTCTATAGTCTTGTTTTCTAAGAAGGTTGACAAGACCTTGTATTTATATGTTGATTACCAAAAGTTGAACTAGATGAATGCGAAGAAAAAATATCCTCTTCCACATATCAACAATATTTTTGACCAGTTGAGAGGATATTGTGTTTTCTCGAATATTGAATTGATGTTGTGTTATCATCAATTGAGAGTTAGACCTTTTAATATACTATGGTCTACTTTCAAAAATATATATAGAATATATGAATTCATTGTGATTACGTTTGGGATAATTAATTCTCCTGCTCTATTTATGAACTTGATGAACCAAATATTTTACCTATACCTAGATTGTTTTGTGGTTATTTTTTAGATGACATATTGATGTACCCCAAGGCTCATGATGATCATGCCCAATATATTGAAATAATAATAAGTACACTAAGAGAGAATCATCCATATTCCAAAATATCTAAGCGTGAATTATGGATTGATAGGGTATATTTCTTGGGTCACTCATATTTGAGGAAGGTGTGTCAGTGGACCCATAGAAGGTGAAAACAGTAGTTTCTTGGGAGCATCCCAAGAATGTTTATGATATCTGAATATTTCTGGGGATGGAAGGTTATTATTGGAGGTTTATCCAAGACTTTTCCCATTTGTAAGAACCAATTTTAGGCTTTAATAAGAAGGTAATTAAGTTTTAATAGTCTAGATAATGTGAGAATACTTTCCAAGATTTGAGGATGCATTTGAATACCGCACCGATTTTGATCCTACTCGAGCCGGGTGAAGAGTATACCATGTTTTATGATGCATTCGAGATCAAACATGGAGTAGTGTTGATCTAAGGAGATAAAGTTATGGAATATGGTTCATGGAAGTTGAGACCACATGAATATAATTTCCCTAAACATGATCTCAAGTTAGCTACAATGTTTTATGCCTTGATGTGTTGGTGAAATTATCTATTGGGTGAAAAGTTTATTGTGTATGCATAACACAAAATCTTAAAGTCTATCTTTTCATAGAAATATTTGAATATGTGATAGTGGATATGGGTTGAGTATATGAAGTATTTTTATTTTGATCTAGCACATACACCAGGGAAGGGAAACAATGTTGCTAACATTTTGAACAGGAAAACATAGACTCAGGTAGTTCATGAGTTCGGTTCTGAGTGGAAGATGATGAATTTGATGGATGATATGCATATTGAGGTTCAAGAAGTCCAAGAGAATATAACCCTTGTATCCTTATCTATTTATACCACACTTCTAATCCAAATGATAGAGAGAAAGTATGATAATATATAGTTTTTGGCCTTAACACTACTAGAAATGGAACTTTTACCAACACTTACATCCCAACGGTTTGTGTAAACCATTGGGAATGTCTATGTATAACAACAGTTTATGTAAACCGTTGGTATAAATGATTTTATACAAGATTTTACCAACGGTTTTGAAAAACCGTTGGTAAAGGCCTTCGATATCACCTTTTTACCAATGGTTTATTTAAACCGTTGGTAAAGACATACATTCCCAAAGGTTTTTAAAAACCATTGGGAAAAAATTACCCTAAATACAGTCGGGCATCCATTCCCCCTCCACTCGATTTCATATTGCAGTTCCGCTCGGCGTGCCCTAAATCCAATCTTCCTCCTGCCAAACTTATTCAACATATCGATCCATCTTCAATCAAGGAATTGTTTTTCTACACATCAAATCTGTAAGTGATTCCTTGATTTTGTTGTTCTGCAATTATGTGTTTTTTTTCACTTTTGATTTCACCGAAAGGGGATCTTTGTGGTCATTAATCATGGTTGTGGGTGGTCATTTAGGATGTAATATAGTATGAATTAATTTTACTTGATATATCCAATATTATTATTGATTTATGTTCAATTTGATTATCTTTGACAAGTGATGTTGTTTTCAATTTTTATTTGGCTGAAAGGGGATCTTTGTGGTTATTAATCATGGTTGTGGGTGGAAATTTAGAATGTAATATAGTATGACTTAATTTTACTTGATATGTCCAATATTATTATTGATTTATGTTCAATTTGATTATCTTTGACAAGTGATGTTGTTTAATAAATCGTTATTAATGGTTGTAATAATGACGATATGGTATAAGGGTTCACATGGTGTGTATAACAGTTGACATGGTGTCTACGATAATCTAGTGTCCTGGGAATGTACATGGGAATGTACACAGTACATGACTTGGATAGCCATGTAAATATACATGGCCTATCCCTAATAAATCTTATGTTTCTTTATGTTTTTTTATTAGAATGGTTTTTCTGTATTTTGTTTTTTGGGTTACACATTAGTTATCTATTTCTAATTACTTACATATTTGTTTTCATTGCAAGAAATGAAACCTATTGAAGAGAGGCAGTGAAAAAAGATGAAAGAAAATAATCGTTGCATGACAGTGATGGGAATTCTTCCACTCATCCCTATTGTGAGTATTTTATTTCAAATATATATATTTCAATAACTTATAATATCATGTGTTTACTTTTGTGTTAAACTTTTTTTCAGGATCCACCCCCTAGACGAGAGATATCCGACGAGGAGCCTAATATTTCTCCTAGTACAGAGGTTGGTGGTAGGAGGGGGGTGGTGTCAGAGTTAGACGATCATCTGGTGGTCCCAATACTGAGGCCAGTGGTACGAGGGCTCGTGGTGTGAGAGTTAGATGATCCACTGGTCGTACCCGATTTGACTATGCCCCTACCATAGGCGTATCTTCTATGCCCCATTTTGATCCTGGTGTGTCTTTAGGGACAAACAATATATTTAGGCCTCTGATGTTTACACTACGAGTTGGCCATACGTATGTTCCATCATCTTTTTCTTCTAGTTCATTATCTCCGAGCTATTATATTCCACCTTCTTCGAATCCCGCTCTGACACAGTATGTGCCTGAGGAGCGTACACTGAGGGATACTCCACCTGTACAGGATATTCCTTCATCTTCTGAACATCCAGTGACGCCCATTGATCTGACTACCACAGGTATATTTATATAACTCTAACAAATTTTTATACCAAAATTTATTTTTATTATAACTTGTATTCATATTTTTTTTCATTGATAACTGATTCGTCTACTGATAGGAGGCGGGGGAGGGGGTGTACTTGCTTGCGTGCAGTATGGAACCGCCAGACACAGTTGATGGTTGAATACAATGATGATGGAAAAATGATTGATAAATCTGGGTAGGAATGTCGGATTTTTTTGGCGACGCTATCCAAATACTCCGACATCATTCTGGTCAGCCCTCCCTCTTGGAGAAATCTTCCACACGAAGTCAAGGATAATGCGTGGGCACAAATATGGGTAAACAATCTATTGGATTTAATTTAGTCTTTTTTTTGTATTTATATGAATTAATCTATTGGGTTTCAGCTTCGGTTTAACTTCCCTGATGGTGAAGGTGCATGACCAGTACGTTTAAAGGAGATATGAGAGCTTTGGAGAGCATATAATCATGAGCTGTATGTTGGCTGGTGTGATAGGGTGGTCACAGAGTTGGAGACATTACCTATCATGGATGACTTCCCAATAGAGAAATATCACCAAATGATTACCCATTGGGCGACTGCCAAATTTAAGGTATTAATCCCATTTGAGGTATTTAAATGACAGTTTTCATATTTTTCATTAATATTATCTTATTTATTATTAAACATTATTTTGGAATCTTCTAAAAAAAACAAAAAAAACATTGATTCAAAGCAATACCTCCACACTTTGGGTTGCACAACTATGTCAGACCATGAGAGGCAGCTGGTACGATATAGATATTTATAATTTTTCTTTAGGACTTCCCCTTTTTATTGTTTCCTACTTAAATTATGTGATTTATTGAATATTTAATATATGATTATACTTGCACTTTATATCGTTTCAATTTCATTACAGAAGCACAAATTGAATATTGAAGGACGTATCCCTTGAGCAAAATTGTTTTGCTCGAGTAGAAGGTAAAAAGATGGAACTGTGGTTAATGAATCGACACAAGAAAAGATTGTAAGTTTTAATTTGTTTATTTAATAGTTTAATATCTATTTTTAAATTTAATAATATATTAATATTTTTAATAGGCTACTTTAGAGGCCCTTGATGCCTAGGATCCTGAAAATTTTGGGCCACACAATCATTTATATCAGGTTTTGGGAGATGAGCACTCTGGTCGAGTACGGTGCGGACCTGGTAAGAATATAGTCCCGATGAGGTATTGGTCCTCTCAAGGTATCCATTCTAGTACCACCGAGTTGGAACAGTTCAAGGAGAATTTAAGAGAGTCTGATAAAAGGGTCACAAAGTTTGAAGAACATGTTCCAACGAGGGAGAAAGAATTTATGAAACTGATCAAAGCTTTATCTTCATCACTTCTACCAGAGGCCAGTGTGGCTTTCCAGACATATATGTCATCGATGGGTGTATTATCCAATGAACCATAAGGAATTTCTAGTGGAGGTTGATATGATGCTGTTCCTGGTGATGACGAGGATGCTGAAGAGGACGAGGGCGAGGATGAGGATGAGGACGATGACGAGGATGGGGTCGAGGCCGAGAATGGGGCCGAGGGCGAGGATGGGGCCGAGGGTGAGGATGAGAACGATGACGAGGACAAGGAGGAGGACAGAGATGGTGGTGAGGATGAGGCTGATGATGACAGTGGTGATGGTGATGGTGATTAGGGGCAGATTGATCCATTACATTTTTGAATTCTGTATAACTCTTCTTTTGAACCTGTTTTTTCACTCTGGTATGGATATTTTTGAATTCAGTATAACTCTTTATTTTTGACCAAATATAGAAGCCTCTTTAATTTAAGAATTCTTTAAATTTAATTTAGTTTCTTTTTTAATTCTACTTAATTATATTGAATTGCATATCTTGAATAATTTTCTTTAATATAATTGTTTCATTTGATAAATAAAGTCATGTTTTTATAATAAAACCCCTCCAACGGAGGTGCGCTTTCTGCGAAAACTCACAGTGATAGTTTAGGGTGTGATAATTTGAATCTCAATTAGTAGTTTCAACTAACCAGTACCACTTTTAAAAATAAAGAATATAAAATATATATCTTTATCATACCACAATCCTAAATCAAGAGTCTATTTTTTATAACATAAGATCAGTTTCTATAATGTGAAGGACAACTACATAGGATTTATTTGGAATCATGGCCAAAAGATTCTACCCCGCGGATGTCGTTGGACCGGACCAACACGTCGTGGTCACACCGCGGTCACGCTGCGGTCACGCCACGGTAATGACGCGATTTATCCCTGCTCCAGGATGACACCCCGCGACGGTTTGTAGTCCTGTCAGAATTCGATGTATGATACCTAGATAGAGTTTTAGATACATTATCCACCCTCCTTCCTGGACCCCGGAAAGCCGCCCCACCCTCCTACCTATACCCCGGACAACCCCCCCGGATAGCCCCCCACCTGCCTCAATCCGAGGCACGGTGTGGCCAGTACCACTCAAAGTGTCTTTCTTTTGTTTAAAATGGATACTCTTTGAAGTAAAAACAACTAGCATAAAAAAAACAACCAAATACATTTGGATTGTGTTGATACTTTAGGAAAACGATCCATGGGTCATTTTTGATGTTTACGAGTCAACCCCGCCTCAATCCGAGGTGTGGTGTTGCCGGCACCACTCAAAGTGTCTCACTTTTATTTGAAATGGACAAGATTTTAAGTGAAAAAAACAACTGGCATACTTAAAACTGACCAAACACATTCGAATTCTATTGAAAATTTAGGAAAATGATACATGAGTCATTTTTGATGTGTACCAGTCAACCCCGCCTCAATCTGAGGCGTGGTGTGGCCGACACCACTCAAAGTGTCTCACTTTTCTTTGAAATGGACAACATTTTAAGTGAAAACAACATCTGGCATATGGAAAACCAACCAAACACATTGGGATTGTGTATATACTTTAGTAAAACGATCTAATTATTATTCGTGAGGTGTACGAAGAGACGAAACGTCATTCGGACCCGCGGTTTGCGTGACACGGCTGAATATGTGTTTTTTAGGTGTTTAGCGCGCTTGAAAAGCATGCGTGGGGTGGTCGAAAGCAACCTAACAACATCAAAATGCCATGAAATTGGAAGAAAAAAAAGGGTGGGTGAATTTTGAAATGGTTGGCCAGACGACACGTCAATCGGAGGTGTCATGTGACCGCGCTGGCCGAAAACACACTCTGCATGTCGTAAATGGCCAAAACATGCGTTTTACGGTCAAATGCAAGCCGAACAACATTAGAATGAATTTAAATCACACTAAAAGACCCTAATTATTACTCGTTATGTGTATGAGGAGACGACACGTCATTCGTTCGCGCGGTTTGCACAGTAGTGTTGAATGTGTGTTTTTTAGGTGTTTGGCGCACTTGAAAAGCGTGCGTGGGGTGGTCGAAACCGGCTGAATGACCTCAGAATGCCATGAAATCGGAAAACAACAAAGGGTGGGTGAATTTTAAATTGGTCGGCCAGATGACACGTCAATAGGAGGTGTCTTGTGACCGCGGTGGCCGAAAACGCACTCCGCGTGTCGTAAATGGCCAAAACATGCGTTTAATGGTCAAATGTATGCCGAACGACATCAGAATGACTTGAAATCACACGAAAACACCCTAATTATTATTCTTGAGGTGTACAAGGAGACTAAACATCATTCAGACACACGGTTTGCATGGAACGACTGAATATGTGTTTTTTAGGTGTTTGGCACGCTTGAAAAACGTGCGTGGAGTGGTCGATACAGGCCAAACGACCTCAGAATGCCATGAAATCAGACGATCATAAAGGGTGGATGAATTGTGAAATGGTCAGCTAGACGGCACATCAATCAGAAGTGTCGTGTGACCGCGGTGGACAAAAACACACTCCGCGTGTCGTAAATGGCCAAAACATGTGTTTAACGGTCAAATGCATGATTAACGACATCGGAATGACTTGAAATCACACAAAAACACCCTAATTATTATTCGTGAGGTGTAAGAGGAGACGAAACATCATTCGGATGCACGGTTTGCGCGGTACCACTAAATATGTGTTTTTTAGGTGTTTGACACGCTTGAAAAACGTTCTTGGGGTGGTCGATACCAGCCGAATGACCTCAGAATGCCATGAAATTGGAAAAAAAAAGTGTGGGTGAATTGTGAAATGGTCGGTCAGAAGGCACGCCAATCGGAGGTGTCGTATGACCGTGGTGGCCGAAAACGCACTCCGCGTGTCGTAAATGGCCAAAACATGCATTTAATGGTCAAATGCATGCCGAACGACATCAGAATGACTTGAAATCACACGAAAATTCCCAAATTATTATTCGTGAGGTGTACGAGGAGACGAAACGTCATTCGGACACGTGGTTTGCGTGGAACGACTGGATATGTGTTTTTTTGGTGTTTAGCACGCTTGAAAAACGTACGTGGGGTGGTCAATACTGGCCGAACAACCTCGGAATGCCATGAAATCGGACAAAAACAAAGGGTGGCTGAATTGTGAAATGGTCGGCCAGACGACACGTCAATCGGAGGTGTCGTGTGACCGCGGTGGCCGAAAACGCACTCCGCGTGTTGTAAATGACCAAAACATGCGTTTAACGGTCAAATGCATGCTGAACGACATCTGAATGACTTGAAATCACATGAAAACACCCTAATTATTATTCGTGAGGTGTACGAGGAGACAACACATCATTCAGATGCGCGGTTTGCGTGACACGACTGAATATGTGTTTTTAGGTGTTTGACACGCTTGTAAAACGTGCGTGGGGTGGTCGATACCAGCCAAACGACCTCAGAATGCCATGAAATCGGACAAAAACAAAGGGTGGCTGAATTTCAAAATAGTCAGCCAGACGACACGTCAATCGGAGGTGTCGTGTGACCGCGGTGGCCGAAAACACACTCCGCGTGTTGTAAATGGCCAAAACATGCATTTAATAGTCAAATGCATGCTAAACACATTCAGATTGTGTTGATACTTTAGGACAATGATCCATGGGTCATTTGTGATGTGTAAGAATCAACCCCGACTCAATCTGAGGTGCGGTGTGGCCGACACTACTCAAAGTGTCTCTCTTTTGTTTAAAATGGACATCATTTTAAGTGAAAACAACAACTGACATACAGAAAACTGAACAAACGCATTTGGATTCTGTTGAAACTTTAGGAAAATGATAAATGGGTCATATGTGATATGTACGAGTCAACCCTACCTCAATATGAAACGCGGTGTGGTTGGCACCACTCAAAGTGTCTCTATTTTGTTTAAAATGAACATCATTTTAAGTGAAAACAACAATTGACATACGGAAAACCAAACAAATGCATTCAGATTCTATTTTAAATTTAGGAAAACAATCCATGGGTCATATGTGACATGTACGAGTCAACCCCACCTCAATCTGAGGTGTGGTGTGGCCGACACCACTCAAAGTGTATCTATTTTGTTTAAAATGGACATCATTTTAAGTGAAAACAACAACTGACATACAGAAAACCGACCAAAAACATTCAGATTCTATTGAAACTTTAGTAAAATGATCCATGGGTCATATGTGATGTGTACGAGTCAACCCCGTCTCAATCTAAGGGCCGGTGTGGCCGGAACGACTCAAACTGTATCTCTTTTATTTGAAGTGGACATGATTTTAAGTGAAAACAACAACTGGCATACAGAAAACTCACCAAACGTATTCAGATTGTGTTGATATTTTAGCGCAATGATCCATGGGTCATATGTGATGTGTACGAGTCAACCCCGCCTCAGTCCGAGGCATGGTGTGGCCAGAACCAGTCAAAGTGTGTCACCTTTATTTGAAATGGAAAACATTTTAAGTGAAAACAACAACTAACATCTGGAAAACCAACCAAACAGATTCAGATTCTATTGATAATTTATGAAAACAATCCATAAGTCATCTATGATGTGTATGAGTCAACCCCGCCTCAATCCGAGGCACGGTGTGGCCGGTATCACTCTAAGTGTATGTATTTTGTTTGAAATAGACATCATTTTAAGTAAAAAAAACTGGTATACAGAAACCCGACCAAACGTATTCAGATTCTCTTGATACTTTATTTTGGGGTTATTAGCTTCTAATTTCTGAATTCAATCGTGTATGTGTTATAGAAAATTCAATTTTATATGTATTCTTAATTCTGTATAACCCACCCCCTAGACACCCCCACCCCCATGGACAACCACTCACCCCTAGACACCCCCACCTCCTAGGACACCCCTAACCCCTTGTATGTCATATTATATATGTGTTATATATAATTCAGAATTCTGTATGCAACATAATAAATTTTTTATGTGTTTTGATTCATAATTCATAATTCATTACATAATTCATTCTGCATGTATTCAATTGAGAATTCAATTATGAATTCTGTATGGCATAGGGTAATTGGGTTCATAGACATGATTATAATTGTGAAAAATTCCATGGATATAATAGTATCCTGTTTTTATGTGCTTTTGTGTGCTATAGCAGGTGTTTTTTTGCTGTTAAGAGTGTATGTAGGTGTGTAGTTGAGTGTGCAGTGGAGGAGATTTTAGGTGGCTGGGCTGTGAAATTATGGTAATACATTATACCAACGGTTTACTAAAACCGTTAGTATAGTGCTGTAGATATTTTTACTAATGGTTTACTAAAACCGTTGGTAAAACGTGGAAATACTCCTATATACCAACGATTATTTAAACCGTTGGTAAAATAGGATTACACTTCCAGTATTTCCAACGGTTATACAAACCGTTGGCAATACTCCAATTACACTGTCTTTCCCAACGGTTATACAAAAACTGTTGGTAATGGGCTACTACCACGCCTTACTTTCCAATGGTTTTCCAAACCATTGGTATATGATATACCAACGTTTTGGCAGCCTTTACCAACAATTTGAAACCATTGGTAAAGGCTTAATTTCCAGTAGTGTAAGGTAAAGCCTTGAAGGTAGGGAGTCACCTCTTGATTGGACTATAGATGAGGATGATATAATCTATGTATAGAATCATGTTTTTGTTCCTACGAGTATGCGAGAAGAACTGATGTGTGATTTTCATGCCTCAAAGTTGGAGGTACATCCTATTTTGACAAAAAAATGTACTATGACCAACATCAATAGTATTGGTGGCTGTGCATGAAAAGGGATATTATAGGGTTCATGACATGATGCCAAACCTATCAGTAGGTGAAGGACGAACATCAATGACCTATTGGTTAATTAAAATCATTTCCTATTCTAGAATGGAATTGGGTAAACATTACTAAGGAATTAATAGTGGTTCTTTTAAGGAAAACTTGAAAGAATGATATTATATGGATGATTGTGGACTGATTAATGAATGCATCCCATTTTTTGCCTATCCGAGAGAATTTCATAGTGGATTATTTTGGGGAAATATACATCCATGAGATAGTATGTTTACACAAGGTACCATAGAGTATTATTTTATATCATGATTTTCAATTTACTTCACACTTTTTGCAGGTCTTATAGAAGGTGTTGGGTACCTAGGTATTTCTGAGTATGGATTTCCACCAACAGATAGATGGGATTTCAAAATGTACTATTCAGGTATTGGGGGATATGGTATAGGGATGCATCCTAGAATTTGGTGGGTCTTGGGAGAAGAATTTAGCACACATTGAGTTCTCCTATTACAATGGTTATCAGGAGACTATTTAGATGGAACCATATGTGGCACTTTATGGTAGGTCATGCCGATCACCTCTATGATGGATGGAGGTGGGTGAGTCAAATTTGTTGGGACTGAGTCTCATGTTGGAGACATTGGTGTAGGTTCAACTGATTCGGAAATGTATGGATAAGGTTTAGAGTAGGAGAATTCATATGATGATTGACTTATATGACCCCTTGAGTTTACAGTGAGAGATCATGTATTCCTTTCGGTGTCACTGATATTGGAATAGTGTAGGATTTAGAGGTAGGGAAAGTTGATGCCTAGGTTTTATGGACCTTTTGAGATTATGTAGAGAATCAGACTAATGACATACCGACCGACTATTCCAAAAAGGTATAGTGCTATGCATGATTTTTTTCATGTGTCATGGCTTTGGAAGTATCACCTTGACCATTATCATGTGCTCAACATTGATGATGTTGATCTTTGGACTGATGCGTCTTTTGAGGAGCATCTGATTCATGTTATGGATCGCCATGAGAAAGTGTTGTGTGGAAGGACCATTCCAATAGTCTAAGTATTGTGGAAACATGGCCATGTTTAGGAGGAAACATGGGATAGAAAAATAGATATGTGAGCTTAGTGGGCCAAAAGTTTTACCTCAGAATCTTAGATATTCTTAGGAGTACAACTTGCAGATGAGCTGTTATAAGGTGGGGAAATTGTAAGATCCTGACCTTTCTCGAGATGACTCAAGAATGTTTTTAGGTACTATTTTACCCTTGTTTTGATTATACCTTGGTTGGGTTTTGTTTTGGGATTTTTTCAAGTAAAATTAGAGATATTTGGAATCCCATGGGGCTATGCATGGTTGGTTTCCAATTAGGGAAAACCATTTGGTTTTCCCTAAGAATCTATGAACCCATTTTTGTAACCACAAGCAGTGGAGCACAGTTTATCCAAACCATGAAAGCTACCTCCCCTGACCATGATCCCTCAAACATATTGTATTTTCATGGTGGGTATTTGGTTTGTCAAACTGTATTCACTTTGGAGAAATTGTGAACCCCCTGAGTAGGGGGGCATGAGCAAGGGGCATAGTTTGGAAAATCATATGCCTCTAACAAGGAAATTGTGCATACAAGTTTTTAACACCAATTTTTTTATTAAAATTTTCCAACACCCTAGATTTTTCCCTGAATCATCCATGATTGAGCTAATATGACCCCTCATTTTTGGAAGTTCCTAGGAGGTTCCCAAGGCTCCTCAAACCCCTACCAATGTGAATCAAAGATCTAGTGGAAGGATTCAACCTCTCTTCAAGTATTTAATATATTCTCATTGGTTTCCTATCTATCTTGTCTCTATTTCCCAATGAAGCATAATGAATTTTCCTTAGTTGGTGATGGTTTAGATATAGGTTTTAATGGATCTTCTTCCTTTGGATCTTGGTGTTAGGTACTGTTCCTAGATCTTCTGTGCTGTTGTGATTTCGATCGTTCTGTCTCAAATTGGGGATTTTAGTTTGGAAAAAATTCATAAAAAACCATGATGTTGGTGGTTTAATTCTCAATTCCCATAGTCTTGATTATATTTTTGTGTATGTAATTGTGCAATTTCAATTTCCATATTGGAAAATTTCATTCAAAATTGAATTAATTAATTGACTTACCATATGATTGTGAAACCCTTCATCAATCCCATTGGACCCATTGACGATTTTGAGACTGGACTTGATCTAAACCCATGGGGTATGCTGATATATTTGAAATTATGATTTATGAATTATGCATGGTTGATAAATGGGGTTGTGAATATGGTTGATAAATAAAATTATGAAATTGGCTAAATAATGATTTATGGAAATGGTTGATAAATGTGTTGTGAAAGTGGAACCATGAGATGTGATATTTTTATTGAGTTGTGGGATAAGGTATGCTGCTCCAAATACCCATGGGGTGCCAGAATGTCACTATAGGCCCCCAAGATATATTTTTTTTCATGTGATCACAGAGATGCGGGACATGGAATTTTGCTCCAAATAGCCTTGAGGTTCCAGACTACTGCTCTAGTCCCAAAATGTATGAATGTGAAATTGGAAGTTAAATGATGAATGAAAAAACATTATAGAATAAAACAAGATATCCATTTGGTTGATTGTTTAGACTCCAGAATGGTTTGAAGTAGGTAATATTGGTTTGGGTGTCACCATGAACCCAAGGACTTATGCGGTTAATTAAGAATAACTTAATGTGAAAAAATGGTTACTTTATAAATTTTTATTTATTATTTACAGAAATTCATACACTTTTATAGATTGGATATTTATTTATACTCCATTGGTGGTGTCTTATTGAGTTGTAATAACACCCTACCCGGGTTTCCTGATCGGTACTTGAATAGACTTCAAGTTTGAAGAACAAGATAAGGGAAAGATCCCTATGTAAGATGGCTGAGTTGGGATGTGGGATAGATCATGGATGAGAGAACCATACATGATTTCTAGACCCTATTGAGGATTTTTCAGTGTGTCTTTATTTTGGTCTTGCATTTGATACTTGAAACTGAAATGGAATGACATATCTACTTCTTCGGTTTATATTCATTTATCCATGTTTTAAATTATCATGTGATGTTGGTATTGTTGATTATGGCATTATCTTGGTTATTTTCTATTATTATTTGGTTATTTTTTATTGATTTCTACTATTGTGATGCTTTGATAAAGAATTTATAGTCTCCCCATGATATATATTAGACCCTACATACTATTCATAATCCTTTGGATTATGGGAAGGAATTCCCATGGTTATGTGATGAAACGTCTTGGGAAACCAACATGTGGAACCTGGGTTAGGATGTTACAATTGATGACTTGTTTGATTAACTACACTGAGCTCAATACTTTTCCAAGATTTATCTTCATTCTGGATATCATCAATTAAGGGTTAAGAAGGAGGATATACCAAATAAAAAATTCCATATAAGGTATGGATATATTGAATTTATAGTGATACTTATTGGTATTACTAATTACCTCACCAACTTTTTAAATTTAATGAATATAGTCTTTATTGACTACCTTGATCAATTTGTGGTAGTATTTAGAGATGACATTCTTGTATATTCATAGAGAATGGAAGAGAATTAAGATCACTTGAGGATTGTGTTGAAGACCCTGAGGAATAAAAATATTTATTAAAAATTTACCAGGTGTAAATTTTGGCTTCAAAAAGTTTCATTCTTGGGTCATATAATTTCAAGTGAGGGGATATCACTAGATTATTCAAATACAGAAGTTATTGGGAAATGTCCTAGACCAACCAAAACAACTGAAACCCATATTTTTCTTTGATTTTATAGATATTATCAATGTTTTGTGAGATATTTGTCCTAATTATCTAATCCACTCATAAATTTGACTCAGAAATGAGTTATGTTCATATAGATAGAGGAATGTGAAGATGATTTCAAGGAGCTGAAAATAAGGCTAGTCAATAAATCTATGCTCACACTAACATATGTTAGAGAAAGGGTTGTGATCTATAGTGATGCATTAAATAAGGTAATGGGATGTTTTATCATGAAAAATGATATAGTGATAGATTATGCTTCATGCTAGTTAAAGGATCATGAGAAAAATTAAACAAAATCATGATTTTGAGTTAGTTGTGGTAATTTTTTCATTAAAGATATAGGGGAATTATCTATATGGAGAAAGGCGTGACATATATACTGATAAATTTTTTTACAATATATTATCACTTAAAAAGATATGAACATATTCCAAAGAAGATGGTTGGAGATTATTAAATATCATGACTGCTAAATACATTACCACCCTGGGAAAGTGAACAAGGTAGAAGATGCTCTAAGTCGAAAGGATCATACTAGATTATATGTGATGAGGAAAAAAAGATCCAATATTTATATATTTCCAAAGGATGGAGCTAGATATATTAAAGGAAGGGGAGAAATATTATCCAGCTGGAATGAATTTTCAACCATTTATTCAAAGTAAGATTAAAGAGGCATAAAAGGAAGATGTAGAGTTGCAAGAGATGGTGAGGAATGTCCCTAAGTTCAACCTTGATTATTATGGAATAACATGGTTCCAAAACTATATATGTTTCCCTTCAGTACCATACTTGAAGAAGGATCTTATGGATGAAGCTCATAGTTCTTCATTCTCTATTAATCCTTGAAGAACAAAGAGACCTGAAATATTATTTCTGGTGGGAGAAAATGAAAAGTTATATTATAGAATACGTTTCTTAGTGATTAGTTTTTCAACAATTTAAGGATAAGAGATATAATTCTAAGGTGATGTTACCACCATTAACTATACCTTAATGGAAATGGAAAAAAATCACCATTGATTTCGTTGTCGAACTCCCCAAAACATTTAAAGAAAATAATTATATATGGGTTATAGTAAATCACCTTACGAAGTCAGAACACTTCATTTCTATCATCAATGATTTATTGTTTTATCATATTTCCAGAATATATAGTAAGGAAGTGGTAAGATTTTATGAATTACCACTTTATATCATATCTGATTGGGATCCAATGTTTACCTTGAAGTTCTAGTGAAGTATTCTGCAAGCTCTGGATACAGAGTTGAGTTTCAGTATGATGTATCATCCTCATATAGATGAAAATTCATAGATAACCATTCAATACTTATATAATATGCTGAGATATTGTTCTATGTATTTCAATTGTTGTTGGTATCAATACCTTTATATAGTTAAGTTTTCCTATAACAATAGATTTCAGTCCAAAATTCATATGGATCCTTATAAAGACCTCCATGGAAAGAAGTGGAGAACTACAACATTTTAGGATAGAACTAGAGAAATAAAGCTATTGGGACCTGATCTAGCTAAGGAAATTATAGAGAAAGTAAGAACTATTCAAAAACACATCAAGGTAGCTTAGAGTCTACAGAAGAGTTATGCTGAAAATTGTTGATGTGATTTGGAATTTAAGGTTGGTGAGAAACTTTTTCTGTGAATTTATCCTTAGAATAAGGTTATGAGATTCAGGAATAAAGGGAAACTGATCCCTAGGTATATTTTCCCCTTTTATATTATTGATCAAGTAGGGATGGTAGCTTATCAATTAGCACTTCCATTAAACCTATCTCAAGTTCATGGCGTGTTTCATGTATATCTCTTAAGAAAGCACATTCCTAATCCTTAACATGTAATAAACTCAAAGGTAGTACTGTTAGAGTAATATTTTTCTTATGAAGAAAAATCAATATAGATTTTAGAACATTGGGAAAAATTTCTAAAAAACAAGACCATTTTCCTGGTTAGAGTTTTTTGGAGAAACTACCAATTTTAGGAAGCTATATGGGAACCTGAGGATGTGATAAGGAAAAAGATTCCTCATATTTTTGTATCAGAGTGAAAAATTTCAAGGGTGAATTTAATTTTAAGAGGGTTAGAATGTAACACCCTATTATTTTTATGTAATATTTATCCTTAAATAATTTTATTTCTTCTATATCTTGCATTCATTCAACACTGAGCCTAAACGAACCCCAAAATATTTTATTTAAATATGGTCATTATAACCTAGCCTTTAAATTAGAGGGTATGAATAATATTAAATAAATTATTAAATATATATAAAGTACCTACTTAATACAAATTCATTGATTAATTCTTATGAAATAAGTACTTAATTTTCAGTAAATTTATTTTATGCTTCAAAAATACATTTTCTTCAAAAATGGGTTTTCTTTCATTTTATGAGAGAATATTATAATTAATATCTATAAATTTTAGAAAATTTACTTTAAAAAATAAATTTAATTCTTCAAATAAGCATATTAAAATTATCCTATGGTGAAATTTTGAGAATTTTAGGAAAAGTTTTATTTTTCAATGAATAGTGAAAAATACTGATTTTTTATTTTAAACTATATTTTCTTTCAAAGTATTTATAAGGTAAAATTATATTTTTTTCATTATTTTTAAAATAAAATTAGTTCCTTTTTATATAAAATAATACAATTACTGTTTTTGAAATGAATATTATATTTGAATTCAGTATAAAAAACATTATTTATTTAAAAAGGGCATTTTTCTGAAAATCCATTTTCCATTGTGTTTTGCCGATTTAATTTTAAATTTAATTATACCACTTATGTGTTTTGAATTTTGAAAAATTGATTCCATATTTTTAATCATGAGGTCCAAATTTAGTAAATAGGACCCTTTTATTTTTGGTTAATATGAATATTAACCTTAGTAATTTTTTTTACCACGATAAATGGTAAAATGAGCAATTAAAGTTAAAAATAAAATGATAAGGATTATAAAATTACCCTTAAACTTACCTTAATATTTTTTAATGAGTCAATTTAGTTCATATTTATCCAATTTTTGTTTATATGACATTTTATGGCTATTTGGATGAGATTATAACCTTTATAGTATATTATTACAAGAAAAGGAAAACATGTCACACTATTATTTTTAATAACTATAATATTTTTAATATGGACTAATCTAGAGGATATGTTTTATTATAAATATTATTTTAAAATATAAAATATTTATTTTCATAATTGTTGGTCGGAGTGGAATCTCAAGAGGGAGGGTGAATTGAGTTCCTACTTAAAATTTCTGTTAAAAACTTTATGATAAAGATCCCCCAATATTGAAACAACCCATTTAATTATGGTAGTAGAGATATAAATGCTTAGTTGGTCAATAGGTTTCTCAAAGGGTGATTAGTCCTTAGTTGAATGAGTGTAAAACACTTATTCAACTTTTGAAACAAGTTTACTAAATTAAACACATACACACAGTAACCAAAACTAACTATCAAAGTAAATGCAATTTTGTTCTTTCTGTTTTAACAATTATAAGTAGTAGAAAATAGATAAAATAGAGTATAACAAAAAAATATAGTGCACAGTGGAGTTAAACAAGAGGTTCAGTCTCAAGCCGAGACTTAATCCTCTCCACTTGGTGATCACCTGCCACCAAGTAGTTTATATAAATGATAAACTTGATACACAGCCTGAATCAGGAATTAAAATAGTTTACACGAACTGTCCAGGGTTCGCACCCTCTGCCATAGTTCTTCGTGAAAAAAAAAACAATACAAACCACACATGGTCTCTTCCATAGTTATACATGGGAAACAAAATGTAAGAGAAGTTTGATGTGAGGATTTTCAGTATCCTCCAGTTCAAGCACATGAGATAATTTGTGTAACATAAAAATAAACACTTCTCAGAAATGTAAAATAAAAGAACATAGTAGAGCTATTATTATGCGATGGATTTTAGAAATATATATGTGTTTTCAATTCATCTCTTGACTCCTTGGAGTGAAGAAATTTCAATTTTAGTCTTTCTCTGGAAGTTGTCCTCAAAACGGAGTGTCACAACTCTAGGTTATAGCTTCCAAGAACTGAGTATTCTTCTTCTTGTACTGATCGAGAGTTGATGAAGAACAAAAGGTAGCAATGAAATTGTTCTCCCAAAATGATCTATTTGAGACTCTTGGGTTCACAGTGTCAGTGATGGATGATTCTTCCTTGTTCTCTTTGATATAGCGAGTAAGTTCTTTCTCATGCATTCCTCTATTATTTCTCACTTCTTCTATTATCTCTCCTTGTAGTTTCTTCCTCAGTATTATCTTTTATATTTGAGGACCAACAATAGGAATAAGTAAACCCCATGTGATCCTCCTCGTACCTCGTACTATCCCTAGATACGATTTCTTGACATGTCTACAATCAACATTAATTAATGTCAGATGCATTAAATTTACAAAATATGACCATTAGAATAATCTTAAGAATTTGACAAAGTATGGAAGGGTAAACAATGGTAGACTAGTAACGGTAGCCTTCACAACGGTAGGCTTTAATAGTAGTGTGAATCGGTAGCCTTCATCGGTAGCCTTCAGCAGTATCCTTGCATTGGTGACCTTATCAATGATAGCTTTCAGCGGTAACCTTGTATCAGTGACCTTCTCTACGGTATCTTTTAGCGGTAACCTTGCATCGGTGACCTTTGTAATGGTGACCTATATATCGGTGACCTTTTCATCAGTGAACTTTGAATCAGGGACCTTTTCATCGATGACCTTTGCACCGGTGACCTTTGCATCGGTGACCTTTTCATCGGTAACCTTTGCATCGGTGACCTTTACACCAGTGACCTTTGTATCGGTGACCTTTGCATCGGTGAACTTTGCATCAGTGACCTTTGCGTTGGTAACCTTTTCATCAGTGAACTTTTTACTGTAAGATTAAACAATAGAAATGTGAGATTAAAGATACATAGGTATGACTGGAACATGATTATCACATTAACGAAACATGATTATTCTATAGTAGAAACATGATTAACACCTGAATGAATCATGATTTGGGATTATCAAAACAGGTGAGTCCAACAATAATAGTAATTTATTTTAAATTTTTAGTGAATATAAAATTACCTTAAATTCTTACACAACGTTAATTCATTAGTTATTCAATTAATGAAAAATAAAATAAATTATATTAAAAATATTAAAAGTAACATAATTTGGAATAAATAATACGATAATTTTTTTATATATGAACATGTAATATTATGGAGGTGTAAAATCATTATATTATAATTCCCCTTTGTCTTGATGTATTTAAAGTTATATTAAATCAATAGAATTGTAATTGATAATAATGATATTTTATGAAAATACTATTTTATTAAATTATTTAAAAATCATGATAATATTGAAATAATACAAGGTGGTTATCATATTTTCTAAAATATCAAAAATTTTCCATTTATGGTCCAATTTTCACCTTATAACCCAAAATTACAACCTTTTAATGTTGAAAATTTTGTTATCATAGTTAAAATTATAGCTTAATTAAGGGTTAATAAAAAATAACAAGGTTTACAATTTCATCAAAACGTGTCTAAAATCTGTTGGTTGGTGGGATTATAACAATATCCAACAATATCTTTGAATCCATTTCCATTTTGAGGTATTTGGATAGATAATGGATTTATTATAATTTAATCTTTTGAGACATTCCAAAAGTGCCCCTCCCCTCAATTATAAAACAACACTTCCTCCCTCAGTTCTTAAAACCACTTTGATCCTTCTTTCTCGACCAAAATATACCAATTTCCCATAAAAAATTCCATATCCACATTCTAGATGTTTTGGTCTTCCCAAAAGACCAACCTATGGTCTTTTAGAGTATATATAAAGGAGTCATTTCAAATAAGTGGAGGTTTGAACATGAATGAGGAAAGACAAGAATTGAGGTAAGGTATTTTTGTCTTACATTACGTTTTGTGGGACACATTCCTTATATACAACATGATTCTTTTTTTGGTGTATATGCCAACCATAAATGGATTTTTTGATCATTATCATTATAATTATGGGATTTATATATGCATCTAAGATTATTTATTTCATAGGGAATATAATTCAAAATTTACCAAAGTAGTAAGGGTTTTCGTTCACAATCTTATCAATATTTGAAATTTTTTATATTTAAGTATCCACTATGGAATATTTATCTTCCATATCCATGTTTTCTATTTTTTTTATTTTTTTACTATTCTCCTATGACTGTTTAAAGTCATTTTTACCCATTTTTGACTTTATAAAAAATGTTTTGAAAGGAGTATTCTTCTTGTTTTATGAACAAGGTACTTTTTAACCCTTTTTATAACACTGTGAAATGAATTATTTTTTGACTTTTAATGTGTGAATTTATTTTACCACTATCATGAATAATATTTTCTTTGAAGCTTACATTACAATTTTACAAGGTTATTTTCAAATAGAATGTTCTCCTTCACAATAACTTTGTTTTATAAAATAATTGAATTTAAAATGGAAGGGTTAGTTTCTAAAAGAAATGTTCTAAATGATATTTAAAAATAATTTTCTATCTAAGATGAAAATATTTCATGTTACTTAATATTTACTAGGGATATGATCCAATGATACCATATTTATTCTTTCTCTGGGTGGTTTATAAATATGATGACATAATGTTTATAAAACCCATTTCTTTTCATCGGTTTTGATATGATGAATGTTTTATGATATTATGGAACACATATATATGATTTTAATTACGTGATGGTTTGGAACTATATATCAATCCAATGTATTGGGTGATGATTAATGTTCTATGATCTCAAAGGGTATACAAGTGGTTATCCCAATCCCCAAAAAGGGTACACATGAGTTTATCCCAAGACCAAATAAAGAACGCAGGTAGTTATCCTAAGCCTAACATGTTATGAATATCTTTGTGGGTAGACATGACATAAGGCTTTCTATGATTATTTTTATTCCACTATCTATGTATTATGATAATGTTATGATCACATTGATCATATTATTTGATTCATGTCTTATAAACTATAAATATTTATGCCATGAATCAAGTTTATGATCTATGATATGTAGGGTATGGTTTTAAAATGTTAAGATCATACCCTTATGCTCATGTTATTCTTATATAATTTTTGATATCTCTCTTGTTTATCCTTACTGAGTATATAATCTCACCCTTCATTATTTTTTCTTCCTAAAGTTATGGAGAAAGGTTTTATGTATGATAATTCTAATAAGGGTGCTAAATATAAAGAACTTAGAGGGACAAGATGTAGTTAACTTATGGACCATTGGTTTATGTGTCCAAGTTTCCAAGGGAACTAGACATAAATGATCATGGAATGGATTGTTATGTAATATAATGAATATTCATAAATTATGATGAAATATATATGTATGAAAATTTTGGGTTGTTATAAGTGTTTATTTATAGTAAAGGAAACCATCATACACAAAACATAAGATATTAATTTTTTAACATAAGAATATTTATTTCACAATGGTGTGTGTAAGATATTATCCATCCATATTACATAAGATGTTTTCCTTAGAGAAAATATATGTTTTTTTAATCTATGTGATTGTTTAGAATGAAATGTTTAATAAATTATACATAAAATATTATAAGGAAAATGGAATATAATAAGGTCCAATCAAATATTTAGTGGATAAAACATCATAAATTACATTTTTTGATTCAATCTATATGTTTTTAGGTCATTTAAATGGTATTATGTTGTGAAAATCTTAAATTAAAAAATCACATCCAATTGAAAATGCTGTGAATTGGGTAGAGTTATTTGAATGTTTCACCATGATAAATTATTTCACACCATGAAGAAAACAATGAAGATATAAATAAAAGATGATCTAGTGAAATAAAGAGAGGAGATAACTACTATAACATTATGTAATTTTCACACACAAACACACACACACACACACACACATATATATATTGAATTATCTTAATATACGATCTATGATAAAGTACTAACCTAGATATATTTATTTTTATTAGCTTAAATGAGAATAATGGAATATGTAGAATATCAATAGAGATAATGGATAAATTATAAATTAATATTTAGTTATTTTGGAAATGTTTCAAAGTGAAAAAATAATTTAGGAAATACATACAAGATCTCATTATACAATTCAGTTATGATAATTATCTAGAATATGAGATGGAATTAATTTCTAAAATTTTATTAATTTTGGAATATTGAAAATATCCAATTAAGTGGAGAAATTTTGTGTGAGACCTATGTACCTCTAAAAAGGTGAGAAATATTGAGAAAACTGAGAAAAAAAAATCAAAAATAGAGAATTGGGATAACCATCCAAAAGTGTGAAGAAAATCATCGGAGTCTGAGAATTTTATGATTTGATATTGAGAAGTAGATAATCAATTGGTTCTATATTAAATAATCAAGAACATATAATCTAAGTTCATCATTTAATATTAAAGGTTGAGTCACTTTAAGAGATGAGTATTATATGATTTTACTATATTTAAGGCTCAAGAGAAAGATCAAAATCAGTTGCTGAAGAAACCCATATTTTATTATGATCTTTCTCATTGTTTTTGGATTATATTGTTATTATAGGGAGTCAATGAATATACCAGTGGGATGATATATAGTGTTATAAAACACAATATCATTATAAGATGATACCTGGATGAACCCCTTATAACGTGTCACTAATTATTAGTGGAAAATCTATGACTTAGACACCCAGATCACAACAAGGAGTTGGAACCCATTCTAGGATTTAACCTTGTAAAAGTTTTTTGTGCCTTGTCCTTCTTTCACTTGTTTTTTTATTCTTGAAAGGATAAGTTTAATATTTATGGGATAAAATACTAATAGATAAAAAAATGTTTATATTAAGAGAAATAAATTGTAAAAGAAAATAACCATTGATTCTACCCCCTTATCCATGGTGCACCCTTTACTAGTTTATATCACTTATCAGGAAAACCCATTGAGAAAAAAACTAATGAAGGTAAAAATAACACAACATTCCCAACCCACCCTCATAAAGTCATGATAGAATTTTTAGTCTTCATATCCTAATTTTATAAATTAATTTCTTAAAATTTGTATTTGGTAATACATTTGTCAACAAATCATCAAGATTACCATTTTCCCTTATTTGATGGATTTTAATCTCAACATTATTTTGAAGTTCATGAGTGAAAAATAATTTAGGTGTGATATTTTTTGTTCCATAACCTTTGATATAACCACATTTTATTTGTATTATACAAGAAACATTATCTCAATATAATATGGTGGGAATATAACAATTCATATCTAATACACTATTATTTATGATATGATAAATCATTTATCTCATCTAAACATATTATTGACTTGCTTTATTAATCACAATCAACTCAACATGATTGGAAGAAGTCAAAAGAATTTTTTGTTTTATTGAATACCATAAATTGAAAGTTCCACCACTTGTGAATAAATATTTAGTTTGAGATCTCTCTTTACGTGGGTCAAATAATTATCCAATATCGATATAACTGACCAATTTTGATTACGAACTTTTAGAAAAAAATTATCCATGGTCAGAAAATCCTTGAAGATATCTTTATATATGTTTTATACCATTATAATTTTGATAAGTAGAAGAATAAATGTACCTAAACAATAAATTTATAGAAAATTATATATCTAGCCTTGAATTATTTAAAAGGTATATTATCTCTCCAATAACACTCAGATACGGTACTTTAAGACTAAAAAGTTCTTCATTATCCTCTCATGCTAAAAAATATCTTTATCTTGATCAAGATATCACACTACCATTGGTGTACATAATTGTAACATCTCTACCCAAACCATAGGCCTGGACCTAGTTAGAGGTGCTAATAACATTATGAGACATCCCCAAGACAAAAATGACTGGTAATAAATTCCAAGGGGTTTGTAAAACATTGGGAGATTATTTTCCTTGATGAATAAACATAACCTAACAAGATTAAATATAAATAAAGAAACCAAATATATGATGCATGATTATAAACAATACAACTCAAAATAAAAATAATAATAAAAAAATATCTGAGTAGAAATGAAAAAATATAGTAAAGTGACTCTAGAAAACCAATATGCTGATATAAAAAGACTGATATGGCATCACTCAAATGACTCCATGAGAGAAAATCTGTAACAACCCTAACTCCTATAACCTAGAGCTGGTGTATACTTTATTACATTGACATAAGATACAAGGAATCCCATCACTATGGATCGATCAGTTTTTAAGTCTTGAAGATATAGGTATATACATGATTCCCATTTTTTACATTAGAAATAAAAAATAAAACATAGTAATATTAAACATTTTTCATCCTTTAACTCATTCAAATATTCCTTCTTAATATCCAAGTGAAAGGAAAACAAAATAATAATGAGATAAAATTCTCAGTAAGGTTTATGTACAACAGAATATATCATAAGGAAATATGGCATAATTATTTTGTAAAGGTAGATAACTAAAAATACATTCCATTTAATCAATAACTTAAGCATGAAATACATCCATGGATAATATTAATGAAATAATATCAAAGATAATAATAACTAAATTTTCAATGAAAGAAATGAATAATGTTGGACATCATGATATATTTATTCCTATGGCCTTACTCCCAGATAGTTTAAGCTATAGCTAGGTATATACCAAAAACCAATTTAATAGGGCTAGCCAACTAGTTTGTCGCATGAGGCATGTCAACGCATCAAGGGGTTATTTAATTATGGACCCAACCTATGATTGCATTTCCAATATAATCCCCATATATTGGATAATCAATTTAAATCATAAAAAATATTCCATATTAAGAAATATCTATATTGAGTTAAGGATACAAAATATTAAGATTTACCTAATCAATCAAATAACTTTAATAGTAGAACACCATATGTATAAATGGTATATTTTTTAAAAAATAAGAATATATATAAAATCAATAATATAGATATTTAAGGGAAATGTAATTTCCACTAAAATATGATCACAAGAAAGTGAATGTTTAAAGAGAAATTTAAGAACCAAAAAATTAATAAGTGATAAAGTATAACCATTTATTTATCAGAAAAGAAGATTTTATAGCAAAATCAATTATTTTTGAGAAAAAAAGAAAATGGAAGTGAAACATTTAAAATAGGTTTTAATTAAATAATTTTATTTTTAAAACCATTGAAAACTTTTAGAAAAAACTAACTATTGTAAAATAGTTCTGGTGAGGGAAATTCTGTTAACACCATATACGTTAAAAAGAAACATTACTTTTGACTTTTTGAACAGAAACTCAAAAAATGAACCTTTAAAAAAACATTATAAAGATTATTTTCAAGCCTTTTAAAAAGTAAATTATAAATTAAAATGTACTTAATAAATAATTTGAGTGAATAAATGATACGTTTTAAAACAATTTTGAAAAATATGGACATTGAAAAAAATATACTCGATCAAAAGAGAAACATGATAATATTTTATTTTATTTTTTTATTGATTCAAGTTAAAAAATAGTAAAATTTGGAAGAAATAAATGGAATCCATTAAATATATATATTATAGGAAAATATATGGTTTTTATGAAGGATATATTATATGATTCCTTCAACAAAAAATATAAGCAATCCCATAAAAATGAGACTGTAAAATAAATTCTTACCTTTTTGGTAACTTTTAAATTGTAACCCCCTAAAAGAGTAAACATGAATCAAAACATTAATAATTATTAATGAATATATATTCATGTTAAATACATAAAATGGGTATTATATACACTATATAAAAGTAAATAGGTTCATAATACCAAATATGTCTCAATAGAGAAGAAATTAAGGTGAAATCCCTTACAAAGATGATATCATTAAAGTGAGAATTAATCAATGAAGTAATTGTGTGTAAAAAAATTAAATCTAAAAAAAGTGGAAATACTAAATAATATAATTATAGGTCATTTCACACATACTAATGACATGTCATAGTCAATGAAATAGAAGTATAACCTAATGAATGGAAGTTGAGTTAAGAAACCCCTTACCTCACACTTCTACTTTTATAAACATATTTCAACATCCTATATATTGATTTTAATTTTTTTATTAATTTATAAAAGACCCATATTAATATATATAATATCATATATAATTAACTTATTACATATTATCATAAGTTCATCAACAATCTTTCGTTATTATCATTGTTTCGAGTATTAAATAGTTAGTTTTATCATATATATTTCATGGCGAATGTTCCGGTTCTTATGAATAGGTTATAGTTTCATATTATTCATAATTATATTTATTTTATAAATATAATATTTATTCATTAGATACAGTTTTATAATAATTCATGAAATTTGGAAATATAAAATGAATCACATAGCTTCATGGATACGGTTGGTCGTACGTACGCACGGGTGACATTATCATTTTATTAATTGGTGAAAGGGTAAGTAATTAGATGATATATTAAATTTAAATAATAATATTTAGTAATTATTATCATATATATTCATTAGATCCATCATTATGATTATCCATGTGAGGCAGTTATGGTGAAAAAATTAAATCGATTCGTGAGGCGGTAGTTCGCCGTACAAACGAGCGATGATTTTGCTTCCCATTTTTAGAGAAGGATAAAGATAAATATTATTCCATCAGAATAATAAAATATAATTATATGTAAGATAATGGTTTTATTATTTTGTAATTTTTAGGAAATAATTGAAGGTGGTAAAATAATAATTAAAAAGAAAGAGCTTAGTGAAGATGATTACCTTATCTTAGGGAAACCTCCTTTATATCTTTTCTTAAGGACCCTAAGGTTGATCTTTTGGGAATAAAATCACTTATAAAACGTTTATAAGGATTTTTGGTAGAAATTTGGTATGTTTTGGTTGAGATAAAAGGCTCAATATGTTTGAATAATTTAGGGTAAGAGATGCCCTTTTATAATTGTGGTGACTTGCACACTTGTAATTTTTCAAAGTTTTAAAATATTATTAGGCAAGTTTCTTGAAAAAATGGATAAAAAATGAATCATATTTGAAGGTTATAAGTTTAATATTGAAATAAACCAACCAATTAAGTTTAATAAAATGTTTATTTCATTTTAACACCATTATTTTGATTTAAACACTTCATTAACCGTTTTTAACCTTAACTGTAGTAGTAAATATTTCAAACTTACAGGGTTATAATTTTAATTATAAGGTAAAACTTGGATCATAAATTGAATAGGTATGAAATTTCAACCATTTATCACCATAATTTTCATCTTTCATTATTTTTATGAATTTTAAAAAATTTAATAAAATATTTTTTTCATAAAATATCATTAATGTCATTTTGACACTATTCAATTAATTTGAATTTAAAGAAATCATGATAAAAAATTAATTTAAATATAATCTCTTTAACCATAAATTATACATTATTATTAACTATAACATTCACATTACACCATAATTCATACAAAAAATATTTTTTTAATATCATTTAGTTTTATTTTATAACTTCTTGAAAAAGCACCGCGTCTGCATCGTATACGAATTTAATGTAATTATACCATTACTAAAAAAATTAATAATGTTCAAAATAAACTTTTATATTCATTCATAACACATTATTGTCCATATGTGAACATATAAAAGAAATTCAAAGTAATAGAGTGACATTTTGGAAATTTCTTTACTTAATATATTGTAAATTCCATTATCAAGGAAAAATGGAACTAAAATGACATATATTCAAATTTAGGATGAATATGGTAAACTTTATCACATAAAAGGTAATAAAGTCAAGTTTTGGGTTGATTTTAATACCCTATATCATAGATTTAACCCGGTTTTACATGTTTTATCTTTACCAAGGTGACAAATATTTACCACACTTACTATTCATAATAACAAAGAATAAATGGAAACTATTTACCAAATTTGAACCTTTTGATTCAAAATATGTTATAATTTTTTCAATATTAAATCTATATAATTGGAATAAATAAGTTTTAATTTAAATATATAAAATAGAATGAAAAAAATCTTTTTTTGGAAAAAATGCGTTTTAACCATAAAAATTAACTTATATGAAAATTATGAATATTTATAATTTTAATGGAATTAATTATATTATTATAAATAAAATGAATCATATGTATCTTTAATAAAAAATAAAAAATATATTTATACTTTTAAATTACTTTATTTAATTAAAATAAATGAGATTATTTGAGAAATTAGTATTTTTCACAAATCAATGAAAAATTAATCATTTCAGAAAAATAAAAAAATTTCACCCTAAGTTAATTTTGATATTATCTTTTAAAAAATTATGTTCATTTTATGAAATAAAATTTCAAAAATTATAATAAATTAATTATAATTTCCATGCATAAAATACAAGAAAATTATTTTTGAAGAAAATGCATTTTTAAAGCATAGAATGACTTCACTAAAAATTGAGTGCTTATTTTCTTAGAATTAATCAATAAATTTGTTTTGATTAGGAAAATTATAAATATATTTCATAATGATGTTACCCATATTCATAACCTCTAATTAAATTACTAGGTTATAATAGTCTCATTTAAATAATAATATTTTAATAATATATCTCATTCCATATAAATCTCTGTGCTACATAATAAGAAAGATATCTAGCATATTATTATTTTAAAATAATTTTTTGGGTTTTATATTATACCACCTTAAAAAAATTTCACCTTCATAATTTTATCTCGATCATTGAATGAACAATATTTTAAAATACCTTTATTAAAAATCCACATTGTATAGAAGGATAATAAAACTTACTTTAAAAAGGGGAAGTGATAAGGATAAATATTACCTAAAATAACACACAATCAGGTTCCCATATAAGGAGACCATTAGTGGGAAGTTAAAATATATATATGGAGGATAAAACTACCATACATGTACTAATAGAGAGTGATATAGAACATAGTCATGAGAAAGTTAATAACAACAAAACCATAAATCAATGAGGGATGAAAAAACCATCAAGTAATCAGAAATTAAATTAAAAGGATAATTTGTTTTTCAATAAAATCTTCCTAAAGTTGAGGTATTATTTTACTATCAAGATAGAGAACATGTGAAAATGCACTTACTTGATTTATTTTCATTTCATAAGCATAATTTCATCCTTTTTATTTTCTTTGATGAATTTAAACTTCATCTCTTATTCCAAGAAATGAATATTCTAGATGAATTTTTTTTGCCTGAAGCACTAAAATTAACTTTTAATGGATCATGAGATCCATAAAAGAAGTCAATTTCATTCATTTTTTTCTCTAAATATATAAAGAAAATATAATGGTTAGCACTAGTTATCCAATATGGTTAGATATAATACATTAATATCTAAAACCTCAACAATAACATGCAAAGTTCAACTTAATCTATTCCACAAATATTTAACATTAATATTCCTAGAAAATATGTTTGAACAAATTGAAAACCCAAAAAACTAAAATATTTGATCAAACATTTATCCCTATAAAATATAAAGCATCTCATACTGTCACATACCAAACATGTGAATACCTTGATCATATATTATCTTTAATCAAACCAATAATCTTGAATCACCATAAAACCACTACAAAAATATATATTCTTCCACAAGATAACTCAATATTTATACCTAAATTAATTACCATCCTAGAAAATAATATTCCCCTTTCCTTAATCATATAATGTTCCCTAAAAATATTGTGAACTTATTCAGAAATAAATTTAATTACTTAGTCACACAATCACATTCAATTAGATTGTTATCTATATTATAAAACATATATTACCAAATTTTAATAACCCATTATTAATTAAAAATTAAAGACCATATTAATCCTTAATATTATAAATACTTTTTATCACATATTCCAAAAATTCACATTTTATAACCCCTCTATACAACTTCATTACATTAAATATCGACAGAATAATCCTTGGATGTCAAAATACCATCAATAAATACCAATACATCATAATTTTTAAACCTAATACATAGGTACATCATTCCTCCAACTTTCTTCATAAACTTTTAACTAGTCATTATTTATTATTTATATAATAAATTTTTCTTATAATTAGAAATATGAATCATATCTCAAATTTCCTCAATCTCAATTAAATAAAATTTTCCTTTAAGTTTAACTACTAAAAAAATTCATACCTCTTATAGGTTACTTATAGATTCTTCATATTTAGCTATATAGCATATAAATTTTCTAATCCTTGATTCACATGGTCTTTCTGATCCTTCTCTCAAGATTTCATCCTCTGAACTTTTTAATGGGAAATTTATTGCTATATTACTTCTTTCTCAACATATAAAACATAATCTTATACCTTAAATTGTAACACCACAAGCTTCCATGGTACTTTTCCATTTCAATGATGCAATAGTTTGTGTTGTACGCAACTTGGAGTTTTAACACACCACGACCAATCAAACTCGCTGTTATGAATAGTAATACCCACTTTTTAAAATTTTATAATTTTTATTTTTCTAAATGGACTTCATTTCTGTATTCTCAACATCAAAATTATCTTTGGGTGAATTTATGGTATTTTTTCTGAAAACTTTCAATTTTTGATGAATAGTAAAAAACACTGCGTTATTGTTTAAAACCGACTTTTTATTTAAATAATTAGTTATTTTATTTAAATTATATCAGGTAGAAATAGATAAATAATACCTATATATGTTCAATTTAATTCATTAGTGTCATTTTATAAAAATATTAGATATATAAAAGTTTATTGAACTTTTTACCGTCTTTTACCCACCTTCTAGGCGCGTTTGCAAATTTGTATAAAACGTAATTTTACCACTTCTCTGAATTGAATTTCAAAAATATGAGAGACATGGTTGAAATCATTATGTAAAATTTGGTTCAATAAGTTGAAAATAATTTTTGGTGAATAATAAATTATGACTTTTATTTACCACGGTTTAAAGTAAAAAGGCTAATTAAAGTTAAAAAATGATATTATAATTACCCTAACACATGTCCTAATTCTATTGGATAAGTCTATTTCGGAAAAAATCAACCTTAGGAATAAAATATTATCCTTTTGATCCTCTTGTATTAGATTAGGACATTAATTATTATTTTATTTAAAGAAGAGTTAAAAGTGTTATATTCAAAGTTTAATAACTAAACCATTTTTAATATTGGGTTATAAATAAGATAAAATCTACTATAAATATTCATTATAAAGATAAAAATATTTTCTACATAATGGTATTTTATTTATAATTTTTATACATTAAATAATTAAATTTATTTATGATATAATGATGATGCGGTAATTACCTTATTAATGAAAATTAAAATAATTGATATTATAAATATAAAAAAAAATGTAAATTGAGACTTATGATGAATTACAATAATTTTATAGGTTAATTTGACATGTTATGGTTGATTAAATAATTTTTTTTATAAGTGATAAAGTTTTTCTGACTTTCACAAAAACAAAATACCATATAGTGTCAAAATTGACTTAAATGTGACTTTATAACAAATACTATATTATTATATGATATAATTTCCCTAAAAATATAAGGTTTAGCCAAAGGACTTAGATAGGGTTATATATATTAATAATGAACCAATTGGGGTTCTCTTGGATTTTTATAGTAATTTTATTAATCATTTATTATAATAATACAAGAATATATTGTAAAAGTTAAACTATTTAACTAAGATTTAAATCTAAAAGATAAGGTTAATATGCTGACCTAAACCTATCTAAAACATATTTATTGAGAGGTTTTTGACCCATCCCCACATTATCCTCGAAATAAATAATTTTTAAGCCATTATAAACCGAATATGATTGTATAATAAAATAATATTTCAAGCTTTTCCAAAAGTGACCCTCACCTCTCTTATAAAAGGGTACTTACCCTTCTCTAAAAATAACACCTCCAAATCCATTTGGCTCAGAAAACCCCTACTCAAATATCCTAACAACTATCCTAACTTAGACCTAGAGGCCTTACTTTTATCATAAATCCAACCTAAGGAGCCCTTTTGATCAACTCAAAAGGAAACACCCAAAGAAGAGGTAATAATTTCACCTCATCTTTCAAAGTTCTTTTCTTCTTCCACTTCCTCTTTATTTGTTGTTTCCATACCAAAATAATAAATACAGTAACTTATACATACTGCTATGTTATTATAAATATGATACAACCATATTCATTATTCTATCCATTCTATGAATGACAAGTCACCATAAGTGCATACATACGGCTTACCGTCTCCACGTCGTGGTGTCGTTTGTTATTCAAACACTTTATTATTTGGATGGGTATAATAATGAGTATAACTGATATAAATAATAAATATAACATTTTAATGATTCTTTATATAGTATATACCATCCAATTACATACTATTTCACCATCAATATAATGATATTGTCGCTTGTGCGTACGTATGGATTACCGTCTCCAAGAACTCGATGAAATTCATTCCACATCATATCTATTCAAGAATAATTTTCATGTTATGATTAAAAATAATGTTTAATAACTTAATATCATTCTGGATATGAATAAAATAAATCCTATCCATAACAAAAATGTCTTATGTAACCAAGTATATAAAGGAAAATGAATCAGTTAACACCATAAAAAATGATACTACTGAAATATTATTAACAAAACAATATTATAAGATCATATATGATATAATATTTTTGTATTTGGTTATTTTATAATTTAATAATAATTATTAAACTATTATATAGGAGGTTAACATACCATCAATCCAGTAAAATTACAAGGTATGGGTTAATTCTACAATATCTTCATTATCCGAGGTTGTTTATACTTGAGTATCTACTGGGACCTCTTTATCATCCACATACATGTTTCTTAAAAATGCATTTCAAAATATTTTTACTATTTCCTAGACTATGTGTTAAAGTAATTTATACCTTTTTTTTAATTTTTATAATATATTTATAAAGGAATCTTTCCTTCGTTTTCCAAACAAGTTCCTTTATGACATTTTCGACAAAATTATAGAAAGAATGTTTTTTAACCTTTATGGCGAGTGAAGCTATTTTCTGCCATTATAACACATTCAAAGCTTCCCTTACAAGCTTGTAAGAATATTTTAAAAATAAATGTTTTCTTTTATAATTACATTACTTTTAAATGATTTCAAAATATAAAGAGATATTCCTCTCAAATAGTTTTGATTTCATCTATGTCAACATCCTTTGATGGATTTTACACTTATTTGAAGTTGATTTATTATGATAAAATCTTTCATATTGTATTGAAGGTTTTGTGATATTTTTGACTATGGATGAGTTATTTTTATACCAATCATAGTTTATGGATAATGTTTTTACATTTCGTATGCTAGTTTTAATACAAATTTTTATGTTATGTTTCAACCTATTCATAAGAGGAATTCATTAGACTTAGTAATTGAAGTGTGGAGACCTCTATATATCCTCAATAAATCGGTAGGTCTCATGAGACGAACTAGTGTCTTGGCACAAGGACTTAACAAAATATTATTTTTAGTCTTGGAACGAGACCTTGACTATGTGGTTATGATGTCTGGTATTACACATTCCATTATTATGAAATTGGATGTTGATATTACATGTGATTATTTGAATTGTATAATATCAATGTGAATAATTAAATGGAATTATTTGATTTATCTTTTACATATTATGCTCATATTTTTTTTAAAAAGTCTTGTGTTTTAGTCTTATACATTTCCTTAAATGTTTATGCTAATTTATGAAAGTTTTTACTATATTGTTATCCTTACTAAGCACCTGAGCTCACCCATTCTTATGTTTTGTTTTCCCATGATTCCGAAAATTGTATTATGTTTGATATGAAGGGTTAATCTAGGGGAATAATGGTGTTCTCAATGTATTATTTAAGTCCTGTTTTATGTTTGAATGTGTAATTTAATGTTCATGCATGTAATCTATTTTCCAAGACTACTAAGCTGATCGGTCCTTCGAGACTTGATTTCTTGTAATCATGAAAATGTATAAAAATAATGCACTAAATCTAGGATTCGGGGGTCTGGGTGTTACAGTTGGTGTCATAGGAATTTTAGTACAAACCTTGGAAACTAGATTTAGAAAAACTTTGATTAGAGAACATTAACCTAATATAGGATTTGAGGATTAGTGTAGAAGAACTTCCCAGAATTTTGGTAATGTTGATATTTTGTGTATTTTCCAAGAAATACATCCCTGTTTGGATACGAGCAGGTAGAGGCGGCTCAGACATAGATGTACCTAGGAGTGAAAACTCTGAAAAAGAGTTTCGGGCTTGACTCAGGGTATCCTGATACATGACAATGGGCCTTGCTGCACTTTTGGTTATGACACTCTTGGGGGATATGATTAGGATAATTCACAATTTATTTAAAAACAATTATGAAGGATTTATGAGTATATAACTTCTCAAATAAATCATTTTTATGATTGTGGATTATATCCATAAAATATTCAATTTATGTTAAGTGTTTTACAAGTTTGGAATAATGTATTGCGATTCATAAACTAATCTACTATATACCATTTTTTAGAAATGACACCTAGTGGAAGTAATGGAAATAGTATCAATGAACGTAATCCATGTAGGGATTTCCCTCCTACTCAAGATAATTATAGTGGAGCTGGTGATGAAACTGGTGCTGATCAACTTATCACCATATTGTGACATCTCACTCAGGTTATGAATAATAACCTTACCCATATGGAGCACCCTGATCCACAACGCGGAGTATCAATGTTAGACCAATTCATGATGCAACAACCACTAACATTCAATGGGGATACAAATCCATTTGAATCTGAGCAATGGATATGTTCCTTAGAGAAAATATTTCATGCTTTGGGGAGTAATGAAAGGGAAAAAATTTTCATGGAAGTTTATTACCTCACAAAAGGTGCAGATCAATGGCGGTCATTAATTCAAAACACAATGGAAGATGAAGAAGTTCCAAATATGGAATGGAGGGAGTTTAAAGAGATTTTCTTAGAAAAATAATTTCCTCATGACCATCAAGATGATATGGAAAGACAATTTCAGAGTCTTAGGAAAAAAGGGGATGATAATGTTACAAAGCATTTGGATAACTTTACAAGGTTAGCAAGGCATGCAGAAGATTATATACGTAACCCAAGGAGTAAGATTGATCGATTCTTCGATGGGTTAAAACCATTTTTCTATCGAGCATTAGTCTCACAATATTTCTCATCATACAAAGATATTGTATCATGTGTTATCAAGAAAGAAAATGAATTCTCTAAGTCTTATGACTTCAAAGCAAAGAAAGAGAAGAAGAGATCTGCTGAACACTCTAGAAATGGAAATAAGGGGAAGAAGGGAAAAGTTTAATTTCCATCCTATGGTAAATGTGGGAAGAAACACCTAGGTACTTTCCTGAAGGGAATGGGAGTCTGTTACAAGTGTGGTGAAAAAGGCCACCAAGCTCGTGATTTTAAGGGAAAGAAAGAGGCTATCAATGTTGAATGCTACAATTTTAGAGAAATGGGGAATTATATAAATGAATGTCCTAGGTGCCAAGGAAACCTCCCACAGAAAAGTCTAAGGGATCAAGTCCAAGATTATGGGATCACTACTGCTGAGGTTGAAGCTCCAAATGATGTGGTGGCATGTAATTTAATGGTTTCTTCAAATTTTAAAATACTTTACTTGATCCTAGATCATCACATTGTTTCATATCTTCCCAGTTTTCTAAGAAAATTAGATATTTCCAATTTTATTTAACAAAGAAGTTGTTAATCAAGAATCCTAAGGGAAGTATCAGTGCAACAATGTTTTGTGATTCAGTCCCCATTTGGGTGTATAAATGTTCTTTATCTTCTGTTCTCATTTTCATACCCATAATTGAATTTGATATAATCCTCAGTATGTATTGGATTTCGGACCATGATGTGAAAATTTATTGTAAGAAGAAGGAGGTTACAATTTTCGATGATGATAAGGAGTGCCTTATTTTTAGAACATAAACGTCACCACTTGATTCTTATCTAGATCCACCCCCTGTAGCTCAACTAAATTCAATTATTGGGGATGAAGTGAATGAAATAACTATGGGTGAGGAAAGGGATTTTCAAATATAGGATTTACTTATTGTGTAAGAATATGTTGATGTGTTTCCAGAGGATTTACCTAGACATCCTCCAGAATGAGAAATTGAGTTCTCCATTGATTTAATTCCTAGTTCAAGGCCCATATCAAAGACCCCTTATAGAATGGCCACTGCAGAATTAGTGGAACTAGAAAAAAACTAGAGGAATTGAGTAATGAAGGATTTATTCACCCTAGTTTTTCTCCAGGGGGATCCCCTATTCTTTTATTTAAGAAGAAAGATGGATCTATGATGTTGTGCATTGACTATAGGGAGATCAATGATATAACAATAAAGAACAAGTATCCCCTACCTCGAATTTATGATTTATTCAATCAACTTCATAGAGCTCAACATATTCCAAATATTGAACTTTTATTTGGATATCATCAGTTGTGTTTGAAGAAGGAAGACATTTTGAAAACAACATTTCAAACTTGGTACGGGCATTACGAGTTTACAGTAATGCCTTTTAGACTGACTAATTTACCCTCTGTTTTCATGGATCTAATGAATAGAGTTTTTAAGGAATATCTTGATGACTTTAGTGGTATTTATTGATGATATATTATTTTACCTCAAAATATATGAAGATCATGAAAATCAATTGCGCACTATTCTGAAAACCCTCAGAGGAAATTAATTATATGGGAAGTTTAACAAGTGTGAATTCTAGATTCAGGAAATTTCTTTTCTTGGCCATATTGTCTCTAAGGTTGGAATCTCTATTGATCATTATAAGAAAATAGCAATACAAGAATGGCCAAAACCGACAATTATAACTGAGATACATAGTTTTATTGGTTTAGTAGGTTATTGTCGGCATTTCGTCCAGAATTTTTCCCAATTGGCTAACCTATTAACCAATCTCACACGTAAAGGGGTTAAATTTGTCTGAAAAAAGAGTGTGAAGAATGTTTTGAAGAACTGAAGAGAATATTAATCATGCTCCTATCTTGACTCTACCATCGGGAAATGATGGGTTTGTTATTTATAGTGATGCTTCAAAGAAAGTACTTGGTTGTGTCCTTATACAGAATGATAAAGTTATTGCCTATTCATCACGACAACTAAACATTCATGAACAAAACTATCCCACTCATGATCTCAAGTTAGTAGCTGTAATCTTTTGTTTGAAAATATGAAGATGCTATCTTTATGGTGAAAATGTGAGATATATACCAACCACAAGAGTTTGAAGTATATTTTCTCACAGAAAGAAATCAATATGAGGCAAAGACAATAGCTTGAACTACTCAAGGATTATGATTGCAATATACACTAACACCCGGGGAAGGAAAATAAGGTGGCCGATGCTTTGAGCAGAATGGATCATGGAGTTTTGAACAAGATGAGAGTTGAAAGGGATCCTATGTTCAAGGATCTAGTAAAGATAGATATGGGAATACGCATGGAAGGTGAAACATCAATATTTTTTTCAGATGGTTGCTAAACCGTCTTTACTAGAAAGGATAAAAAGTTCTCAGACTGATGATAAGGAGTTTCAAAAGAAAATTAAAGCTGTGGATTATGGGATATTGATCGACTTCGTATATGAAGATGGGATTTTGAAAATTGGGAAGAGACTTTGTGTTCCTTACATACCTGATCTAAAAAGGGAATTGTTGGATGATTCTCATAGCTCTAATTTCTCTATACACCCTAGTAGCACTAAGATGTATAGATATTTGAAAGAACATTTTTGGTGGGAAAAAATGAAGAGGGAGATTGCTGAATATGTGTCAATATGTTTGGTTTGTCAGCAGGTGAAGGTTGGGAGACAACATCCTCGAGGATTCATGCAACCTCTTCCCATACCTAAGTAGAAATGGGATGATATTACGATCGAATTTGTCATGGGGCTACCAAAGACTCGAAGAAGGAATGATGCAATATGGGTCATTTTTGACCTTATTACCAAGTCAATACATTTTCTTGATATAAGATAATATTTACCACTTGAACGTATAAAAAAAAATATATTAATGAAGTTTTAAGATTTCATGGAGTACCCCTATTGATTGTTTTGGATCATGATCCCCATTTTACATCATGATTTTAGAAAAGTCTTCAGAATGCCTTGGATACTGAACATTGTTTAAGCTCTTCCTACCACACTCAAACTGATGGACAATCAGAATGGACTATTCAAACCTTAGAAGACATGTTGGGATCTTTCTCACTTGACTTTCAAGGTATGTGGGATCAATACTTACCTTTGGTAGAATTTTCCTATAACAATGGCTTCCATTAAAGTATTCAGATGGAACTATATAAAGCGTTATATGGAAAGAGATGTCGCACCCCAACTTTTTGTGATGATATTGGTGAAAGAAAACTCATAGGCCCAGAACTTGTTGAGGAAACAATGGAAAAGGTGAAGGTCATCCAAACCCACATCAAATCCGCTCAAAGTAGGCAAAAGAGCAATGCCGATAACTGAAGGAAAGATTTGGAATTTCAAGTAGGAGATCTTGTTTTCTTGAAGGTATCTCCATGGAAGGGTGTTATACATTTTGGTAAGAAGGTTAAATTATGCCCTAGGTATATAGGACCTTTCAAAATTATTGAATGAATTGGAGTTGTAGCTTATCATTTGGAAATGCTGCCAAGTCTCTCCAATGTTCATGATGTGTTCTACGTATCACTATTGAGAAAATACATGCCTAACCCAACGCATGTACTCACCTATAAAGAAATAGAACTAGAAAACGACTTGTCTTATTGCGAAGATCCTATCATAATTCTTGATACCAGAGAACAAGTGTTGAGAAACCATATGACTCGTCTGGTGAAAGTTCTATGGAGAAATCATAAGATGGAAGAGACAACATGGGAACCCGAGGAACTTATGATAAAGAACCACCTGAATCTTTTTATGTAGTAATATTCTATAAATTTATAGGATGAAATTATTTTAAGGAGGGGAGAATGTAACACCCCAAGCTTCCACGGTACGTTTCCATTTGAATAATGCAATAACTTGCATTATACGCAACTTGGAGTTTTAACACACCATGACCAATCAAACTAGCCATTATGAATAGTAATACCCACTTTTTGAAATTTTGTAAATTTTATTTTTTAAAATGGACTTCATTTTTGGATTCGTAATATCAAAATTTTCTTAGGGTGAATTTTTGGTATTTTGCTGAAATTTTTTAATTTTTGATGAATAGTTAAAAAACACTGCGTTATTGTTTAAAACTGGCTTTTTATTTAAATAATTAGTTATTTTATTCAAATTTATATTAGGTAAAAATATATAAATAATACCTATATACGTTCAATGTAATTCATTGGATTCATTTTATAATAATATTAGATACATAAAATTTTATTGAACTTTTTACCGTCTTTTACCCACCTTCTAGGCACATTTGCAAATTTGCCTAAAACATAATTTTACCACTTCTGTGAATTAAATTTAAAAAATATGAGAGATATGGTTGACATCATTAATTAAAATTTGGTTCAATAAGATGAAAATAAATTTTGGTGAATAGTAAATTTTGACTTTTATTTACCATAATTAAATGTAAAAAGGGTAATTAAAGGTAAAAATGATATTATAATTATGATAACACATGTACTAATTCTATTGGATAAGTTTATTTCGACCAAAATCAACCTTATGAATAAAATAGGATCATTTTGGTCCTCTTGAATTAGATTAGGACATTTATTATTATTTTATTTAAAGAAGAGTTAAAAGTGTTAAATTCAAAGTTTAATAACTAAAACATTTTTAATATAGTGTTATAAATAAGATAAATTCGACTATAATTATTCATTATAAATATAAAAATATTTCCTATATAATGGTATTTTATTTATAATTTTTATACATTAAATAATTAAATTTATTTACGATACAACGATGATGTAGTAATTACATTATTAATAAAAGATTAAAATAATTGATATTATAAACATCCAAATAAATGTAAATTGAGACTTCTAATGAATTACAATATTTTTTTAGGTTAATTTGACATGTTAGGGTTTATTAAATATTTTTTTTCGAAGTGATAAATATTTTACGACTTTCACAAAAACAAAATACCAAATAGTATCAAAATTGACATAAATGTGACTTTAAAACAAATACTATACTATTAATTGATATAATATCCCTAAAAATATAAGGATTGTCCAAAGGACTTAGAAAAGGTTAGATATATTAACAATGAACCACTTTGGGTTTTCTTGGATTTTTATAGTAAGTTTATTAACCATTTATTATAATAATACAAGAATACATTGTAAGAGTTAAACTATTTAACTATGATATAAATCTAAAAGATAAGTTTAATATGGTGATTTAAACCTCTCTAAAACCTATTGGTTGAGAGTTTTTCGACCCATACCCACCTTATCCTTTAAATAAATCATTTTGGATCCATTATAAACTGAATATGATTGTATAATAAAACAATATTTCAATCTTTTCCTAAAGTGACCCTGACCTCTCTTATAAAAGGGTACTTACCCTTCTCTAAAAATCACACCTCCAAAGCCATTTGGCTCAGACAAAATCTGCTCAAATATCCTCCCAAATACCCTCAATTAAACCTAGAGGCCTTAATTTTATCAGAAATCCAACCTATGGAGCCCTTTTGATCAACTCAAAAGGAAACACCCATCGAAGAGGTAATAATTTCACCACCTCTTTAAAATTTCTTTTCTTTTCCACTTCCTCTTTATTTTTTGTTTCCATACCAAAATAATAAATCCAGTACCTTAAATATAATATGATGTTATTATAAATATGGTACAACCATATTCATTATTCTATCCATCCTATGAATGACAAGTCACCATACGTGTGTATGTACGACTTACCGTCTCCACGTCGTGGTGTAGTTTTTTATTCAAACACTTAATTATTTGGATGGGTATAATAATGATTATAACTGATGTAAATAATAAATATAACATGTTAATGATTATTTATATATGATATAACATCCAATTACATAATATTTCACCATAAATATAATGATATTGTTGCTTGTGCGTACGTATGGATTTCTGTCTCCACGAATGCGATGAAATTTATTCCCCATCATAACCATTCAAGAATAATTTTAATTTTATGTTTAAAAATAATGTTTAAAAACTTAATATAATTTTGTATATGAATCAAATACAAACTATCCATAACAAACATGGCTTATGTAACCAATCATATAAAGGAAAACGAATCAGTTAACACCAGAAACAATGATACTACTAAAATATTATTAACAAAGCAATATTAGAAGATCATATATGACATAATATTTATGTATTTGGTTCTTTTATAGTTTAATAACAATGATTTAACTATTATACAGTAGGTTATCATACCCCTGATAAAGGAAAATTACAAGGTAAGGGTTAATTCTACAATCTCTTCATTATCTGATGTTGTTTATACGTGAGTATCTACTAGGACCACTTTATCATCCACATCCATGTTTCTAAAAAATGAATTTCAAAATATTTTTACTATTTCATAGACTATGGGTTAAATTCATTTATACCCTTGTTTGAATTTTTATAATATGTTTATAAAGTAATCGTTCTGTCATTTTCCAAACAAGGTCCTTTACAACCTTTTCGACAAAATTAAGGAAAGAATGTTTTTTTAACTTATACAGCGGGTGAAGGTATTTTATGCCGTTATAAAAACTTCAAAGATTCCCTTAAAAGATTATAAGAATATTTTAAAAATAAATATTTTCTTTTATAATTACGTGAATTTTAAATGATTTCAAAATAAAAAGAGATATTCCTCTCAAATAGTTTTGATTTCATCTATGTCAACATCCTTTAATAGATTTTACATTTGTTTGAAGTTGATTTATTATGATACAATCTTCTATATTCTATTAAAGGTTTTGTGATATGTTTGAATGTGGATGTGTTATTTTTATACCATTCATGGTTTATTGATAAAGTATTGACATTTCTTATTCTAGTTTTAATACGAATGCTTATGTTATGTTTCAACCTTTTTATATGAGGAATGAATTAGACTTAGTAAGTGATGGGTGGAGCCCGCTATAGCTCATTGATGCATCGGTAGGTCTCATGAGACAAACTAGTGTCTTGACATAAGGCATTGACAAAATATTATTTGTAGGATTGACATGAGGCCTTGAATTTGTGGTTATGATGTCTGGAATTATGCATTCCATCATTATGAAATTGGTAATTGATATTACATGTGATTATTTGACTAGTAGAATATACATGTGAATAATTAAATGAAATTATTTGATTTATCTTTTCCATATTATGCTCATGTTTATGTTTAAAAGGCTTGTGTTTTATTCTTATATATAACCTTAAATGTTTAAGCTTATTTATGAAAGTTTCCGCTATATTGTTATCCTTACTGAGCACCTGATCTCACCCCTTTCTGTGTTTTATTTTTCCCAGGATGCGAAGATGTATATTATGAATGACTTGTAGGGATAGTATAAGGGAGATTATTGTGTTAAAATGAGACACAATGTTGTTTTTTATTTCATGTTGTAATGTAAAACTTATGTATGTATCTAGTACTTACAGGGATACTAAACTGATCGGTCTTTCGGGACATGATTCCTTGTATCATGCCAATGTTATTTAATAATGCACTAAATCTGGGTAACTGGGGTCGGGGCATTAAATTAAAAAATTTCCTAAGTCCCTGTTTTGAAATTCATGACATGTAGGATGTTGATTCCTTTTATTCCCATGGTTCTTATCATCTAAAATTCCAATAAAGTCCATCTTTATCTTATTTTATGTGTTAAAAAATTCAGCAATAGTGAGATTGTTAATAATGGTACAAGATAGTTGATTAGTCATAATCACATGATTTCAATTTATATCTCAAAAAATATTTGATTGCTCAGGAGGAAAATCATTGTATTTTCTGTCATGTTCAAATTTAACAAAGTTCATTTTGGTTCTATCCATGAACTAAAACCAAAAAGCATAGTATGAGAAAAAATAATCATAGTGGAAAACCACATAATCCCAAAAATCAATTATAGGATGTTAGAATATTTGAACCTTATTTTCAATCTATGAAACTATAAGTTTGACCTAGGTAATCCATGGTCCTTATCTATTAAAATTTTTCAAAATGGTTTATAAATAAAATGTAAATTAACCTAAGAATTTCCCCCGAGAGTTTAAAATCAGGTGCGTGGTAAGGGCACATTCACTATGAACCAGAATGATGGATGAGATATATTCGACCAACTATTTTCATGGTTATTACACCTAGATCCATTTGTACGAAAACCACATCCACTTATAGTATCCAGATAGAGTTTTGTTTCTAATTAAACCACATAATCTCTACTTTACCAAAAATTTAGTATGTTATCATATACCTAGAATTATCTTCAAAGTCTATCATAGGTTTATAACCCCTAAATATATGTTTTACTAAATCTAGTCCCCAATGTTTTGACTCAACTTGATCTGATATCAACTATTAAAATCCAAATCTAGTAACCTAGAGCCACTGTCTACTATATTACATTGACATAAGATAAAAGGGATCATATCACTAATGATCGGTTAATTTAGTTGTAACATCCCCAAATCGAAATCCACTAACCAGTTCCCTGATCTGGGTCACCACATGACCTCAAGCGTGCCTCCCCATACACCAGAGGTTTTCGACTAACTATGAGGGTCTAATAGATCACAGGGGGAGACTGTACCCTCTTTACCCAAGTAATCCACAACAAAAATCATATGAAATAAAAGAAATAATAAACAATAACCCAAAAAAATTCATTACCAACCATTCCCAAATAGGGTACAAAACATAACCAACAATAATTATACCATGCCATGATAACACTGACAAAATTGAAGAAAAACCAAATTAAGACAAAAAATAGAATCCCCAAAAATGGTCCTGTATCCATGTCTGGATCCTTATACAAGAAAAACCAAAGCCCAACTCAACTCTCAATCATAAGGACTTTTCCCTTGTCCTGACCTGCAACCAAGAAATCATTCTTGGATACCCAATGGTAGCCTGATCAAGGGGTGAGTACAACTCAATAGGCCACAACCAATGGTTTCTACAAAATATCTTGTCTAAACAGATAGTGAATGCATAACCTAAATAAATAAAAGTTAAACAAAATACAATTCGTGTGCCATTAGTTAACAATATTCACTTTAACCAATTTAATCACTTAATCCATATTCTTCACTTGTTCCATGGTTTAGGAATTTACATCATTTACACAATATCCCAAGATGGTCGATTACTATGCATAAGGTAATATTTCAAGTTCCCTATCTCACTAGGGATTAAAATTTTACAAACCATTACATTACACTTACCTTGGATCCTCATTCTAGTTATCCTCATCAAATAAAACTATTAGGGGTATAGAGCCTCATTCCCCTTCCCTAGCCTATGCATTATAGGGGTGGGGTTTAGATCCTTAGTCTAACTCGACCCATGGGCATAGATCTTCAATTACAATACCCCACAACTACCAAGTCATGCGCACATGCTTATTTATCCATTATCACATATACCATATCAAAAACCATACACAACCAATATACAAAGCATATAAAATCCACATTTTATACAACATATGAATAATCATCAATCCTTAACCCATTATCACATTAACCATTTACTTAGCATGGTCCATTTAACCCATTTCCCTTTCTATACCTTATCCCATTTAGCATAGTCAACAATTCCCATACATTATCCCATTTAACATATTCATCAATTCTCATGCATTTACCCATTTAACATATTCAAAAATTTATAGGTATTTACCCATTTAATACATTCATCATTTTACATGAATTAACCCACTTATACAATTCAATTACAATTCATAAGTCAATTATCACAATCACTACATTTCATACAACCCCTTATATATGAAGAAAAACAATCCCTTAGGCCATTATCAAATTCTAGACACAACTATCAATATTCCTTTTTTAGATTAACTAATATATCAATATATTCCTCACGGGATGTACTTTATCACAAGTCAATTATATGCTTAACATTATAATTTTTTCATGTTTGGGAATGTTGGCACACCCCATGGGTGGCCCTAAAGTGGTCTCGTCAACCTCAATGCATCCCACAAGGATCTTGAGGGTTCAATTCACCATTTAGCCAACCATTTTACCAAATCCATTTAAAGGAATCAAATAAAAAACAAAGGATATCCATTAACCCAACCACACATGCAAAAATCAACTTCAAGACTATGGGATATAACTTATAGACCACCTACCTCAAATCTATAGAATAAATATTGCTTAACATTATCCTTAGATCCAGATTCAAGCACCCTATGAATACCCTAACCTAAGATCCACTAGAAAAACAAGGTTTTAGGGATTCAGAAGAAGAATAATGAAACCAAGAGCCCTAATCCAGAAAAGAGAGGAAAGAGAAGTGTTAGAATTACATAGATCTTCAATTTTCACCCAAGGATCATCCAAATGGCCTAAAATTGAAATAGACTGACTCTTGGGAAGCCTTGTTCATTTTGTATCATCACTAGGATTTGATGAAGAATAATGTGGAGGAAAATTGGGTGAATCACTTAAAATACCGAAGGGAAAAAATTCTAAAAACCAACTTTTAATGGAGAACATGGTTTGGTCACATGGTTTTCCAAACGACGTGCCAACTATGTGTCTTACTCTTCCTAAGAGGGGTCCAATTCACACAGTTAACTGATGATTCCATATGATTTAACAAACTCTACACCAACTATGTGGAATGCCTCTGTCCAAATCTATATGGTTTGACTTTCCACCCTTGAACGATTTACATAACCATGCACCTTTTTTCCTAGATAGCATGGTTTGGGTGTATAGTTACTTCTAACTATTCTCCAACCATGGAACATGCACATGATGGAAAACTTCCCCTTTCTTCCATGTCCTGAACCTCTTGGACACCCCCGAGTCTCCTCATACAATTAGTAAACACTCTATTAACCAAATTTAAGTGATTCAAGTCAAAATTTAAACAGGGATATACCTCTATGAAGTTCAGGATCTTACAACCTCCCAACCTTATAATGACTTGTCCTCGAGCCAAGCTTCTAAGCATAACTGAGATTTCAATGTAAAGATATTGGGCCAATGAGAACACATATCTAACTCCCTTTCCCATGTTTCTTCTTGAACGTTACTACGCTTCCAAAAAACTCCAAACAAGGGTACAATATTACCTTGCAAGAATTTCTCACTATGATCGAAAATAGGAACCAGATTCTCCTTAAAGGATGCATCAACCTCAAGCTCGACATCCTCAAAATCAATCACATGAGATGGGTCGGGGTGATACTGAAGAAGTTGTGATACATGAAAAACATCATTCATACCACTATACCACTATAGAAGAGCCACTTGATACGCCATCAGTCTGATCCTCTCCATAATCTCAAACAACCACATGTACCTGGGATCCAACATTCCCTGTTTCTAAATTCAATAGTTATCTAACCTTGGTGACACTGAAATAAACACGTAATTTAAAAAAAACTCAATAGGTCTATGATGATGATCCTCATACGATTTCTACCTACTTCAATACATTGCAATACTTTTCCAAATCGACTGAACTAGTTCCGACGTCTTATGCATGAGAATCAATCCTAAAATTCTTAATTCCCTATCTTCCATATGACACAATGGAGATCTAAACAGTCTACCATATAGCACCTAAAATAGTGTTATCTGAATCGTAGCTTGGTAACTATTATTTTAAGCAAACTCAACTAGCACTATATGATTTTCCCATGATGCACCAAAGTCTAGGACATAAGCCCTCATCATATCCTCAAGTACTTGAATAGTATGATTTGATTTCCCATCCTTTGGTGGGTGAAAGGTTGTACTCAAAAACACCTAGGTACCAAGATACATCTATAATCCCTTCTATAAGAATGACGTGAAGCATAGATCATGATCCAAAACTATAGTTCATGGTACCCCATGAAACCACACTACCTATCGAATATAAAACTCACCCAACTAATCCATGGTGAAAGTCTCTCTAATTGGCAAGAAATGAGTCACCTTAGTCAACCAATCCATAACCACCTAGATCACATCATTCTTGTTAGGAATCCTCATAAGACTAACCAAAAGATACACTTCCACATCATCCTATTTCCATTACAGAATAGGAAATGGATGTAACAAACCACCCGACCACTGATGCTCACCCTTCACCTACTAGAAGGTAGGGCATCACACTATGAAACCTGAAAAACCATTCTTCATCCCTGGAAACCAATACTTCCTAACTAGATCATGATACATTTTGGTCAAACTAGGATGCACTACCCACTTTGATGCATGAAACTCACGTATAAACTCTTCTCAAATACAAGTTGTCACAACCACATGACCAAAAACATAAATGATCTCATCATCTCCAATGTTCCAACTAAAAGGTGACTCCCCACCTTTAAAACCTTCCCTAAAAGCTAAAAATTATGGATCCTCATACCGACTTTCCTTAATCCAGCTCAAAAGAATGGACTCAACTTCTGAGGATGCAAGATTCATCTACCCTTGTCCAACCTACACCACAAGATTCATCTCAGCAAACAACACGATCATCTTCCACTCTAAACTTGATTCCTGAAATGCCTGATTTTGAGTCTTCTGTCTCAAATCATCTGCAATGCTATTTCCCTTTCCCAGTGTGTAAACCAGCTCAATGTCAAAGGATTTAATGTATTCTACCCATATTTTTCGACTGAGATTCGAATCAAACTGATAGAATATGTACTTTAGTATTTTGTGATCAGTATACACCATAAATTTTCCCCCCAACAAGTAATGCCACAAAAATTTCAAGGCATAAACCACCAATCCTAATTCAAGATCATGTGTAGGGAAATTTATTTCATGAGGCCTCAACTGTCATGACCCATACACCACAACTCGATCATTTTTCATTAACCCCACCCCAATCCCAAGAACAGACGCATCCCAAAATAAGGTATATTTCTTACATGGATCTGGTAAGATCAAAATTGGTGTAGTTTTCAACCACATATTTAATTCCTAAAAGGCATTATCACATGCCTTGAACCATTAAAACATGATGCCCTTCTTGGTCAGGTCTGAAGCTGGTGGTTCCAAATGAGAAAAGTCTTTAATGAACCTTTGGTAATAGCCAGCCAAAACCATAAAACTTTAGACATCAGAAACATTCTTGGGCTGCTCCCAAGACAAAAATTCCTACACTTTATTTGGGTCTATGGACACACCTTCCTATGAGATGATGTTCCCTAATAAATTCACCTTAACTATATAGAAATGACATATGGATAACTTTGAGTATATCCTAGGCTCTCTTAGTGTAATAAATATGATGTAAATATTTTTGGCATGATCTTCATGAGTTTTAGAGTACACTATGATGTAATACACAAAGAAAACTACAATATAGTTCAGGTACAGGTGTAGTATTCAGTCCATCAGTTCCATAGACATTGCCAACGCATTGGTTAACTCAAATGGTATAAATAAAAACTCATACAACCCATTCCTGCTCCTGATGGTATTCTATGGTATATCAGAAGGTATCAGACTTTACTAATGATACCCTAATATCAAATAAATATTAGAGAACACTTCTATACCTCTCAGTTGGTCAAAGAGATCTTTGATTCAAGGTAGAGGGTATCGATTTTTAACCATTATCTGATTCAGCTTCCTATAATCAGCACATAGTCTCAAGGATCTATTAGTTTTCTTAGAAAAAAACACAAGAGATTCCCAAGGCGATGTACTCAGATGAATAAACCCCTTGTTCTACAGTTCCTCCAATTGAGTTTTAAGTTCCTAGAGCTCTGTTGGTGCCATTTTATATAGATGAATGGAAACTGGTTATTCTCCTGGTAGAGATTCTATCCTTAACTCAACATACCTCTTAAGTGGCATCCCTATGAAATCCTCAGGAAACACATCCCAGAACTAATCCACCATAGGAGGGAAGAAAATATTCTCCACTCCCTCATCATCTAGCATGAGACAAGCCACTCAGACTGTGAGTTCACCCAACTGCTGAAAAACTGGCCCTGCACGACCTTCCCAGACATCCCATTCACCATGATGGACATATATGTATCCATCAAGAGATGTGGATGTTACCCTAAAATGTTAAAAATCAATATGGTCTTGGTATAACACTATCTAGTGCATACCCAAAATAAAATCAAAACCCTACATCTCAGGCATAAACAAGTCCCCTAGGAAACAATATCAACCAATCTAGAGCACACAACCCTTACATTGCTTGATATTTTATTCTTGTATCCCTAATAGTGGATCAATCGACATGACCTCACACATACGTTCCACTAAAAGACCCAACAAAACCACAAAATGAGAAGATATAAAAAGTGCATGAAAAATGTATCAAATAAAGCTGTAGAAAGCATGGAATCCACAAGAATCATTTCACAAACTATCAATGGTCCAGAATCACCACCTACAGGTGTATACTGAATTGCATGGAGCTGACCTATCCCTCCACCATGGCCCCCAGTCTAAATCCCTGGTTCCGCACTACCCTACAAGTATAGACGCTCTCGTCCGGGTGTACTACACCTACCAACTCTAATGGTTCATCTAGTAGATATCCAACTGAAATCCTGATATGGGGTAACTGGCCCCCTTCTTTCACTCGACATTAACCTCAATCATCCATCTATGCCCATTTTTCGAGGATTCCTACAAAACTTCTGCACATGCCCCATTCTTCCACACGATCAACACTCCACTAGTGGCTGGGGACACTGACCCCGCATGTGTCCCAACCTACCACACCGATAGAAAAAAACTTCGTCACCACCCTGAGTGGCTAATCCTATATTATAAATGCTTTTCATGCTACCAACATGGTTTTTGAAATGATTCTTCCTACCCTCATAGGTCACACCACTGGTCCATCCAATTGGAACCACATGTCCACAACATGAAGCCTCCATCGAGTTCCCTTCTGAAACGAGGACCTGATCCACCACTTCTTTAAACCTATTTAGAAGAAATATGTTCACCTAGGACTTAATATCATGTCTAATTCACCCTTGAAAACATATAATTTTAGTTTCCTCATCCCCTACCAATGATGGAAAAAGGATTTCAAGCCCATGAAGTGGTCCACGTAATTCATCACTAACATAGTTCCTTGATTCAACCTCATAAACTTTATAGCCCACTCCTATATCAAAGTATCTATATAGAAGTGTTCGAAAAACTTTTCCTAGAAGTCCTTCTATAGGATACCATCACACTACTGAGAGTGAACTAAGATATTCCACCAATGATTCACCGGTCCTTGCAATATATATGCTTCCAACTTGACTCTCTTCTCTACAGGAGTCTCTAAGTGATACAAAAACATCTGGATGGACTCTATCCAGAACTTTTCAGCCTCAGGTCCACCATATCTAGAAAACATTGGAGGGTTTTACAATTGAAACTCTTTGTTCAGATCAAACATACTAGGTTTGACCCACCCTAGGTCCCATTCCATCATCTTCATAAAACGATAAAAGTTCTCACGAAACTACTCCTCTCCTCTATTACCCTAGATCACTGGTATTTCATTCTCCATTTATAAAGGATCATTCTTAGAAACATCCTCTTGTATACTAAATGGAACAAATCATTATGGTGGAATTCCTATATAATTCCAAATAGAAGTTTGAGAACACATAACATAAAAATCCCATAGTTTACATAGAATATGGATCTTCAATATCCATAAACAACCCATTTTTCACACAATATCCCCATAGAAATAATCACATATAAAACACTACCCTCGACCATCCCTACCATAGGTCATGGCTAACATGGGGTAAACCAACATACATAGTCACAAGTCTTTCATTAGACACATTTTTAAAACCATTTCCACACTCACAACATAAATCTTTCCTCTTAGGCACATTTACCATTTCACAAATTATTACAACCAATATGTTAACTAATTGAAAAAATTCATTAAATATAATTATTTAACCATTATTTAACATTATTTCTATTTACCCATTTTCATCATCATTATTAGACACCATTTTATTCAAATTTTTAAGAAAGTAAAATGCATCCTACCATTTATGTCCCACACACCCATATCATGTGTTACTATTATGATACATGCCACCTATATCCCTAGGTTCCTATAATGATGAATGAATTCACAACCTCGTACCGTTCCAACCATGTAAAAAATATCATAAAATAGTCTCATCACACAACAATTGCACCACCTAATAGTGAAATATCATTCAACTGTTGCAGTACATATTAAGAACTACAATCCCCACCCTAGGTACTTGGGTTTTCCCTCATACATGGGTTAGATACTCCTAAAAACGAGTTCATTTCTAAGGCCCAACACATCCTAATATTTGGTGTACCATCCCCAAATAGTAAGGAATAGAAAAGAACCACTTTGATACCACTTTGTAATGTCCCCGACCCAAAATCAACTAACTCGTTCCCTTAGCTGGGTTACCACATGACCTAAATCAAACCTCCCCATATGCCATAGGGTTTTGACTAGTAGTGAGTGTCTAATAGATCACATGAGGAGACTATACCCTCTTTACCAAAGTAAGACACAACACAAAACATATAGAATAAAGTAAATAATAAAAAATGACCTAGAAACATGCATTACCAACCATTCCCAAATAGGGTACAAAACCTAACCAATAGTAATTATACCATGTCATACTAATAGTGCCAAAAGTGAAAAAAACCCAAAATAATACAAATAGATGAATCCAAAAAATGGTTCCTAACTCTAAGTTAGGATCCTCATCCATAAAAAACTCAATCCTAACTCAATTCCTTAGAAAAGGGACCTTTCCATTGTCCTAACCTACAACTAAGAAATCTACTTGCGTACCCAATGGCGGCCTGATCAGGGTGTGAGTATGACTTAGTAGTCCACCACCAATGGTGTCTACAAAATATACAGTCTAAATAGATAGTTCATGCAAAAACTAAATAAAAGAAAAGGTAAACAAAATACTACTCTAGTGCTATTAGTTAACAATATTCACTTAAACCATTTTAATCACTTAATCCATATACATAAATTTTTCCATGGGATAGGAATTTACAACATTTACACAACATCATAATCCAATCAATTACTATGAATAAGGAAATAAGTCAAGTTCCCTATCTTACAAGGGAAAAAAATTTCACAAACCATTACATTACACTTAACTTGGATAGTCGGTCTAGGTAGTATCATAAAATGAAACCATTAGGGGCATAGAGTCTCAGTAACCTTCTCTAACTCATACATTATAGGTGTGGGGTTTATAGCCTCAGTCTAACCCAAACCATGGGTGCAGATCCTCAAGTCCAATACCACATAACTAAAAATCCATGTGCACATGCTTATATATTCATTACCACATATACCATATCACAAACCATACATAACCAATACACATAACCTATACAATCTATATTTCATTCAATATATGAATCATCAACAATCCTCAACCATTTAACACATTTACCATTTACTTTGCATGGTCCATTTAACCCATGTACCTTTCTATAACTTAACCAATTTATCATAATCAATAATTACCACACATTAGAACATTTAAAATATTCATCAATTCTTGTGAATTTTCCCATTTAACACATTCAAAAATTTACAAGTATTTACCCATTTAACACGTTCATCATTTCACATGCATTAACAAAATTATGCAATTCAAGTACCGTTCATAAGTCATTTACCACAATCACTACATTTCATCTAACCCATTCCATATTAAGACAAACAATCCCTTAAGCCTATTATTAAAGTCTAGATACAACTCTAAATATTCCATTTTTATCTCAACCAACATATCAACATGTTCATCACGAGATCTACTTTATGACAAGTAAATTCTATTATTAAAATTACAATTTTCCATGTTCGGGAATGTTGGCACACCCCATGGGTGTCCCTAAAGAATTCTGGTCAAACTCAATGCATCTCACATAGACCATGAGGGTATAATTAATCCTTTATCTAACTATTTTACCAAATCCATTTAAATACATAAAATTCACAATAAGATTGAACCATTAACCCAACCACACAAGCACAAATCAACTTCAAGACTATGGGATATAACTTATAGACCACCTACCATAAATACATAGAAGAAAATTCCATTAAAATTATCCTTAGATCCATATTCAAGCACCCTTTTAATCCCTTAAAATAAGATCTACTAGAAAAATAGGGTTTTAGGTCTTTAGAAGAAGAAGAACGAAACCATAAGCCCTAATCCGAAAAAGAGAAGCAGGAGAAGTCCTTGAATTCACCAGAGCTTTGATCTTCACCCAATTACACTATAAATGTCCTAGAATCAAAGGAGATCGACTCTTGGGAAGCCTTAGTCATTTTGTATCATCACTAGGGCTAGAGAAAACAGAATGAAAAGGAAAATATGGTGAAACACTTAAAATAATGGGGCATAAAATGGTAAAAAACCAATTCTAAAAAGGTGTACAGTTTGGATTTATCTACTAGAATGGTATACATAACTATCCACCCATCCTTGTGGAAGGAATGGTTTGGGAGAATGGTTACTTTTAACCATTAACTAATCATGAAACATGCATTATATGGACAAATTTCCCATTCTTTCATGTCCCAAACCCACAGGACACCCTGAGCCTCCTCATACAATCCCTAAACATTCCATTAACCAAATTTAATAGATTTAAGTAAAAATTTAAAAAGATAAATACCTTCATAAATTCTGGGATCTTATATTTGTAGTCTTAAAGAACTAGATACACATATGATTCCCATTATTACATTAGAAATAAAATATAAAACACAATAATTGTAAACATTTTATATCCTTGAACTCATTCAATGATTCATTATTCATATCATGGGAAATGGAAAAAATAAGGGTGAACTCAAATGCTTAGAAAGGGTTATGTACAATAGAAGCTATCATGATTAAATAAGGAATAATAAATATGGTATGATAGGTAACTGAAAACACATGTCTTTTAACCAATAACTTGAGATTAAAACACATCCATGGATAATATCAATTTAATAAACTCATGGATAATAATTATTGAATTCATAATGAAGGAAATGCGTAATGTTGGATGTCATGATATCAAATACCATGATATCTTTATTTCTAAGCAATTGTGCCAAGATAGTTTAAACTATGGGAAGTTATATACAAAAAACCCATTTAATAAGTCTAGCCAACTAATTTTTCTCATGAAACCTATTAGTACATTAAGGGTTTATATAATTCTTGTGCCTTACTAGTTATTTTCAATGCATTCCTCATATATTGAATAATAAATTTAATTGATAAAAAATATGCCTTATCAATAAATACCCATATTGAGTAAAGGATACATAATATCAATATTTCCATAGTTAATAAAATAAATTTTATAATAAAACAGCATATGTAGAAATAGTATATGGTTTATGAAACTATAATATCAATGATACAAAAGAATATGGAAATTTAAGAGAAATTTAATGTGTATTTAAAGATGATTATTTGAAAGTGAATGTTTCAAGAGAAAGTTGATGACCATAAAATTAATAAGAGATAAAATACGACCATCAATTCATCAGAAGATTAGATTTTGGAGTAAAATAAACTCTCTTGGAGACTTGAATAAAATGGAAGAGAAAACTTTAAAATAATATTTCATTAAATAATTTTCTTTCTAAAAACCATGAAAACTTTTAATAAAATAATATAAATATCATAAAACGGTTATGGCGGTGGGAAAACCCTTTAATGTTATATATTTTGAAAATAAATATTCCTTTTAACTTTTTTTAAATAAAGTTTATAATAAAGTTTTTGAAAAAAATTACTGAGATTACTTTATAACCTTTTAAAAAGTAAAGGATAAATTAAAATGACCTTAAAAATTATTTTCAAATAAATTTTGAAAAATATAGAAATTGAAGAAAAATATACCCGTTCAAAAGAGAGATAAGACCAGTTTTTATTTTAAAAATTTCCTCGATTGATTATAGTGAAAAAGATTTGAAAATTTGGAAGAAAATAATGAAACTCCTTAAATATCAAGAGGATATGAAAATAATAAGAGTTTATGTAGGATATATTATAAGATTATTTCAACAAAAAATACAATCAATCCCAAAAAAATGAGATTATAAAATAAATTTTTATCTATTTGGTAACTTTTAAATTGTAACCCATTAAAAGAGTAAACTTGAATTGAATATTTAATAATCATGAATAAATATATATTCATGTTAAATACATCAAAGGGAAAGTATATACATCATATAGAGGTAATTTTGTGTATAAAACAAAATATGGCTTAATAGAGTGGAAATTGAGATGAAATCCCTTATAAAGATAATATGATTGAAGTGATAATTAATCAATGAAGCTATTATGTGTAAAAAATGTAAATAATCACAATAAAACATAAAACAATCAAAGTTCGTTTCACACATAATCATGTTATAACATAGTAAATGAAGTAAAAGTATAACCTAATGAATGGAAATTGAGTTAAGAAACCTCTTACATAATGATTCCACTTTTTTTAACATCATTTGAGCTCCATTATAATGGTTTTAAATTTTTTATTAATTTATATAATAAAAATAAAAATATTTATAATATCATATATGATCCACCTATAACATTTTATCTCCCTTTCACCAATATTTTTTTTGTTATTTTCATTGTTTTGGGTGTCAACTGTTTAGTTTTCTCGTATATGTTTCATCATGGATGTTTTGGTTCTTATCAAATGTTATATTATCATCATCTCTAGAATTATATTAATGTCATAAATATCATATATATTCATTTGATTCATTTTTATAATCATTAATGAAATTTGGACAAGGATATTGAATCACATCGCTTTGTGGAGATGATAGTCCATACGTACGCATGAGTGATATTATCATTTTCTTAATGGGTCAGAGGGTAATAAAGTAGATGATGTATTAAAATTAAAGAATTAATATTATGTTATAAGTATCATTTATATTCATTAGTTAATTAATATTACTATTCATGTGAGGTAGTGATGGAAAACAAATTACATCGATTCATGAGGTAGTGGTCTGATGTACACATGAGTGATGGTTTTGTTTCACATTTTATGAAGAATGAGATATATAAATATTATTACATCAAGAAAATAACATCTAAATATATGGGAGAAACTGATTTTATTATATTTAATTTTTAGGACATAATTGAAGTTTGTAAAATAAGAAGTAAAAAGAGAGATCTTGGTGAAGATGATTGCATTCTTTTAGAAAAACCTCATTTGTATCTCTTCTTAAGGACCCTATGATTGGTATTTTTGGAATACCAAGACCTATATAATGTGTATAAGGATTTTTGAGAGATATTTTTTAGGGGTTGGTAGATCTAAATGCCTTAATAGGATTAAAGTCAAAATAAAACCAAAAAATTACGTTTAAGTAAGTGTTTAGTTAATCTTAACCCTTATACTTTGGTTTAACCCCTTTGCTATGTATTTTTAACCTTAACTACAGTAATAACATTTTCAATCTTAAAAGGTTTTAATTTTACTTATAAGGTAAAAATTAGATCATATATGTCTAAGGGATTAAATTTTAAACCATTACTCATCCTACTTATCCCATTGAAGCATTTTTATGATTTTTAAATAATTTAATAAAATCATAAAATATCATTAATGTCTTTTATTTACACTATTCATTTAATTAGACATTAAATACATAAAGATAAAAAATTAATTAGAATCATAGATCATTAAACATAAATTTTACATTATTATTAACTATAAAATTCATGTGACACTATAAGTCAACCAAAAAATATTACTTTTTATGTTTTTAAAATAATTTACTTTAATTTTTTTACTGGTTACACAAGCACTATGTCGATATTGTATAAGCATTCAATGTAGTTATACCATTACTAAAAATTAAAAATAAATTAAAATAATAAATATGAATTAATAATTCTGAAAATAAACTTTTAGATTCATTAATAACACTTCTTATCTCTATGTGATCATTTAGAAGAAATTAAAAGCAAGTGACATTTTGGAATTTTCTCTTTTTAAAATAATATAAATGAAATTATCATGAGAAAATGGAACTAAAATGCCATATATTTGGATTATTGATGGATATGGTCAATGTTTTAAAATAAAATGAAATAAGGGAAATGGTTTAGTTTATTTTGAGACCTTATCTCATAGTTTTAACCATGTTTTACCCATTTTACGCATACTAGGGTGGAACATACTTACCATCGTTACTATTCATAATGACAAAAAATAAAAGGGGACTATTTATAAAATTTTAAATTCTGAATTAAAAAATTAATTTATCTATTTTTAAATATTAAATCTCTATAAGTTTCATAAACCAATTTTAATATAAATTCTTAAAATAAAATAAAAAATAGTAAAAAATAATGATTTTTAAACATAAAAATTAACTTATATAAAAATCATGAATATTTCTGAATCAAATGGAATTAAATATATTATAAAAAATAAAATGGATCATATTTCAATTTAAAACCAAATCAAAAATATAATGGTCCTTTTAAATTACTTTATTTTATGACAAGAAATGAGACTATTTGAGAAATCCGTATTTTTTACTATTCACTAAAAAATCAATCATTTCATAAAAATCTAAACATTTCTCCTTAAGTTAATTTTGATATTTATATTTAATTTTTTTTGTTAATTTTATAAAATTTAATTTCTAAAAGTGTCATAATTTAATTATAATTTCCATGCACGAAATGCAATAATACCATTTTTTATGAAAATGCATTTTGAAGCTTAAAATGACTTCACTAAAAATTGAGTGCTCATTTCCTCAGAATTTATAAATAAATTTATATTGAGTAGGACCATTATACATATATTTCATAATATAGTTACTCATTTTCATACCCACCAATTCAATGGATAGGTTATAACTGTAGAGACATTGTTTTTTTCCTGGTAGGACTTTGAAATTTATTAAAAAATATTTTCAAAGCAAGGTGATGAGAAAACACATGATTGTGTGGCCTAGTGAGCCCAAAATTAATTTTATAAAAATATTAAAAATATTTTATATCACACATATATTTTTTCATAAATAATGAAATATCTTTTGAATAGAGTCTTGAATAAAAAATATGAGAACACAGTTGAATCCGGAGCATAGGGTTTACCCTAGGTGCGACCTAAAGTTGGTCATAGAAAAATGTTCAGAAAAAGTAACCATTAATAGGTATATTAATTAAATTAATTTATTAAATTAATTAATTAATTCATTTAATACCTAAGACCTAATCTCTTATATAAGTATCCTTCTATGTAAAATTTGTTGGGTTAGCCGCATAACCCTAGGATTATTGATAGGAGGTTCCATCATCTTCACTAATGAATTGAGATGAGAGGATGACCAATATCCAGATTAATATGAATCGAGGCACAATGAATGAAATGGGTCCTCTCAATCATTGGAAACTATGATATTCACTAATGATCAATCCAAATCAAGGTAAGAGATGCCTTTTGTTGGTTTCTACCATCCTTTTAATTAATCGAGCATGAATATGAAATCTAATTTGATTTCATGGAAATTATCAACCTTATCATGAGGCCCATTGATGAATAAATTTATTATTCAATTTATTATCTACTCTTATTCCATGTTTCACACCCTTGATTCCCCAATTTCAATTTTTGGATGAGAACACTTGGCCAAAAATGATTATTACCCTCATTCTTTTCCCCCCATCGTTCTTCACATTCTACACAATTGGGATATGAGGTTTTAGTTCGGATTTTCTAAGTGGGTTTAAGTGGGATCGAACCCCTATATTCATAGAATATTCACAATGAATGAAAATATTTTCAATTAAAGGATGGATTGGGATAGATTTTGGGATGTTGGTGATAAATACCATTGTTTTGGGATTCGAGGCTGAGTGGTAGCAATGGGAAGCACACAAGGTGCATGTGGGTTATGATCAGAGGATCAAAAATATGATTTTCTGTCACTATAGGGCCATAATTTATGACTATAGGAGTTTCATATTGATTTTGGGTTGTCAACTGGTGGATTTTCCAGTGAAGAAGCCAGATCTGGAAACCACGTGAGGGTTCCATAGGTTTTGTGAAAAAGTCGACTGCATTCCATGTAGTCTAAAGATCACATGACATGTAGTCCCATGGCCATGGTGGTAGGGTTTATGGGTGAGTTAAATATCAAATTCCATGTGTGACCCTCACATTCCATGTGACATGATGTTGGAGGCCCGATGTGTACTCTGGGAGTACATGGACACTAACATGTCCAAGCACATGTTGTGTGTTGAAACATGTCCAGTGTAAACAGGCTTGACCTGGAGATAATGGGTAGGCCTCAGATGGATAAGGAACATCATGTAGTACCATTAAACTATGTTTAGTGCTATATATTTAGTGAGCCATGTACCTAGGAGGAAATGAATAGGAAGACGGGTGGGGCCACATGCCATGTTTACCCCTTACATGTCGTTTACTTCCATATTCAACATACACCTCTCAATCTCCTTTGTTCAGACTTAGATTTTGGACCGTGAGTAGCCTATCCTGAATGTTTTTCTATATACAATGAAATGGTGGTTTTTGTAGTGTATTTTGAGATACGATGTGAGATTTTTGAAGAATGAAACTTTTTTTTGGAAATGCTTGATGACTTAAGTGATCAGAAAATATCATTAGAGAGATACCAGAGTGGTACTAGACCTATAGACTAGGGAACATGTCCTCTACCTACTGAGTGGTACCCCCTAAAAGACTATGGAATGGGTCCTCTACTTTATTATTGGTATCCTCTTGACGGACTAGGGTGTGGATCCTCTAACAACTGAGTGGTACCCCCCTTGATAGACTAGGGTATGGGTCATCTAAACTTCTCCCTACCTACTGAATGGTATCCCCCTAAAGGAAAAGGGTGTGAGTCCTCTTCCTACTGAGTGGTTCCCCATGATGGACTTGTGCGTGGTTACTCTATCTATCTACTGAGTGGTACCCCTTGGATGACTAGGGAATGGGTACTCTATCTATCTATCTATTTACTAGGTGGTACCCCCAAATAAACTAGGGAGTAGGTCCTCTACCTAATGAGTGGTACCTCCCTAATAGACTAGGGAGTGGGTCCTCTACCTACAAAGTTTTACCCCTTGACAAACTAGGGTGTGAGTCCTCTATCTATCTAATGAGTGTTTCCCACTAATGGACTAGGTAATGGGTCCTCTACCTACATAATAGTACCCCATGATAGACTAGGTATTGATTCCTCTACTTGTAGATTGTTCCCCCTCGATAGTCAAATATAATGGTGAGGTTTGGGTTCTCCACACGGTTACTACTTCAGACAGACACACAAGACACTGAGCATCATTGATGGACCCTTTGGAACTATTGACAGAATCTTTCCCAAGTATGGTATATGAGATGGAGATCCACTGTCTCTCCCACTTGGGTTTCATCTATGAGAATATATATATATTGTTTTTGGGATTCATTTTATCTCTTGCTTTGGGGTTGAGATGATTACTTATATCTTGTCTCCTATTTCTCCCCTCCTGTTTTTTATCAACCCTATTGGGTATGTATATAATCACCCTTGTATGGGACTTTCTAACATGTTTCATGTCTTATACCGACAACTAATTGGTTAGTTGTGTTTTAAGAAGAGCCTAGGGATACCCACATGTATTTGACCGTGTATGGTGGTCGGGGATTTGAGATCTGGATCCTGTCTCTCTTAGCATTTCTTTGCCAGATATTTTTAGGTTGGGACATATCTTCTGGTTCGACATGTATTTCTCCCCTTTACTTTTCAGATTTCAATGTCACACTATTTTTTATTCCCTAGAGGTTATTACATGCATGTTTTATTCTCTAGATGTTACTGTATTTTAATTTTATTCCTCTACACTTCTACATAGTGATGGTTGGTTACATGTGTATAGGTACTTTAGGAAAATACCTACCATTTTAGTTATGCATTTCAGCACTGGTTTCTATCCCATACCATATTGAGGAGATATTGGGGTAGTTGGAGATTGGTATTCTGCTGAGTATACAGACCCTAGAGGGTCGGGTCATGAAAAATTGGAATGAGTGGGCAGTTAAACCTTGATATGGTTTTTGGAGTTTTTCCCCTTATGAGGTTTGGTTGAGAACTTAGGGAAATAATGTCAAAGTATATCGATTGATGATTTCAGGATAGGTAATCCAATGTTGGTGTAGCAACCAACATATCCATTAACCAAGACTTTGACTACCTTATTGTCAACTCCGAATACTAATACATTGGTTTTAGGGAACATTGGTACATGAATCATATTTGATTGAGTCTTTTGACTGTCCTTGTTGAGTTAGCTCCCCATATATATATGCTCATATTACTGTGGTATGACATGTTTAAAATTTTAGGATGTATCCATGAAGAAAACCATCCAGACTATCAATTTAGGATCATGATGATGATATGATGAATGACGAAGCCTCACTTTAGGGGATATCATGTGTGATCTTTCCTTTAGGAAGGTAGTTAGAAACACCCTTTCTTGTTGATTAACATATTATACCAGCATAGTAGGCTACAGATGCATGCTGGATTAGTATACTTCATAAGTTCCAGTGCCAAAGGACACTGAGGTTCTGTAGTGAGCTAGACCCCAAGGTAGTAGAAGATTGGCTTGAGTCAGTGATTCATGTTTTTAGACTTTTGCAGACCCCGATTGATTAGATGGTTGTGCTGTAAGCCATTTTTTTCCATGGATCAGTAGGGATCTAGTGGATTTTATTCTCACAAACACATGATGAGAAAACACCCTCATGGTATGACTTCCAACTGCTATTTTTTGAGGAGTACTAACCCTCATTCTTATATTCAATTTAGATATATGAGTTGTTAGAGCTACAATAGGGAGGTATGCCCATTGTTTAGTATGCTATAAGGTTCATTAAACTTACATGGTACTATCTTGACATGATTTAGGATAGTTAATTTGAAGAATATAAAATTTTGGAGGGTCTTTATAGAGACATCCATGCTAGTGTGGTACCCCTGTGAATTCCCATGCTTGCTGGAGTGTTAGAGTGGGAACTGGTGATAGAGAAATTCCTATATGAGGGATTCTATACAGTCAGAGCTATAAGTGGGTGTCATAGGACTGAGTCAAATATAACATCTAATAGGTGACATTCGATAGAGTCTTGGTGCAGGATATCCCCTCATTGCCAGACTTAGGCACATTTTAACGCATCATAGGAACTATGTAAAGAATCATGACAGCTCAGAGAGGGTAAATTATATGTATGTGAAAGGTGGGGTCACATGGAATGTGATTTCCCAACATTACATGATAATGAGGGAATATAGATTTCATATGGATCTAATGAAACTATTGTTGATATGGTTCTGCATTTCCCCAATGCTCACGATGCTCTCGGCTCTCTTCCTTCTTCGCCTCCCTCCTAGGGTTTCTCCCATTCCATTGCTTTCCTTTCCATTTTTCTCCTCCCTCGGCTTCGTGCCAACTTTTATCAGGTGCCTTACTAAGATATGGCCTCAATTTACACTACTCCTATCTAGGTTAGATCTGGAGTGGAGGGTACACTGAGGTTTTGGGATATTTTTTGGCAATTGAGGATCCTCTCAGCACTTCTGGACTTCTTCCTTCAGGGTTTCATCCCCTGGTCTCCTTTTAGGGTTTTTTACCTGGTATCCTTTTCCTTGTTTCATTATCGGGTTCCAATCCCACTCTTTTTTCCTTTCTCTTAGTGATTTAGGGTTGATTTTGGGGGGGGGGGGGTTAATTTTATGTTGCTGGTTCGACGTTGGATGTGGTATCAGCATTGGGAGGATTTTGTGATGTATCATGGATGGCATCGACAAAGGAAAGCATCGATTGGTTGGCATATGGAAAGGTTCTTCTTCATTTTGGATTCTACTGTGGCATTGGTTTTTGTAAATGAATTCTTATTAGATGAGTCTCATCTCTTGGTGTTGGTGGGTTTCAGTGGGTTTCGGTGGATTCCGCTTAGAGTCAGCCATAATTTCTATGGCTTGGGGCTGGTGATGTGTGTCACATTTGCATCGCTGCTCAAGGAGGTGGATTCTGAGGTGAGATTTTTTCAAGTATTTTATAGTTTATCACATTACCTGGTTTAAGGTCTCTCAGTCATAGATGGTGTTTCCAGTATTTCTTCCGACAAAAGCCCGTTTTTTATCTGCTTTAGAGCCAGGATTCCACCGTTCCCTCCAAGATTGAGTTGCACAGTGGTCATAAAGGTTATTTGGGAAGTGATTTTGAGTAGGTGTCTTATGGAGGTTATAATGACTATGATAAATCGACAACGGTGAGGTATGAAATTAGTGTAGATGATGATGTTTGGAGTGAATAGTGGTACTGTGTTGGTGAAAGAGGTGTTGTCCTAATGGTGGAGACCCAGTGGTTGATGATGGTCTCGTATCGCTACAGGTCATGGATCGAGGCATTGATGTAGATATTTTGTTTTAAATTTAAACAAGGTGTGTGGTGATGGTTTGAGGCATGGTGAGTTGGTTCTATTTGAATTTTTTGAGTTTTGAAATCTGTGGTGAAATTTGTTTTTGGAGGGTATTTGTTTTTTACTGCTGTGAATGTTTCTGTATGGTTCCCACTTTTCCTTAAAGTGGACTTTGATAAAATAAAAAATGATTTTGAGGAGATAAATATATGGACCACTATGGAAGAGGTAGTTCTATGATCATGGATCTCGCAATCATTTCTAGGACAACCCCCAGGGAGGAGGAGATGGAAGAGGACTAGATGGGGCTCCCATATGAGGAGTTGCTGGTTGGTGGAAACATTATGACCTCCTTCCACCACCACCACTAAGGGATCCATGACTAGATTAGGGAGATGGCTATTAGGGTCATTGTCAAGTATAGTTTATAGAGAATTGTGACCTTGAATCTCATGAGAATACTAAGGGTAAGATATTTTTTTACTATACTCTTTCTTCAGTACTATTAGACACATGTGTGAGTCACTACTTCTTATACTTACTCTTAGTGAAAGATCTAGGTATCCTAGTATAGAATTTATCCCAAAATCTTTTTATTGAGGTTCCTATAGGGTATGCTTCTTTGATTTTTGTTTGTCTACTCGTAGAGAGAACTATCACTTGGTAGAGATATTTTATCATGGTACCTCATCATCATCATGATGGGACCATATGAAATCATCTTGGTTATAGAATTGGTTTCCATGGTCCAATCCTAGATTGATTGTCACCTTAGATGAGTCAAATGCATTGGTATATAAGAGACATGATTCTCCCTTGTGGGTGAGATAGATCTAATGGAAGAGAGAGCGAGTTTTGTAAGCAGGAGGCTACAAACCATCACCCATAAATTTGTGAGTTTATCCCTTGGTATGATGGGTTCTTCAGGAATTTGGATTCCTTTATCCGTGAAGGATTATACAGAAATATTCATTAAGGTCGTTATGAGGCTACCTCCAAGGAAGGATATGGATTTTTTCACCAAATTAAACCTCGATACCATTTTGATATCTTATGCATCATATCAGATGAACCTTACCAAGCTCCAGGAGCTGAGGGTGTAGTTGGAGGACCTTCGAGAGAAGTGTTTTATTGGACCTTGTGTGTACCCCTTGGTAGTTCTGGTTTTGTTCATGGAAAAGGCATATGGGATATTGTGACTTTGTGTTGATTATCATCACATTAACTAGTACAAGATAAATAAAAAGTACCCCTTTTGAGTATTGATGACCTCTTTGATCATTTGTGATGCATGGGATGGTTCTTGAAGATCGATGTCAGGTCCGACTACCACCAGTTGAGGGTCGGAAAGTCTAATATTCCTAATATTGAATTCTAATGTCTCTACAAACACTATGAGTTCCTAGTGATGCCTTTTAGCATGAAAATTTTTCCATGTGTTTATGGATTTGATGAATCATATTTTCTATCCATACTTGGACCGATTTTTAGTCTTATTTAGTGACATACTTATCTACTATGTATTATATGAGGAGCATAAAGAGAACTTTAGGATAGTCCTATACTTTATTTGGGAGGACCATGTTTATGGTAAGATCTATAGGTACTAGTTCTAGATCCATGAGGTTCAGTTTCTAGGGAATTTCGTTTGTGAGCATGGATTATTAGTGGACCCAGCAAGTATTGATGTAGTGATTTTTTGGGAGCCACCCTAGTGTGTGTGAAAGTTTTAGAGTTTTCTTGGTTTGGATGATTACTATAGGAGGATCATGGAAGACTTATCTAGGATTTAATCACCTTTTAACAACCTAACACATAAAGGAAATTTTTTTACCTGGATTGGGTAGTTCGAGAGTACCTTTGAGGAGTTGATGCTAAGACTAGTGAGTGTTCCTTTTTTTATACTACCAGAGGAGGGCACAGAGTATGTAGTGTATTGCGATGACTCTAGAGATTGGATCAGCTACATGTTAATGTAGAGGAAGGAAGTGATCATGTATAGGTCAAGGCAGTTGAGATCCTATGTGTAGAACTACGTGACTCCCGACCTAGAGATGGAATCTGTAGTCTTTTCTCTAGGGATGTGGAGGCACTATCTTCTGGGAGAGTGTATTTTTTAATCATACCATCAGAGTCTCAGGAATGTCTTCACACAAAGAGACTATAACATAAGATGAATTCATTGGTTGGAGTTCCTACAATATTATGACTTTGAGACTATCTATACTCCAGGAAATGGAAATTTTTTGGTATATTACCTTAGTAGGAAGTATCATTCTCACCTGATATAGGAGGATTCTGAGTATTTGGATTCCATGAAGCAAACCCTATTATAGAAGGAGGGTGAAAATTTTCTTTAGTTGATGGTGTTGACTCCTTCACTTCTCTAGCATGTGAGAGATGCTTAATTGGTAGAAATATATTGTGAGGTCCTATGTGACCAAATATCCTTAGGAGAGTCATTAGATGGATTCTATGAAGGATGGAATCATGTCATCCTTTTTCAAGGATGGGCGATGGTTTTGGTCATGATATGAGAGGACGTGATTAGTGATTTTCACACCTATCCTTTGGATTTACATCCTGATGTATGGAATATGTACAAATACCTTTAGTGTTAGTTTTTTTGGGATGGAATCAGATGAAGAGATGATAAGCTCATCTATCGGTGTCTCACCTGTTAGTATTTGAAGACATAGTACCAGGTTTCGACTGGTTTGTTTTATCCTCTTGAGATCCTGAAGTGGAGATGGAATGACATATCCGTGGACTTTGTGAAAGGGATTCCACATATAGAGAGAATCCATGATTCCATCTGGGTGATAGCTGACTGACTTAACAAGTTGGCACACATCCTTTCTACGAGGGATCAGAGATCAGTGGAGAGTTTGGGGAAATTATACATGCTGGACACCATAAACCTTAATGGGGTTCCCTCAATTATTGTCTTTTACTATGATGTGCGATTGACATAACATTTGTGGAGATTCCTATATGAGGAATTTAGAACCTAGATGAGGATGAGTAAAATTTTTCACCTACTAATGGATGGGAAAACTAAGCACACTATCCAGGTGACAAAGGATATATTGAGAGCTTTCGTGTTAGACTTTTTATAGAGATTGGAGGATCACTTACCTTTTATAGATATTTTTATAAAAATATCCATCAATATACTATTGACATGAAAAATTTTGAGGTCCTGTATGGGATACCCTATAGGTCACCCTTTTTCTAGACTGAGATCGGTGATACCTCTCTTGTCAGGAAAAAGATGGTGCAAACGATGATAGAGAAAGTCTAGGTGATCCACGCACAGAAGAGGACAACCCAAAGCCACCGAAAATATTATTTTGATTGATGTTTTAGGCTCTTGGAGTTTGAGTAGGGAGAACACATTTTCCTCAAATTCTCACCAAAAAGATGATTATGAAGATTTAGTCATGGATACAAGGTATCCTCAAGTTTCATCAGGCCATTCAAGATCTTATAGAGAGTTGGCAAGGTTTCTTACCACCTCGCCTTACCCTCATAGTTAGAGCGAGTGTACAATGTCTTCCATGTGTTGCAACTAAGGATATATATGCATGATACTATGAACATTATTTAATAGGGTGATTTAGAAAGCATGGATGGATCCACTTTAATATATCACCTAGTGATGATTGAGTATTGGCAGGATAGGATACTGTGTGGATGGACCATTCCCTGGGTTCGTGTGTGGTAGATGCATGACAACATGTAGGAGTGCTTCTGGGAGCAGTAGAGAAAGATGTAATATTATTATCCCCACTTTTTTTAAGTTGTGATTTTTAGGGATGAAAATATTTAAGGAGGGAATAATTTATAGAATATATTTTTTTATTTTAAGACTTTAAAATATATTAATAAATATTTTTGGAGCGAGGCGGCGAGATGACGCGTGATTTTGAGGCCCGGTGATCCCGAAATCAATTTTATAAAAATTTAAAATATATTTTATATTGCATTCATGTAGATTTTCAGAAATAATGACATATATACTAAATGAATTTTGGAATAAAAAATATGATTTTATGGTTGAATTCGAAGTGTGGGGTTTACCCTAGGCACGACCTAAAGTTGGTTGGCACTAGATGTTTGGATAAGGCAGCTGTTACCGGGCACACTAAGACAATTAAGCAATTAAATTATTTAATTAATTCATTTAATAATAAAGACATAATTTACTCTATAAGTATCCTTATATAGAAAATATCCAAGGGTATCCACTTAACCTTGGGATTATTGATAGGTTGTTCTGTTGTCCTTCATTGAAAACTTGAGATCTGACAATGACTGACATTCGAATTAAGGTGAATCGAGGTGCCTCAAATTTAAAGGGTACTATCCATAATTTAAAACTATTTTATTCACCAAAAATAAATCCCAATTTAGGTAGTTAATGTCTTTTTTTGGTTTTCAAGCTCCTTCTAATTAATCCAAGATGAATCTTGAATCTTATTTGATTTCTCAGTAATTTCCAAACATTATATGAGCCTCATTGATGAATAAATTTCTTATTAAATTTATTATATATTATAATTCCATGTTTCTCACCCTAGATTCCATAATTTCAATTGTTGGTTGAGAATTCTTGTCCAATGTTGATTATCACCCTTTTTATGGTTATTTTCCCCCATTGTTCTTTGTGTTCTTTTTCGTGGGCCTACATGTTCATGGTTCAACTTTGCTGGGCGGATACAAGCATGATCAATCCCTAGGATTCATGGAAGATTCATGTTAAATTAATGGATTTCCAATTTAAGGATGGATTAGGATAGATTTAGGGATGTGATTGATGAATCCCATGGATCTTGGATTGAGTGGTAGTAACGATAAGCATAAAAGGTACATGCAGGCTTCAAGTAGAGGATTGGAACTCTAATTTCTGGCCACTAAAGGACTAAAATTGATGACCATAGGAGTTTTAAACTGATTTATGATGGTTAAATAGTAGATTTTGTGGTAGATAATCCAGATCTGAAAACCACATGAGGGTTCCACAAGTTCAGTGAAAAACCTGACTACACACCATATAGTTTAAACAACACATGACATGTAGTCCCTTGGTCTTGGCAGCTAGAGTTTCTAGGAGAGTTAAATATCACATGTCATGTGAGACCCCCACCTACCATGTGACCTAAGTCTAGTGGCCCAATGTGTACTACGACAGTAGATAGACATGGACATGGCTAGGAACACACTGTATTCTGGCACATAGCCAGCATACATAGGCATGACTAGGAGATCATGGGTAGGCCTCAGGTGGTCAAGACATGCTGTGAAACACCCTTACACTCTATTTAGTAATACATGGCCTATGAACAATGTAATAGAGAGGAAATTACTAGGGAGAGATGCAGGAACACACACCATGAAAACCCCTTACACCGTGTACTTCCCTCTACAACTTATACATCTCATATATCATTTGTTTGGACATAGATTGTGGCCATTGAGTAGCCTATCATGACTGCTTTTTCATATAAAATGTGATGGGTTCTTTTATAGTGGATTTTTAGATATAAAGTTAGATGTTATGAGCATGACACTTCTTTAGGTGATTCTCATTGATGATAGTGAATAGGAAAGTTCATTAGAGAGAGACTGGAGTCGTACCCCCCTTAGGGACTAGGGTGTGGGTCCTTTACCTATTGAGTGGTACCCCCTTAAGGACTAAGGAGTGGGTCCTCTACCCACTGAGTGGTACATGTGACATCCTGAACCCAATTCACTCAATAGTAACTGAACTCGATTGGCCACATGACCTCAAGAGTACATCCATATATTCCATAGGATACTGACTAGTAGTGAGGGTCCATGGTGGAACAATGTGGAGACAATAATCTAATGAAAATAGTGTAGGAAAATGGTATAATCATATAAATCAACAAAGAAAACATGATAGATAACTAAAAAATGTAAGAGTAAACACTCATCATATAAATAACCAATTAATCACATCCATCAATGTCATAAAAAAATGATGATCATGGAATGCTATAAAAAATTAAATACTAGCAGACATAGAGATAGTACACATATATAAAAGTATACCAAAAAACCAAAAGTACCAAAAGGGTATTTCCATATATAATCACAATACATAGCTTGGTCCTATGCTCCCCCACTCCCATGATACAATAAATCAATCATCGATAGCTGGGTGATTTCCCCTATCCCTAACTCTATCCAAGAGGTCTTCCCAGGTACCAATTGATACCCCATACAGTGTGTGAGATAAACTAATAGGCCACCACCAATAGTGTCTAATTCCATCTAGTGTGTGAATATATGATAAACAGTTTTAAGGTAATAATAAATCTATAAATGAAGTGCAATATATAAATAACCCACATAGGTTTGGGTTCCCATGGAACTCATTTCCCCTGCTACCTTCCTTGGACGAATTTTAAATATCACTAAGTATTCAGTATTTCATGATTTTATTTAAAATAATGTCTCGGGACATGTCTTGTAGCCTAAGCATCCCAATGAATCATATCTAATTAAGATGTGTATAATAAGTCCATCACATGGTAAGGCTATGACCGAATCTAAGCTTGTTCTTTGTCTTGGAAGATGTGTCATGTATTTAATTCATTATCATTATAAGAAACCTGAGCCTTTCCTTGGCGTTCCTAGTTTGGAACCCAGGTATCGATCTAGGAAAAAAATTAACCCATCACCATACAATCCCATCCTAGGAATTCATTATGGGAATCCTGATATTGCTCTAGGTGAGGTATATATCCACCCCCTATAAGTCTATCCTTGGAGGTCCACAAAGGTATCCCAAGTGTCCCTCATGGAATATAAAATGATTTTCCATCAAATTCCATCCTTGGACATCCAAATTGGGATTCCAAGTATCACTCATAATAACAGACTTCTCTCTGAGTCCATTCTTCGAAGTGCACATAGGGAGTCCAAGTATCACTCATGAAAATAAAGTTTCACCCAAGGCACATGATAAATTAATTTTGAAAACATCGAATTAGTTAATCCTGAAGATTTTATTTATGGTGTTCCAAGTTGGAACCCATATCCCACTCTCAACACAAAAATATTAATGGTAATGGGAACAAAGTCTAACCATACCATTTAAGTTCACATTTAATTCAATCGAAAATCACATTTATATAAATAATTAACTCACTTGAAAAGGTGGAACAACTAAGGCATAGGCTTAGAAGGCCTAGAATCACATGAAACCCCCCATTTATCATAATTGGGCATCGTGGTTTTAAAGAACATCTCAATCATAAGCAATAAGGATAATGAAAAAAGTATTATGGACATGGTCTTCCACTCCCTATTCATTTAATTCAATTATATTTTAATCATTTAATTTAAAATCCAAAAGTAAGGGATAAATAACATACCTTAAAAGTTTAATCAATTTCATAAGCCACCTATGGTTGTTTTATCCATTTAAGAAACACACCAAAAGGGGTGGTTAAATTCAAGACCCTTAACCATTATTTATAATTAAAGGGTTCTCATGGGTCACATAGGTCAAGCCTACCCATTTAATTTAAGAATAAACCCATTTAATAAGTATCGATTGAAAAATCTAGTATGCAGTATAATGAAATATATATATACACCAAGACTTTGAGGAGAAATCATTATAACACCTACCTCATCTTGGTATTCAACTCTTAATTTGATGTTGTCCTCTAATCTGGGCTAGAACAGAAGAAATCGACCAAAAAGAAAAATGCCCTCAAAATAGTGCATATAATATCACACTAAAATAACTCCATAGAGAGGAAGAATAATGATGAAAGGTTCAAGAGGAATGGAGATCTTAATAATGGTTATCCAATGAGACAATTAGCAAGTGATTCAGAATTCAAATAGAGAGGAATAATCAATGCCTATATTTAGGATTGAAAGAGAGATTCCACATGAGAGGAAGGTTCTTTGTGTTGGAGGAATATAAAATGAGGGGTGTGGATTTAATTGAATCAAGGTAAAAAAGGTATTTTTTACACTTTTATGTGGTTAAATGGTTTGGTTACACAGTTTTCCAAACCATGTGCCAATCACACACACCCCACTACCTAGGGATCACACCCGACATGACCTATATCACATGTTTAGACAAACCATTTTCCTCCTATGAACACCCTCTATCTTATCCCTATACGGTCCAAACCTTCGTCACACGGTTTGGACAAACTGTATGGAACCCTAATAGGGTTTCACAGATTGATGTATATGGTTAGCACTAAATATGTGCTAACCCTATGCCTCTAACATTTACTCCATAACTTGGATCTCTATGCTCTAAGAAATACATGAAAATACTCATAACTTACATGAACTCATTAGGAACTTACATAAGGATAAAATTATGAGTTTAATCCAAAATGTAAAGGATGCATACCTCATAGAAAATTTGGGTTCTTACATTCTTTCCCCCTTAAATAGATTCATCCCCAAATTTACATTCCAAGTGTGGTAAAGCATCGTGTGAGAATAATTCCAACCACTTGGCACATATGTTGGTCTATTTCTCTCATGTCTCATAATGTAAATGATTGTGTTGTAATATAAATAATACTAAAGGAACTGTCCAACCTTAGATAACCTTAATTATTCAATCACCAACATAGATAGGATGCTCCTCAAAGGATGCATCGACCTCCAAATAAACATCCTCTAGATGAATAATACATGATAGATTAGAATGATATCGATGAAGTTGAGATACATGGAAGATGTCGTGTATGTTCCGGTACCTATGTGGTAACTGCAACTTATAGGCTGCTAGATTGAATCTCTATAGATCCAAAAGTACCCTAGGTAATGAGTCTATAACTTCACTTGATTCTGAATCTATTTATACCCCATTCTAGGTGAAAATATTAAAAAATATTGACTCCCCACCTTGAACTCTAGTGGTCAATAGTGATGATCGGTGTATGACTTCTTTCGAGACTATTTTTTAGACATCCACTTCATAATAAGCTGAACCTTCTCTGAAGTCTCCTAATTGAGATGAGGACCCATTAGTACTACTTCTCCTTCCTCTAGACAACATAGGGTCGAATGTAACAACGTATTGTAAAGGGAATCATAAGGATCCATTTGTATGGTCACCTAGAAGTTGTTATTATAAGAGAAATCAGAGATAGGAAAATGTTTCTCCTAATAACCTCTAAAATTAAGGATTCATTCTTGGATCATATACTCTAAAACTTGTATCGTACACTCTGATGGATTGTCGGTATATGGGTGATAGGTTTTACTCAGCAGTACCTATGAGCCCAATGCCCTCTACAACCCCTTCCTAATCCATGACATGAAATGAGCATCTCTATCCCATACGATAGAATGTGGAACCTCATGGAGGTATATGACCTCATGAATGTAAATACTCATGAAATCAACCAATGAAAAAGACTCCCAAATAAGAAAGAAATGGGAGACCTTTGTAAACCTATCTACGATCAAACATATAATGACATTTACTTAAGGTGATCTAGAAGATTCTGTCACTAAATACATGTTGACATATTCCCATTTCCAATCAAGAATAGGAAATGGATATAAAATCTCCACTGGGCACTAGTGTTCTAGATTTACCTACTGATAGGTGGAATTCTGATTAACAAACCCATCTATCTCCCATTTCATCCCCAACCACTAGTACTGACAGCGTACTTCATGATACATCTTGGTAATACTAGGATTTAATACCCATGTTGAGGCATGGGAATCTCACATAAACTCATATCAGACATCTATATGAACCTAGACATGTACATGGATTCACAAGATATCATCCTCATCAAGGACCCTACCAAGTGGCAGGTCATCACCCGCAACACTCTCTTGTGGGATTAAGCACTCGAAATATAATAAATATGTCATCTTCACTCTCTCTATAAGGGAAGAGGTCACTGATAATGATGAAAATACAGACTATCCATGATGGTCTTGAACCTCTATATGTATATTTAAAAATATGATCATAAGATTCCACTCACTACTGGAATCTTGAACTGCCAGTTTTTGAGTCCCCCTGCTTAGAGAATCAGAATTTTTTTCCCTTTTTGGGAATATAGGCAAGATCAAAGTAAATATAATTCATGAATTCAACCCACATTCATTGCTTGAGATTTAATTCATTTTTTGGAAATATGTATTTGAGGCTTTTGTGGTCTGTAAACACCAAAAAAATCTCTCCTAGTAAATAATGCCTCCAACATCACAAGGTGTGAACTACAACGAACTTGAGATCATGAGTTGTGTAGTTCCTATCATGTGACCACAAATGATGAGACCCGTATTCTATGAGTCAATCCTCCTACATCAGAAATGATCCTAGAATAATTCATGGTGTATAAATATAGAATATATAGTATATTCTCAACTCTAAAATAATCAAGATCTATGCTGAAGTGACTCTCCCTTTTATCTCCTGAAAGGATCTCTCATGGGCTTCTGACCATATAAACTTTACACCCTTATTATTCAATCTTATAAGAGGTACTACTAGGCATGATAAGTCTAGTATGAAGTGCCTATAATAACAATCTAGCTACAAGAAACTCTTTATATCAAATATGTTCTTGGTATATTCCCAAGAAAATGTATATCTCACCTTCTATGGGAAAACTGATACTCCTTTCTCCAGGATAATATATCCTTAGAAGTGAACTTTATCCGTCCAAAAGTTTCACTTTATGATATTAGAATATAACTTATTATCTCTCAGTGCATCCAATAAAATCTTAAGATGTTTGGCATGGTTGTGTCATGTATGAGTATACACTAAGATTCCATCCATGGATACCACCACAAATGTATCTAGATATGAATGGAAAGATTATTTCATTAGTTCCATGAAAACTGCTACTACATTCTTGAGACCGAATGGGATGACTAAATATTTATACAAGGCTTATATACTATGGAATGATTTATGTGGCATATTTAATGGTTTAACATGCACCTGATGATAACCTGATCTCATATTTATCTTAGAGAGAACCCTTTCTCCTCGGAGTGGGTTGAATAGACATTCTATACGAGGAAATAGATACAAGTTATTAACCATAAGTGGTTTTAAAAGATGATAATCCACAAAAATCCTGAGAGCACTGTCTGAATTTTTAACAAAAAGGACTAGTGAACCCCATAATAAAGAAATGGGTCATATAAAACCTTTATCTTCCAAATCTTATAGCTTATTCTTGAGCTTCTGAAACTTAGTGTAATCCATTCTATAAGGAGTAATGGATACTGATGCAGCTCCTGGAACTTTCTTGATGGAAAACTCTACCTTTCTCTCAAGAGGTAGTCCTAAAGAGTAATCTAGAAAAATTTCCTTGAAATAATCTTCCACTAGATGGATATACACCTGACACCTTCCCTGATCATCTCAATATAAGCTAGAAATATGGACTGTCATCCAATCCAACCCATTATGCTTAGGTCTAGCTCAGCTCGCCTAGACATTCCATTCACCCTTGTGGAAAAAACCTTCCCTCTAATGATGTAAAAGTCACCATTCGATGATATAAATAAACATAAGTATGATAGGGAATGAACCAGTCCATATTGAGAATCATATGAAACCTTATAATCTCAAGGAAAAAGAGATCCCATATGAAGCAACACCTACCGATATCAAGGGGGAAATACCTGAACTGAAATACACTCTCTGATCATATACCCAATGGATTATCAAGTGTCATAATGCCACAAAAAACTAAACATTGAGCCCAAGGATCTCTAAATTAGGGACAAATATGAAGGAATGGGAAGCACCTATATAAAAAAGAGTAGATACTAAAGTAGAGGATACTACTATAGTACATCACATTGTAGAAGATTATGAACCCTACTCCTCATGTATCAACTGTATTGCATACATCTATCCTGATTCATGGCCTTGAGATATAGCCTGTCTAATCACAGTAGGTATACTCTACTTGAATTGTAAATTTAGAGTGTGTCTACCTCGATCATGACCACTACCTTGACCTGATCATCTAACCACACCCCATCTTGCTGCTTGAAAAGAATCTACTGAACCCACTCCTAAACATGGATTCAGTTCAGACCCTATTTCACTGGATACTAGAGGGAAAATATTAGAAAAATATGTGAATACGACCCATCTTACTGCATGAATGGAACTTGACTAGGTCCCTAAAACACAAAGGTATCATATGTCTAGGTCTACCGTACTAATGGCACCTCACCTGGATACTCAAGTACACACTCTAGCTACTAATATCACCATTTTTATGCTACAAAAGACACTTCCCATTGTTGGTTGATGTAGTTCTAGATCTAGGTTTTGAACTATCCTGGCTCACACCCCCGTCCTCTCTCAGGTTATGCTCCATGATCAGTGCCTGATTCACTATCCCAGATATGGAAGTTAGATGAAATACATTCACCTATGATCAAATTTCATACATGAGACCATCCACAAATTTTCTAGATAATGATATATCATCAACTAAAAGAATAGGTGTGAAATAATGGTTCTCCATGAAATGGAAAGAATATTCCATGAATGATAATGCACTATAATCCAAGTTCATAAACTCTTGGGCTCTATTTTCCCTCAACATCTCAGGGTATAAATAATCAAATAAGGACATATGAAAATACCTCTAAGCCATATCCTGACAATGACCCATCTGAGTAATAACATCCCATTGTCTCTTGGAAGAATCCTAAATCATATACATAGAAATATTCACTCTTCTATTGGGAGGTGTCTCAATATTCTAAAAAATCGATAGCATGACCTCTTACTAAGAATCTATAACACGTGGTCCACCATCCCCTAAAAAGATTGGAAGATGATGCTATTAAAACTCACATGTCGACTCTTCCATAGCCAGTTCAGGTCCCTAAGGTCAGTGAATAATTTGTATAAAGTGTTGTAAACCCTATCGAAACTAGGAATGAGAGCCCATATCATGTATAACTAGTGGTTACTCAAGTGGAACTACTAGAGGTTCTTCTGGTGACCCAGGACCCAAAACCTCCAGAGCGTGTTCATCACCACCCTCCTGGCACAAGACTCGAGGCCATCATGGTGGCATGTATCTAAAAATTACAATGGAATACCTCAATAAATGATTTAATAGTAACTGTAAGCACATATATAAGAATAGGATAGGTATAATCCTCACTGTATAAAAGTCACACCCCTCTACCTACTCCTAAAGCTAGGTCTGGGTGATGTACAAATCATAATGAAATTAAGAGACACTGCCTAATTCTCTCTACTGAAGTCCGGCCTGGGTCAATTCCTATGATATAAGTCAAAGTATCTAGTATACAGAGTGAAAATTGCAAGTTATATAAGAAAAAACCCTTTAAATTTCAATTTTAATCCCTATTTTGAGGTGACCATTCATTTTAGAATTTATATTCATTTTAAGTTCATACTCATTTACATAGAAAATATCTTAAAATGGTTGAATTAAATAGATCAACATTTCATGTTTATAGGGACCCATACACCTTATAAATTGAAATTTGGTGTTCATTTAATCACAACCAACTATTTATCCATTACCTAAATGAAATGTTAGCATAATTTCATGGAAATAGAAACAAAGTCACCAAAACATGCTATAAGAAATACACACATTAAATAAATGTGGCATGGTATAATGCATGAAATATAAGTACTAAAATGCCTATCATGATGAAATATGCAATACAAACTTTCCATATTGGCTAAGGGTAAAAATCCATAGTCATAAGAAACATAAAACATCAATTTCATCACCCAAAGGTGAAATTAAGGAAAATATAATAATTAAATTCTAGAAAAAAATGTCCCATACTAGGTAATTTGGATCTTCACTATACATGGTTTATCTACTCCCATGAAAATGCTCATGACCAAATCGTAAAACATCCCATTTCTCCTTTATACCATCCTAAATAGTAAGGAAATGAAAAGAAACCTCTGACACCACTTTGTGATTTACTGAATGCAGTTCACTTAGAAGTAACCTAACCCATTTGGCCACATAATATAAAGTGCACCTTCCCGTATTCCAGAGGCTTCTTAATAGATATAAGGGTCTATGGTAGAATAGTGGTGAGACTATACCCTCATTATCAGAGTGTGTCACAACCGTATAATCATATTAATCAAAAACAAAAGCACGAGAGATAACTGAAAAATGAAAGAGTAAACATCAATCATATAAGTAACCAAGTAATCAAACTCATCAATTTCATATCTTAAGTGATGATAATGGAATGCTATAAAAAAGGAAATACAAGTAGACATAGAGTAGATACACATACATACAATTATACCTAAAAAACTAGAAAGTAAAAAAGAGTATCTCTAGATATAATCATGAGCCATAACTCAGTATAGTGATCCTCCAGTCCCATGATATAATAAATCAAGCATTGGATTCTGGGTTCTTTACTCTATCCTACATGGATCCCACAGGTCTTTGTAGGTACCAATCAGTGGCCCATATAGTTTGTGAGGTATAGTCTGTAGGAAAACACCAAAGGTTTCTAATTCTATCAAGTCTGTGAATGTATAATAAATAGTGTACAAGAAATAATAAAGCTGTAAATGAAGTGTGGTATATAAATAACCCACATAGGTGAAGGTTCCCATGGAACACCTGTCCTTTACTACCTTCTTCATCATAATATGGAATATCTATGAGTAATTAGCCATTCATAATTTAATTTTTTAATAAAGTATCGAGACTTGGATCATATCCTAAGAATAACCCATGAATCATATCTAATAAATATGTGTATAATAAGGCTATCACAAGGTTAGGCTCTGACCAAACCCAATATTGTGATTTTTCTTGATAGACACATCCTATATTTAATTTATTATCATTATAAGAACCTGATCCCATCGTTGGTGTTCCTAATTTGGAACCCAGGTATCACTACAAGAATAACATGATCCCATAACCTTACATGATTGTCCTAAAAATTCCTCATGGTAACCCTGGTATCGTTCAAGGTGTGGTATATAGTCACCACCCTCTAAGTCCATCTTTGGCGGTCCACAAAGGGAGAACAAGTGTTACTCATAGAATATAAAATGATCTTCCATTAAATTTCATCCTTAGTATTCTACATATTTATTCTAAGTATCACTCATGTCATAATAATAGTCTTCCCTCAGAGTCCATCCTTGGAAGTCTATATAGGGAGTCCAAGTATCACTTGTGGAATATTAATAGTCTAGATTCCAAGTTAGTCCTTCCGATGTGTTCATATGAGAAACCATGTGTCACCCAAGGCACATTGTAAATTCATTTATAATACAATTAATTAGTTAATATTGAAGACCCCATTTACAGTGTTTTAATTTAGAACTCATCTCTCACTCTTCACATGAAAATATGAATGTCCATGGGCCCAAAGACTATCCATACCACTCGAGTTCACATTTAATTCATTTGTCTATCACATTTATAAAATACTAACTCACCTAAAAAGGTGGAACAACCAAGTCATAGGATTATAAGGCCTAACATCACATGAAACCTCCCATTTATCATAATTGGGAATCGTGGTTTTAAAGAAAATATCAAGCCTAAAAGAGAAGGATAATAGGAAAGGGATTAGGGACGTGGTCTTCCATTCCCTCTTCATTAAATTCAATTATATTCTAATCATTTCATTTAACATCCCAAAATAAGGGGTAAAGAATATACCTCAAAAGGTTAATCAATTTCATAATACAGCCATGGAAGTTTCATCCATTTAAGAAATACACCCAAATTGGTAGTTATATTCAATCTCCTTAACCTTTATTGATAATTAAAGGGTTATTATGGGTCACATAGGTCAATCCTACACAATTAATTTAAGAATTAATCTATTTAATAAGAATCACTTGGAAAATATAGCATTCGGAACAATAACATATTTATAAACACCAAGTATTTGAGGGGAAAGTAAGAGACCAGCTACCTCATCTTGGTAGTCGAATCCTCATCCATTGTTGGCCTCAAATATTGGATAGGACAGAAAAAATTGATAAAAAGGATAACACCCTGAAAATGAGGCATATAATATCATACCAAAATAACACTATCAAGAGGAAGAATAATGAAGAAAGGTGTAAGAGAAATAAAGCTATTACTAGTGGCTATCCAATGAGACTAACGGTAAGCGATTCAGACTCTGATCAGAGAAGAATCATCAAATACCAGTTTTAGGATTAAAAAGAGCTTCCATGGGAGTTTAGGGTGCTATGCATGGGAGGAGAATAAAAATGAGGGGTGAGGAATTAATATAATAAAGGATAAAATGTAATTTTTTTCACGGTTAAGTGGTATCATAGTTTGATTTCATAGTTGGCAAAAACATACGCCAACCGTGTACACCCCACTACCTAGGTAGAATATCCCTCATGAAATACAGTTCATGGTAAGAAAAACCATGTGTAGCTCATGCACACCCTTTTTTTACAGATCTGGATGATGTAAAACTCCCTCACATGGTTTCAAAAAACCTTGTGGTGCCCTAACTGGGCCACATGGTTTAAGGGGAACATTTAGCACTAACCATGTACTAACTGTGTGCTTCTAGTGTTTCATCTAAAAGGAAGAGATCTAGGCTTTGAATAATCCCCGAAAACCCTCATAAATCCTCTTACCTCATTAGGAAATTCCAAAGGGATAAAAGTAATAATTTATTCCAAAATTTAAAGGATACATACCTCAATGAAAAGATGTGTTCTAACAGTACCCCCCGAACCCCCCCATGAACTATGGTGTGGGTTCTATAACTACTAAGTGGTACTCTCTGATGAACTAAGGTGTGGGTCCTCTATCTATATTTATAATTACTAATTGGTACCCCTTGATATATTAGAGAATGTTTCCTTTACATAATGAGTGGTACCCACTATTGGACTAGGAAATGGATCCTATATATATCTATTGAGTGGTTCCACATAATAGACTAGGGAATCAATACTCTATATTTCTATCTACCTAGTGGATGGTAGCCCCGAATGGGCTAGGGTGCGGGTCCTCTACCTATGGAGTGGTACCCCTTAATGGACTAGGGCACGTGTCCTATAACTACTATGTGGTACCCCTTGATAGACTAGGGTGTGAGTCCCCTATCTATCTACTCAGTGGTACCCCCTGATAGACTAGGTCATGGGTCCTATACCTACTAAGAATCACCCCATGATGGAATAGGGCATGATTCATCTACCTGGAGATTATTCTCCCTAAACTGTGCGGTGTAGAGGAGAGGAGTGGGTTTTCCAGATGGTTACTACTTTGAACAAACATACAAGATACTGGGAATCATTGATAGAACCTTTGGAACTGTTGGTCGACTCCTCTCCTGGCATGGGATATGAGATGGAGACACACTTTCTCTCTTTCTTGGGTTTCTTCTATGATCATATATATATATATATATATTTATTGGGATTCATTTTCCATCTCATTTTGGGGTTGAGTTTATTAATTTTATTGAGTCTTCTATTACTCCCCCTCGAGTTTTTGGGGTGTCCGACTGGGTATTTATATACTCACCCCTTCACGGGCTTTGGCAATGCATGTCCTATCTTATACAGACAAAGGACATGTCAACAATGTTTTTAGAGGAGCATTGGGATACTCGGGTGAATTTGACCACATACGGTGGTTGGGGATTGAATATTTAGATCCTGTATCTCTCAACATTTTTTCTAGATATTGTCAGGTTAGGACATTTTTTTCTAGTTAGGTGGGTATTTTTCCTTTTTACTTTTCAGATTGCACTATCACACTCTTTTGTATTCGCTATAGGTTATTATATGAATAATTTATTCTATAGAATTTATTTTAATTTATTATTATTCCTTCTCACTTCTCCACATATTTGGTGGGGAGTGTGCATACATGTACTTTAGGAAAATTCCTCCCATTTTATTTATGACTTTTGGTGCTGGTCTCCAGGCCCTGACATATAGAGGCAGGCTTGGGGTAGTTACAATTTAGTATTACACTAGCTAGGTGGGCCCCAATGGGGCAGGTCATGAAAATAATATTCACATTTAAATAATGGTATTTTTATAATATATCTTAATCCACTTAAAGTTTGGTGGTGTGTCCCAGCTCTAGACATCAACCTAAGGGAGTAGAATCATGATGCCCCACTAGAGAGGAATGATACATTTCCTTTACATGTGTCATGAAGAATAGCATCTATATATTCAACAAAGTTAATATATAAGGGGTGAGTAATCATACATAATATCCATTCCCTAATAGACTTCCCACACATTCCATGAGGAATAGAAATAAGTTCAATCATGGTTTATACAAAATAGAGGGTGAGAATAATATACATTTTACCATAAGAGAATAGTTTGAGAAACATAATTGAATTAAACCGATTTATTCATTATCTCTTTACACTTGGAATACCTATCCCTTGATTCTTAGAAACCCATACAAGTATTCCTAATGAAAATCCAAATACTCTTAAGCAGTGATCCGTACTTCAATAATTCATCACTTGGTGATATACCCACATGCCTCTAGTCTGGAACTGAGCACCAAATCCATACCAATAATTCCCCGTACAATGAAATATGAACCCACACCACCATGTATTCCAATACCATATCCCATAATTAATTTTATAAAAACCCAAATATTTCTTAATTTTCAAAAAATCACTAAAATAAAATTTCATTCTCAAAAAATTAAAATAAGGCTTCCATATGGTTTGAAAAAAATTCTTTACGACAAAAACCATATAAAAAACAAGAAGTATGTATTTATTATAGCCATGGAAACAAATATTTTCATAAAATGTAAGGAAATGGTTTTCTATTAGAAATCAAAATAAGATATTTTATAGATATAAGCCTTCCAATTCATGAAATAATGGGGTTATAGAGAATCCACCTACCTCAATCCAATTGCACCAAAAAATGATAGAGATAACTAGACTACATTGGCAACATTATTTCTCACAAAAAGCACCACAAGTGACCGACATAAAGATATCCAGGATCACACTAAAAATATAGATCTAAAAAAACATTTCCAAGGGGTAAATTGAAGGCTATAAGAGGTTATTCCTTCTCAAAACCACATAAAATGACCTCAAAAAACAATCGGCTGAAGATATGTCACTCCTCACCCAAAAATCTACATGCGAAACAACAAAATTCAAAATAGGTTGACTATTTCCATGACCTGGTGGAGCCAGCATGACCGTGGTTACTTTGGTTTTCTGACACCCTAGAAGCACAACATGACTAACCACCATGATTAGTTGCAAAACCAAAAGTTTTTTTGTATCACCACAACCTTGACCATGGTGTAGTGTGAACACCATGTCCGTGTTACACATCGAAGAACCTAGGGATCCTTGACTTCAACCACACCCAACATCTACCCATTTTATCCCCACCATGTTTCATATAAACATTCCAAATAAAAAATTACCACCACCATGATGTGTTGTTGCCTGTGGTAGACCTAGAAAAGGCCAACCACTCCTAAACCCTCTAAGAAACTCACCCAATATCCCCAAACCCAACTAAAACCATGAAAAAGGATTTAAAACACTATGAGAATTAGAAAATACCTAAAATCAAGGGTGTTACATTATCTTCACCATTGGTATTTTTGTTATTAGAAAGATATAGGTTGACATTGATTTTAAAGAGATCGATTCATTGTTCTAACATCTCTTTCTCACTTTCTAAAGTTTCCTTCTGAATCTGACCATGCTTCCATAAAACCCACACCAAACCGATGCTATTTCCCCATAATACTTTTTTTGTCCATCCAGAATCCATATAAGCACGTGTATCAAAGTATAATTAGATACAAGATCAATGTGTTACCATCAAATTACAAGGTCCATATCAGGTTGGTACTTTTTCAATTGAGATACATGAAATTTATTATGTATGAAGCTAAATCACAGTGGTAAATCCAACATATATGACAAATCACCAATCTATTCTAGTATTTTGAAAGAACCGGTGTACTAAGGATACAATTTACCTTACTTAACAAAATTTTAGTTCCCTATACTTGGAGAGACTTTCAATAACACATGATCTCCCAAATAAAATTATAATTACCAACAATGATTATCTATATAATATTTTAAATGATTTTGAGCTTTTAGCATCCTTTTCCTAATCATTTGATTTTTTTTCAATCATTTATTGAACAAAGCTAGGTCCAAACATTAATGTTTCTCCAGTATCTACCCAAAAAAGTGGATAATGACAAGGATAACCATACAACACTTGAAAAATATCCATATTTATCAATGTATAAAAATTATTGTGGTATGAGAAATCCATTAATGAAATATGATCCCACTATGAGCCTCCAAAATATATAACACAATTTTGGAGTATTTATTTTGAGGTTTGGATCATTTGTTCTGATTCTACATCCATTTGATGATGATAAGGCATGCTCTTGGTCAAATGGGAACTCAATGCTTTCAATAAATATCACAAATTCCAAGAGGTAAAATGAGAATATCATATGAGGATGATCAAAACTGTTATTACATGAAACTTTATGACCTCACGAATATAATGTTTTTCCTTTTCATCCATGATATTAATTCAAAAAAATGTATTAACTGAGCCTAATTTGGAAACTGATCCACAATAAAATACATGGAATCATGTTTTTAGACCTTTCATGGTAAACTTGTGAAAAAATACATAACTATGTACTCCCATTTCTAGAAAGAGATAGGTAAATATTACAATATACCAACTGGTCATTAGTTTTTAGCCTTAACCTGCCAACAAGTGAGGAATCTTGAGACATAATCTACCTCTTTTATTTTTGTGTCTTCCCATTAGAAACGAGTTTAAAATGCATTATAAATATTCTGAATTCTTAGATTAATAACCAATTTTGAGTGATGAAAATTTGAAATTAGTGGCTCCTTAGAGGACTGTGAAATGAAAAATAGATCTTGAAAATGTAAAAAAGAGTTCTCATGTTGTTTCCATACATCAATGGTCTCCCCACCATTACTTTTGATGTTATGGTAAGGAAATTTGGATTTTTTTGAGAATCCATCACTTTCCCTACCAAGTCAGGAATAAGAGTCCCCAAAAAGAAAAACATGACTTAATTTTGATCTGTGTAATCCAAATTCATATCATCAATCATATCTACAAATTTCCACTAATCATGATCTTTGTTGGAAAATTGATTGTATGCCTTTAATATTAAATAATCATCCATATAATTCTCTTTTATAGGTGTATAAAAAATATCAGAGTCAAACATCTAGGGATATTCCATCCATCGTATTTGTCTTTGGTTTAAATATATTTGTGAAAATATATATTTAAATATTTTATGGTTTTTGAACACAATGGATTTCTCACCAAAGAGATAATGGCCCCACATTTTCAAATCATGAACCATCATAGCTAATTCCAAGTCATTTTTAGATAATTACTTCCATGAATTCATAACTTCCATGATACATAAGCCACCACATGATCTCGTTACATGAGAATACAACCAAGTCTAGATCCATATGTGTCACGATAAACTACATAACCCTTCACAGGTTCTAGAAAAATAAGAATGGGTGTATAATTTATCATTTCTATTAGATCCATAAGGATTGTTGACAATCCTCACTCTAATTAAATGAAGTTCCCTTTATCATGACCATTTTCATATGATATGTGAGTTACAAGAAGTAACGAACAAAGTGATGATAGAAACCTTCTAATCCAAAAAATATAAGTATCTCAAAGACATTATTTAGTGGTTTCCATGATATATCAGCTTCTATCTTTATAGGTTCTACTTATATACCTTTCTAAGAAATTACACGTCCAAGGAAGTATGCTTCTTGTATCCAGAAATCAAATTTTAATTTTTTTCATACAAAAAAAGATCTCAAAAAATTCTCAACACAATCTCTAAATGTTATTTATTTTCTTTCTAAGTTTGATAATGCACCATAATTTTAGACAAAAATAAAAAAATGAAAGATTCTAGGAACCACTGGAAGACATGATTAATCAATTACATGAAAACCACTGGTGTATTCGTACAACCAAAGGGAATGAAATAATTTATAATGACCATAATATATATATAAATCTATTTTTGAAATTTACTACTTCCTAACCTGGATTTGGTGATACCCCAAGCACAAATCAATTTTAGATAAGCATTGGGACCAATTAAATTGATAAAAAATATCATCAATATGAGGTAGTAGATATCCATTCTTTATCATAACCTGATTATAGTTATGATAATAAATACAAAGTTGTAATGATCCATCCACCTTGTTGAAGAAAAAGAACTGGAGCAGCCCCAAGCGATGTACTAATCTTATGGATCCTTTACTTTCCAATTCTCCAAATAATATCTTCAACTCCTTTAACATCACTGGTAACATTCTATATGATGGAAGTGAAATAGGATTTTTCACTAAAAGGATACCAATCAAAAATTAAAATTCCATTTTAGGTGGGAAACTGGTGAATTTTTTGGGGAACACATCAGGATAGTGATCCACAATGGTAGGAAAATCCCTAGTATCAATTATGTCCTTAGTCCCCAAAGTGACCAAAAATAATTAATAAGAAATAATTCTTACCATTGGTGATAAAGGTCTTCCTTTTCCAGTCTCTACATCCCAATCTCCTTTAAATAGATGCACGATCCCATTAGGGGATGAAATATTTAATTGTCAAGAATAAAAATCAATATGGACCTTGAAATCCACTAACCAATCAATTCCCACAATTAGTTCAAATCTATCCATGTCAAAAAGAGAAAAGTACCATTCAAACTATGCTCCTATGATGGTTGTAAAATAAGTTTCACATTTAAATCCCCTACACTCTCACTTCTCAATGGTTTTTGGATAACCATAATGTGTGACATCATCTCAATATGAACCTATATTTTATCATTGTAACATGAAGAAATAAAAGAGTGAGATGCACCCGTATCAATCAAAACTCATATAAGATTTGAGTTAATAAGAATGGTACCTCATACAGTAAAAGGACTTGATTGGTATTCTTTTATCATCTTCTCTGCAACACACAAATCTTACTCACCCCCCCTTATTCCTTGCTTATGTGTTGTGAATTCATTGATTGAGGAGTTGGGGTGTTCCTGGAATCTCCTGAATTATCTTGGTTCTAACTGTGTGATTTTTTCTAACGTGATCTTCCAATTGATGTATAATATGTCTAAGATACATGATATGTATTTCCAACAACTGACTCCACAACACTATGCTAATAACCCTAGATATGTACCATCTTATTATAGTTGTGACATGCTATAGGTGGCATTGTACAATATCACTTCATATACTAAAATAAAATACGTTGGAAACATTCTGGATAGATACTTCATCATGGAGGAAATTTAACTGATTAAGTGGTTCGATTTTGAGATGCTCCACCACCTTGGAAGTAGATACCCCTCGTCTTGTTATTCTCAACATTAGAGTTCCCAACTATTCCCATAGAGGAAAACATACTTCCTCTTATAATATTTCTCTTGATATCCCTTTATTACACTGTTAATCTATTAACCATATCCGTATAATCCATAATATAGAGCACAAATATCTTAGAACGAATCTCATTTCACATTCCTGTATCAAAGATGTGTGCCTTTAGGGACACACTAAAAACCACTTTTGGAGAAAAATAGACTAAGTTTATAAAATTATATGAATACTCTATCACTTATAGATTCTATTTCTGTAGGCTAAAGAAATATTTCATTTTGGTGATCATGAATTTGTGGTTATAGAATTGTTTGTTGGGAAATTAATCAAAGGCCTCCCACATAAGGCATTCTTCCAACATGTAGACTACCAACTTTAACTTTATATTAGCTAGTGTTCCAAAGAAATAAAATATCCAGTTCATTTTTTTATGCTACACTTCTTCATTTTCAGGTACAGAATCCCCTAAAAATATTGATGGATTATATTTCTGAAACTAAATATAATTATTCAATTATCGTGGTTTGTCATTTTTATTTCCCTTATCTATATCTTGAAAATTTTGAAAAATTATCTAAATAATATTTTTTTCACCTGTGGTTCAGGTGAAACCACTTTTCTACAACCTCTTATTGTGGGTTTATACATGGTCTAACTAGTTCCATTTTTCTAAATACAAAACATAACACCACTTTATTATCACTCACCCATAACTAAAGGATTATATTATTACAAATCATCAAAAGAAACAATCATTATAAATAATTAAAAAATTCATTAATCATAATATGAATAATGAAGAATTAGTCAGAAGTCTTATTAGTAATACATGATCTATTACCCTAATCTTCTTAACCCATGATGATGAGATGAAAAACAAACTATAGGTGTATAAAACAAATTTTGTACTTGGACCACCATGGTAACTTGAAGTTTAGAATAAATAGGTTAGTTTCACCTTTTTATGCTATACATTTCATGTTTTGTTATTTCCTACCTCCTTTTTACTATCCCAAGACGACATACTAATAAAGACTAATACCATTTGCGACATCGCCAACTATAACATTAGATTGGGCTGGGTTAGAAGTTCTACTAACCTTATGTGAAATCTACAAGACACCAATGGCTTGAAATAAATTCCAAGAGCTTAGTGAAATGTTGGTGGATGATTTTCTCTAAATAAAATACATATATTGACAAGATAAAATATAAAAAATAAATCCAGCTATATGAGGCATGAGTATAAACAACACAATTCAAATAAAAACTAATAATAAAAAAATATCAGAGTAGTAGTTAAAAAGTATTATAATGTAACTCAGGAAAACCAAAAGTCACCTTGACATAATAATACCAATGTGTAATCATTCCAATGGAACCATGCGATAAATGAAAAGATCTAAATATCAATATGATGAAGTAGCATCATGATGTGACACTAGAGAAGAACAATACCTTTCTTTTACCCATTTCATGAAGAATAATGTCTGCATACAAACCAATGTGTATATATATGGGGTGAGTAATCACACCCAGTAGGATTTCCCCAATAGACTTACCACACACACCACTAGTACTAGAAAAGATTTAGCTCAAATTTTATATAAAATAGTGTTTGAGAAAAAAAATATTTTACCATAAGAAAACAGTTAAAAAACAATTGAATTAAATTAAATTGTTCATTCTTTATATGAAATTCAAATACCCATCCTATTTTTCTCTCATAGACACAAACATGAATTCTAAATGACATTCCCAATACTCCCAAGTGGTGATCCAACCTCCACCAAGCCATCACTTGGTGATATGCCCATGTGCCTCCAGTCTGGCACTGACACCAGGTTCATACCAACAGGGCCTTGTATAATGAAATATGAACCCATGACACCATATTTTTAAAGACCATACTCCATAATTCCTTTTATAAATTTTTTCTTAAATTTCAAAAAATAATTGAAATAAAAATTCCATCATCAAACCTTTAAAACAAGGCTTCCACAAGATTAAAAAAAATTATTTGAGGCAAAAACAATTTAATAAACAAGAATTATGTATTTCTTAAAGCCATGGAAACCAATATTTTCAACTAAACATACAACATGTGTTTTCTATTGAAAATAATAACAATATAGTTTAGAAATATCATCCATAAAATTAAAGAAACAATGGAGCAATAGAGAATCCACAAACCTCAAGTCAATAACAAAATGAAATGAGAGAGAGGAATAACCTACAACACCAACATTTGGTCTCCCAAAAGATCCATAAGCGACCAACATGAAGATGTCTAGACTCACTCTAAAAATATATATCTTAAAACACCTAGTAGAGTAGTTACGTGAAGGTATAAGAGAAAGGTTCCACTAAAAAAACTCAATAAAGTCCATCCCAAAATTATTAGACATGGATTAATAAATCCTACACTAAAAATTAGTTTAAAAACGATTGATTCAAAATTGTTTGACCATCACCATGACCTGGTGGATCCACCATGACTATGGTTAATTTTTTATCCCAACAGCAAGATAGAAAATCTCAACCAACTACCATGGATTATAGAAAAACCAAAGGCTATTTTGGGATCACCACACCCTATACCACAATGTGGTGAGGCCTCTTTGGGATTTTACAAAGTGAGACACCCATGTAACCAAAACCCCAACCCCACCCAACAACTCCCTATTTCATACTACCCATGGGTCAAAAGAACACACCAAGAATAATATGCCCACCACCATAGTATGTTATTTTCCATGGTGAACCTAGAAAAGACCATACACTCCCAAACCCTCTGATTAACCCACCAAAGATACCCAACCCAAAGAAGGATTTAAAACACTAGGATTATAAGGACAAAACTCATATTGGGTGTGTTACATCAATGAATGTGATTTTTCATTTAAAATATTTCTAGTAATTTTAATTCATACCATGATTGATGAACAGAAATTCCATCCTCAAGATGTTCAATTTGTGAATAAGGAAGAACTTTGTCTTTCTAAACTCTCTCATTTCAAATTCTTTATTAAAATATTATATAACCATGGAAAATTGATCAAGAGTTACAATAATAATTAAATAATTAAAATATGATGAAATGATTAAAAATTCATATCAAATCCTCTTAATAAAGACACATAGACAACATGGATCATTTTTATAACCCCCTATTATCAAATATTCACTCATATGGTTATTTCACATATTCCATGACAACTTCAATCTATATAATGATTTATTAAACTTAATAGAATAAAGATCCTAAAATCCAAAACATTTTTCAAACATTTTAAATCCTTATAGTATTTTAATATAAACATCATTATCAATATTTATATATAGTTATGCACAAGATCCATCATGAATAATTAAATATGTTTATTTATAATAAATGTCATGAGATATAAAAGGTTATAACATCCATTATAGGATAATAAGTTTCATCATAATCAATCTAGCGTCTTTATGATAAAACTTGAGTAACTATTATTTATTTCTCAAAACATTATTATTTTTATTTATCTTTCTCAAAAATACCCATTTATAACTAGCTCGTTTATTCCCTTTTGGTATTTTCACAAGCATCTTAAAAACATTAAATTTATTAAGAGAGTCTAATTATAATTGAATTGCAACTTTCCATTTATCTTAATATGAAATATCATGATAATTATCAAATATTTTAGGTTCTTAATCCTCAAAAATAATGTTTAGTTCAACATTGTATGAAAATGTGTCATCTATAATGGTCTCTACATTGTTCAAATATCATATTGTTTTAGTTAATCTTATTAAATTTTCTTATTCATCATGATCATGAACTTATGATATATTATTTAATTGATACATGTTGTGATGAAGAAAATTTCCATTCTCCTCATGTTAATTTATTTAATCAAGAAACATGGGATGTTTTCCATTATATTTACAATGATTTTTATCTTTTAAACTATGTGATTTTCTATATTTTGGACATAGATTAAATTAATTATAGATAATATTATTAGATTTTATTGCTTATAAATTCATTCTACCAGGTGAATTTATATTAGGGATACATTATTTTGTAACCCATTTTGAATTATTGAATGTATCAGGAAATTGAGTTGATAAAATTTTCAAATTAATCCACTTTTGAACTTCTAGTTTACTCATATTTGTAGGAGGATCCAGATGAAATAATGATGTTATTTTCCATGAAATTTCATTTGATGTCGGTTGATTCCCCCCCTTTAATATAGGTTTTTTCCATCAAAATAATAATCAATAAATTTTGTTGAAAATAAATCTCCTATCACAATCTCAAGATAATTTTTGATCTAGGGAAATTCAAATCCAACATAAATCCACAATCTTTATTGCGGTCTAATTTTTGTTTATTGTGGGGATACAACTGACATATATAAAACAAGACCAAATATTCTTAAATGTGAAATATTCAGCTCATGAATATATACTATTTATAAAGGGGAATATGAAACTATATGGTCTCATTTGAATAAGTCCTACTGTATGTAAAATTACATAACCTCATTCCAAATTGGGTAAATTTATTTTCATGAGAAGTGGTCTAGTGATAAATGATATGAAATTTTAAATGATCATACTAAAGCATTTTGAGTGTGATCATGAAATATAACATGTTACACTATTATTTTAATCAACCTGAAATAATTTTTAAAATCATGTGATGAATATTATCCAACATTATAAAGAAAAATATTCCTGATTGAATAATTTTGAAAATTTTCCCTTAGCCTTATTATTTGGGTATTAAATTTCAAAAATTCTAGATTATTAGAGTTGGTGACATGAAAAAAACTGCTATATAATTTATGATTTTCATTATTCATTTTTTTAAATATTTATAAACTTTTTATCACATCATTATTGTCCTTATATATTATATTAAATGTGATAATGTCCTAAGAGTAATTGTTGGACTGAAATTTTATAGGAGTTCCTCACTATGATGAGAACTTAAAATTGTAACAAAAATATTCTGAAATATATGTTTTATAATAAGGTTATATCATTTGACATGATATAAATTATACTGGATATTTGGGGTGGAGAATTATTGGACCTCGAATCACTTTCTCATGGTATAACCCCTTGGTAATTTCCAGTGCAGAAGATTATGAGAACATGACCCGCAAGTAAAAAATCCCCATTTATATGTGTCATTGGATGTTATAATATTTATATTTGTGTATTTATCCTTATAATTTAATATTATTATTAATGGATATTATTATTTTTGTGTTATGATATTTTTTCAAAAACCATGGAGCCATATGTTCACGGTGAAGTAGGATATGTTGGGTTCATCATGAGTGATATTGTATTAATGAATAATGAGTGAAATATTTTCCCCATAATGTAATTTAATGGAATTTGATATATTAGGAACTTTAATGGGAATTTAATAGCCTAAATAAATCCATGGAAATGGTTTTTTCTGGGTAGGTTCAATTTTATAAATTCAAAAAAAGAGACATCAATAACATAGGTAGTTTGCACCAGCATGCAATATTCTTGATTAGAGATATTTTAATAAAGGTATTATATTACATAGTGAGAACTTGTACGAGGTTGTATGTCTTCATGAAATTAAATTCTTTCTCTATGGGTTCCTTGACATGTTTCTAGACAATAAACTTAGAATTTAGGTGATTTTTCCTAATTCCACAAAGAAAGGGTCCTCAAGTGACATACACTAAATGTATCTGATATCTCGGTTAAATCATCTTTTAATTTAACAATTTACAATAAATATTATTCCCAATTTTTGGTTTAATTATTATTTGGGATTATTTGATCACTGATATTTAACCACGGGTTATTCAGAAGAATAAATATGTGAATTAAATAATAATAATATTTATTCATAGGATTTAAAAAATAAAATATTTATTATATTTATGAAAAAATAATGAATTAATATTTATTTATTAAATAAACAATCATTATTTGAAGTAAAATAAATATCAATGAGGTTTTAAGATCGTGCTTAATTGTCTAAATGGAAATGATGCATTAAATATCATTTAAATAATAACAATTTGTTTATTTAGCTAATGATATTTATTTATATGCAGGTGATGTGCATGTTAAGAAAATAATATTATGTGATCATTAGACATGGGGTTCTATAATAAAAATGGTATTGGATAACAGAATATGTGTAATTACCAAACCTATACTGGATTTATAAATATCTGGTTATATCACTTTCAAGGTTAGCTTCTTGTTGTGAACAACAAACCTATAGATAATTCTCTCAATCCCAAGAGAGAATCCTATCGAGAACATTCTCAAGAATAATAGCACCAATCCTCCTACAAAAAATAAATATTTTGAGAAATCCTTAATATTTCTTCATCCAAGAATAAATTCTTCTCATGATCAATTAATAATGATGTATGTGATCAGAATCAACCATGCTAGCCCCCAACGATTCTATAACGATGTTTCAAGATTTTGGTGCACGTGTGGATCACTGCCTATGGGGTTCTACCATTGGATCCTATGACACAAAGATAGTACAATGAAAGATTCAAGAAAATCACCAACAAATAAATAATTAAAATACTTGGTAATTATAAATCTATCAATAAATTAATTATAAATTATATGTGGTGATCATACCTTCTAATTCCAATGTTAAAAATTCAATTAATCTTTGATTTAATTATGTTGGTCTTGATGTCTTTTATCACATACTGATTAGTCACTGAAAGTGGATAATATTCATTGTTAAGATCTTAATATTAATGTGTTTAAAAGTTCATAAACATCAATTTTAGTCCAATTCAGAAATTGAACTTCATTTCCCATCATTTTGCAATTCATGCTTAAAATGTCAATTTTGGCCCACTCAATAATTTGCTTGTGGAAATTACAATATTCATCATTTTAATTTGAAATTCTGGTATATGATTTATCACCTTTTTTGGAACATTTTATCTTTTAGGTCCGATGGATGAATCCCAAAGGAAGATGGAGAATTTTGCGCCTGAAGGCAGAAACTTGCTAGAAAAAGCATAATGGGCCTAAGGCCCATCAAAGAAATGTGGGGCCCAGAAACCAAGCCCAATGAAGCTCATATTTATACAGTAGAAAGATAAAAATATGAGGATCATTTTATTCAACTGTGGCCGGAGCTAATTCTGATGTTTTCATGATGATAAAGGGATATGAAGTTAAGATTTAAATGGTGGACTCGTCATTAATGCACAGAAATCAGTCCCACCATTTCGACCATAACTTCCAAACGGCTGATCCAAATTTCCTTAGATTTTGAGAGCTTCTAGAAGACACATGGACGAAGATAGTTTATATTTATGACACCATCGGATTCGGCCATATAAAGTGTCAAACTCACACGTCAAAATGGAGGAATAATCTGGACAGTTTTCCGGGTCAACTTCGAAACGTCAATTTCCTTTTGATTCTTCACCCTCCTTTTGACTCTCTTAATTGTTGGGGGGTGAATTTAATGTTGGGGGTGGACCTAAGGCTCCTAATATTCCTATATAAGGAGATGGTGGTGAATGAAATTATCATCTAACATTTTTCCTTGAATCTAACATTTTCTTTGAATCCAAGTTTTTCTTTCAATTGTAATTTGTCGCTTTCGTTTTGTAATGACATCGTCAATTTCTCTAATGTAAGTTTTTCATTCACGTTTAGTATTTTAATAAAATTTATTCTTTTTCAATTTTATTTCCCTTTTATTCACACGTTGATACCGTTGAATCATAGTGTGAATTTATTCACACCCGCACTTGTGAATTCATCACACAACGGTGGAGTGTTCATTTTGATTAATGTTTTTTTTTCTTCTTCAATCCCGCTTCTTTAAGTCAATTACCCGCTTCCATTGATAGAATAGCATCAATGGAGGGCTAACCTTTTATGGGTTGATCCTAGGGAGTTGCATGAGTTGGATTTAATGTTATTTGATGTTCTTAAATTCTTAAATTTGTCCTTTATTTTAAGAGTTCCTTTCTTTGATTTATCTTCTTCTTTGTCTTCATCGACTTTAACGATGACGCATTTTGAGTGCTAGTACGATCCAATTACTTGGAGTGCTCATTTAATTGATCCTCTAAGTGAATTGGTGATTAGCCTTGAAATTGTGTATGGATTAAATCGGAGAATGATATTGAGGAATTATTTCATTTAATGGATACCTCTTGAACCGATGAACAGAAAATCAAATGAAAAACAAATACATCCAATCAAGCCCAAGAGACAACCTAGGATTGACTCACCTTAATTAGTTGTTTTAATTCAAGTAATTTTATTTGTTTTGTTCTTTAAATTAAATCAATATTTCTTTAAATCAATTCAATCCAAAGTTGGCCACTACATAGCCAATCCCGTATCCAATCTTAGTGTCTCAAGGTTTCTTCTTCGGTCCCTGTGGATTCGATCCCTACTTGTACTTCAACGACCGCTTTTACCGGTAGGGTAAATTTGGGCGCAACCAAATTTTGGCGCCATTGCCGGGGACCCAAGTAAGTTTTCCTAGACACCCACCTTCTATTCTCACCTAACTTCTCTTTTCTCACCTATATTTCTCTTTTCTTTTCCCCTTTCTATTTTCGTGTGCCCAAAAAAATCCAAATCCAAATTTCATTCAACTCCAATGGAGTATCATCAACAATATCCCTTCACAAACTCAGGATGGAATCAGTTTGAAAATCCACATTGGGAATCACCAACCTTTTTTAATCAACCTTTGAATGAATACCCCATACCTGATAACATGAATGAAATTTGTAACGATGAAGGTTTAAAAGATCAATTTCCATACCTATCAAGAATGATTGAAAAGATGAATAATGAGGAAGTCCATGATGTCGAAACATCTATCAATACTAATCCTGAAACAATTCTTCAAAAATTGTGTGAACAAATGGAAAAAATGAATTCAGAGGTATCAAGTTTTAGACAAGAACTACAAAGCATTGAGACTTATGAAGAACTCATTCCCACTCAGGATGTCCTTTCCACTTCACTTATAGAAGAATCTTGTTTCCCACATAACTCATGTGAATTTAGTAAAGAACCCACTTTAAAATATTGGAATACAGAGTTGGATAATGAAGAGATTTGGTCAGGTAATTTTGAAATTCAAGATAAAGAACATGAAGGAATTGTTAATGAGAATTTAAATCAGGATGAAATTGATTTCATGAATTCACAAGAAGGAAATTATTCTTCAAGGATTGAGTGTTCGAAATATTGCTCCAATAACAATTTTTTAGAATCACCGATCATTGAACCATTGGGAGATATAAAGAATATTGTGTCTATACCCACTCATGAAATTCAAATGGAAAATTTTGTGGATGAATCATCTTTTCAAAAGGAACCAATTCTTTCAAATTTTTTTAAAGAAGAAACAATTTTTGATTCAAATTATCATTCTTCTTTAGGAAAATTCAATCAAACTGAACTCAACATTATAATCCTTCCTTCCCCACTCAAGAATCCCTCTATTTATGAAAACCTAGACCATTCAATTATCATCCATTTTCATCAAGAATCTCACAAAGTAGGAATGAACCTTGAAATATTAGGAAATAATCAAAATGAAACTCAATCAACCATTACCGAAATTCCTTGGACTTTCACACTCATTGTTAAGAATAGGATTTCACATGAAAAAAATTCTAAAAAAAAGCATAATCTGAATCTTATTGAGTTGGATAAAAATGGGGTCCTAAAAATGTTGAAAGTTGGAATTGGATAAGTTGGGGGGTTCAAGTCGAGCTAACGACGTTAAACAAAAGCGCTGCATGGGAGGCAACCCATGGTTTTCATGTTTTCTAATCATTTTGAATCATTTTCTTTTTCATATAATAAATTAACATAAGCTGTTGATCTGTTCTTCTTTTATGAGTAAGGATGGGTATGAAAGGGGAGCGCCATATTCATCCGTGTCACGTGGTGTGATCTCTGAGTAATACCTTACCCAGAAAATATAAAGAAGACAATGTATCATCAGTTTATTTTGTTTTGTTTTATTTTTATATTTTTATAGGTTAAAAAAAGGACATGTCATAAGCCATAAGGAAAATCCATTCACCACCATCCAAGCCACTGAGACTCAAATCCAGGATTGAAGGAAGACTATGGCATGTGATATCATCATCAACCACCAGGTGACTTCATTCCATGATTTTCATTTTAAATTTCTTCATTGATCTCCGCTCCTACCCCCTTCTAACTTTTCTTTTCTTTAAACACTGGGGACAGTGTTATTCTAAGTTGGGGGGGGGATAAAAAATGGTTTTTTTTTAATAAAAACATGCATGAAAAGAAAAATTCCATTAAACTTGAACATGATAACACACATTGAAAAATCTAAAATTGGATATCAAATAAATTTTGCATGCCTTGATTCTGATTTTAATGCAAGTTTAAGTTCATGAGCATAGTTTTTGGAAAGTGCGGTTGTCCGATGTGATTTTTCAAAGTTTACATTTTCATCCTCTTAATAAAAATGCCACAATGCACGTCTTTTGGATTGTGGGTGTAAATTTGAGTTCTTGGGTCCCTTTCATTATAGCATAGGGTTCTGGGGTCACTTTTAGTTTAATTTGAGTATCTAAAAAAAACAAAACAAAAACAAAACAAAAAAAACAACAAAAACAAAAAAAACAACAAAAAAAAGACCACATAGAGCAATGTTTTGTCCAAATGCGTGGCGTCCGGCACTTGGGGATCGTGACTCCATAGTTGTCTTGCCCAGAGTTAGGCTTTATATCTCTATTGTAGAGCATGAAATTGACAAAATGTGTGGCGTCCGGCACTTGGGGATCGTGACTCCATAGTTGTCTTGCCCAGAGTTAGTCTTTTCATATCTATTGTGGTTAAAAAAATAAAAAAAAAATCAAAAAAAAAAATTTAAAAAAAAATGGATACCCATCTTAAGGTTTAATGTGATTCCCACCTAGCGCTTCCATTTTTTCCCCTTGAACAATAAAATGGGCCCCATATCTTTTATGATGCACAACACTTTATCATGCTTAATTGGAATTGGATGAAATGTGGCGATGAATTTGAACAAAGGAATGGGCTTGGGCTTGGGATATGCTTATGGACCTAGCTTGTTTTAAATGATTTTTATGGGTTTTCATAATTTTTTTTGGTATTAGATATTTGGGTGAGTAATGTGTATTTAAATGTTTTTGGAAAAGGGGATTTGGATTTCATATTTGTAATTTATTTTGCTCGAGACTAGCAAAACTCAAGTTGGGGGGTGTGATTAGTCACTGAAAGTGGATAATATTCATTGTTAAGATCTTAATATTAATGTGTTTAAAAGTTCATAAACATCAATTTTAGTCCAATTCAGAAATTGAACTTCATTTCCCATCATTTTGCAATTCATGCTTAAAATGTCAATTTGGGCCCACTCAATAATTTGCTTGTGGAAATTACAATATTCATCATTTTAATTTGAAATTCTGGGATATGATTGATCACTTTTTTTGGAACATTTTATCTTTTAGGTCCGATGGATGAATCCCAAAGGAAGATGGAGAATTTTGCGCCTGAAGGCAGAAACTTGCTAGAAAAAGCATAATGGGCCTAAGGCCCATCAAAGAAATGTGGGGCCCAGAAACCAAGCCCAATGAAGCTCAAATTTATACAGTAGAAATATACAAATATGAGGATCATTTTATTCAACTGTGGCCGGAGCTAATTCTGATGTTTTCATGATGATAAAGGGATATGAATTTAAGATTTAAATGGTGGACTCGTCATTAATGCACAGAAATCAGTCCCACAATTTCGACCATAACTTCCAAACGGCTGATCCAAATTTCCTGAGATTTTGAGAGCTTCTAGAAGACACATGGACGAAGATATTTTATATTTATGACACCATCGGATTCGGCCATATGAAGTGTCAAACTCACACGTCAAAATGGAGGAATAATCTGGACAGTTTTCCGGGTCAACTTCGAAACGTCAATTTCCTTTTGATTCTTCACCCTCTTTTTGACTCTCTTAATTGTTGGGGGGTGAATTTAATGTTGGGGGTGGACCTAAGGCTCCTAATATTCCTATATAAGGAGATGGTGGTGAATGAAATTATCATCTAACATTTTTCCTTGAATCTAACATTTTCTTTGAATCCAAGTTTTTCTTTCAATTGTAATTTGTCGCTTTCGTTTTGTAATGACATCGTCAATTTCTCTAATGTAAGTTTTTCATTCACGTTTAGTATTTTAATAAAATTTATTCTTTTTCACTTTTATTTCCCTTTTCTTCACACGTTGATACCGTTGAATCATAGTGTGAATTTATTCACACCCGCACTTGTGAATTCATCACACAACGGTGGAGTGTTCATTTTGATTAATGTTTTTTTTTCTTCTTCAATCCCGCTTCTTTAAGTCAATTACCCGCTTCCATTGATAGAATAGCATCAATGGAGGGCTAACCTTTTATGGGTTGATCCTAGGGAGTTGCATGAGTTGGATTTAATGTTATTTGATGTTCTTAAATTCTTAAATTTGTCCTTTATTTTAAGAGTTCCTTTCTTTGATTTATCTTCTTCTTTGTCTTCATCGACTTTAACGATGACGCATTTTGAGTGCTAGTACGATCCAATTCCTTGGAGTGCTCATTTAATTGATCCTCTAAGTGAATTGGTGATTAGCCTTGAAATTGTGTATGGATTAAATCGGAGAATGATATTGAGGAATTATTTCATTTAATGGATACCTCTTGAACCGATGAACAGAAAATCAAATGAAAAACAAATACATCCAATCAAGCCCAAGAGACAACCTAGGATTGACTCACCTTAATTAGTTGTTTTAATTCAAGTAATTTTATTTGTTTTGTTCTTTAAATTAAATCAATATTTCTTTAAATCAATTCAATCCAAAGTTGGCCACTACATAGCCAATCCCGTATCCAATCTTAGTGTCTCAAGGTTTCTTCTTCGGTCCCTGTGGATTCGATCCCTACTTGTACTTCAACGACCGCTTTTACCGGTAGGGTAAATTTGGGCGCAACCACAAACATATCTTATAATTCATTTACTATGATAAAAATATGAGTTGGCTATTTGCAAAAGGTTCTTATATTGTCCTTGAAACCTTTAGATAGTATCAGAACAGCCACATAATTAATTTATAAATATTTATTAATCATTTACTTATCAAATTCATTTATTGCTAGTTTTATTTCTTGATTATTAATTTTTTAATTATGAACATAGATTTATCAACTTTCCTTATTTTTTCTTGATCATATAACCAATAAAAGTTTAAATTAACAATTAAGAAAATATGAAAAATCCATCAAAAGATTACAAGGGTTCTTTATAGATAACACAAGGGTACACAACGTGTTGCTCGAAGGTACATGCAACGTACTCATGTTCAATACACCATGATGACTCAAATTAAAAGTGGGTGATCATGATTTAACCACACAAATAATGTGTTTAATTTCCACCTTGTGTTGACTTGATGAGGTTTTAATTATATTCTATTAGACCACACACTGAATAACTCACTTACACACCATGTAGTTCTTGTGTTTTCATAGAGGAAAATACGAGGGTTCAAGCCATGTCATGTATTTACTACATGACACAAGGATTGAAAAAATATAAAACTTTGACATCACACAACATGTATCTTATGTACAAACCATGTACCTCATACATTTCCATGAGCTAAATACAAGCCTAGTCCCTAGGTGCATGTCATGGACAAGGGAAGAAGAGGTTACACAATGTTTATCTCTAGTACATTCCATGTAACCTACTATACCTCATTTAAATAACTTAAAAAAGGGAAAAAATTTAATGATATAATCAAATATATTTACATTTCCCCTGTGTGTCATTTATTTGGTAGTACATTTCATTGGAAAAGATTATTAATTATATATTAAATTAATTTTAGTGTTAAATTTTGAACTGTAAGTTGTGTATGGTCTTTAATTATAGTGTACTTCATGTGAATAAATAAAATCACCTACCACATAATTTACATATGTCTATGCATAATTTATGGAAAAATTCACACCTTGTAATTAAGGTCCCTAAAATGTATGCTAGATGCCACGTGAATACACAGTATAAGAACTATACTGAGTAGTTTGGATGAGTACATTTCATTTCCTCTATGTAAACTTATGTACTTTGTTAATTTTAAATAATATTAAATAATTTGATTTGTTTAAAATTATGGACGATATAAACCTTTTGGGTGACTTGGATTGAATTAATATAAATTGAATTAATTGATTAATTAGATAATTATTTGGATTAATTAAAGGTTTTTATCTTAATTATAGAAGTAATTAAAGCAATTTCTATCCATATTGACAAGGTATATTAATTTATTGTGTGTGGGTGATCATTAGCTTAGACCATACCTATGTATGTTATTGGTTTAATTTTAATTTATTATTATTAAATTAAATTATTGTCTTTTGTGTCACACCCTCTCATTATGTTAGGTCCATCATGATTGAGGATTCTTTTATGTAAACAACTTAAAACAATCTACTGGTTCCTATCACCTATGTGTGAGTAAATCTTATGTAATGGATGGAGCGCCTGAGTGAGTGGTGGTGGTTCAAGTTCAAATCTAAGGAAAAAATAATCTAGTAGGTTAATTGGATCATGGGTATAATGATGCAGCTTGAACCAGTGTAGGTTCAAGGAGTTATATCCCTAGGGATTTAATTGGTTTATCATCCACTATAAAGAACACCTATCAAATAAAGCTCAATAGCATACCACTTTATTTATTTATTTATATCAGTTTAATCACTACTTATTTATTTGAATGGATGAAATTCACATTAATTAAGTGATTTTAAAAATCATACAATATGGAATTAAATTAATTGTATTATTTGTAATTTTACATAGACATGGTTGATCACTTAAATAAACCCATTTAAATATTAACCCGCATGTAATAAAGATAAAATTGGTGATTTACAAATAAATAGAAAATCCCTCAAATACATATATTAAGTTTGTATAAACTTCAACTACTTAAGTTAAAATCGAACCAATAGTTCAAAGTGCTTGATAGACCCAAGTCGAAATAATTTCAATTATAAGAGAATTTTAGCTTGAGTTTTGGGTTTAATTAAACATTTTTTTATATCAATGGATGAATCCCCATGAAGGATTTGATGTAACTAAAAGGAAATAGTTGGGGAAATCCTTATATAGGATTTTATGATTGTGGAGTCCACTCAACAGATCGAGGAGTTGTGATTTAATGTTATTGGAAAAGTTAAACCTATCAAAAACCCTTTAAATAACATGTTTTCCCCAAGTCTAGGTTATGAGAAGGGAAATATAGATTATTGCAACTAGAATGTCCATATGATAGGATATTCTGAAACCAATGGAGAGGTATATTGGGTTTTGGTAAAATAGTGGGAGATTAAAAAATTTAAAATTTAATTATCTAATTTTACAATCCAGATATTTTATTAAAATTATTATATCAATTTTTATAAAAAAGTCCAGTCACAAAAATTTGACTATATCAATTTAATCCAAACTAGATAAGAATAATATTATCACTTGATGAAATTTCCTGGAGTGGCATAGGGTCCTGCGTGTTGTACTACACCTTGAATGAAAATTATATGTATTGGAAACCCAACTTCCTAAATTACTTTCCAAATAGGCTAATGAGGAAGAAATATCTCTCTAATTGAAACATATGGAAAATTACATGGATATACAATGTTTCATATTATCCTCTATGTATAATGATATTTTAAAGAAACATGAGGATATGGATGCATAAAACATCTTGTCTCACCTCCATGATATTTATCAAGAGAAGGAAATATTAGAGAGATATGATATCTCCAATGAATTATTCAACTAAAATATTAGAGATTCAGAACCATCTGGGCCTCATGTAGTCAAGATGATTAGCTATATAGAGTGCTTAGATATCATGGGCCTTAAGGTCCCTAATGAACTGCAAACAAATCTCATTATATCCTCACCACCTAAAGGTTTATCTAGTCTCATTATGAATTATAACATGAATAATAGCGAGAATACTCTTTCAAAACATCTTACTTTAATTTTCCAAGTTTATAAGGAAATGGAGTGCAAAAATCATGAATGCTTGATGGTTAATAAGAAAAGAAAGATCAAGGAAAAGTCACCCAAGACTTATCCCATGTCTAAGGTTACTTAGAACATTCCCTCAATGAATATGAATATAAAATGAAAATAAATAGAACAAAAAACTATTTATTTTATATGTGGATGGCTAGGCCACTAGAATATAAACTGCACCCAATTATAGAATAAAGGGGAAGCTTCAAGTGAATTCATTATTGAGTGAAATCTTCTTATATCTACACATTTGGTATTAGATAAGACTTATAATGATCAAAATTATATCCAAATATAGTAATCAAGTTTATTTCTAAATATTTTCAGAGGAGAGGTGGATATTCGAGTAGCCAATAGAGAAAAAAATGTTTCTTTATCTATATTATATTACCATATTTTATTTTCAACATGAATGATTTTAGTTTTAAAAGGTTGTTATTATGTATCAACCATTACCAAGAACATAATTTTTTTATCCTGTTTAGATAAATATAATTTTATTTTAATGTTTTAAATAATATCTATTTATTTTATAAAGGAAACATATGTTTTGGTATGTCACATTGAAATAATGGTATTTATGTATTAAATTATGATTACCAATTATGGGAAATTAATAATGAATCGAGTTTGTGTTACTCTTTTAACTCCAGTTATGGCATCATATGATTGTTTGTGTAAACAAGAAGAATATAAAAAATATCTATAAATATGGTTATTTATAATCTTAATGCTAATACCACTTGAAATATATCATGATTTTTTACAATAAAAAATGATCACCCCACCATTTGTTAAATAGGGTAAAAGATCTATAGAGATTCTTGAATTTTTACACATTGAAGTGTGTGAACTTTTTCTAGAAGAAACTAGAGGTGTAAATTCATACTTCATAAATTTTATAGATGGACTAAGTAAATATTGTTATATTTACTTGATGAGGTATAAGTTTGAGGAATTTGAGAAATTAAAATATTTCAAGAATGAATCATAGAATAAACTAAGAAAGAAGATAAAGAATATTCTATTTTATTAAGGTGGTGAATATATTAACCTAGAGTTTTTCTAAATTCCCTGAGATAATGGTATTCTATCTAAAATAACTAAATATTATAAACCATAGTGGAATAGTGTTAGTTAAAGTAGTAACTATACCTTACTAGACATGGTGAGGTCAATGATGAGTCACACCGATCTTCCACTATCCTCATGTGGGAATGTATTGAATGTTGTAGTATATATACTAAACCAAGTACCAAGAAAAATGTAAAATGGAATTACCTTTAAGTTATGGAGTGTAAATAAACCCTTTTTTTCCTATACTCATACATGGGGATGCAAAGAGTTTGTCATGACCACTTAGGAAACAAACTAGAACATTGAAGCAAAAGGTGTATCTTTATAGTGTATCCTAAGGAAATAAGGGTGTACTGTCAATAAAATCCCTCAAACAAGAAGGTGATTATCAAAAGACAAGACATTTTTATCTAGAGGGAGAAAATCCTCAAGAAGGATAATGGGAGTGAGACTAACTTCAATGAAGTTTATTATGAAGAAATATAAGATTTGGTATATGAACACATTCCTCAGGTGCTCATAGAATATGTTTTTACTGAAACACAATAACTATGTAGGAGTACCATAGAGGTTAATGAACTGAATAAATATGGTTTTCTAGTTCCATATGACAATGAATAATTATTAATTAACAATTATGATTCCATTTTCTATAAGGAAGAAATAGAGAGATCATAAGATATAAAATGAAAAAAAACAATGAATTCTAAAATGGATTCCATGTATCAGAACCGTGTCTAGGTTTTGGTCGATCCACCATTTGGTGTAAATACCATTGGGTGAAAATGGATATTAAAGAATAAATTGGACATGGAAGTTAATGTGATTACCTATAAAGTATGACTAGTGGAAAAAAGAATTAAACAACATGAAGACATCAACTATGAAGAAACCTTTTATTTACTAACCATGTTTAAATCCATCACAATTATACTTTATATAGTAGTTATCCATGACTGTTTAATTTAAAATAAAAATGTAAAAACTACATTACTAAATGGGAACCTTTAATAAAATTTTAATATGAAACAACCAGAAGGGTTTGTGAATCCAGGTAATACCAATGAGATATGGAAGTTGTAGAGATTCATTTATGGATTGAGGAAATAATCCAAGCCTTGGAACATTATATTTGATAAATCTATAAAATAAATTAGTTTAATTAAAGAAAGAATGTGAGATATGTGTTTTAAAGTGGTTTAGTGGGAATTAATTTGTTATACTAATAGTTTATGTCAATGAAATATTACTTATTGGAAATGACATATCAATCTTATAGTCAGTTAATTATTGGTTTAACAAGTTCTTATCCATGAAGTACTAGGGTAAAGTAGCCTATATCTCGGGTTAAAGATCATTAATGATAGATCCAAAAGGCTTCTTGGAATAATTCAATGTACATATATTTATAATGAAATAATCTAAGAGGGTATTGGTTCTAGGGTCACATGGTATACATTTTTCCAATAAAATGCGTCCTCAGTCACAATAATAAAGTGTGAGAATAAGTAATATCCCATAAAATTATATTGTAATATCAATCAATTATATTATGTTATATACTAGTATTGATGTTTCCTATACCTTGATCATGTTTGGAAGATATCAAGATGATCTGGGTGAAGAACATCGATCTACCGTTAAGGCTATCCTTAAGTATCCAAGGTATACTAAGGATATGTTCCTGGTGTATGGAGGGGATGAGGTGTTATTCATTAGTGGTTATATAGATTATATCTTTAAAATTAATCCAAATGATCTGAATTCATAGTTAAGATATGTATTTAGTCTCAATATAATAGCTATGGGATGGAAGAGTTCAAACCATCTAGTTATTTCCAATTCTAAAGTGGAGTCAGAGTATATAAAGGATTATGATGCATCCAAAGAATCTTTTTGGATACATAAATTTTTTCCTTTATCTCGAAGTGATGCCTATAATTAATGACCCTATCACAATATATTTTGATAATAATACAATAGTATCTATTGTAAAGGAGAAAAGGTCACACCCATATACAAGGAACATACTCAATATGTATCACCTCTTGGGGGATTTTTCTTTGAGGGGTGAAGTTTCAGTGAGTAGAGATTCAATGGAAAATAATGTGGTAGAACCATAGACTAAAAGCCTTATCTTAGAAAAATCATGAATTTTATATGAGATCTAGTGTGCTTAATGTTGTTAACAGTTGGCTCAAGTTCAAGTTGGATTTTTCTAGATTTGGTTCGGTAGAACCAACTTCAATGTACTTTATAATTATATGTATTAATTATTTTTAATTTTCATAAACTTATTATAAAATCATTATTATTCCTATACATTTCATTTAATGTAATAATGTCCTAAGTGTAATTGTACCACTAAATGTTCATAACAATTATCTACTATGATGAGAACCTAGAAGATTCGCAAAATTTTCTTAAATACATATTATATAGCTGGATGATATCATTTTATGGGATGAAAATGAAACAAGCTATTAGGTTTTGAGACTCAAAAGAATTTTTGACACTTTCTCATGGTGTATGCCATTGGTAATTTCTAGTGCATGAGATTATGAGAATACACCCCTTTAGTAGGGAATACACATTTATATGTTCCATTAGATGATCTTATCCGAAAAAGTGTGTATTGATTCTTATAATTTAATGTTATTATTGGATATCATTAGTCAAATTTTTTATGTATTGATGAAAATCATGATAAAATATGTACGTGACAAAGTATGATACATTGGGTGCATCACAAATGATATTTTAGTAATGAATAACAAGATTAAGGATTTTTTATTTTCCATTATTTAATGGAATTTGATATCTTACGCCCTTTAATGGGAATGGAATATCCTAAATAAATCTATGACCATGGAGTTTGGTGGGAAGGTTAAATTCTGGAAAATCAAAGAAAGAGACATAGAGCACATAGGTTAATGACACCATCATGCAACAATCTTGATTAGAGATATCATAATAAAGGGATTTTATTACATAGTGATAATTAATATGAGGTTGCATGTTTTTGTGACAATAATCTCCTTCTCTATGAGTGCCTTGGTGTGTTTCCAGATGTTGACCTTGGAGTTTTGACAATTTAGCCTAATACCACTGAGAAAGGAGCCTAGAGGTATATATACTAAGTCTATCCAAAATCTTATTTCAATTATTTTTAAATTAAAAAATTTATTATAAATAATATTTCCACTTTTTGTTTTAGTAATTATTCAGGATTGGTTGATTTCTAGGATTTAATCATGAGCTATTCAGAAGAATAAATATGTAAATTAAATAATAATAATTCTGGATGATCTACCTAACAATTTACTCCCATTCATGTGAAAGATTGTAATATGATCCCATATTTTAGACTCATGTAACCTCTTTTCTTTATAATAATTGTGCTTTGGTCTTTTTTCCAAGGCACCACTTTACTTAAATAGATAAATAATAAAAAAAATATATTTATTCACAAGATATACTGAATAAAATATTTATTATATTTATCAGTAAATAATGCATTAATATTTATTAATTAATTAAATAACCTTTATTTAAGGTCTAATAAATAATTAGGTGGGTTGTGAAGCGAGTTTAATGGCCTGACTAGAGGTTATATATTAAATATCATGTAAATAAATAATAATTTATTTATATAAAAAATTTATTTATTTATCTGTAGGTGTTGAAAATGTCGATAAAATAATAATAATAATTATATTAATATTAAACGTGGGGTTATATAAGGAATAAGGGATTGGATAAAGGATTATGTGCAGCTACCAAACCTAGCCTAGATTTATAATTACTGTATTATATCTCTTTATAGGTTTAGCGACTTTCTGTACATAATAAACCTGAAGAGAATTATCTCAAGACCTAGAGGGATTCCTCTCGAGGATGTTCTCAAGAACAATAACATTGATCCTCCTCTTGCCTCTAAAGCCTCCAAGATATCCTTAATAATTTGTTTTCAATGAATATATTCTTCCTGTGATCCATAAATAATGGTGAATGTGATCAGAATCAACCATTCTATCACCTAGTGAATCTATAGTGATTTTTTGATATTTTTAACAATGTATGGGTCATCACTATAGGTATTCTTACCTTAGTCTCTATGACACAATGATAGTATGGTGAGTGAAGTCAACCAAATCCCTAGAAAAGAAATAATTACAAAAAAAACTAATTCTAAGTCTATCTAGAAATTAATTATAAGTTAAATGTGATGGTCTTTCCTTCTCATTACAATGTTAAAAAAATTAATTATTATTCAATTTCTTCTCATTGGTTGTAAAATTATTCATCATATAAATCCCATATTATTCATTGATTCAATAAAAATTTGAGTTGGATATGCCCAATAAGCACTTCCGTTGTGTTTGGAATCTTCATAGATTGTATGTTGATAATGATATCACATGAGACCATCTAGTCTATGCTTCGATCAAGATCATAGAATATATTAATGGTCCAAATATTTTTTTGAATTGTAACACTTATTTTGTAACACCTCTTATTTCCGTTGTTTTTTATTTAATATTATTTTTAGGTAATTATAATTCTTATAAGTTATGGTATTTTTTATGCTTGAAATTTTAATTTTTTGAAGTTTATTCTTTGGGAATGATTTTTTCATGGTCACCACACTATTGTATAAATTTTATAATTTACCCTTACATAGAATTTACTTCTATTCATGGGTTAGAACACACAATATTGTCCAAGATGTTTGGGTATACTTATTCAAAAGGGGTCCTCATTTCATTTTTGAATGTGCATGGTTCTTTTGCATGGGTAATGCATTGTTACTATGTGTGCTAGTAGAAACTTTGTATCTTACCATTCCATGTGGTTATGAATAAGGGTATAGGAATAAGGGTTTCACATTTTATTATAGATTATGTATGGAAACCATGAACCATGTTACATCTTGGATAATTTCATCCACACGGTTGGTTAATTTTTGGAAAACTATGATGCCAAGCCTTGTTGTATTCCCTAATTTCATTTAATGTTGAATTTACCATTTTTTAGATCCCATTTTATTCTTATTTTATCCTCCTCTCCTATCACTCAGATTCATACAACCATCATGGATCCCTAAGGGGTTCTCCCTCTCCTTCTCCTTTAATTTTGGCTTCATTCCCTCTGATTTTTAGGGGTTCTTAAAGGTAATTTATTATTTCTCTCTCATTTCCTATTATCATTCCATCACCATTTATTTCCCCTTCTATTTACCACCCTCCATACACCCTAATCCTTATGTTGGTTAGGTTTAGGGTTTTAGCTTGGTTCTAACCTAGGGTGTTACTTACCTAGGACTTGTATAGGGTGTTTCCTTGCTTGCTTGAATGTTTTCTATAGAAGGTGATGCGTTGTGATATCATTCCAATATCATGTGGGAGGAGCTTCTCTGATTTTACTTTATTTTTAAATTTATGGAGTTATTGGGTTGAATAAATCCATTTTTAATTAATGTATAGTATTATTTAATGTTTTGGATGGAAAGTATAAATTGTTTTTATAGAAATAAAAATTTGCAATTAAATGTTTTATTTGGATTTTAATTGAATTGTTTTGAGTTACATGTTTAATAATGACCAGTGTTTGATTAAATTTACATGTGGATTTTTAAATGGATTTTTTGATAAAAAATTTCTTAGGCCATGTTAAGGATTTATAATGGAAGGTTTCTTGTTTTAAAGAATTATTTTGGATTTAAAAAGGTGTGTGTACATTAGATATTTCAAATTGTTTTGAAAGATTTTATTTTTTAAAAGGTAATGAAAAGACTCAACACCCTAGGTTAGTTTTCATGTGAAGGTCTATTTGGTACTTTTTATTTTAGTGGGTTGATATTGTGAGGCCATCATTATTTTCCACTTGTTATTGTTTAACTCTTTATGGGTTATTTATTATTATGTGAAGAATATATGGATGCTCTAAAAGGGAATGTTTTATAATAGAGTGTTGGAGGTGAGGTTTTAGATATTGTATATGCTTTATTTACATGATTATACTTTTTTCTTTGTCACCTAAGTTTTTTGATCATAGAAACATGAATGTATTGGTTGGAGACTTGATTCATGCTACACTAGTTAGTACACACACTACTAAGGTCCCCTATAGAGCGATATAGGTCAAGGTGGTGAGTGAAATTTCGACGATGTTGGCATGGTATAGTTATATAAATTGTGTTATTTTTGGAACATGAAAAATGTTGGATATTGGGTTGTATTGGTTTTGGAACTATTATGATTTCCACACACTAGTACCCAAGGAGTTTCGCATGTCACTTTCTCTTGATCGATGGTTCTTATAAGGTATTATTTTTTTATATTCATTGTATCCCTTCATGCTTGTTTTTTTGTGGAACCATACTACTTTCTTATTTTATAACCCTTATTTATGAATTGGAAACCACTTTAATTGTTATTTTGAATTAATGATTGAGTTGGTTTCATATTTTTTAAGGGTGATATATTGAAAGTGAGTTTAAAATGAAAGGTAAGTGGAATACTTTATGAATGGACTAAAATAATACTTTTATTAAATTTTTTTATAAAAATGGGAGAGAATGTTATTTGGTTTCTCTAGATTTTTTAAAATGGAAAACACTGCTTACCTTACTGTATTTCAAACTAGAATTCATGGCCTATTTTATTAATGAAATTATGGAAACTCCTTGGTGATCTCTGATTGGGATTATTAGCTCATACCCTACATGCACACTCATGTACATGTGTATGCATATATTATGTATTTTATATAGGATTCTTGTTTCTTTATCTTTATATTGGGATGATGATGGTGAGTTAGGATGTGGAGAGAAACCCTGGGTTTCTTGGTGGTACTTAGGAAATTTAGTCTGGGTTCGATTCTATTTTGGTTATTGTTGTATTGACTTATATGACCTTCCTATATTTATATATTCAATTTATTTTATTATTAATTTCAATTTATATGCTTATAGATTTTGTGTTTGTACTTATAAAAATGTGATGATTCCAATTTATTGTTAATGTCTTATTTTCTTTTTTATTTAGTTTTATTTATTTTATATTGCATGGATATCCAAAGTATGGATTGTACATATGGATTTCTATTAAATGATACACTATTTATTAACTTTTATTTTTGGGAAAAAATATTCCCAAGTGTGTTTCATTTGGTTCTTAGTAATTAGTTTCTAGCCTATGGGGTTTGTGAATGACCTTTAGGCCTTGTGGAGGATCTGGTCTTGTGACGTGTCAGGTTAGCCCAGGCTAGTTCATTATAGTATAGTATCAAATAATAGGTTTTTGTTAAGGGCCTAGGTCATTGAGGCTCTTTTATTATTACTTGATAAGTTGAGTAGTATAGAGATTTGAGTGTTGGAACATGATAGGGAGGTGTGGGGAGAGTTTCATGAGCACTTTCTTACTTTGATCCTTTAATTTACATTGATAATCTATATTTTAATCTTTAATTAAAGCTTATTTTAATTATTATAAATGTTTTTTGATATGAGATTGTGATATTTGGATTCCCAATGAGTTTTCTAGGTGATTTTGGGAGTCTCATTTAATTTTGGGGTGAAAAGGGAAGTTGAACCAGGGCCTCATGGTTAAACAAAATGGTATTTCAAACCATTAAAAGCTTATACAGATAGTTATACAAACTTCATAGAGCCTATAAAATGGTTTGGGAATATCTTGGCAAGCTGTGTGGCCAAACCATTCATAGCTATACATCCCTCTTGGGATTTTTATTTTGATCCCTCATGGATCAAAATTTCCCAAAAGTGGTTTTCACTTATTGAGGATGACATATAGAAGGATTTTATGGTGTTTTTATATGTTTGGAATGGTTTTTATTTTAATTTTAGCATCATTCTTTGTTATTAATTGTGTGTGTTGTTTGTTTTGATGGCTGTCATGAATAAAAATTAGTAATTTTTTGAAATGTTTTTTTATAAAATTATTTTTCGGTGGTGGATTTATAGGAATTTACTTATTTATTATTAAAATAAATTGATTTTATTATGGTGTTTATAAAATATTTTAGAAATCAAAAGGGTATTTTGGGAAAATGTTTTATAAATAAATTCCATTGATTTTGAGAATGATTTCAAATTGAAATAATAATAGTGAAATGAATCCATTAAAAATTCTAAATTTAGAATGATTTATTTTAATAAGTTTGGTCTATCTTAAAGATAAAGGTAGATTTTTTAAATATATTCCTTAGTGGGATGATTTTTTAATTTAAAATGGAGGTTGGTGATTTTATGGAAATAAAGTTTTCATGATGTGTTTTGTTTTGTGTGTTTATAGTTCTTGGGTTTTTCCCATGGTTTCTAATGATATGGTTTTATTTAAATTTTTGGGTCATGAATTAAATGAGTCCATGAATTGTGTTATTTTAGTATGCCTCCTAGAATGGTCAATAAATAAAGTATAAGTCTTTTCCATCGGTGAAACCACTATTTTATTATAGGAGATTCTTTCAATTCTATACTCCACCCAAACTCTAAAAGGAGTGGTGGGATCAATATTTTCTATTATATTGGATAATATTTAGAACTTATTGAATATTAACTAGTAGTTTTCGGTCCCCTTCTTGATATATTTAATTTAGTTACCATACAATTTTTTAGGTGTGAATCACATTGGGATGCATGTCAGTTTTATTAACTCCCTTTTTGTGGATTTAGATCCCGTTAGGGATTTTGTGGTATTTTTGGTTGGGTGTTTTACTTAGGTGTAAATTTAATCATTAATCATGGGATGTTATTTTTTTGAGGTTATATTTTACATGGTTTGTGGAATCTAGTTTCCTGAGGTTTCTATTGTTTTGGATATGGTTATGTTTTGAAATGGTTCTTATATGGTTTTCTTGGTTAGTTGGTTATGGTGAGATTTTTCATGGGTTAAAAAAGGAATACCTTTTTGTTCATCCTTGGGTAATTAGGACCAAGTTTTCCTTCCAGTGATCATATGAGGGTCCTAATTTTGTTTTTAGGGTTTACCGTGAGACAACATGTTACATACATAGACTTTACAAGCGCTTTATGCCTTTTTTAGCCTTTTATTAAAGGTTTTTAAGGTTTTAATTATTTGGGAGAAGTCTCAAGTATCTTCTAGGTGGGTTTTGATGGTTTTAAAATCTTTTAAGGGAGAGTATAGTTAAGAAAAAACATGCAGTTTTCACCAGGTGACCATGTAGCCAGTTAAAGAGGAGTAGAAGAGAATGCATGGTTAGAGTTTACTATGGTAAATTTACTAGGAAACCATGTAACTAGAGATATATGTAAATACATGTTTGGTTCTTGGTTTACTAAATAGGTTTTTCAAACCATGTGGGTTCCCTAAATAGGTGGTGATCCTCATATGGTTGGTGCACTGTTTTTTCAATTGTGTGACCAAATCATGGACACAAAATTAGTTAATCCTAAAATTATTAATTTAACAAAAACCTCCCCCAAACCCCTCATTATTCCTCATTATCCAATGGATAATGAACACATGGAATCTAATGGTGGTTCTTGGTGAATTCCTTCCCTCTAAAGAGTAACTCTTTTAGATATAGGGACATCAGTCCTATGGATTTCAAGGTATGTGATTGATTATCCTTCACTCTTCTTGTTTTTTCTAGATCTTCACTCTTCACATTGGTGATGAATATTGATATAGAATCTCATGATTGGGTATTGGAATTCCAACATTTTGTAATGTTATTAATTCTATTTTTTCAATGAAAAGTAATGTGGAAAGATGGTTTTTTCTCGATAGTTCTAAATTTTTTCTTGATCTGGTCATTATTTTGGATATAATTTGGAAATTCCAAATTGCTCCTAGAACATTATAGGTTCTTATCCTTGGATCTTTGATCTTGAATCCTAATGTGGTGATTTAGGTATGGTTCTATGGATCAATGGTGTGTGAGCTTGATTTAGGTGGCCAACCTTGAAATTGGGATTCAATACACTTAGTGTAGGAAGTTCCATACCATGTTATAATTTTTTTGATAAATTATATGATATGGCATGATTTTAGGTGTGTGTTTCCCATGATACCTCTCTCGGTATGAAATTATTGAGTATGTGTGTGTGTCTATGAAAAATCTCTTGATTTGACATGATTGTGTGTGTCTATAGCTCAATACTTTCCTTACTATGGATTTTGTATATATATATGTGTATGTCGTATAGAATTATACTATATGGTATTAACGTGATAGGTGTAATATAGATGTATTGAATAATCCCTTATATGGAGAGAATGTAATACATTTTTCATGATGATTATGGAAGGGTCTCAGATGAAAGATGACATGGAATGATGGCCTATGATACCTGGTAGAGCATGGTGTCCTTTTGGACAAACCTAAGACAGTTAGCGGGGCATGATATCCTTATGGCCTGAACCGAGGCATGATGTATTAGTGGAATTTTTATAGATTTATGTTGACCTTGTGGATTGTTCTCAGATTCATGGAAACTAAACATAACTTCTCTCCTGGAAAGGAGTTAAAATGGGTAGGATTGGGGTTCATATCAGCCTTGTTAGCACATGATGACCCAAAAAATGATTATTTACTCATGTAGTTAGTTTCTTATTAGTGAATACAATTATATAGGACTATTTAACTTATTTTAAGAATGAATTGGTGATGTACTATTGGGTTTTGTACTCACACCCTTCATGAGAATCTAAATGTGTGCGTGGACTCCATTGACCTAAATTTTGATGAGAGTAGAGGAAATGCTTAGCGTAGTCGAGTAGGATGAAAATGGTGAACCGGGGTGATACCGAGATAGACTTCAAGGAATGTTTTAGAGATTCATATATTAATTTTTCTTGTTTGTTTTATACATAGCTACCACATGTGCAGATCTCTTGACCAATTTTAGTAGATATTGTATGTCATATTATTATAACATGGGATGATGTTCTTGTTATTGATTTTTTAATTGTTCCACTATTAATTTGATTATTGTTTCTGCTATTGTATACTATGATTGTTATATGTTATTTATATCATAGTCTCCCAATGGTTCCACTTAGGCACTCACTACTAGTTGAAAACCTCTTGCGCATGGGGATGTGTACATGAGGTTATGTTACCCTTTGGCCTGGATCAGGTCATTCCGGCCAAGGAATTTCAAAAATTCCTGGAATCCCTTGTTTTCTTTTGACTGAAAATTTTCGAATGGTATATATAAGATAAGATGTTGTTGGGACTTGGTATATAACTCATGTATAGGATTAACTAACCCACGTATGAGGTAAGTCCACGTTTCTAGGGGTGGGATTTCTATTTTGGGTGTGATTTTAATATAGATCTACTTAACCTTGATTGATTCACGTGATTTTGATGTAATTGTTCATGGGATTTTGGTGATTTCATGAATCATGAGAAGGAATGAAAGTTTACATATCAGGAGCCTATTCCCTATGATTGTTATAGGATTAAGTTTATTAAATTTCAATAATAATATTTTTGGTGTTATTCCAAACACATTATTGGTGACATTGAATTAATTTATCTTGATTATGTTATATTTTTTTCTACATTATTATGACTAATATATAAATTTTAAGGCATGTAATGGAGCCTTGTGTAGGTAGGTAAGTATTTTTTTTTCATGTGATTCCTTCCATAGAACATTATTAGTTTCTTGGGATTTTAAAGTGTTTTGTGAAGGGAAATTTTCTTAGAATAAAACATTTTAAATGGTTTCTTAAGAGGTTTTTATTTTTAAAGGTATTTTAAAAATACATGTGTAGTGAAAGGGATATATGAATGTCAAGTGGTTTTGGGATTTTTTATGTCTTTTTAGTATGGGATTTGAGATTGTGAAAATCATTTGGCCTTGTTTGGTCCATGGATCAGGTGAAGTATGTTTTTTAATAAATGGATTAAAAATAAATATTTTTTATTCTTAAATTGATTGGAATGAAAAGGGATTGGTATTTTAGTGGTGTCATATGGTTTTAATGTGGTTTCACAAAATTTTCTGTTTAACGGTTGGTTTGAAATGGAGTTTTCAAAGGGTATAAATGGTTTGTCTCAATGATATGGGATTTTGATAGGCCCATTTGTAACTTTTAAATTGTATTTTTATGATGAGAATGTGAGACCCTCTTGAATACATATTTTTTGTTTTGTTTTTATAATAATAGGTAATTTTTCAATTTTCTTGTTCTTGGTATGAGTGTAGGTGTTTCGTATGTGTGGTTTAGTGAATAGACTCTCTTTAAGAAATTAGATTGGAAGTGGTTGTTCAATTTGGATTGAATATTTTTCTAATAGTGTACCCTATAAAGGGGAGGTTTTTCATATGATGTTGTCATGTGATGACTATGTGGATCTATCTTAAGTGAGTAGAGTGGGGTTACAGGATGTAGGTGGTTGTGTGAAACTTGAGTGAGATGTGAACCCATTTAGTGGTTGAGCTAGTGGGGTGATATTTTTGGTAGAGTATCATGGTTTAGATAGGTTTATGTGTTATGTCACTTTGGACTATTAATATTTGGATCTAGGTGTGAGATATGTTCTAGAAGAATCCTATGGATGATGGTTGTGCTCGATGACCATTGGTTAAATACTGGATAGCGGGAAGATCGAGTTTTATAGGCCATGCGAGGCATGCAAGTTAATTTTTCTCCTTGAATAAAACAACAGGTGAATATTATGTTATGAGGATAGGTGATTAATGGTGTGTGGCCTAGGTCTTAGAGATCTTATGTGATGATGCTCAATCAGTATAGAGACAAGAATCTGTCTTTTTTAGGTAATGTATTGTTTATAAAGAGTGTACCCATGAGATTAACAGGGCCTCAAAAGTAGTTTAGAGATGAGTTTGGAAATAATTAGACTAGATAATATTTTGTTCATTACAATATGTAGTGTTTCTTGACATGAACCAAGGGTTTAGGACATGATGGGGGATCTTAGGTAGGTTATTAAAAATGTTATTATGGGGTAAGGTGAAATTTTTAGCATTTTTTTGACATGGAAACTAAATATGGGATTTGGAGTGAGATGAAACCATTTATTATTCATTAGAGTGGGAAAAATCTAGATAGACATGGTGGTCTATGATTATGATAAGAGGTGGTATGCTTTAAAAGAATATTGAGATACCTTCAGGGTTTGGGGTTACAAGGTTTGAGGAACCTTAAGTTTTTTTGTAAGAGTCACTGAGTAATAGACTTTAGGTGAGTTGGTTGACATTTTCAGGAAACACTGGTGATAATGATTCTAGAATGATAAGTGTATTTGGATGTGTCTCAATGGTTAGTTCCCAAGTGAACTACCATGGGTGTCAAAGTGTTGAAAATTTAAAAATTTCCTCTTGATGTGTTCACAAAAAGGAGGGTGGATACATTATATTTAGTTTCCATGGAACTTTTTAAAGGTTCATATAGGAGTGTGGAATGTCTATGGTCATTTATAATAAAACATGGTAGAGTAGTTTGGCTTGGTAGAAGCTAAGTGGTTGTGGTGCATGTTCAGAAATGGAAAGTGAGACCAATGTAACAGAGAATTGTTCATTGATAATGTGTTAAAGGAAGGTCTCAACAAAGAAATTATTGTATGTTGATAAGTATTATTAGTTATTTTGTGAGTGAACCTTAATTTAGTACTATAAATCCCTAGGATGTGTGGGTTAATATATGGTGATTGATATACTGATTTATATGTCCTCCTTGGGTGAAGTTCATGGTGCCTTAAATAAGGGTTTTTGATCCATTTTCACCACGAGACTATGAATTTAGTGTCCTAGAATAAAGTTTTTGTATTGATAGATAAATATATTGTGAATTTAACCCCATTGAAATGAAAAAACTGAGTGTAAGGGTTTTAAAATAGTGGTGGTGTTGGTTCCATAATGTATGGTAGACTCATAAATGGTGACATTATATGGAAAAAGGGGTGGAGTCTGACATCAAGTGGTGTAATTATGAGGTTGGATATGAGGATTGAATTTTAACCTAGTTTAATCATGAAAGGGTGAGTTGTAATTTACAGTGTAATGCTATAGTTGATAGTCTAGAAATGGTGGTAGAGGAAATTAGTGAGATTGGCGACTGATGGGTGGAGTGATCAGTTAGGGTGTGTGGCATGATTTTAATTTTGTTTTTAATTGATAAAACGAAGTGAGGATATAGTAGGTAAAAGTGAAAGTGTCTTTTCCATGTGATCTGATGGGGTCCTTGATTTGTTCTATTGGGATCAGTGATGTGAATCTCTTTGAGAGTTGTGAGAAATGCTTGTGAGTATCAATGTTTGGATAATAGTGTAATATGTTTTCGTTGTGTTTATATAGTGATGAAATTTTTTAGTGCATATCGATAGTGGTGTGAAGGTAAACCTAACCCATGGGTGGAGGTGGTTGGGTTTTTGTCTGTGTGTAAGATTCCTAGTTTCATCGGTAGACAATAGATATCCATGTAATAGTATTACTTAGAGGAGATTAAGAATGAACTGGTGAGACCCATCTATAGATCTAGTTTGGTTCATGAATTTATTTATAGGAAAAATTATGTGATAAATCTTAATGAAGTTTCATTTGGGACATCAACACTTGATAAGTAAGAAAATTTAGTACCATGGATCATGGTCATGAGTGGGGCCCAATTTATGGGTCGTTTACAGAAAAGTCATGTTAAAGGAAACTATTTCATTCAAGGAGCATCTGACATGTGTTGTTTATCAAAATGAGGAAAGGACAATGATATTTGTTATAATATATCACTCATGAGTTTGGTTTCATCTAAGTCTCTGGAAGGGAACTTTAGAATGATAATTGGATTTCCAGGCTAAGTTTAGTGCATGAAACCTTTGAGAAGGTGCAGTCAATTAGGAGTAGTTGGTTATTACTAAGAGTAGGAAACTTTCTTATGCATGATGATAAATAAAACCATTGGAGTTTTCCATGGGTGGGGAATTTTTCTTGAGATTATCTCCTCAGTTGGGAAAATGGGAATTCAAATTTTAGGAAAATTGGCATTGCAATTTGGGGGACCATTCGAGATAGCAGAATGAATCTAGAAATTGACTTATTGATTGGTTTGTCCTCTAAAATATCAAGGTACGCATGATGCATTTCAATTTTAATAGATTATAAATTAATATCATAATTCTTCTCATGTGATTGATTGTGAAATTTTGAGTTAGAGGAAGATGCTTCATTCAAGGAACATCTGGTGCATATTGTTTATCGAAAAAAGGTACTATGAGGAAAGACGACACCTCTTGATCAAATTTCATGGTAGCATGGACATGTTCAAGAATAAAATTGAGATATGGAATTATATGTGTGGTCTTATTAGACCTCTTTTTTCAAGAAGGTACACTATAGAAACTTCTTTTTGGAAAAGTGGTCCTTATAGGGAGAGATTATAATGACCCTTGAATTTCTAGGTGCATTATTTCTTGTTTTCATCCCTTTTTTAAAGGTGTTTGAGCTATTATTTTTTAAGTGAATTCTATTGTATATTCTAGGTGGGTTTGAAGGGTTTTATAATCCTTTAAGGTGGATCATGGTTTTATAATTGTTAAGTAAAACCATGTGGTTTCCCCAAGTAACTATTTGGCCTATTTAAGAGGAGTAGTGAGTGGCACACGATTGGTATACAGTTAAATATAATTGTATGAAATTCCCTAGATAACCACGTAACTAGTATAGGAGAAGAATCATGGATAGATTATTCTACTAAACCTCATGTATTCCCTGAAGTGTCAGTGATGCTCACATGATTGGTTCATGGTTTAGTAAACATATGACTAAACCATGCATGGGTAATTAATTAATCAGAAAATTATTATTTTAACATGAAATCTCCCCGAAATCTCACTTTCTTCCTACTAAACCAAATTATCTTGAAGTAGGGGAATATAGTGATGGTTCTTGGAAAACTAATTACCTCCAAAGATAAATTCAATTTTACTAAAGACATCAACCCTTGGGATTTCCAAGTATATAGTTGGTTGTCCTCCATTCTTCTTATTATAGCTAGATCTTCTCTCTTCTTCTTGAAAAAACTCTAAATATGAAATTTCATAGATATATCTAGGAAATATGATATGATATAATGTGATTCCTTATATATTTTCATGGAAAAGGTAGTAAGAAATATATTTTTGTATTGATTATTCTCATATTCATCTAGATCAATTCATTATGTTGGATCTCATTTGGTAAGTCCAAACCAATCCTATAGCTTGAAATTTTATTCTCTTTTAAATTTTTACTGTTGAATCATCATGTGATGATTTTGTGTTGGTTCTTGGGATCATTGGCGTGTGAGCTCAATTCAGGTCGAAAACCGTGACATTGGGATTCAATACACTTATGGTAGCAAGTTACTTACCATTTTATGAAAATTTTATGAACTTTATGATATGAAATGCTTATGTGTGAATGTGTATCCTATGATACCTATCTTTATATGAAATTATTGGGTGTGTGTGCTTGACCATGATACCTCTTGTATTGACCCTCCAATTCTCATTGGATTTAGAGCTCAACAAGTCATTACTAGGCCTTAAGCGACATCCCCAATACGCCAAAGACTAGAAATAAATGCCGAAGGGTCTCAAGTATAAGTGGGGGACGATTTAACCTTTAAAAAAACATCCACAGAACAAATAACCATAACCAAACTAATCAACTAAATGATGAATGATAAAAGCTAAGACAACCCAACCATTTATTTTATCATAAACCAATCAAGAGTACCATAGCAGAAACCAACACTAAAACAGAGTAAACATCAGAAAGAAAAACTAAAAGACTACAAGATGACAACCCAAATCCATGCCCCAAAAGCTCTAAGCTTCAACAACACGAACTAGCCCAAGTATCAAGAAGTTATGCTATAAACATGTGACACATTACTTTTTCCAACATCACGGTATATGAAATTTGCAAAAGCACCAACGTGCCAAAGCAAGGGGTGAGTAATGAAACTCAGTAGGTTTTCCCCGATGACTTCCCAACCCATGCCTCTAGGATAAAACATGTTAGCACATTTATATAAAGAAATTTATATAAAAAAATTACAAAAAAGTTCACAATATAACAAGTTCCAAGTCAAATCCATTTTCCAACAAAACCATCTTTCTCAAGAAAATCAACCAAGAAAAGTTCCCAATCAAATTCACATTTCCATTTTCCACATTCTTTCCATTTCACAAATCCACACAACCAACCATTTCACAACCCGTGAAATAAACTATGCATGCATCCTTATGACAGTTCCATACTCATGAGCGGTTTCTCATCGATCTACCAAGTCGTCACAAGGAAATTATTCCCCATGTGCCATTACACCTTTGGCACCGAACACAAGATCATATTTCAACCAAGCCTCATAAATGCAATATGAACGCACACACCAAGTACGCCAAAAAACCACACCATTCCAACCATGCCAAAACCATTTCAATAAAAATCCCATTTATTAAAAACCTTTTTCCCACAAACCATTTTCCAAATCCAGAAAATCCATATTTTAAAATCACCATTTTAAAATCAAGAAACCAAAACAATTTTCACAAACCATTCTTTCAATATTCACAATTCCATCAAAACCCATAAATCATCCCTAAAAAAGATTTATAACATGATTTTCCCCACTATTTCACAATCCAAACCAAGCAATTAAATCAATTTGAACCAAGCCTTCAAGTTCTAAGAAAGAGGAATCGAGAGTGAATCTACCTATCTCAAAGGTTTTGACGAAAACCCTAACAAACGGAGAACGCACAAGACAACCAGGACGATTCAGCAAGGATCCTACTTAGATCTCTTCTCCTAACACAACCAAGACCAAAAATCATCATATTTGGAATCCGCACACTTAGATATACCCATAACGGGCATATATCTAAGAAACCGAGAGAAGAGGAGAGGTAGATCTAAGTAGATCTAAGAGAACGATCAAGAACGAAGGATAACGATCACATACCTCAATGATTCGACTTCGATTCACCGAGAGAAGCCTTTAGATCGCCTCCGGAATGCTTGGGGAGAAGTTTTCCAACCTTCAAGGGAGAGTAATCCCAAGTTACGGGCGCTTAGGAGCTTTATACAAGGTAATTAAAGGAAAAACAAATTAGATCCACAATTTAATGATCTAATTTTAAGTGCCCACATGGTTAGTCCGCACGTTTTGAAAAACCGTGCGCTAATCGTGTGTTAGCTACTGCCTCAGCCAACATTCTCGCACAGCCTCATCTCATGGTTTCCCCTAACCGCACGCTGACCGTGCAGAAGCCACTACCTCCTCAGTCAGCCACGCACGGTTTGGCCGCACGGTTAGACAAACCGTGTGCCGCCTATGTGCCTTCCCCTTTGCTTCAAACATCACTCCAGGATCTCCCGACTCTCCCATACGTCACCCTTAACTTTTAAAACCAATAAAATCATCAAGTAAGGGTTACATACCAGAAACTAGGGGTACTACATTCTCCCCACCATTGGCCTTTCCGTCCCCAAAAAGTAGAAAACCAAATCTTGTCTGAAAGAGTTATGGACACTGTTCTTTCATTTCTTTCTCGCATTCCCAAGTCTCTTCCTGAATTTGACCATGATGCCATAAAACCCATGCTTGACCGATGCTTTTACCAAGAAAGACATTCTCTTGGCTATACGCAATTTGTACCGGGATATGTATCAATGAATCATCCGGCTCTAGGTCAACGTGATCCCATCTGATCACATGGTCAGGATCAGGCTGATACTTCTTCAACTGAGATACATGCAACACATTGTGCACTAAACTGAACTGTGGTGGTAATTCCAACCGATAAACCACCTCTCCAACTCGTTCCAGTATCTCAAAAGGGCCTATATATCGAGGAGATAACTTTCCCTGAATTCCTAAATGGTGATGTCCAAGTCTTGGAGAGATCCTCAAGAAGACATGATCACCCACAATGAACGCCAACGGTCTGCGACGGTGATCTGCATAAGATTTATGAAGACTTTGAGCCGTCTCCATCCTCTTTCTAATCAACTGAATATTCATCATTGTTTCTTGGACAAGGCTCGACCCGACTAATGAAGTTTCACCAGTTTCCACCCAGCATAGTGGAGAACGGCAAGGACGCCCATACAATGCTTCAAATGGAGCCATGTGTACTGAGGAATGTTAACTGTTATTGTATGAGAACTACACTAAGGGTATATGCTCCTCCCATGAGCCACCAAAATCCATTAGACAAGCCCGAACATGTATTCCAACGTCATTATCATCCATTCAGACTGTCCATCCGTTTGAGGATGATACACTGTACTCATTGTCAACTAAGTTCCCAGGGCTTTCTGTAAAGATCGCCAGAAATGAGATGTGAACCTCAGATCTCTATCTGACATGATTGAAACTGGTATGCCATGCCTCTTTACCACTTCTCAGATATAGATTTTTGAAATATCTTCCACCGTATGAGTTTCATGAATAGGGATAAAATGGGCCGACTTGGTTAGACGATCCACTATCACCCAAATGATATAGTGTTTCCAGACCGTTCTTGGAAGACCTCTAACAAAACCCATTGCTATCTGATCCCATTTCCACATAGGGATAGGTAATGATTGTAACATACCAGATGGTCTCTGATGCTCTGCTTTAACCTGTTGACAAGTTAAGCACCGTGAGATGAACTCGACCACCTTTCTTTTCATGCTGCTCCACCAAAACTGCACCTTCAACGCCTTATACATCTTTTGTGTACCTGGATGTACAACCCATCTGGAATGGTGGTAAGAATGAAGGTATTGTTCTTGAGCAGTTAAAGATACAACCATACAATCTCGAAACCACAAAACTGAAATCCCTTCTAGCTTCCATCCCTCAATGGTCTCCCCACCATTGAGTTTTGAACTCATTGCAACATAGTCTACATCTGATGCCTGTGCCTCCTTTACTATCTCCACCAAATCCGGAACAAGCGCAACTGGAAAGAAAACCAAAACATCAGCTCGGTCTTCACATTCCATATGCATGTCGGCTAGGACAGACATCAACTGCCACTCTTCTGAAGCTTCTTTCACCAACTGAGCATATGACTTTCTGCTTAATGCATCGGCCACCGAATTTCCCTTACTCGGTGTATATATCAAGTCAAAGTCGAACATTTAAAGGTACTCCATCCATATCCTCTACCTCAGATTCAAATCTCATTGTGATAAAATGTGTTTCAGGCTTTTGTTATATGTAAACATAGTGAACTTCTCACCGAATAGATAATGACGCCAAGTCTTCAAGGCATGGACAACTACAGCTAACTCAAAATCATGTGTTGGGTAATTATTATCATAAACCCTCAACTTCCTTGAACCATAAGCAACAACATGGCCTCCTTGCATGAGAACACATCCCAAACCTGTTCCTGAAGCATCACAATACACCACATACCCCTGTCCTGATTCAGGAAAGATCAAGATGGGTGCTGATGTAAGGCGAAGTTTCAACTCTAACTACAACAAAAACACTGTTTAGCGGTGGTTCTAGGAACCGTCGCAAAACCCTTTGTGAAAAAGGTTTCGCGGCAATTTATAATAAACCGCCGCGAAACGTTGGTTTTTTTTAACACCTGACCCTCCTTCCCCCGCGACCCTGGCCCCCCGCTTCCCCCACGACCCCGACCCCCCGTTTCCCCTGGAGACCCCGCGACCCCGACCCCAGCAACCCCGCGCGACCCTGGAAACCCCGGCAACCCCGTGACCCCGCGACCCCCGGCCCCCCGTGACCCCAGAAGCTGCACTGTCTTCCCCTCTAGGTAGGGTTTTGTTTCTCCTTTAGGTTTTTTTGGTTTTCCAATAGGTATAAGAATCAAATCCCCAAGAAGGGTTTTTGTGTAATTAATTCTATATAGGGCTATCCCCCAAGGCCTCATTACACCTTTTTATGTTTTCCTAGCTATCGACAATGATATTTTGGTGGAGGATCTTATGCTCGTTTTTAGGGTTTTTGATTATTATTTTGATTTCTTCTAGTCAGGATCAAATAAAAAATTCAAACTAGATGATTATTCATCTACCATGATAAGTTAGGTGGTCTATAAATTTTACCATAATGCCACATTGTGTATATCTTATTGCTAATGTGACACACATTGTACTTTCAAGGAGATTATTTATAAATTATTTGGACCAAAGACAAATTATTATAAACATGTTAAGGAATTCCATTGACATATTTCTTCAAGGTTGGAGGTTTTTTACCTCAACCTGGACTACCCAAGGGGTGGGTTCTACATTTATATCACGTTTGTTCAACCCTCAAGGTGTGATGATCATGACTTATAAAATTGAGAGTTGAATGAGGTATTAAAGTGTACTGTAAAATGTTTTAAACGCCATATAGCACCTTATCAATTGTAATTGAAAGGTATGAATTGGATGACCCCTTGGTTTGTACATGATCAAGAATGGAATAGATAAATGATTCATTGAATGGTTAATGAATTGTTGAATGGACTATTTTGGATGCCTTGGACATTAATAATCATTGGATATGATGACCATATCTGTATTTCATGGAAATTTCAACTCCATGGGTCCTACTTAATTGGATTCCTTGGACATTTCAACTCCTTGGATCTAGTTGACTTGACTCATAATTATTTCATAGATATTTTTTCTCCTCATATTTGATTTATTGGACTTGTTTGGATGCCTGATCCATTTATAATCCTTATATTCAATGATCACACTTGGATTTTTTATACATTTCTATTCATTGGATCCAATTTACTTGGATTATATGGATACATTGGACATTATGACTCCAATGATAGTTATAGTATAAGGTTTTCATTATGATTGGTGGGGATGGTTAATGATAGCCTCCACAATTATAATTTAATGAATGGTTCCATCCTCTACCACATTCCACCTTTTGGATGGTCTCTCATTAACCAATGGATACTCCATACACTGTTTTGAACCATTTCTTTTTGTTGAGTTTTGTTCACACCCTATAGCCCCTCTCACTCTCCTTTTCCACATCTCTTATTTTAAATTACACTTAAATGATTATTTTACTAGTTTTTTCCTTATAGGGTGGTATGTAAAGGTGTAATGAGGCCTTGGGGGATAGCCCTATATAGTGGGTATGTAGGGATCTTCTAAAAATTGGTTGTGGATGTTGATTTATTTGGAGCTAACCTATTAGGATTTGATACTTAATATCACACCTTTCCTCGAAGCATATAAAGTTATCCCTATGGGATATTTCAGTCATGGAAGATAGTTCCACCTAAACCACAAAATCAATCAATTGAATGATTGAGAAAATATCCAACCTACTGCCATTAGATTCTATTGAATGAGAATGGTATTAGTATTCCACTATTTGTAATGGTCATTATTCACCAGTTGGTCTCTATTTCTTATTGACTCAAGCATTAATAATGTATGTTTTAAACCTTCCAAAATCATTCTATTCAATGTGATTATTGTACCCTGAAGTTTAAACATTTGAGAATCATTTTAACAGTTAAATAAATTATGAAATTATCTTCTTCTGCACCATCCAATTTGGTTATGAATCTCTTTTGGATACCCCAAATACATAACATTAGATTATCCTTTTGTAATGTCTTATCAAAACCATGGTCCTTTTCATAGGATATCAAACTTTGTGACACAATGGTCTAAACATCATGACCATATAATTAATGCCCCATACAAGGTATTATATGATACTATTAATCCTTAATTAACATTAGGTTGTGTTTTTGAATATCTATAAAGACTAACCAATCATTGGTTCTATGTTTATATATATAAAAATGTTAGCATCTACAGGTCTAAGAACCATGACCATAAAATATCTGAGTCATCCCCTAAGGATATATGCATATGTGTGTCAAGATCTACATCCATATCATATTTTTATTCCTCTCTTATATCGCTATATATATCACATAATTTTTTTCAAGGATACATTCCCTTAAACTCTATACATAGATTGGTCTATGAACAATGAAATTAAACATAGTGTGAATATCCATGATAAATATGTCATGGTTTTGTAATAAAACCCCTCCAACGGAGGTGCGCTATCTGCAAAAACTCACAATGGTATACCTTGCTTAAAATTATTGCATTGATGTTTTCCTTATACTTGATTTCATTGTTAGTCATAAAGCACACATCGTACCTGACCCTTTTTATATCCCTATAGAGGGTTTCCATCTTTTAATTAAAATTATTATTTGAACCAAGACACTCTTTAAGTGCCATTAGACTTTTAAGATGGGTCCCATGTTGTGTGACCATGTCACATGGCATGTGATATTTAAATCCAACCAAAATCCCAGTTCCACAGCCCAGGGGTCCCACGGTACCAGTAATGTCAGATTACATGTTATGTAACCTGTGATTTTCCTGATCCCATGGGGTATTAATTCCTCTAGGTATTCCTATACATTGATAGATCTCCAAACCTCACCAAATTAGGTATATTAGGGGTCATCCAATCCTCTAGTCATCACAGATTAACATTCATTTATTTAAATCTTATGAAAAAACATCCTCTCATTCCATCCATATCATCCTATTTGAAACTAAGTGGAAGATGCTGCCCTGCAGATGTCACTGGACTGGGCCAACATGCTGCGGTCACGCTGCGGTCATGCCACGGTCACGCCACGATCACACCGCCGTCACGCCGCGGTCACGCCGTAGTCACACCGCGGTCACGCCGTGGTCACGCCGCGGTCACGTTGCAGTCACGCCGCGGTCACGCCACGATCACGCCGTGGTCACGCCTCGGTCACACCGCGGTAATGCCATGATTTGGCCCTACTCCAGCCACATCCATCCCACACCATCCCCCTTCCACCTTCATTTCAGCCTGCTACCACCAACATTCTAGCCCGCAACAGCCCCCTTCCACCTTCGAATCAGCCCGCACCATCCCCCCAACACCTGTAACCAGCCCCCTTCCACCAGCATTCGATCCCTCACCGAATTAGGTATATCAGGGGTCATCCAATCCTCTAGTCATCACAGATTAGCTTTCATTTCTTTAAATATTATGATAAAAAATCCTCTCATGCCATTCATATCATCCTATTTGAAACTAAGGGGAAGATGCTGCCCCGCGAATGTCACTGGACCGGGCCAACATGCTGCGGTCATGCCACAGTCATGCCGCGGTCACGCCGTGATCATGCCGCAGTCACGCTGCGGTCACGCCACGGTAATGCCGTGATTTGGCCCTTCTCCAGCCACATCCAGCCCACACCAGCCCCCTTCCACCATCATTTCAGTCCGATTCCACCATCATTCCAGCCTGCAACACCCCCCTTCCACTAGCATTCAAGCCCTCACCGAATTAGGTATATCAGGGGTCATCCAATCCTCTAGTCATCACAAATTAGCTTTAATTTCTTTAAATATTCTGAGAAAACATCCTCTCATGCCATCCATATCATCCTATTTGAAACTAAGTGAAAGATGTTGCCCCGCAGATGTCGTTGGACCGGGCCAACACACTGCGGTCATGCCGCGGTCACGCCGCGGTCACGCCACGGTCATGCCGCGGTCATGCCGCGGTCAAGCCACGGTCACGCCGCAGTCACGCCACGGTCACGCCGCGGTCACGCCGCGGTCACGCCGTGGTCACATCGCGGTCACACCGTGGTCAAGCCACAGTAATGCTGTGATTTGGCCCTGCGGATGTCGTTGGACCGGGCCAACACGCTGCGGTCACGCCATGGTCACGCCGCGGTCACGCCGCGATCACGCCGCGGTCACGCCACAGTAATGCCGTGAATTGGGTATATCCCCCTTCCACCAGCATTCGATCCCTCACCGAATTAGGTATATCAGGGGTTATCCAATCCTCTTGTCATCACATATTAGCTTTCATTTCTTTAAATATTCTGAGAAAACATCCTCTCATGCCATCTATATCATCCTATTTGAAACTAAGTGAAAGATGTTGCCCCACAGATGTCGTTGGACTGGGCCAACACGCTGCACTCACGCCGCGGTCATGCCACGGTCACGCTGCGGTCATGCCGCGGTGACGCCGCGGTCACGCCGCGGTCACACCGCGGTCACGCCACGGTCATGCCACAGTAATGTCGTGAATTGTCCCTATAAATGTCGTTGGACCGGGCCAACACACTGCGGTCATGATGCGGTCACGCCGCGGTCACGCCGCGATCACGCCACGGTGATGCCGTGAATTGGCCCTGTTCCAGCCACATCCAGCCCACACCAGCTCCCTGTCTTGATATATTGTAAATTCTACATGACCTCAATCTGGTTGTTGTATAATAACTTTATTATCTATAAATATGTACATGAGAGTCATATAAATAAAATATCTCAATATAAACATGTTCCCCTACCCATGAATCCATGGTATGTTAATGATGTCCCCTATCATACATAGGATATATTTCTACATGATATATTTCACCAGAGGCTTATTCATCAATGTACTTATATTTAAATTCAGTCCTTATATTTAAAATTCAGTCCTTTAACTTCATGAATGTATGAATTGGAATCTCATCAAGATTGATTTTTTTAATGGTTATTTCCTAAGGGAATGAATGTAGAGAAGTAGACTGAGCCCATGAGACTTTTTATTGGTGAGAGATCAGTGTGGGAGTATGTCAATAACCTTTCAAGGTTTGTTATATATTCTCCAAAGATAGGGGTCATCAATTATGAGAAAGATCACTTCTTTGGGGATGGTCTTCACCCAGACCTTGGTACATCTCTACTTTCTTTGGGCATAACATCCATTTTGGGGGTTGTCACTAGGGACATGTGAATGGAAGCTAAATATTCTTGGAAATCGATGGTTGTTCATTCCTTAGTTTTATCAGGTATGCAACAAATTAATAGTGGGAATGAAAAGAATCCAATGTGCAAGGAGTAGTGGCAGGATGAACCATGACATGATGAAAAGGCCCATTCTTATAGAAATAGTTCATCCATTTTGTGCTTCTAGTTTAGGGACTTTGAGGAATTTTGAGACCCATTTCTTGATATATCATTGAATTTTTCTCTATTATGGAAATTTTGTTCATCATTATTTGTTTTTGATGATGGGGTTATAGAAGATGTCTCATATTTGATTCCTTGTTTTTTGTGTAGGCCCATTGTGATATACATGGATAAAAGCGGGATCACATTACCGAGGAACACACCTCAGTATGTTAAGGGTTTGAATGAGTTTTTAGATTTTTTAATTTATAATCGATCCGTTTAAGGGAGAATAAAATGTCCATGTCCTAAATGTAAATTTAGAACATGGTTAAAGAGAGATGAGGTTTATGAACATTTAATACTGAAGCAATTCCCTGCTCAATATTTGTGTTGGATTTGGCATGGATAATTGAACATTACAGAAAGATTGAGCACTGATGTTAATCCTCATAATGAGGTCCCAAGTTCATCAACAATGGAAAATGAAATGAAAAACCGAATAAATGATGCATTCGGCACTACAAGACACCACTATCAGCATCAAAACATATCAGAACAACCAGAAGAAGGTGCTACAAATTGCAACGTGACAAGTGATGTTTTTGAGACTGTAACACAGGAAAATCAAGATTGTCACATATCATTGGATCCTCCTATTGATTCTGTGGAGACAAATGTAAGATAAAACTTCCTTGAGGAAAATGTGTTTCATGATTTAGTTGATGATGGAAATCAAGAGTTTTAAAGTGGGTGTTTGAAATATTCAAAGCTTTCATTTTTGCTGAAGTTTTACCATATCAAATGTATATATGGAATTACAAATAAGGCAATGTCCATGATATTGGAATTGATTCGTGATGCATTTCCTGAAGAAAAAATTTCAGAATCTTTTTATGATATGAAAACAGTTGTTAACAAGCTTGGTCTGAATTATACAAAAATATATGCATGTCCCAATGATTTTATGCTTTATTGGGGAGAGGATTCAAGTAGACAGAATTGCAAGAAATGTTCTTCTTCTAGATGGAAGGAAAATGGTGATGTTGGAAGTCTGAATGAAAATAATTTCATGGAGAATAAGAAAAGGAGCACACCTGCAAAGGTTTTGCGTTACTTTCTTTTGAAGCCTCGATTACAAAGATTATTCATGTCACTGAAAACCGACAAACACATGAAGTGGAATTATGTAGATAATAACAATGATGTGTTAATGAGACATCCATGAGATTCCCAATCATGGAAGACATTTGATTCATTACATCTCGATTTCTCAGCTGATCCTAGGAATGTTCGATTGGGATTGGCTGCCGATGGATTCAACCCATTTGGGACTTTGAGTACCAATTATAGAATTTGGCCAGTTGTTTTGATCCCTTATAATCTGCCTCCATGGATATGTATGAAATAGAAATATTTTATCCTTTCGATGATTATTCCTGGAAAAAAAATGCCTGGAAATGATATTGATGTATACTTGTAGCCTTTGATTGAAGAATTTCAAGAGTTATGGAGCAACGGTGTTGAGAAATTTGATGCTTCTTCTAAAACAATGTTCAAAATGCATCTTGATTTAATGTGGACCATTAGTGACTTCCCTGGGCTTGGGAATTTATCTGGTTGGAACACTTACACGGGTTTGGATTTTCCCGTTTGTAACTTTGATTTTGAGCCCAAACGGCTACCTCACAGTAGAAAATGGTGCTTCTTGTGTCATTGAAGATTTCTCAATGCATCTCATAGATTTCGGCTGAACAGATCAAAATTTAATGGTTCCATTGATCGTAGACCACCTCCAAAGTTGTTAAATGGTTTTGAAATATTGGCACAACTTGAAAATGTTGAAACAGAATTTGGGAAGGTTCATCATTTGAATGAGAGCAGAAAATGAGTCTGAAGTGTATCGTCAAGCGAAACCAAAACGCAACAATGGAAGAAAAAAAGTATATTCTTCAAACTTCCGTATTGGGAATTTAATTTGTTGCGGCATAATCTTGATGTGATGAATATTGAGAAGAATGTCTGTGACAATTTGATTTTCACATTTCTTAATGAGCATGGAAAGTTGAAGGATCATCTCAATGCTCGCAAAGACTTACAAGCAATGAACATAAAACGCGATCTCTGGCCAGATGACAATGGAAAGTATCCTCCGACAATTTTTGCAATGAAAAATAGGGATAAAGATACATTATTTCGAATGTTAAAGAATGTTAAGGTATCTGATGGGTATTCAAGTAACATCTCAAGGTGTGTTGACTTGAAGAATCGTAAGTTACATGGATTGAAAAGCTACGATTCACATATTTTGTTACAACAGTTACTACCATTGGGATTGTGTACATTATTACCTGAAAAAATTACTGCTGTTGTACTCCAGTTCTGCACATTTTTCAGAAAACTATGTGAGAAATCTCTACATCCATTTCAACTTGACAACCTCCAGGAGAGATTTGTATTGACCCTTTGCGCAATGGAGATGATCTTTCCTCCGTCCCTTTTTACTGTAATGATGCATTTAAAAGTGCATTTGGTTGAGGAAGCTAAATTTGGAGGCCCCATTCATTATCGATGGATGTATCCAATTGAGAGGTACTTTATTTATATGTTTTCTAGTTAAGTAAAAAAAATTTGGTACTTAATTAAATGCATAATTATGTTTATTTTATTTCACAAATATCTTGGGGATTTGAAATCATACGTGAGAAATAAAGCTAAACCAGAAGGCTCAATTGCTGAAGGCTATGTGGCTGAAGAGTGTCTTACCTTTTGTTGTCGATACTTGGATGATATTGAGACAAGATTTAATCGAGTTGGATGTGTTGACGACAAATCGACTCAATCTCAAATACATCATAAATCCAAAATATTTCCTGCTATTGGCCGATCAGTTGGGAGGACCTCAAATGTGACACTAACTGAATTGGAATTATTACAGGCACAAAGATATGTCCTACTGAATAGTGAAATTGCAGATCCATTTATTGAAGAGTTGAGGATGCCAACAAAGAGACGAATGAGAGGCTGAACACGAAATGAGAAAGATATAACGAAATCTGTTAATAAAGAGCTTGTAGAATGGTTTGCCTGACGTGTAAGTTCATAAATATTGCAATAAATACGAATATTAGTTTGACACATACATTTTGTAAATATAATAAAGTATATTTCTTTTTTCAGATCATGAATACTGATACTCGAGCAGAGGTATCAGAAGATTTGAAGTTTCTTGCTAGAGGTCCTTTAAAAGAAGTTAGAAAGTTCGATGCTTATAATGCGAATGACTTTAGATTTCGTACAGACAATCGAGAAGTGGGTTTGAGAACACAGAATAGTGGTATATTTACATTTGCTGAAGTGGAATACTATGGAAATCTATATGATATTATTGAATTAAACTACCACAGACATTTTTTGGTTGTTTTATTCAAATGAAAATGGGTCGATATTATCAGAGGCGTTAAAAGAGATTCCTTGCAATTTACTTCTGTGAACTTCTCTCGCTTGATGGATGTTGGTGATCATGAACTGCATGATCCATATATCTTAGAATCGCAAGCAAAAATGGTATATTATGTGAATGATGTTGCCGATGAAGGGAGGAGTGTAGTTGCTCATGTAATACAAGGAGATTTGTATAATATGGGTGATGAAGTGGAAAATTTGACCTCATAAATTTAATTTTATCAGCAATAGGAAGCAGAATTATTTGTCCGTCATGATATGGAAAATATTAGTCTAGCAAGGATGAATGAAGTGGATGAAGCAATGGAGCAGGAAACCGACATGATTGAAGGGTAAAATGATTGTTTGTAAAATTATTTATTTATTCAGCAACCACTTGTTTCATTTCTGAAGTCATTCATTATCATTGTTATATATATTTTGTCTGTTAGTACTCCATATGTTATCATTTTTAATTTTTTTTCTACATAATTTTTTTGAAATATATATTCTGAACTTAATTTTATTTGATTAAATGACAGGAATGCCAAGGAATAAGCGTTACATTATTTCATCCAGTTCTACGGCAGATGACTATCCATCTGGCTCCCTCCCCATGACATCTGATGCACCAGCTGCCGACACCCCTGCACCATCTCTCACACCATCTGTGGATGTCCTAGTAGAGGCTGAGTCGTCGACTCCCCCTTCAGGAGCCTCAGCAGTGGGGCAGCGACGCGCCCCTTCCAGTTCATCCCGGACACACTGGAGTGTCACTATCATAGGTACAAATTTTAATTAAATAAATTTATTGAATTTTGTTTATACTAATTGTTTTCTCATTGAAGATGAAAAAAATGAAACTGTGGAGAAAAAAATAAAAAGTTCAGATGTTTGGAATCTGAATGGCGAGAAGATTGTTGTGCCATTTGATTCTTACGGGGTCCCTACGGATGATGTCGTGGGGTTGCTTGGCCAGATTCTAGGCCAGCTGGAAGCGGAGCCCATTTCCCTTCCCATTTCATATGACGATTAGAGACATATGCCTCCAAGCTGGAAAAATGAAGTGTTTGATTCTCAAATAAAGGTAAATTTATTACATTATGGTTTAATTTAATGTCATGTTACTAATATGTTCAAAAAGAATTTTTGTATACAGATGTTCTTCCACTTTACCGTTGTTGATGTGATAGCATGGAAGTGGACGTTGAAAAATCTACTTAAGAAGTGGAAAGATTTTAAATGGAGATTGTGGTGTGATGTCAATGATGCTTCATTGACCATGCTGCAAATGTATGAGAAGCTACCCAGTGGGGTACCAAAAGAGTAGTGGAAAGTGTTTGTTGATAGGCATCGGGATCAGAAGAGGATGGTATTGAAATATATATATTATTATATTATACACATTTTAAATTTATACATGTATATGAAAAGGACATGACATTCAATACATCAGTATTAAATTGCATTTTATTTATTTTAGGATCTATCAAGACAGAATGCGTCAAACCGAGTGAAGCAAGTCATCCCGCACACTGCGGGCTCAAAAAGTTTTTCTAGAAATCGATGTTCATTGGTAATCTTTCAATTAGTTTCAATATTTATAAGACAATATTATCTGTTTGATATATTGAATTATTGATTTATCTTTGATTAATGCAGTCACAGAGTTTAGGCCATGAAGCATCCAGAATTGAATTATGGTTGGATGTTCACAAGAAATCAGATAGATGTTTTATTAATGAGCCTGCTAAAGAAGCTGGGGTATGAAGTCAATTTTTTATCATAATAACTTATTATCAATTTTTTCTGTGTTAATATATAATGATATTTGATTTATAAGTCAAAATTAAAGAACTATGGGTTTCCAATCCTGTGCATTCCTACTTTGTCTCCCAGGATGAACCAGTTGCTAAAGTCCTTGGGAAGGAGCATCCTGGGAGAGTGTGCGGGATAGGTTTGGGACCCGTGCCATCTGAGGTTTTTAGCAGGCCACCGGGGATAGCTACTATATCTACTCCTGACTTTATTCAGCCCGAAGATGATAAGAAAGAGATTGTTTCTTTACGAAACACAGTTCACCAGCAGGGGGATCAGATATCTGCATTGCAGAAAGAGTTGACTGAACTACGTCAGAAGATGAGAAGATATTCCCCCGGTGGGAGTGAATCGATTGGTGGTATGCAGGTAAATCACATTAAATTAGAATCATTTAGTTTTCTAACTTTCATTTGTTTTAAGTTTTAATATAAATATGTAACCGTATTTAATTTTCAATATAATGTTCTTACAGGTGACAACACAAAGTGGAAATGAAGGTGGAGAGGGTGACGATGCATCATCGGACCCTGAGTAGTTGTACTGTTGATGTGTTGACAAAAAATGAAAACAGTTGGTTTGTATATGTAAGATTTGTGGCACATAGTTTCCACCACACATTTTCATGTCCTAAAATTTCCTTGATTTCTCACGTTTCTTTTTATCCATTTTATTGATTTCTAATGTTTGTTTTTAGGTATCAATTTCTTGAGTGTGGTATACATCATTCCATTTAGGTCTGTGTTTGAATTGGTAGTCGAGATTTTGGATGACTAGGATTTAAAACCATTGTTGATGTGTTGAACAAATTGGGTCATTTCATAGTGATCAAGGGGATAGTGTTGTGAACACTTTGGTGAGGCCCATTGTTGAAAATGTCTGATTTAAGCATCAAAAGTATCTAAACATGCTCTAGCTCTTCTAAAATGTCATGAGAATGTTCTAAATCAAGGGTGGTTCACTAAGATATAGGTGTGACTGAGGGGTGATAAATTAGTATAAGTCCATGAATATAGGCAAAAATACTTTATAAATTAAAATATAATCTCGAAGATGGATATCAACTTGACGCATAATTGGTATGTCTTATAAAAACATGAATTTTAAGAAAAGAACTTCTACCAAATACTTCAATATTAGGATGGTTATAATGGACCATTTCCAACCATAACTGTTTTGATCACTGAACTATTACTGCATGACTTGAACTACATTCCCAACACAATTTCCTCTTAATCATGGTCTGTCTGGTAATTATTACCTATCATTATATCCATGAATTATTTATATTACGATTCTTAATTCCATTTTTTGATTCATTACAAGCTATCCGGTCTTGAAACATTAATTACTGGAATTCCAGAACTTTCTTCTTTACCATTCATGACTATTCTTTCTACAACCACTCTCCCAAAGGTTACATTTTCCATGACCTGTGTGATTCTCCCCACCATAAGATTTTAATATTCATCATTTTAATAAAAATAAGAATCTAATTCCCATGAAAAACACTCTTTCCACCACTAAACATGGTTTTTGGATGTGAGACAACATAATTATACCATGGTCCATCATGACAATCCATCCTTGGCATACACTGAAGCCTCATCTGGAACTAATATTCCATCCTTGAACAACCTGTGGTTCACTTCCTACCACATAGATTTACATCATCCACTTAATAATAAATAAAAATGGTCTATTCATAATCACATGTATTATGCAATCATCATTCCATGCGCACACATTCAATCAACATCAATAACTACATCTTGAACTTTAACCCAGATTGATGATGTTATAAAACTCGATCTTCTTACATAGTCATCCATAGAACTAGGATAACTTAGCTTTTCTACTAAAAACTATGGTCTACATCACTCACCACAACGTAGTTAATACCTAACCTATATTCCAACATAAAAATATGTCAACTAAGACTCACTAGAAATATCCACATTCCTATAAAAGCTATATCCCAATGTAACTCTAAAACTATTCCCATAATAGGATTTTTTATATAAATATATTTCTAATGTGTTATTTAAGCTATTTCATCAGTTCAAATTTATTATAAGTATTAAGGATGGTTTCTAGGCCACAAAACCAAAAAAAATCGTTATATAAATGGGTTGGTACTAATATAACTACTAATTCATCAATTATCAATTTTTATAAGTAGAGTGGAATCACTATGGATGATCTATCCTAAGAAAGTGAAGTTATAAGATTTAGTGGAATCCAGTTTGGGATGTTACAATGTTGTATCAATGGAGTTTTATCTTCCTAGTATTTACTATTTAGGATATTGTATACATGAGTATGAGGAATGTGTTGGAACCTTTGATTGTTTTTTCTGGTTTTATTTGTTTTTCAGGGAAGTGGTGCAGCAGAATCCAAGAATTATTATTTTTTATTATGGGAAGATTTTAGCGGCGGTTTTAACCGCCGCGAAATGTATACTGGTGGCAGTTTAAACCGCCGCTAAATGTAAAATAAAATTTACTTCTAGCGGCGGTTATAACCGCCGCAAAATAGACGCTTTGTGGCTGCCTCATTCCGCGGCGGTTTACCGGAATTGAGCGGCGGTTTTACCACCGCTAGAAATTGAGTTTATTCGTGGCGGTTATAACCGCCGCGAATAAAGCGATATCCAGGGCTCGTAAAAACGCCGCTAAATTCCGGAAAACTGCCGCGAAATGAGGAACCTACAACGCTTTCCTGAAACCGCCGCTAAACGTTAAAAATCTCCGCTAATAGATTTCCGATGCCCTATTAGGCGGCGGTTTCTGTAAACCACCGCCAAACAGTATAGAGGCGGTTTAAACTGCCGCTAAACGCAAAAAAAAAACCCGCCACTAAACGGAGATTCTGTTGTAGTGTCTTGAAAAGATCTCTGACGTTCCTCGGTCCATTGAAATGCACTATTTTTCTTTTTCAATGCTGTCATAGGCGAAGAACGTCATGAGAAGTAACACAAAAAGCGTCGGTAATAACCAACTAGAACACGAAAACTTCATATTTCAAAGACATTCTTCGGTAGTTTCCAAGAAAGAACAACTTCTATCTTTTATGGATCCACTGAAACACCTTTTTCAGAAACAATATGGCCTAGAAAACGTACCTCTTGTATCCAAAAATCTCACTTTGATAATTTGGAATACTACTGATGGTCCCTCAAGATTTCCAACACTATCACCAAGTGTTGCGCATGCTCAGCCCTTGTTCTTGAATACACCAATATGTCATCCACAAACACCACAACAAAGGATTCCAGATATTGTTGAAATATCCGATTCATCAAATCCATGAAGACCGCTGGTGCATTCGTAAGACCAAAAGGCATGACTACATATTCGTAGTGGACATATCTGCTTTTGAAGGCTGTCTTTGGAATATCCTCCTTCCGTACTCACAACTGGTGATATCCTGACCACACGTCAATCTTAGAGAACGACTGAGCTCCACTCAATTGATCAAATAGTTCATCAATGCGTGGAAGTGGATATCAATTCTTTATCATAACTTGGTTAAGTTTACGATAATCCACACATAGCCTCAAAGTTTCATCTTCTTTCTTTAGAAACAAAACTGGTGCTGCCTACTGAGACACACATGGCCGAATAAAACCTTTGCTTTCCATCTCCTCTAACTGCACCTTCAATTATTTTAACTCCATTGGTTATATCCAATAAGATGGAATTGAGATAGGACAGGTCCCCAGAAGAAAATCAATCGTAAACTCCACTTCTCTTAGAGGTGGTAACCCTGAGAAGTTTTCAAGAAAAACATCAGGAAATTGATACACGACTACTGGAAAACTATTTCCATCATTCTACTCCATTTATTCCAAAGTCAACACTGCAAATTGGTAAGAGATCATTCCCACCATTGGTACCAACAAGCTCTTTGCACCTTTCTTTACCATCCTCTCTCCTCTGAAGATATGGTTGATGCCATCCTCCATTGTGAAACTAACCGTTCTCCCATAACAGTCGATGTGAGACTTAAACATTGTCAACCAATCCATACCTAGGATTACATCATAGACGTCCATATCCAACATGGAGAAGTCCCATTTCAGCTCAGCTCCATCAATAGTTATAGCACATTCTCTACAAACTAAGGCTCGATATTCTCTTTCACCAAGTGGAGTTTTCAATTTTAACACAGAAGGAATCATTTCAAGTTTTAAGTTTATCAAATCAGAAATATGAGAAGCAAGACAAGAATGGGATGCACCAATATCGAACAACACTTGCATGAGGGTATAATTCAAAATAATCTTACCTCTCACCGTAGACGGTCTAGACTGGTCATCCATAATCACCTTTTCCTCTGCATACAATTGCTTTGTTGCTGCACTTTGCTCCTTATTGCCTTATAGATATTTCCCTTCCTGAAGTGTCATGGTATTCTTTGAATCACTACAGCTAGTTCTGTTCTGCTGGTGAGACTGATTTTTCTGTCCCCGTCCTGTCGAAGAACAGGATGCTTGTGACGCTTGGGAAGTGTCACGCACACCCGACCTCGGAGCACTGTGACAATATCACTGAAGATGCCCCATCTTGTTGCAATTGTGTCATGCTCTCGGTGGTTCTATACATTCTCGTTTCATGTGATCAATCATGCCACATTGAAAACACCCGACTTTCATCATGTGTCATGGAGGAATATTCACCGATTCATCCGTCTGATTCTGATTTTGACTCCCACCTTGGAAGTAGGTGTCCATATTCCACTTGTTCCCAGTATTAGAGTTCCCACCCGTTCCCATGGGTTTCATCATACTTCCTCCTCCCATAACTTCTGAGATGTCTCTTTCAGCTGCTGTTTCTCTGTTTACCATCCCCGTATAATCCGTAATACAGAGCACCGCTATCTTCGAACGAATCTCCTGTCACAACCCTGATTAAAGATGCGTGCCTTTATCGATGCACTTGCAGCAACTTCCGGTGAAAAGCACACTAAATTCATGAATTTAGCCGCATACTTTGTGACAGAGAGATTTTACTACTTCCGGCTGAAAAAGTCATTTGTCCTCTGGATCTTGAACATGTGAGGATAGAATTATTTATTGAACAATTCCTCAAATTCCTCCCAGCCCAGGCCTTGATCTACCTTAGCCTGCACCACTAGCTCCCACCACTGTCGTGCAAGATCCTCCAGCATATACATCGCCAACTTTACTTTCATTTCTGCTGGGGTGACGATGAAGTCGAAGATACGATTCATCCTACTCAGCCACACTTCCGCCCTTTCTGGTTCAGAATCACCCCGAAAGATGGGTGGGTTCTGCTTCTGGAACTGGATGGAATGGTATACATGCCTTGAATCATCCCTCCAATTCCCCGTGTCCACAGCCTGAAATGCTTGAACGATACTCTGAACCAGCTCTTGGTTCACACGTGGTTCAGGTGTAACCACATTCTCCACAGCTTCTTCCGTTTGGTTTCTACGATGTCTAACAGGTGCTATTTTCTATACAAACAATGCATGCCGTTAGTCTCACTTCCTAATAATTGAAGGCTTAACATTTCAATATCTATTACATCACTATCACAACATCGATTTCCAATCATTTCTAAAACAAATATTTTCTTTCTTTTGAAAATCAATCTATTTTCAAAATACATCAACAATTATCTTTTCAAAATATTTAATTTGAAAACGTACCTAGAATTTTTAGAAATCATGATTTTTCATCAGAATATAATCCATTTCTCAAAATGATTCATGAAATCCTAGTGTGAAGTCATTCCTCTACAATGCATATCATGCTTATCTCATTTTATAAACCCATGACAATGATATTTCCAACATTCTAGAAGTGTATCAAAAACACTTATTTACCCAACACTTTGGTAATTTGAAATTCAACATAAATGGGTTAGCTATGTCCTTTTATGCTATAAATTTCAAGTTCCGATAATCCTACTCCTGTCTAAGATGACCACCCAAGGAATAGACAAGAAGGAATTTCAACTCCAAGAACAATAACATTGATGACTACTTGTTAGGCAAGGACCTAACAAGCTGATACCATTTGTAATGACATGCCAATTCTCATTGGATTGAGATCTCCATGAGTCATTACTAGGCCTTAAGTGACATCCCCAAGATGCCAAAGGCAGAAAATAAATGCAGAAGGGTCTCAAGTATAAGTGGGGGACGATTTAACCTTTAAAAAAACATCCATAGAACCAATAACCATAACCAAACTAATCAACTAAATGATGCATGATAAAAGCTAAGACAACCCAACAATTTATTTTATCATAAACCAGTCAAGAGTACCACAGTGGAAACCAACACTAAAACAGAGTAAACAGTGGAAAGATAAACTAAAAGACTACAAGATGACAACCCAACTCCATGCCCCACCAACTCCAAGCTCCAACATCAAGAACTAGCCCAAGTATCACAAAGTGGTGCTATAAACATGTGACACTTTACCTTTGCCAACATCCCAATATATGAAATCTGAAAAATCACCAACATGCCAAATAAGGGGGTGAGTAATGAAACTCAGTAGGTTATTTCCGATGACTTCCCAACCCATGCCTCTAGGATAAAACATGTTAGCACATTTATATAAAACAATTTATATAAAAGAATTCCAAAACAGTTCACAATATAACAAATTCCAAGTCAAAACCATTTTCCAACATAACCATCTTTCTCAAGAAAAGAAACCAAGAAAAGTTCCCAATCAAATTCACATTTCCATTTTTCACATTAATTCCATTTCAAAAATCCACACAACCAACCATTTCAAAACCCGTGAAAAAAACTATGCATGCGTCGTTATGACAGTTCCATACTCATGAGCAGTTTCTCGTCGATCTACCAAGTCATCAGAAGGTAATTATTCCTCATTTTCCATTACACCTTTGGCATCGAGCACAAGGTCATATTTCAACCAAGCCTCATAAATTCAATATGAACGCACACACCCAGTATGCCGAAAAACCACACCATTCAAACCATGCCAAAAACATTTCAATAAAACAACCCTTTTATTAAAAAATGTTTTCCCACAAACCATTTTCCAAATCCAAAAAATCCATATTTTAAAATCACCATTTTAAAATCAAGAAACCAAAAAACTTTGCACAAACCATTCGTTCAATTTCCCTAATTCCATAAAAACCCATAAATCATCACTAAAGAAGATTTATAACATGATTGGCACCACAATTTCACAATCCAAACCAAGAAATTAAATAAATTTGAACTAAGACTTCATGTTCTAAGAAAGAGGAATCAAGAGTGAAGCCACCTACCTCAAAGGTTTTGACGAAAACCCTAACAAACAGAGAACACACAAGACAACCGGGCCGATTCACCAAGGATCCTCCATAGATCTCTTCTCCTAACACAACCAAGACCAAAAGTCATCATATTTGGCATCCACATACTTAGATCTACCCATAACGGGCGTAGATCTAAGAAACCAAGAGAAGAGGAGAATTAGATCTAAGTAGATCTAAGAAAACGATCAAGAACGAAGGATAACGATCACATACCTCAAGGATCCATCTTCAATTCACCAAGAGAAGCCTTAGGATCGCCTCTAGAACGCTTGGGAGAAGTTTTCCAACCTTTAAGGGAGAGGAATACCGATTTAGGGCTACTTAGGAGCTTTAAACAAGGAAATTAAAGGCAAAACGAGTTAGATCCACAATTTAAGGATCTAATTTTAAGTGAACGCATGGTTAGTCCACATGGTTTAACAAACCGTGCACTAACCGTGCATTACCTACTGCCTCGGCCACCCTACTCGCATGACCTCATCACACGGTTTCCCCTAACCGTGCACCGACCGTGCGGAAGCCACTGCCTCCTCATTCAGCCACACACGGTTTGTCCGCACAGTTAGACAAACCGTGCGCCGCCCGTGCGCCTTCCCCTTCGCTTAAAACTTCACTCCAGGATCTCTCGACTCTCCCATACGTCACCCTTAACTTTTAAAACCAAGAAAAGAATCAAGTAAGGGTTACATACTAGAAACCGGGGGTACTACACCTCTCATAATTTTACATGATTATAGAAGGTTAAAGATCAATAATTTACTTACTAATACGTTTTTATTTATATATGGGTATAGACCACATATTCATTCTTTGTAGTATCAATGTAATAGGTGAAACCTTTATTTATCAGCTAATACCTTAGTGGGGGAGAATTTAAAACATGATACATGATGAGTATGGAGGAGTCTTAAATGTCATATTACAGGTTATGATGGCCTTTTTTTCCTCAACTAAGATTGTTAGTAGGGTCTGATGGCCTTGTAGTTTTACTTGGGACAATTTGTGGGGGCATGAAGGCCTTTTGGCCTAACTCAAGGCATGATGGAGTAATGGAATATTTTGAGATTTACATTGACCTCAAGACATATTTTTATATTCATGGAAGCTAGACATACCTTCCCTTCTAGAATGGATCTGAAGTTGGTAGGACCAGGACTCGTGATAGATTTGTTAGTTCACAATGACACAACACGTGTGTAACTTGATAGGTTTTTGGAATGGGTTGTTTCTTAGGGTGAATTTGAATTTTATGTTTGGTAGAAATTACAACTTAAATATTGGACTTATAAACATAATTCTGAGAATTAAAATGTGTTAGTAAATTTTTTTAGATGGGGATTAAGGTTTGGTGAGTTCTTCGGGAGATTAGATGAGTTTCAAGAGCCTCAGGCCCCAAAAAATAAATTTTTAAAAGGTGTAGGTAGAGGCACATATTTTATTTAAACAATGAATCCTTTAAAGGGAAACCATTCAGCCCATATTTAAAATAGATAACTGTTAGGAAAACCATTCATGGTGGGGAGAAAAACCATATGATATTTTTGATATTTTTAATAGAGGGTGTGTATGGGATACACACAGTTTTAAAAACCATTTAGCAATGACCACACTATTAGTTCCACTTAGGTAGTGAGTGCGCATGGTTAGTTCATGGTCTGGGAAAATTGTGTGGAAGAACCATGTGGGGTTTCCTTCAGATAGCGGCACAACACAGTTGATGCACGGTTAGAAAAAATATGCAGTTCATTTAAAGGGGTGAAATTACAAATCTTCCCCTCCCTTTTATTTCTTCTTCCTCATCATTTCTTCTCCATTTATTATTTGTGGTAGGGGGTTCTCATCCATTTTATTCTACTTCTATTATTTTTCCTCCTTCCTTCATCTGACCTCCATTTTGGATGACGTTAGGTGAGTTGGAAGCGTAGTGATAAGCCATTGATTACTCTTTCTTCTTTTCATATTTTACCTCACTATTTGTGAAGATAATTCCATGAGAGATAATTTGCTATATTTTCAGGGTGTCTATCTAAAATCCCAATTTCTCTCATTTTAGCTCATATTAGATGATGATATTCGATGAAAAAGAATATATGAGTATAGGGTAAGTGGGTCCTAGATTTATCCACTTTTATACACGTTCTATGGGATGCATACATAAATACACATGAGTGGGTTGTCTGAGTGTAACCACTAATAAATTAATATTTTCATTTAAATCATTATTATTTTCATGAGATACCTATGGTCTTTATCTAGTATATTAAATTTTTCTAAGTTGAGTACTGATATTGTGGTTGGTTGGGTAGGTTATACTAATTTTTTTAATTTTTTTAGTTAATTAAATTTTGATATGACTGCATGAGTTCTGTGGGAACATGACAGGAATGGCTTGAGGTATTGAGGTGATGTTGTTCACCAGGACAAGATGAAGAGGTTTGTCAGGTCAAGGGTGTGGATCGAGATATATGGAATGGTGTTGACCATCAGGTTTGAGGCAATGTGACCATAGAGATGAGGTGGATGATGATGACCATACTAAGGATGGGTGATGGGGTTCACATATGTAAATGAGGTTGTTGGATGGTGTGTATTAGGAAATGTTGGTGATTTTTTCTCATTATTGTTTTCCAATGTTGTCGTTGGAGTTGTGTTCACATAGATAAGACTTAGTTGAGGTGGTCTTAACTATTTGTTATTGGTGGAGGCCTCCACAGATTGATAGGATTAGGAGACGAACTTGACCATATTTTATGGAGGAGGTTCTCATTATATAAATCCTAGGAAGATAGTGTTCAATACTATCAGTTGGTGGATGAGGCATTCCATTTATTTTTTAGGCTGATGGTATTGGATTATTGGAGGACATATATTTTCATGACTTGAGATGTCAGGCTATTGAGCCAATGGTGATTTATTATATATGGGGGTAAAGATATCATCGTACCTTGGGATATAGGGCTATTGAGTCGATGATGAATTTTTGAATGGAGGTTTCAGGGACCTGTGATTTATTGATGGTCATGAATATGAGATGTTGTTTACATGTTTTGTGGCACATGAGGTTTTAAATGACACAAGGTTCTAGTGATATGTTTATAGGTGGATCCTGATGGTTATTTAGGTATGATATCCTTATGTGGATTCTAGGGCATAAATCCACGGGCTCTGTCTAGTACAAATATATCTTTCCCGACATTTAATGTATGAAAATATATATTTTATGGCATGTATACATATACATAATGACATTGTAAAACGAAGGTAAAATTCTCACTTGCAGATGTTGTGCATAGGTGGAGTGAGTTATTTATTTTTATGCGTGATTGTCCACTATTTATTTACATATACATACACTATATAAATATGAATGTAAGACAAGAAAAAATTGGAGGTGGCCTACTGATTTCATACTCATATCCTACATGTGTCCCTTAAGAAGCATACAAAATTTATGTCTCTAAGATCAGGTAAGGAAGCATACTCATAGTCAGGAGCTTAGAGAATAGTTACTGGGGACGGATAACAGTGAACTAGGTGGTTCTTTGCATCAAGATGGATTTTATTTTGGTAAATTTGAGTACATTATCATATGATCATCCACATGTGATCTTACATGTCTATTTTCTATAAATTTTTGAAATATAAACTATATTGATATGCATGGATGTTGCTTTTGGATTGTTATTGCTATTATCTATTACAGAATTCACAGATTTTGGTATTTGTGATTTTGTAGTTTTTTATCATATGATCTTTATTATTATCTTCACCAAAGGGCATAGTTTCCCAACTATCACCTAGCTAGACTCTCTCTACTAGTAAGTAGCCTTTGGAATATGTAGAGGCATGCCTAAGGCCTAATGGCCCACCATGCCAGAGAACAGGCTATGTGGCTCCTAGTAAAGGGTGATATAAATGGCATCATATCTTCTTTTCACTTTTGCATTTTACTATTTGGGTTATGGTAGACCAGAGACAAAGATCTAGTTAGAATTGGGTAAATAGATCATGTTTGGGTGACTATAGCCCCATGCATAGTGAACAAACTAAATTTACCGGGGTTTTTAATTGATGTTATGAATTGCACTTTTATAGTTGATTGATTTCCACGTCGAGTGAAACACTTGGGTGTGTTATTATTAGATTATGAGGTTTTTACCCTCGACCCAGTATGGAAAGGGAGGAATATTTATGCATCATGATAAACACTTAGGATCATATGATGTGTGTATATTAATGTGATTTTCATTGGGAACTTTGAATATGTGTAGAGGGGTTGGGATGTTTAAAGTTTCAACAAAAAGAAAAACATTGATTTCTCACATAGCCTTTTTGGTGAAATTATACTCATCCCGCCAAGGTATGAAGTTCTTGATGATACCATTATGTGATTCTATGTATATATAGTATGTAAGGTTATAACTCTAATAAGAGTAGTCAAGAATAAAGGAATGGGGGTGAGTTGTTTAAAACGTCAAAAAAAAGATAAACAATGTTTTTCTGTATAACTTCTTGGTGGAATTCTACTTAGCCACCCTAGATAGATGATATCTGGTATGCATGATATGTGATTCCTAACTCTATTATGGGTAGGAAAGGGACCATGAGGTTGGATGATATGTGATTCTTAACTCTATTATGGGTAGAAAGGGGGCCATGAGGTCGGATGATATGTGATATTTGTGTGATAGTGAAGTGTAAAGGTGATGAGATGTGCTGTCTATTAAAACATCCCCTATTTGTGACATATATGATTTTTATGGATGTATTGAACTTGTTTTTTGGTCATCAGAGTGATTCCATCTAGACAGATTTTGGTGGAGCTTTAGGAGGGTGAATACGTGGTGCTTCTAGAGCATGCACAAGATGAGACCCCTTAGGGTCAGGATGAGGCCCCTGAGGTTCAAGTTGATCATGAGGCATAGGTAGAGGATTTTATACAGGAAGGGTAGATACATAAGATGACAAATTTTGGGACATTTTTAGATAAGAATCTTAGGGTGAACCTGGTATGAGTCAAACAGAGTATTGATAGGGGAGTTTAGGGTGCTGATCCATCCATGGATTATTTGAATCATGATATCCAATCTAAATATCCACCTTTATTTTAGGGTAAGGGTGGATCGTAGGTAATATAGAACTAGATCAAGTATATCCAAATGATTTTTGACTAGATTGATATGCCTCTAGGTCAGAGGGTGAAGCTGGCTACTTATATGCTTAGATGATTGAAAAAGAGTTGGTGGGACATATAGGTATAGGATAGTAGGCATGAGGGAAGAGTATGGAAGGAATTTGAGTCCAAGTTCTTCAATCACTTTTTCTAGGAGATGATGAGGGTGGATAAATCCCACGAGTTCATGAACCTATTGTAGGGAGATACATTCTTTATGGATTATGTAGAGATTTTCACATACTTGTCCCGATTTTCACCTTCTATGGTAGGTGTAGACATCACTATTGTGATACGGTTCATGGATGGATTTAGGAATTCCATCAGGGTTTAGGTAAATATATTTATGATGAACTTATATTTAGAATATTTAAACAAGTATTTGATATCCAAAGGGAATATAATAGACCAAACTTATCTGATCCAGGTGATAGAGCTTGGCGAGACTATCCATGTTGCTTTGGGTAGCCTAAAGTAGGGTCATGAGGAGCCTCAGTAGGGAATTCAGGCCATAGATTTGTGAAGACCGCTTAAGAGTGGGTTATTAACAGTGTGCTTCCATTGTGGAAAATAGGGACATTTTAAGAATCACTGTGAGTGACCTCCAAGGGAGTGTCAGGCATGTGACTAGATGGGGAACTGGAGAGGTTTTATATTAATACTTCTGAAGAAGATGGGAGTTATGTACTATTTTAGACATAGGGATCTGAGGTAGGATTGGGAGTGGTAGTAGGAGATGGTAGTTATGATTATATTAAGTGTGAATTTCATGTAAGAGTGAGAGAGGATGAGGAGTGGGGTCAGTGGCTAGTAGCTGGGGAAGCTCCATAGGTAGTTTAGGCCTTAGGAAGTCAGGTTTCGGGCTTGATACAAGCTGTTGAGTTGGAAGGGTTAGATAAGGTTGGGGAGCTAACAATAGTTATAGTTACACCTTAATCATGGTATGTAATTTTTTTGTGCATGACTATTATGAGTGCATGAGATGCATATTTTTATTTGAGATAACCACACTCTGATCAATATGTGGGTATTATGAATTATGCATGTTTTTTTATGAGAAGAGTAGGCATTGAAACATTTGATAGGAATGTATATATATATATGTAGGTTAACTTTTTAGAAAATAAATGTGATGTGGGAATTCTAGAAATCAACTTCGATGTGGGAATATGGGTGTCGTGTGTGACATGAGTATGTAATGAGAACATGAAAACATGTAGTAATGATGATAAATCATATGAGGACATGTACATACAAGGATGGTTGGAGGAACCATCTGTGTGTTAAATCTTGGCTTTGGAAATGTCCGGGTAGGTAATTCTTAAGGTGGGGAGTTCCAAAAGAAGAATTAACCTTTTCCTGATTAATCAGGGTAGGCTATGGTAATATGTATGAGATGATTATATTCTGTACCATATTGTTGTGAAATCTAATAGCTCAGGGATGAGATATTGTAAGGTTGGGAGGATGTAAATTCTTGGGATTTTGGAATGGTTCGTTTCTCTAAGTAAATTTTAATTATAAGTTTGGTGTATGATACAACATTAATTGGGATTGGAAGTATAATTTTATGAATTAAAATGCATTAGTATTGTTTTTATATGGGGTTTAAGGCATGGTGGCCACCTCATCAGATAAAATGAGTTTTTAGAGAGTCAATCCCAAAAAAACTCATTTTTCAAAAGGTGTAGAAAGAGGAACACAATTATTTTTAAACTATGTGGACCTTAAGGGGAAACTATGCGGCCAATATTTTAACTAGAGAATGGTTAGTAAAACCATGAAAGTTGTGGAGCATAATCCTGTGATATGTTTGTAGTTTTTAATAGAGGGTTTGCACAGTTTGAAAACCCATGTGGAAAAGCATACACACATAGCGCCACTTAGGTAATGAGTGTGGATGTTTGGTGCATGGTCTAGAAAAATGATGTGGCCAAACCGTGAGACCTATTTTAAAGGGGGTTCCCTTTGGACAGTGACACCACATGCTTAGCTCACGGTCAGCCAAACAGTGTGGCCTAACCATGAATTTCATTTAAAGGGTTGAAATTACAAATCTACCCCTACTGTATATTTCTTTATCCTTCTATTTAATTCTCTATTTCATGAACACATCATAGGGTTATGCTCTATTTTCTTCATACACTAGTATTTGGCCTCATTCCTTTATCCGATCTTTGGTTTGGATGTTTTTAGGTGCATTGGAAGTGTAGTTTTAGGACCTTTATTTCTATTAATTTATTTCTTCTTTTACCTAACTATTAAAATTCTAATTTCATATGATCTAATTTTCTATATTTTTTTGGGCATTTTTCTAAAATCCCAATTTCTCTCATTTCAGCCCTTATTAGAGGATGATATTCGATGAGCGAGTGACTATGTTTATAAGGTATTTGGTGCCTAAATTTATCCTCTTTTTTATGTGTTCTATGGGATATATACCTAAATACACATGTATGGTTTTTCTGGGTGAAACCCTTAATAAATTAATACTTTCCTTTAAATCATTATTGTATTTATGATATGCTTGTGGAAATTATATAGTATATTAAATTAATCTATGTTGGGAATGGGGATTATGTTTGGTTGGGAACGTTATGCCGATTGTTTAATTTGTTTTAATTAATTAAATTATGATATGATTTCATGAGTTCTATGGGACCATGAGGGGAATGGACCAAGTTAGTAAGGTGATGTTGATCATTAGGACTGAGACAATGAGGTTCTTCAGGATGAGGGCATGGCTGAGATATATGGGATGATTTTTACCATCAGTTTTGAGGAAATGTGATCATTAGGATGAGGCAGATGGTGATGAACATACTACAGATGGATCATGAGGTTTTCATGTTGGAATAAGGTTAATGGATATCACATCTTAGGAAATGTTGGTGTTTTCCACTCACCATTATTGGCCAAAATTATCATTGGAGTCATGTTCATAAAGATAGGACTAGGTTGAGGTTATGTTGACCTTTAATTATGGATGGAGGCCTCCATAGATTGAGTAGATTAGGGTATGGTGTTGACTGTTATTTATAGAGGAGGTTATCACTGTATAAAGACATAAGAGATGGTGTTTGAGACCATTGGTTAGGGGATGAGGCTCACTATTTATATTTTTGGATGACGGTCGAGGATTATTGGAGGACAGATATCATCATTCCTTAGGACGTCAGGCTATTGAACCAATGATGATTTATTATATATAGGAGGAGGGATATAACTATACCTCAAGATGTTGGGATATTGAGCCAATGGTGACTTTTTGAATGGAGGTCTGAGGGGCCTAGTAGATATCGATGGGAATGATGATGATATGTTGGTTAATTGACAAGTGTCACATGAGGTGTTGGATGGTATAAGGTATTGATGATATGTTTATGTGGGGAGATTGAGGGTTATCCGGGTATGATATCCTATTGTGGACGCTTGGAAATTAAACCACAGGTCCTATCTAGTGTTGGTATATCATTTTAAACATGAAATTAATGAAAATATATATTTTATTGCACATATATAGAGACATACTGAAGTTTGTGAAGTAGCTATAATTCTCACTTGTGGCTGCTGAGAACAAGTGGAGTGGCTAATTTATTTTTATATGTGAGTTTACACTATTTATTTACATATGAATACACTGTATAAATATAGATATAAGATAGAAACACTTTGGTGGTGGCCTAATAAGTTCATACTCAGACCCTATGTGGCCCCCTTAGGACATGTGTAGACTTTTCTCATCTAAGATTAGTTAAGTTCTATGCTCATAGTTTGGAGATTAGAGAGCAGTTACTAGAAATGGATAACAGCGGAGAAGGTGGTTCTTTTCATCGAGCAAGAGTTTCTTTTGGAGATTTTGAGTACATTCTCATACGATATGCTAGAGGTGATCTTGCATTTATATTTTTATTTGACTGTTTGACATGTAAACTTTATTGATATGTATGTCTATTTGTTTTGTCTTGTTATTTATGTTATCTATAATTGATTCCACTAAGTTTGGTATTTATGATTCCATAGTTTTTTTTTCATATGACCTTTGTTATTATCATCACTAGAGGGTATAACCTCCCCAATATCACCTAATTAGAACCTCAATGCTAGTAAAAAACCATTGGTATATGTGGAGTCACACCTAAGTCCCAATGGCCCACTGGGTCAGAGCACAAGTTAAGTGGATCCCCGGATGGGGTGATACAACATGATTATTTAATTATGCAATCACTTTCCTAGCAATGCATACACTTATATATAACCGATTTAGTTATTTTAATGATGACTTGATGGTGTCTTTCTAGGTTTTATACTCACACCCTGCATGAGAATCTCAGTGCTCATATAGGTTTCTTTGACCCAGAATTTAGATGAGGGAGGCATCTCTACTTAAGGTGTTTGAGTAGGAGAAGAAAGGTTAACAAAGGAAATACCAAGATAGACTCTAAGTTCAGTTGTAGAGATGCCTCTATTTATTTTTACTTCTTTATTATTATATATATATATATATATTTCACACGTGTTATATTAACTTAATAAATTTGATATTTTATGTCATACTATTATAGTACGAGATAATGTTCTTATTATTGCATATATATTTGTACTATTGTTACTCTAATGATTGTTTTCACTATTATATACCATGATTGTTATCTATTATTAATGAATAGTCTCCCCAGAGTGCTAATTAGTCCCTCACCACTACAAAATAGTCTTTTTCATAAGGGGAGACCTGCATTAGGTCATGTGAAACTCCGAACAAGACTGGGTGATTAGATTTTGGGAATTACACAATGCCCTATAGTGAGTTTATAGTTTACCCTTTTGGAGTTATGGACCTAGTTGAGTTATCATGTTGTTTCTTGTGAAGGATTAGTTGTTGTTATTCTTCCTTACCCATTTGGTTCTTGAATATGTTAGTGGATCCTTTGATGGATTGGTGAGATCACTTTGGGGCTATTGGTATGATTTATATGTGGTATTTTTTGGAATATTGACTAGTTTTCTTGGAATTTTTTGTTGTGGTTAGTGGAAGAGATTATCCTTTATGGTGGTTCCTTATTAAAACTATTTCCTTTTTTAACCACTTTATAAGAATTATAAATTGTTGGGAGACCCTGATGGGTCTTATACTTTTGAGTCTTTAGGTTATATAGTTGTGATTTGATCAATGTTTGAGGTTAGTTAGTATTATTTTTGGATTTGAAATCTGTTGTTCAGTGTCCAGTAGTCTACTCCTAATTAGTGGATTTTTTGTGTTAAAATTCATTATATCTTTAAAAAAGGATTTTATAAGGGTAGAAAGAATTATAGTGGGGATATTTAACACCTCTTTTTTACTAGTGTTTTATTTATTTAATGCTATTTTAGGGTAATTTTAATTTTTATAAGATTAAAAAAATTTCGATCTTGAAAATTTAAATTCTATACTAGGTGTATGGTTTATGAATGGTTATTGTAGAGTTTGGAAAACCATGAGAATTAATTTTATATAATATCTCCTTTTGTGCGTAGTTTATCATGTGTAGTTTAAACCAAACCATGTGGGTACCATTACACATAAGTGTCCTCAGTTCATTTTTGAGTGTGCATGAATTTTAGGCATGGGTAACACATGATTAGTGAAAGTACTAGGGGAAATGGTGTGGCATAAATTTTCATGTGGTTGTAAATTAGGGTAGTAGGACATGATTTTTGCACATTTATTAGAAATAATGTGAGTTAACCATGTGCCGTGTTGTATATTGGAAAGTTCTATCTGCACAGTTGTTGCACCATTTGAAAAACCATATGGCCAAACCATGCGGTCTACCCAAATTTCATTTAATGTTTAATTTACAAATTTCCCCTCCTATTTTTTTCTTTTTTTTTCTCCTCCTCTCATATCCATATTGTTTGAACAACCCTCATGGATCCTTAATGGTATCTCTCTCTCCTCTTATAATTTTGTCTTTATTCTCTTTGATTTTCAATGGTTCTTAATACTAATTTCTCATTTTTATCCCCTTTCCTCTTATCCTTCTTTCCCTCTTCCTTTAATATTCAGTTTTCTATACACCTATGAATATTAATTATTGTGTTGATTGGATTTAGGTTTTTTTGCTTATTCTAACATAGGGTTTTTCTTGTCTATGACTCATATAAAGGGCTTCCATTCTGTTTTTTGAATTTGAAGAAGAAGGTTATGTGTTTTGACACCGTTTTGATATTTTTTGGAAGGTGTTTCTAGGATTTTATTTTATTTTACAATTTATTGAGTGACTGTCTTGTATGAATCCATTTTTATATAATGTATAGTTATATATGATGTTCTCGATAGAAAGTATACATTATTTTTATGGAAATCAAAACTTGGCACAAAAGGTTTTCTTTGGATTTTAATTGAATTTTTTAAGTTAAGTGTTTATTAATGAAAAGTGTTTAATTAAATTACCATGAGTCTTTTCTATTGTATTTTTGTGATAAATTATATTGTTAATCCATGTTTTGAGTTTTGAAAGGAATGTTCCATTTTTTAAAGAATTATTTTTTATTTTAAATAGTGCATGTGCCTTAGAGATTTTAAATTATTTTGAAAGAGTAGAATTTTAAAAATATAAGGAAAAAATAAAAATCATAAGTTATTTTTCTTATGTAAGGACCATTTGGAACTTATATTCAAGTGGGTTGATATTGTGAGATCCTCATCTCTTTTACCCATGTGCTTGTTTAACCAATTATGAGTTGTTTATTATTATGTGATGAATGGATAAATGATATGAAAGGGGATGTTCTATGTGAGGGTGTTGGAGGTGTGGTTTGAAATTTTTTTTATGCATTATTTATGTGATTATATTGATTGATTTATCATTTTATTAGTTTTTTAGTAATATAAATCTTGGTGTTTTTATGGGTGATCATGATTAATTCTACCCTAGTCGTGACACATTCTATTATGGCCCCCCTTTAGTGTGAGATATGGTTTAGTGGAAAGTTCCATTTTGACGATGATGATGTGCTCTAGTTGGATAGATTAAGTTATGTTTGGGATATGAAGTATACTAGATATTGGTTTCTATTAGTTTAAAACTGTTATGATCATCACACACTAGTACCTAGGAAGTTTCCCATGAAACTTGTTATTGGTCAGTGTTTCTTATATGGGATTCCTTTTTTATTGTATTTATTTTTCCTCTTATACTTATTTCTTATGTTACAATTCTAATTTCTTATTTTATGACCCTTTATTTTTCATTGATTCCTGCTTTTATTATTCTTTTTTATTTATGGTTGGATTGGTTTCAAAATGGTTTTAAGGGTGATATTTTGAAAGTGGTTTTAAAATGAGAGGTGGATTATGTTATGAATGGTTTATAATGAGGATTTCCTTAGAATTTTGTATAAAAGGGGGAAGTATGTGATTTGGCTTATCTGACCATTTTAAGATGGATAACCTTACTTTATTTATTATATTTTAAACTAGAATTCATGACCTATTTTATTAAAATAATTGTAGATACTCCTCGGTGAGATCCTATTGATCTTGTTACCTCACACCCTTTATGAACACTTGTGTATGTGCGTATGAATTTATTATGTCTTTTATACATGTTTTAAGGGTAGTTTTTGGTTTTTTATCTTTATATTTGGCTGAAAATAGAGAGTTAGTATGTGGTAAGAAACTAGGGGTAACATGAAGTCACTCACGTGGTTTGGTTAAGGTTTAGTTTTATTTTGGTTATCTATGAATCAGAAAAGAAGAACTTCCTCATTATCTATATTTAGTTTCTTTTAATATTCATTGCTATGCATATTTTTATTAATGTTGTGTGTGTGTTTATACAGATGGTTTTGATCAGTTTTATTGGTTATGACTGATTTTATTATTTATTTAGTTTTATTTATTTTATAATGTATGGATTTATATAGTATGGATAGTCAATGATAGATTTTCGATAAATGATCCTCTATTTATTAAACTTTATATGAGGGTGAAACCATTCCAATTTTGTTTCATTTGATTCATAGGCACTATTTTCCCGATCACGGGGATTGGGAATTCCCTTCGGGTCGCATGACAGATCGGTTCAGGTAACATGTTGGGTCATCCCGGGATGGTTCTTAACATATATCACCATGAATTATTTCCATGAACATAGGTTATTATGTACCATTTTTTTAAGGTCTTGGTATTATAATCAATTTTACATGTTAATAGGCAGTGTATGATATATACTCTTTACTTATTCATTTCTAGAGTTTATTAAGAATAATTTTATCACGGTCATATCTAAGAACCTTTTTTTTAACCAATTTTTGACCGATATTCTCACAAGAATTGAAATAATCACTTTCTTCCCATTGATAGATACTCATTACTTATTCTAAGATAAAATTATTCTTAATAAAAAATAAATCTGAAAATTATTCCAATGAGAGTTTCAATTTTTCACTTGTAGAATATCCATTGAGAGTAAAGATTCATGAAATATCATTATTAAATTATGAAAATATTGATGAAATATAGAAAACTACTATTCTAATTATTCTCTTAGATATGAACCTCCAATATATTTTTCATATCATCTAACTCGTTCTTTGATATCATCTTTTCTTATCTTCCTCAATGAGTCACAATATATCCTTAAAAACAAACATCATAAACACACCTTGACTTTTAATAAAAACCCCAAAATGATATCCTCAAATTCTGGATTAGTTTCACTAGGATGTATCCCATAAAACATTAGAAACATGAATTTATATGTTATGGTGTGAACACCACCTGGGAAAGAACTAATGACAACCAATTCATATCTCTTTATGAAATAAATTAAAAATCATGATGTGATTCTATTCTTTTCATTATGTGAAGAAAATTCACGATGGGAGATATATTTTATAGAAAATTTGATCACCATCACAAATCCATGATTAAACCGTTCAAAGAATTACCATGGAATTTCCAACAATAATTCATGGATTAAAAAAAACCTTATGGCATAAAACCGTTCTAATACATCCAAATTTTATTACAACCACCTCCAAGCCACTCCAACCTACCATGGTCCAAGTAAAACACCTCACAACTCCTATAAACTCCTTTGATGGGCCTTTCATACTTATTTAAAAAGGACAACAAAAAATCACATGAGTGGTGACTTTTTCAAACATTATCCCCCTTCGGTTATGTTAAAAATTCCAAAAACACCACACCAATATATCTTGATCAACAAGAACAAATATGAACCTAAACCTTCAATAACATGCATATAATATTTTGTACTAACCAAATCTAAGACCATGTGATCCAGTATCAGTGTGAGAAATAATATTTGAATAAAAAAATACCCATGATAACATAACCATTTCACACATTAAAGAAAAAATGTCTCCCCTAAATTCAAAATTTAAATATGGTCCACTTTTTTACTTACACTTTAATTGCTTCTCTAGAAATTGATAAGGATATTTCCCCACTTTTATCAACAAACCCAAAGAGAGAAATTCTCTGAAAGGTTACATGATAGGGTAATAAAACCAATAGTGAGAAAGGAAAGAGATCCATTCCTTGATCTAGACAGAAATTCCCATAGGGGATTGTGTTTCCTTCTCCAATTAAATATAAATATATGGAATCAGTTGGAATATAAGAGCCAACCGATTCCATTCAAAATCCACTTTTGGTAAAGCATTATTCATGATGTCAACAACTTGATCTTGACTAGGCATATACTCAAACTTCACAACCCATTGTTCATATTTCTCCTTCAAGAAATAATACTTAATCTCAATGTGTTTCATCCTAGAATGTTGGATGATAATTTTATAATATTGATCACACTTAGTTGTCACACATTATCAGAATAGGAGATTTCACACAAATTCCAATATATTTAAAGTTTTTTTACATCCATATCAACTAGATACAAGCTTAATTCACTACAACATATTCTTCCTTTATAGTTCTTAATAGAATATTGTCTTACTTTTTTACTTTTCCAAGAAATATGGGAATTTTCCATATTGAACACACCACCAGAAGTAAATCTTTGATCATCAACTGAACCTGTATAATCCACATCTGTATATCTCACCAATTGCTTCTATGAATATCTATAATAACACCCCCCAAAATCAACTATTTAGTTTATATAGGGTTTTATTCACTTTATATACTTCATATAAATTACCTTTTGACATATCAAATATTAGATAGCTTACATATAACAAACATATTGTCTGGGTTAGTGGATATCAGGTAATATAAAATAGACATGTTATTGATTATGAAATTTCACCAATATAAAACCTAGTTTTATTGATCAGTTATCACCACCATGACTTCATATTGAATCCCATGTTTCCTTCCATTCTTCCACTTGGGTAGTTGTAAATTTAATACAATTATCAATGTGAAACTTTTTAATTTTAACACAAAATATTTTTTTCATTCTCTCATTAATATCGTGTGATACAAATGTACACTTTATCCTTTTGAGTAATCACCATCAACCAAGAAATCCCACTTACATCATAAACAATTATGAAATAATACCTTTTTATATCAGAAGATTAAAGAGTTATTGGCCCACAAACATCCAAATGAACAAGATCCGTAACTCTTGACGATTTTCCATTTCTATCTTATAAGTGTTTTGAATAGTCATCACTTTTTGACATTAATCACATGTATTGGAATTGTCATGTGTGAATTTGGGAAAATCACATGATCCATCATTAATTTCTAGAGTTTTCAATGTTTTCTAGATCAAATGTCCAAGTAGTTTTTTCCAAATCTTGTTTTCATCATCTAGGACAAAATGGACCAATTTTCTTCACCAATAATATAAATAATCCCTTTGGTTCATATTCCTTATAGAACAAGTAAACCATATTTAACATTAATAGTGAAACCCAATTTTACAAATTCCATAGCATGCACTGAGTCACACAACTAGCTCACACTTAGAAGATTATGGCTAAGTACTTACACCAAAAGCATATATATCATTATGAGATCCTTGAAACAAAACTTGTCATTAATAGAGCCAATTATTTTGAGCCCCTCATCTTTACTGAAATAGACCAATTTTTATTTTTCATATTATATGCTAATGATAAGACATTTTTTCCTGACCATGTGAAAGGTAAATATGCTATCCAAAACCCATAAACAAGACCTATCCATTTATCTCAAAGAAATATCAATAAAATTTTCCTTATCAAACCATTTTTTATTCCTATATGTTTGTTGGTTTTCTTCTCTTAAGTAATAATTTTGATGTTTCTCTTTCTTAATGATAGTTTCTTTTTGATATTGTAAAATAGAGAATATGTTTTCATTTCTCAGTGTGTTTTTCAAAGTTCCCAGCTAATGATTCCATCATTTATAAGTCACATGATCCACTTCTCATTATACCCTTGAGTCATAATAGGATAAATTGTTTCCATAACCATCGCACCAAAATAAATAACCATTAAATTCAAAAAATATGATGAAAAACCGAATGACTATTTTTGGTGTTGTTTCTTTTGAGAATTTTTTTACAATGGAGAACACATATTTAATGGGTCCCATTTTTCCACAAAAATAACACCTAATTTTTGGTGTTATCATTATAGCCTTTTTATATTAATAAATAACGTTTTTATATTCTCATAATTACACTTTACTACGGGGAGTTTATTCTTTCATTTTTGCTTGAATCATGTCATTTTTCTCCTTATGATCATGCTCCATTATAAATTTACCTTTTTTAAAGTGTTGTGCTGATGGAATAGGAATATTTTATTGAACCATCACACCCAAGGCTTAAATACTATTACTAAAACCAAAGTCTTGGAGAAACTCAATACCCTGATGCATGTGAGGAGTCTTTCATGATCTTCATACTTTTTCTACTAATACATGATTTCTTCTTTGAATTCTTCAAACATTTTAACATTTTATTTTATAATATTTTTCAATCAATATATGATTTGAGAATGTTATTTTAATTTGAACATAAAAATTCTTGATTGGAGATATAACTCACTGTAAGAACAACCCCTTTTTCAAAATTTCTCCAGTAGGGATTTTTTAATAAGAACAATCCTAGACATGTTATTGATTATGAAATTTCACCAATATAAAACCTAGTTTTATTGATCAGTTATCACCACCATGACTTCATATTGAATCCGATGTTTCCTTCCATTCTTCCACTTGGGTAGTTGTAAATTCAATACAATTATCAATGTGAAACTTTTTAATTTTAACACCAAATATTTTTTTCATTCTCTCATTAATATCGTGTGATACAAATGTACACTTTAGCCTTTTGAGTAATCACCATCAACCAAGAAATCCCACTTACATCATAAACAATTATGACATAATACCTTTTTATATCAGAAGATTAAAGAGTTATTGGCCCACAAACATCCAAATGAACAAGATCCGTAACTCTTGATGATTTTTCATTTTTATCTTTTAAGTGTTTTGAATAGTCATCACTTTTTGACATTAATCACATGTATTGGAATTGTCATGTGTGAATTTGGGAAAATCACATGATCCATCATTAATTTCTAGAGTTTTCAATGTTTTCTGGATCAAATGTCCAGGTAGTTTTTTCCAAATCTTGTTTTCATCATCTAGGACAAAATGGACCAATTTTCTTCACCAATAATATAAATAATGCCTTTGGTTCATATTCCTTATAGAACAAGTAAACCATATTTAACATTAATAGTGAAACCCAATTTTACAAATTCCATAGCATGCACTGAGTCACACAACTGGCTCACACTTAGCAGATTATGGCTAAGTACTTACACCAAAAGCATATATATCATTATAAGATCCTTGAAACAAAACTTGTCATTAATAGAGCCAATTATTTTGATCCCCTCATCTTTACTGAAATAGACCAATTTTTATTTGTCATATTTTATGCTAATGATAAGACATTTTTTCCTGACCATGTGCAAGGTAAATATGCTATCCAAAACCCATAAACAAGACCTATCCATTTATCTCAAAGAAATATCAACAAAATTTTCCTTATCAAACCATTTTTTATTCCTATATGTTTGTTGGTTTTCTTCTCTTAAGTAATAATTTTCATGTTTCTCCTTCTTAATGATAGTTTCTTTTTGATATTGTAAAATAGAGAATATGTTTTCATTTCTCAGTGTGTTTTTCAAAGTTCCCAGCTAATTATTCCATCCTTTATAAGTCACATGATCCACTTCTCATTATACCCTTGAGTCATAATAGGATAAATTGTTTCCATAACCATCACACCAAAATAAATAACCATTAAATTCAAAAAATATGATGAAAAACCGAATGACTATTTTTGGTGTTGTTTCTTTTGAGAATTTTTTTACAATGGAGAACACATATTTAATGGGTCCCATTTTTCCACAAAAATAACACCTAATTTTTGGTGTTATCATTATAGCCTTTTTATATTTATAAATTACGTTTTTATATTCTCATAATTACACTTTACTACGGGGAGTTTATTCTTTCATTTTTGCTTGAATCATGTCATTTTTCTCCTTATGATCATGCTCCATTATAACTTTACCTTTTTTAAAGTGTTGTTCTGATGGAATAGGAATATTTTATTGAACCATCACACCCAAGGCTTAAATACTATTAATAAAACCAAAGTCTTGGAGAAACTCAATACCCTGATGCATGTGAGGAGTCTTTTATGATCTTCATACTTTTTCTACTAATAAATGATTTCTTCTTTGAATTCTTCAAAAATTTTAACATTTTATTTTATAATATTTGTCAATCAATATATGATTTTAGAATGTTATTTTAATTTGAGCCTGATATCCACTTCTATATGTAGGTTTCACCAGAAATTATAGATTTTATCTTGTTAATATTTACTTTCAGTTATAACTTCACTTCCCCCTTTTTTTCATATATATCTTCGATCCATTAAAAACCAAATTTGTGTTCTTAGTTTTATCCCAACAACTATCAAGATCTTTAGGGGATGCCTCAAGCTAAACAAAAATATCAACTCCATGCACGATGACATTATTTTCAGCATCACTATTAGAAATTTATGTTTTGTTAATGAAATCCACTATGACATCTTCACTAATGTACCTATAATCCTAAAATTATTCCACTCTTATCTCACATACACTTTCTTATTCTTGATATATCAAAATTTTCATCTAAAATAATTTACGTTATGGTTTTCTCCTACCCTTTTCACCTATAAAAGTTTTCTTCATTAATTATTCTTCTTTACTATCTTGAATATTTTTAAATCAATTAACAATGATATATACCTCCTTACCAAATTAGAAGAAAGAAAGTGGAACATTGACATTGAATTTTATTTTCCCCCTCTTATGATTTGAGGAAAATAAATCAATCACCACATCAAACTCATCTTTACTTAGATCCTATTTAATAGATATTTTCTTATTTTCCTTAAAATCAACTTCCTATGAGTTCTCCTTCACTTATCTTCATTTTGATAATTTCTTGTTACATATAAGAAATTTTTACTAAGAAGGATATCTAGATATATTTCTTTAAGATCCTTCTCTTTAATAACATATAACTTTTCATTAAACCATAGGGTATGTATCCTTAATTTTCCATTAATGATATTTACATCATTAATATCTTCCCTAAGGCCATTCGTGTCTTTTATAAGAGTGTTTAGAATATTGAAGAACACATCAATAGTTTTGGCTAGACTCATCCTCAAGTCTTCATATTAAGTCCATAATACTTTCAACATTTCATCTCAAACATTTAAATCCTTGTGGTATCTTTCTAATAACACTCCACTTTCCATGTTCTCTATTATGTTATAAATGGATGCCTTATAATCTTAAATTCCTATATAAATGAAGTTGTGTTTCATAATATTATTCCATAATTGGAACTTTTTTAAATCTAAAATTGTCATGCCTTTTTGATTCCAAAATATTACCACTACAATGATTATGAGGGAGAAAAAAGTTACCCCAAAACCTAGCTCTGATACCATTCTTTTTTAACTTATCAAGGAGATTAACCTAAGAGGGGGGGGGGTGAATCAAGGCATCATAGAATAATTGAAATTAAACCTTGATTTTGATATATTTCTCTTGGTATAAGGTATAATTATCCCTCTCCATAACTTTCTCTATATGATCAACGAAAGAGATAAACCACAAAATGAATTTTTCTTGGTTCACAATAACCGAGATTATATAAGGATCATGTAAAGGGAATTTTATTATGAACCTCAAACACTAGAGTGAAATGATTCTATTTGGATTACATAAGTGAGTGATTTTACATACCATCTGAACTCACTATTCAGATAAGAATTAGAATACTCACTACCTTCCAATGGATAGATTCTCACTGATTCTTTTAACAAAACTTTCTTCTTTATGAAAAATATATATAAAAATTATTCCAATGATGAAGTTTCTTTTCAGTACCTATATAATATCAATTAAGAGTAAAAAATCTTGGAATCCCATTCTTTAATTCTAGAAATCCATATTAAATCTCAAACCCTTATTGTAACACCCCGAGATTTCATAGTACATTATTTCTTCAAAGTAATTCAACAACTTGCACTACACACAACACCGAGTTCAAGTGCACCGCGACTTACCAAACTAGCTGTTAAAAAGCGGTTATGAATAGTATTAACTGAATTTTGAACTTTATATAATCCTTATAATTTTAGAATCCATATTATGAGTTTCTTAGACATAATGTAAGAACTAATTCATTTTTTTTTTCAGATAAAAGATGTATTTTTCAACAAATACACTTTTACCACCTTTTAATGGTGAACCCCTGTTAAATCCAATATTTGAAACTTTTATATATTAAATTTGAAAAAATAAACTTCTTCTTTAGAATCTGGACCTAAAAATTTTGTTTCAATAAATTTTTGGTGTTTTTCTGATAACTTTCATATTAGGGTGAATAGTGAAAAATACTATATTTTAATTGAAAACAACTTTTTTAGTCAAAATAATTTATAGTGTTAAATTATAAATTTTAATGGTTTTAAAGTATAAATAGATTATATTTTTAACATTTAATCAAATTCTAGTCATTTTAAGTAATTTCACTTTGAAATTGGACATAAACAAGTTTCAATCTTTTGATAGTTATTATTTCTTAAAAATATGCATTTTGGTGTTGATAACGGGAATTAATTTTAAATTAATAAATGCAACTTCTATGTTTTGAATTTGGTAAAATAGACTTCATTTTTGAATTTGTAACATCAAAATTAGCTAAGGGTGAATTTTTGGTATTTTTCTAAAAACATTCAATTTTTGATGAATAGTGAAAAATGCTGAGTTGTTGTTTTAAACTGATTTTTTATTTAAATAATTATTTATTTTATGTAAATTTATTTTAGGACAAAATATATACATAATACCTATACAATTTCGATGTAATTCATTGGAGTCAGTATATAATAATTTTAGATATATAAAAATTTTATTGAACTTTTTAACCGTCTTTTATCCACCTCCTAGGATCATTTGAAAATTTGAATAAAACTTAATTTTACCACTTATGTGAACTGAATTTAAAAAATCCAAGAGACACGGTTGATATTAGTAAGTAAAATTTGGTTCAATAAGATAAAAATATTTTTTGGTGAATAGTAACTTTTGACTTTTATTTACCACGGTTAAAAGTAAATAGGGTAGTTAAGGGTAAACATGATATTATTATTATCCTAAAACATGTTCTAATTCTATTGGATAAGTGTAATTTGAAAAAAAAACAAACTTAGGAATAATATATGTTCCTTTAGGTCCACTTGGATTAGATTAGGACATTTATTATTATTTAATTCAAAGAAGAGTTAAATGTCTTAAATTCAAAGTTTAATAACTAAACCATTTTTAATATAGGGTTACACATAAGATAAATTTGACTATAAATATTCATTATAAATATAAAATTATTTCCTACATAATGGTATTTTATTTATATTTTTTAGACATTAAATAATTTAATTTATTTATGACACAATGATGATGCAGTAATTACTGTATTAATGAATGATTAAAATAATTGATATTATAAATATCTAAATAAATGTAATTTGAGACTTTTATGAATTACACTAATTTTATTGATTAATATGACATATTAGGGTTGGTTAGATTATTTTTTTGGATTAATAATGCTGTTATGAATTTAGCAAAAACAAAATACAAAATTGTGTAAAAATTGACATTAAAGCATTTTTAAAACCAATATTATATTATTAATTGATATTCTATTTCTAACAATATAAGGTTCAGACAAAAGACTTATTTAATGATATGTGTATCATTAATGAACCACTTTTTGTTCTCTTGAAAGTATATAGTAAGTTTATTAACCATATAATATAAAAATACAAAGAGACATTGTAAAAGTGAAACTCATTAACTTAGAGTTAATATTTAAAGATAAGGTTAATATAATTACCCAAACCTGTCTAAATTCTATTGGTTGAGTGGTTTTAGACCTATCAACACCTTAAACTTTGAATAATCAACTTTGGATCCATTATAAACCGAATATGAATTTATTATAAATTAATATTTCTAGCTTTTCCAAAGGTACCCCTCACCCCTCTTATAAAAGGGAACTCCTCCTTCTAATTTCTTCACACCTTCAAAGCCTTTTGGTTCAGCCAAAATCTGCTCAAATACTCTCCCAGCTTCCCTCACTACAACCTAGAGGCCTTAGTTTGATCAGACTGCCAACCTAAGGAGCCCTTTTGATCAAATCAAAAGGAAGAACCCGAAGAAGAGGAAATGTTTTCACCACCCCTTTTCAAGTTCCTTACTTCTTCCACTTCTTCTTTCTTTGTTATTACCATTCTAAAATAATAACTCCAGTATCTTATATATACTGTGATGTTATTATAAATATGGTACAACCATATTTAGTATTCTATCCACCCTTTGAATAATATGTTACCATACGAGCGTACGTACGGCTTACCGTCTCCACGTCGTGGTGTAATTGTTATTCGATATATTATTATTTGGATGGGTATAATAATGATGTGTAACTCATGTAAATAATAAATATAACATGTTAATTATTCTGTATATATGATATACCATCAATTTATATATTATTTTAATATCAAAAGAATGATATTGTCGCTCGTGCGTACGTACGGACTACCGTCTCCACGAACGCGATGAGATTCATTCTCCATCGTATCCATTAAAGTATAATTATCATTTTATGATTTAAAAATGATGTTTAAGGACTTGATATCATTCTGGATTTGAATAAGATACAACCTATCTATAACAAACATGACTTATGTAACAAAAAATATAAAATAAAACGAGTAAGTTAACACCCGAAACGACGATAATTCAAAGATATTATTAACAAATCAATGTTAAAAGATCATATATGATATCATATTAATATATATGATTCTTGTATAATTTAATAACAATTATTTCACCATTATACAGGAGTTTAACCTACCCCAACCAAGGAAAAGTACAAGTTAAGGGTTATTTCACAATCTCTTCATTATCCGAGGTTGTTTATACGTAATAATCTACTGGGATCTCTTTATCATCCACATCCATGTTTCTAAAAAATGTATTTCAAATTTTTTTTACTATTTACAAGAATATGGGTTAAAGTCATTTATACCCTTGTTTGAATTTTTATAAGAGGTTTATAAAGGAATCTTTCTGCCATTTTCCAAACAAGGTGATTTTTTAACCTTTTCGAAAAAATTAAGGTAAGAATGTTTTTTTAACTTATACGGCAGGTGCGGCTATTTTCCGCCGTTATAAAATCGTCGAAGCTTCCCTTACAAGCTTATAAGAATATTTTCAAAGAAAATGTTTTATTTTATAAATATATGACTCTTAAATTATTTCATAATAGAAAGAGATATTTCTCTAAAAAGAGTTTTGATTTCATCTATGTCAACATCCTTTGATGGATTTTACGCTTATTTGAAGTTGATTTATTATGATACAAAACTTCTATATTGTATTGAAGGTTTTGTGATCTGTTTGACTGTGGATGTGCTATTTTTATACCATTCATGGTTTATGGTGAAACTATTGAAATTTCGTATGCTAGTTTTAATACGAATGTTTATGTTATGTTTAAACCTTTTCATATGGGAATGCATTAGACTTAATATGTGCCGGGTGGAGACCGCTATAGCTCCTCGATGCATCGGTAGGTATCATGAGACAAACTAGTGTCTTGGCACAAGGCCTTGACAAAATCTTATTTGTAGTCTTGGCACGAGGCCTTGGCTATGTGATTATGATAGTCTGGCATTATGCATTCCATCATTATGAAAGTGGTTATTGATATTACATGTGATTATTCGATTAGTAGAATATCCATGTGAATAAGTAAATTGCATTATTTCATTTTACTTTTTCCATACTATGTTGAAGTTCAAGTTTAAAAGGCTTTTGTTTTAGTTATACATTACCTTAAATGTTTATTCTTATTTATGAAAGTTTCCGCTATATTGTTATCCTTACTGGGCATTTGAGCTCACCCCTTTTCTATGTTTTATTTTTTTCCTAGGAAGTGAAGAAGTAAATTATGAATGACCTACAGGGATATTATGTGGGGATATGAGTGTGGAATATGAAGACAATATTTTGTTGTAGTAGTTTTTCACTTTATGATGTAATGTAAGACTTTTGAATATATCTAGTGTTTCCAAGGCTACTAAACCAATCGGTTTTTCGAGATTTGATCTTTTTTGTGATCATGCCAATGTTATGTAATAATGCACCGACTCTGGGTAACTGGGTTCGGGGCGCTACAGTTGGTATCAGAGGAAGTTTAGTACAAACCTTGGAAGCTAGATTTAGATAAACTCTGATTAGAGCACATAGACCTAAGATGAACTTTGAGGATTAGTATAGAAGAACTTCCTAGAATTTTGGTATTGTAGAGATTTTGTGAGTTTTCTGAGAAATACATCCCTGTCGGGAAACGAGCAGGTAGAGGCGGCTCTAGCACAGATGTACCTAGGGGTAAAACCTCAAAACACCGCTTTGAGCTAGACTCGAACGGGAACTGGTGCACGACAACGGGCCTTGCTGCACTCTTGGTTACGACACTCCCGGGGGATACGCTTAGGATAATTATCATTTTCTTTACAAACCATTATGAAGGGTTTATGTGGATTTACTTCCTCAAAGGAGAAATTTTTATGATTATGGATTATATCCAACACTATTTAATTTATGTTATGTATCTTACAAGTTTGGGATTAGGTATTGTTATTCATAAACTAATCTAGTGTATGCCATTGTTTAGAAATGGCGCCCAATAGAAGGAATGAGAACTCCAGTAATGCACATGATCCAAAGAGAACGAAGGATCATATCTTTCATGGTCTTAAGCCAGAATTTATAAGAGAAATAGTCTCCCATGTATTATTATCATATGAAGAAATAATATCATGTGTTGATAAGATAAGTAAAGATTTTACTGAGTCCTATGGCTTTGAAGGGAAGAAAGAGAATAAAAGGATGGAAGATAGAATGATGGATAAAGGGAATAGGGAAAATAAGAATTTTCCAATATGTGATAACTGTGGGAAGAAACACCCTGGAACTTTTCTGAAAGGAATGAGAGTTTGTTATAAGTGTGGAGGAAAAGGGCACAAAGTACGTGACTGCAAGGGTAAGAAAATGGTTTCAAATGTACAATGCTTCATTTGCAAGGAGTTTGGACACTACGCGAACCTATGTCCCAATCATCAGACTATGCCGCAAATGATGCTATTGGATAATAATCAAGTTATGATACTACCACAGATGAAGAGGAATGATTAGAGTTCTTATGTTGATTATGTCATTTGAGTGTTGTATCAACAATGTACTTGTTATAATAATTACGGAGTATATAGGAATTGTACTACAGTACTATTTCATTAAGGACTTGAGATTGTGTGGAACAAAGAAAAGTGACTCAATAGCAGGTTAAATTTTTGGAAAATATATGGTTTAGAGAAAGATAAACCATAATATGGTTCTGATACCGAGGTAGTGATTTTAGAATAATACATGATTGATTTGGATAAATTATATTGGATATTCTTGACTACCTTGAAGCTGATTAATGATTTGTATATTCCATCATTATTGGGGTTTAAAACATTTTTTGGATTGATGAAGTATATCCAGCATTCTATATGGAATAAGGGAGCATGAATGTAATCAATAAGTATTATGGTAATTCAGGATGTTTCAGTGTTTTAAAAGAATACATGATGAAGGTATTCATATGCTATTACGGGGTAAAAAGGATCTACATTAAGTTTACCTTCCTTATAAATATTGGACTGTGAGTTTGGACAGAAGTTTTTTGGATAAATTCTAGTTTGAGATTAATTTTTGATTGCCATAAAAGGACAACCCAGAGGTCGGGCGGCAACCCGTTGCGACCGGCAAGGCCGCAAGACTTAAACCTGCAACAGAAGGGCGACAAGGGTGTATCACCTACCACTGGCCCACGAGATGTCCTGGATTAAATAATGTAGTTTTTTTTAAAAAGATCTGGTAGATGAATTATAAATTTTTTTATTTTGTAACCCTGTATGAATAGTATAAATAGAATTTTTTTTACGAGTGAAAGATGAGTTTGTGGTAGAAATTTATTAATGGATAAAACTCTAATTATAAAGTAAGTATATCTCCTTATGATCTTAGCCAATCTCATAAATAAATTCCTCAACATTAAGAAAAGGAACTTAGAAAAAAATGTTTTCCTAGATGGTACCTTAAATCATTACTAATTTATGGCTTTGGGATTGTTGGCCTTTTCATAGCCATGTTCTCTACCACTCTCCATCAGATAATTGATGGTTATATTTCTCTTCCATATCCATATTTTCCTAAATGGAACCCTAGTATGTGTTATTTCTGGTAATCTTCATACTTTCCACTCTTTATTTTAAATAGAGGCCTCAGTAATTCATTTTTCGATGTGGGATTTCAACTAAGATATTTTGAAACGTCAAAAATGTGTTATCCTAATACCTTATGTTTTGTTAAATCAATGGTATTTTAAATCATCGTAGATTGATGAATTTAAGGACCTCAATTTTAAACTTGTTTGTGATTGATGACCTCAATCACTACCTATAAATATTTACGTTTTTCCTCCAATTATATGTCTCTAATTTCCACCAATGTTCTCCTAATCGAGATCATAATTTGGTGGTGACCCTTTCATTTCTATTTTCCTCAAATTAAGAATAAATTTTAGTAACCCAATTTCTGATGTGGGTTTTCCCACAAAGATATTTTTTATTTTCAACCTTTTATTTTCGAAGAATAATTTCAAATTACGTGGATGAAATTTATTGAAGGAGGGGAGAATGTAACACCCCAAGATTTCATAGTGTGTTATTTCTTCAAAATAATACAATAACTTTCACTACACGCAACACCGAGTTCAAGCACACCATGGATTACCAAACAAGCCGTTCAAAAGAGGTTATGAATAGTATTAACTAAATTTTAAACTTTATATAATCCTTATAATTTTAGAATCCATATTATGAGTTTCTTAGACATATTGTAAGAAAAAATTCATTTCAGTATTGCACTTTTACCAACTTTTAATAGTGAACCCTTTTTAAATACAATATTTTAAACTTTTTGACTAAATGGGGACATCAAAAAATTTAAAATGAAACATCCCAAGCTTCCACGGTACGCTTTCCTTTGAATAATATAGTAGCGTGTGTTGTACGCAACTTCGAGTTCTAACACACACCACAACCAATCAAACTAGCCGTTATGAATAGTAATACCTACTTTTTGAAATTATATATATTTTATATTTCAAAATGGACTTCATTTTTGGATTCAGAGTATTGAATTTATCCTAAGGTGAAATTTTGTTACTTTTCGGATAACTTTAATATTTTGATGAATAGTGAAAATTACTAAATTTTAATTAAAAACAACTTTTTTAATCAAAATAATTAATGGTGATAAATTATGAATTTTAGTGGTTTTAAAGTATAATTAAAATATATTTTTACCATTTTATCCAATGGTGTTCATTATAATTAATTTCACTTTGAAATTGGACCTAAACAATTGTCAATCTTTTGATATATATTGTTTCTTAAAAACAGGCTATTTGTTGTGACAACGGGAATTAATTATAAAATTAATTAATGAAACTTATATGTTTGGAATTTTGTAAAATAGATATCATTTTTGAATTTGGAATATCAATTATAGCTTAGGGTGAAATTTTGGCATTGTTATGAAAAACTTCAATTTTTGATGAATAGTGAAACTACTAAGTGGTAGTTAAAAAAACTGAATTTTTCATAAAACTTAATTTTACCGCTTCTGTGAATGGAATTTCAAAAATCCAAGAGGCACAGTTAATATCAAGAAGTAAAATGTGGTTCAATGAGATGAAAATAATTTTTGGTGAATAGTAACTTTTTACTTTTATTTACCACGGTTAAAAGTAAATAGGGTAATTAAGGGTAAAAATGATATTAATATTACCCTAACACATGTACTAATTATATTGGACAAGTGTATCTCAACCAAAAACAACCTTAGGAATAAAATATTATCATTTAGGTACACTTGGATTAGATTTGGACATTTATTATTATTTAATTCAAAGAAGAGTTAAAAGAGTTAAAATCAAAGTTTATTTACTAAAACATTTTTAATATAGGGTTATACATAAGATAAATTAAATTGTAAATATTAATTAGAAATATAATAAGATTTCCTACATAATGATATTTTATTTATAATTTTTATACTTTAAATAATTTAATTTATTTATGACACAATGATGATGCAGTAATTACCATAATTGTGACAAATTAAAATAATTGATATTATAAATTCCCAAATAAATATAATTTGAGGCTTTTAATGAATTAAAATAATTTTCTAGGATAATATGACATGTTAGTATTTATTTAATTAACTTTGGTCTAAGTAATCATTCTGTTAAGAGTTTCACAAAAATCAATTATTGAATAGTGTCAAAATTGACATAAAAGAGTTTTTTAAAACAAATATTATATTATTAATTGATATTAAATTCCTAAAAATATAATGTTCGGCCAAGAGACTTATATCATGATAGGTTCATCATTAATGGACCACTTGGGGGTCTCTTGGATGTATATAGTAAGTTTATTAACCATATAATATAAAAATACAAAGAGACATTGTAAAAGTGAAACTAATTAACTTAGAGTTAATACTTAAAGATAAGGTTAATATAAGTACCCAAACCTGTCTAAATTCTATTGGTTGAGTGGTTTTCAACCTATACCCACCTTAACCTTTGAATAATAACCTTTGGAGCCATTAGAAACCGAATATAAATTTATTATAAATTAATATTTCAAGCTTTTCCAAAGGTACCCCTCACCCCTCTTATAAAAGGGCACTCCTCCTTCTCATTTCGTCACACCTTCAAAGCCTTTTGGTTCGGCCAAACTCTGACCAAATACTCTCCCAACTTCCCTTAATACAACCTATAGGCCTTAGTTTGATCAGAAAGCCAACCTAAGGATCCCTTTTGATCAAATCAAAAGGAAGAACCCGAAGAAGAGGTAATGTTTTCACCACCCCTTTTCAAGTTCCTTTCTTCTTCCACTTCTTCTTTCTTTGTTATTACCATTATAAAATAATAACTCTAGTATATTATATATACTGTGATGTTATTATAAATATGGTACAACCATATTCATTATTCTATCCACCCTTTGAATAATATGTCACCATACGTGCGTACGTACGACTTACCGTCTCCACGTCGTGGTGTAATTGTTATTCAATATATTATTATTTGGATGGGTATAATAATGATGTGTAACTCATGTAAATAATAAATATAACATGTTAATGATTCTGTATATATGATATACCATCCATTTATATATTATTTTAATATCAAAAGATTGATATTGTCGCTCGTGCGTACGTACGGACTACCGTCTCCACGAACGCGATGAGATTCATTCTCCATCGTATCCATTAAAATATAATTATCATTTGATGATTTAAAAATGATGTTTAAGGACTTGATATCATTATTTATATGAATAAGATACAACCTATCCATAACAAACACGGATTATGTAACAAAACATATAAAAGAAAACGAGTAAGTTAACACCCGAAACGACGATAATTCAAAGATATTATTAACAAATCAATGTTAAAAGATCATATATGATATCATATTAATATAAATGATTCTTGTATAATTTAATAACAATTATTTCACCATTATACAGGAGGTTAACCTACCCCAACCAAGGAAAAGTACAAGGTAAGGGTTATTTCACAATCTCTTCATTATCCGAGGTTGTTTATACGTAATAATCTACTGGGATCTCTTTATCATCCACATCCATGTTTCTTAAAAATGTATTTCAAAACATTTTTACTATTTAAAAGAATATGGGTTAAAGTCATTTATACCCTTTTTTGACTTTTTATAATAGCTTTACAAAGGAATCTTTCCGTCCTTTTCCAAACAAGGTGCTTTTTTAACCTTTTCGACAAAATTAAGGTAAGAATGTTTTTTAACTTATACGGCGGGTGCAGCTATTTTCCGCCGTTATAAAATCATCGAAGCTTCCCTTACAATCTTATAAGAATATTTTCAAAGAAAATGTTTTATTTTATAAATATATGACTCTTAAATGATTTCAAAATAGAAAGAGATATTTCTCTAAAAAGAGATTTGATTTCATCTATGTCAACATCCTTTGATGGATTTTACGCTTATTTGAAGTTGATTTATTATGATACAAAACTTCTATATTGTATTGAAGGTTTTGTGATGTGTTTGACTGTGGATGTGCTATTTTTATACCATTAATGGTTTATGGTGAAAGTATTGACATTTCGTATGCTAGTTTTAATATGAATGTTTATGTTATGTTTAAACCTTTTCATATGGGAATGCATTGGACTTAATATGTGACGGGTGGAGCCCGCTATAGCTCCTTGATGCATCGGTAGGTCTCATGAGACAAACTAGTGTCTTGGAACAAGGCCTTGACAAAATCTTATTTGTAGTCTTGGCACGAGGCCTTGGCTATGTGGTTATGATAGTCTGGCATTATGCATTCCATCATTATGAAAGTGGTTATTGATATTACATGTGATTATTAGATTAGTATAATATCCATGTGAATAAGTAAATGGAATTATTTCATTTTACTTTTTCCATACTATGTTGAAGTTCAAGTTTAAAAGGCTTTTGTTTTAGTTATACATTGCCTTAAATGTTTATTCTTATTTATGAAAGTTTCCGCTATATTGTTATCCTTACTGGGCATTTGAGCTCACCCCTTTTCTATGTTTTATTTTTTTCCCAGGAAGTGAAGAAGTAAATTATGAATGACCTTTAGGGATATTATGTGGGGATATGAGTGTGGAATATGGAGACAATATGTTGTTGTAGTAGTTTTTCACTTTATGATGTAATGTAATACTTATGAATATATCTAGTGTTTCCAAGGCTACTAAACCAATCGGTCTTTCGAGATTTGATCTTTCTTATGATCATGCCAATGTTATTTAATAATGCACTGACTCTGGGTAACTGGGGTTGGGGCGTTACAGAATAAATAAAAAAAATTGTCTTATGCCCCTTCCAAGGTCAACTAAAAATTCATCTCACTATGGAATCACTCTCCAAGTCCACTTACAATATAATAATATATTAAATCGAAAAAATATTTCAAATAAGAAACCCCTAATTATCTTCACCACTAATCCGGTTTATCTTATATCCAAATGACACACATCCTAGAGATTCCATATCCTCCCATATACACATACCATAAGAATATTCCATATTTTTATATACCATAAACATAATCCACATCTACATAGGATAACTAAAATATATGTCCTCATATGAAAACCAAGTCCATAAAAATATACTACATCCTCTACTACCACATAACTGCACTATGGTTAGAAGGGGGAGTAGGAGTAGTCAACCTTATGTATTACCCACATCCTTGATTTTGGGGGTTCACTTGGAAGTCAAAACACCTTATGGTCATCTGTTAGGTTACCTGACTCGGTTGGTGGTGTGGAAGATATAAAAAAATCCATGATATATAATAGTATAAAACCCAATACTAAGATCAAAAACCTACTAACAAGCCCTAAAAATATCCCATAGTTACACCGCCATTACCAAAATATAAATGTATCTAGCTCTAACCGCGCAATAAACCAATACCACAACTATACAACAATAACAAAACTTACTATATACTTATTTAAATCTCACAATTAAATTATAATCACACAATATTCATTAATAACTTATTTATATTAACTCCATTTATGAACAATAGATATTAATTACAAAAAATTTACTATTTCTTTTTATTTTTCCAAAGTAAGGTAAATACCCTTGGTGGGGGGGGGGGGTGAATCCGAGTATGTTGATTTATTTAAATAACCCACAAAAATGATATTGTTACAAAGTTATTAGGAATAAATATATCCCTAAAAATAGATATAGAGTGATATGAAAGTGAAAGAGGGACACACATGATTTTTTATATTGTTCACCTGCACTAGGATAGTCCAAGGAACATTCAATATAAATATATTGATATAATAGAATCACTAGGTGCACTGACTATTTATAATGTTTATATAAAACTCATTATCCCCCTAGTTTACAACTATTGATTTCAAGATGTCACCGGTCTCTTAAAATTTAAAAACTCATATCTCTTTTAACTAATTTTTATTAACGCACTTATAGAATATTCATTTGATGAGATCGATCAACTTTTATTATACCAAAATTTGTGTGTCATAAAGATACTGGTTCACCAAAATTAAAATTTAGAATAAAATTTTTAATAAATCCCATTTAGGTTCTCATAACTCCCTTTATATGTATGAATGATGTTCGAATAACTCCCATTCACACAAACACTTGATTATAAAACACAACCTCCTTTCTGTACACAACTAATATTTTGGTAAAATGTATTCACAAAAGAAAAAACTTCAAATAATTCTTATATGAAAATTGATAACTTATTCTTTCCTTTACTCTTTCTATCTACTTGAGGACCGATTATCATCCTATTTAGAGGATTGACTAATCCTTTATCGATCTTCTCTAAACCCATAAAACGAGTCGCCTCCATTAACACTGAATGTATACAACATAATTTACATAGTGAATCCATGAAAATACACTTCCATGAGCGCCATCATATCCTATATGATAATACTTTTCCTCAAAATGTGGTTCCTACATGTCTTTAACTTCATAAAACTCTATACTTGAATGAGCCTATACATGACGTTATGAAAAAATCATTCATTTTCACTAGTTTTTAATGAAAACTTATAAACACCTTAAAGTCATTATAGAACCACTCCTTCATGAATTTTTCATGGTCATCATAGTTCTAGAACTTTGTTAACTTTTTTTTAATAAAAAATTCCAAATACTGAAACCCATCACCTTGAGGTATTTTTTTAATTAACTTCCCCTTTAAAAAACTATATATTCCTCATTCATTTTTTTGAAAATATTATTCACTCCCTACATCAAACACCATATGTCCTATACAACTCTAGATAGTGGTCAAAAAACCACACAACATATTCTTTAATCCCACATGTGTCTATCTTTTCATGAGAAACAAGTCTAACATGAAAATATCATATATGAGTCACTTTGTAAATCTCTAAATCTCCCCAAGACCTTCATCCTCAACCATATTGCGTTATGATTTCTCTTTAGGATATTTATCCCATACTAGTACAACTTCAACATCATCATGTTTATCTATTACTAAAACTTTTCTTATACCCCTACATCTTTTATTCGCCTTATTTTACATTGAAGATATTCCGCCTTTATTATCTATGCTCATCCCCTTAGAGGGTTTGAGAAATATCTCCCTTATTCATGAACAATATCTCTCCCACTTTTTCAATGAACCCATAGGTCACTTATTTATGGGCTGTAAGAGAGAGAACTATTATTATTATACAGGAAAACACACAACATGACATAGAATGTGGGGGTAGTATAGACACATTCTATAAGTGTGGGGGAATTAATGAACTCTAAGTTCTAAATGATTCCTCTAAAATTATTCTTTGGGTAATGCCTTCATTATGATATCTTGGACTTGATGTTTATTAGGAACATTCCCTGATTTCACCAATCCATGCTCAAATTTATCATTGATGAAGTGATATTTAATTTCAATGTGCTTCATCTTTTAGTGATGGATGAGAGTTTGGTTAATATTGAGAGAAATTTACTTTTCACAATTGATTATAATTAGAGAATTAATTTAAACTTTTATATCTTCATAATGATGCTTCATCCATAATTGTTTCACGTAAGATTGAGTTCCCACAATATGCCCATATTCTACAGTTCTTGGTGAAATATAGTCTTGTTTCTTTATAATCCAATAAATGAAAAATAATCTAAGATATAATTAAATTCTTTATGTTCAAATTCTATCATCCACTAGACTATCCTAATTCACATTTTTATAGACCGATAATTCTAGCTATGATGTTATATGGTAGAATAATCTAAATTCTATTGTCTTATTGATATACCGAATTAATATTTTCACTATTAACATGTGGATTTACTTGGGGAATATTTGGCATCATGAATCTTAGCATATGGAAAACAAAAATTCATATCATATAACTATTGAGTACAAGATGATCTGAATAAACTCATGTACTCCATGACATTTACCTTCTTTACTCCATCATCTCTATGACATATCATCTAGGAATCCAACCGAGTTTTCAATAGTTTGGAATCTTTGAGTTAATATCTTATGAGTAATTATTTAGAATTTTATTTAGTGAAATAAATTTACCATATATTCCTTGATTTAGATATAATACAAGTAAAATGGTTAAATCTCCAATCCTGGTGATATCAAATTCACTCCTCATATATTCTGAAAAGACATTGCATTGTGTGTCATCAAACCAAAAAAAATTATTTCCTCTAAATCAATGAGCACCAACATCCTTCATCATTTTTTATTGGTTTAGATGTTATAATCACTAACTCTTCATTGTAATGAATTCTTTCACAATTATTGATCAATCCTAGAATACTATGATCTTGGAATATTTAGACAATACAAATACTTCTTCAAACAATAAAATTTTCATTCATCTTCATCCATAATAAAGTGATCTGGTTACTCAATTTACACATCCTCCTCAATAAAAACCTTGAGGTAAGATGATTTAATATCCATTTAATACACTTTGAACCATTTTTTCATTGAAATTTATAATAAAATTCAAATATCTTGCAACTGGAAAATTGGGGAAAATGTCTCATAAATACCAATACCTTAAATTTGTTAATATCCCTTGCATACTAGCTGTTATATTTTTGAGTCACATTTTCTATATTCATTGAGTTTATTCTATAACACCCAATTGGTTCTGATGAAACCTTTATCTTTTGGCCTTCAAACAATTTTACACATCTGATTCCTTTTAATATAGTCAATATCTTGATGTATTTCTTGGAACCAATTCCCATATTTAGATGAATCTTAAAAAGTATATGTCTCAACCGATGATAAGAGTTAAGTTTTCTATATATAATTCGTTATTTATGTTTACAAAGGGTGTGTTTGGTCACTAATGATATTTTTATCATTAATTATATCTATAATTTCAGCTTCTATGCAAATATCAGTCTATATTAATTCCGCTTATCAATAATGTCTTCTTTAGAATCAGAATTATCCCCTTATGCACCCCCTGAGTTTCTTAACTATCTGTCCCATTCCTCTTAAAAATACTCACTGTTTATATAAAAATTTGGTTCATTATTAACTATTGTGACATCGTTTTTAAAAAAAACATTACAAGTTACTTATTTAGTAACTTATATTACTTTCTCTTTCATGAGAATCAAAGAAGAATCCCTCCATATCAATGAGACCCAAACATTTTATATTTATCCTTTTTGATAATATATCACGTACTAATAGAGATTGTAAAGTATTTCGATGTTGGATTCTTTATGTACTATAAAACGTATGGATCCTTATCTTCTTATAGACCCCCAAAATATCTATTGGTGATATTGATCAATTTATTGACTATATCCTTCAAAACAATCTTGGGTAGGTATTTCTTATGATGTAAAATTCTAGAAATATTGTTTGTGATACCGTTTCTGCACTCAAACAAACTACTTTTTAGGAGTTATCATTGTTGAAACTTGGGGTCTTATACTATGCTTCTTGAGATAATCCTCCACCGCTATTTTAGAAAATTCCATTCCATTATCAACTTGGAACTTTAGAATTCTACACCTAAGAATATTTTTATCCTTTATATGATACGAGTAATAGAACTATGTGCTTTTAACTTATGAGTAATAACTATCAACCATTCTATTAGGCTATAATCACTAATGAATAGAACAAATAACTCTTTCCATCAATGTCACTTGGTGATATCTGGACACACACTATTGGAGTTAGTAGACTATAACCAACTACTTTTTACTTAATTCATTAATAAATTCCTTATCACATATTGATTGTTCTTCTGTGTGAAAATGCATGTGATAATGTCCTAAGATTAGCTGTTTAATTAAAGGGTTATAGTGGATTCCTACTATGATGAGAACCCAGAAGTGACATAACACTTTTCTTGAATATATTTTCTATTACCGGATGATGTTATTTGAGGGACACAAATAATACAAGCCATTAGGGGTGTGGAATCAAGAAACTTTGTGGCACCTTATCATAGCATGCACCCTTGGTAATATCTAGGAGGATATTATGTGAATGAGATCCGCCAGTGGGAAATCTACATTTCATAGTTTCATTGGATGTTTCTATCCACGAACATGTGTATTGGTCCTTAGAATTTAATATTATAATTAATGGGTATTACAACTAAATCCCTTAGATGTATTGAAGAAAACTATGATGACACAATGTTTGCGGCGAGGTAGGATATGTGGGGTGCATCATGATTAATACTACATTAATAGATAATGCGATAAAGGATTTGTCCCTTCTGTTCATTAATGGAAGTAGATATCTTAGGGCCTTTGATGGAATTTATATAGCCTAAATAAATCCATGACCATGGTAAGGAATGGGCGAATTCAATTTTGTAATGTCAAAGAAAGAATAATCGAGCACATGGGTTGATGGCAGTAACATGCAACCCACTTGATTCGAGATATCTAGACAAATGGATTACATTACACGATAAGCGTTCGTATGTGGTGAAACGTCATTTTGGCATTAACTTTTTTCCCTATGGGTGCCTTAGCATGTTTTTAGATGCTAACCTGGGAATTTAGAGAAGCTCCGCCTAATTCCACTGATAAAGAGGCCTAGAGGGCACACACTAAGTGTGTCTAAGTATCTTAGCTAAATGTTAATTTTACAAGTTGAATAAAAATTAATCCAGAATGTGGTTTAATAATTATTCAAGGATAACTTATCACATTTATTTCGATACTAGTTATTTGAGATAATATATTGTGGGAGAAATAATATATTTATTAGTGAGTAATGCAATGATATTTATTTGAGAAATAAATATCCATTATTCAAGGTCTAATAAATATAATGGAGGATATAAAGAATATAGAAAAACAAAAGTACACAATTTTTATATTAATATAAACTCTGTGCAAATTTTCTAGGGATTTGTGAGAAATAATTTTATTTATTTAATTAAATAATATTTGGTGTAATTCAATGGGTACATGCCAAGTAATAATAATAGTCAACTGTTATTACTAGACATGGGGTATTACTAAGAATTAAATGAAATGAATAAATGCTTTTAGGTAATTAATTCATTTTATTATTCTATGTAATTAAAATCCCAATTATAGAATTCTCACTAGCCAAGCCAATTTTTGGTGGTTGCCGACAACAGATCTAAAAAGCTCTCAAGACAAGAGAGAATTATTTTTTCCACCAATAATGATTTCAAGTTATGAGAGAGATCCTCCTCCACCGATTCAAGGAGAGTTATTCAGAATCAGTTCTTAGGGAGATCGAAGGCGAACATCGCAAAAGAAGGCTCTTCAGTACTAGCACTCAGAGATCCCTTCAGCGACTTCCAGAGATACATAGAGCACATGTGGATCACCGCTAGAGGAAGTCTACAATTGGCTTCTATGACATAATGATGGATCACATCGGATCATGAATGGAAAAATCAATGGAGAGATAATTAAATCAATGTGATTCTAAAATTTTAATTAAATTAATTATAACTAACATATGATGATCCTTTCTATGGTTTTAGTACTCCCTTAATTTCTTACATTATAAGTTATATTCTGAATATCTAAAATTTTATTATCGTGATGGATCTCGGATTTATTGTTATTAATAGAAAAATTATAGTTGGGTAAACCCACCAACACAATTATGCTATGCTCGAAGCTTAAAAGTGGTATCAAAGAGGTCATATCATTGATTACAATTGTTTAGTTTTTCATTGATGATTTACGCATTTAATAATTTGGTTGTTTCAATTCAAGTTAATCATTCTACAAATATGAATGTTGAGATCTGTTCCTCCTCTTTTGTTTTTTGTTCACTTTATAGAAGTGATTTTTTTCTTTTAATTTTGATTAAAATAAAACATAGGATCTCATACGGAGGTGCCAAAGATTCCCGGCCATACAACACTAGAACACACAGTGTGTATTTGGTAGTACACACCGTGTAGTATAGGTTCCATGAACCAGGATAGTCCGCCAAACCAGGCCATGTGTTGGAGTCCTTCTATGTCTTAAATGACTCTATGTGTTGACCAAGAACATGTGACACACTTTTTTCGGATTTCAGGCCATGTGGTCTTCTGGACACAACATGTCGTCCCTTCATGTTTGGGTTGGACTATGTACCATGTACATGGATTACTAGGCTGGAAACCATGTAATGTGGATACTACACGATATGTGTCCCACTGAACACACCGTGTACTCCAAATATTTCTGAATAAAATATACACTCCGTGTCCCTGGGTGTGTATTTCGGATGGAAGGTTCACAAAAGTACACGCCATGTAGTCGAAACTACACGTCGTGTACTCATCAAAATTATACAGATTTATTAAAATTTATTATTATATTATACAAACCCTTGAGAGGTGTACCATCGTGTGGGCGTAAATCTAAGGCAAAACACTTGATATGTGTTTTATAGTTATGTGTTTAATTTACCATATGTGCAATGTTCATTTCTACTCATTGGGTAGTTATGAACGGGAATTCACCGGGTTTCCTCCAAGGTACTAGTTATGTAAAAAGATAATTTAAATGAATTTATTTATTTAAAATTATGATGGATGAGAATCTCAAGGAAATTCAAAAATGTGTTTAAGATAAAAAGATGGATTAATTAAAGATAATTAATTGATTCGATCATGTTTTATCTTAAAAAATAATGATTAAATAATTGAATGATAGTTTTATTTATGCATAAATATTTTTTCGTGTATGGATGATCATGAGCTAGACCAATACCTTTGTTTGTGAATAGTTTGTTTTATTTTATTTATTTAAATTAAATTTGTTGGCCTGTGAGCCTTCTCCTCATTAATATGTAGGGCCTGTGTACCCAACGTTTATTTTATTCAAAACCCTATTTTACCCCTCACCTACAAGTGAGATAAAAGCATATATAATGGATGGAGCTCCTAATCCAGTGGAGGAAGATCAAGTTAGGATCCAAGGTGAAACTAATCCAAAGAGATACAAAGGTGGATAGGTGGAAAGCGGTAAACATGAACCCAAAAGGTTAAAGGTGTTTCTCCCCTATGTCTTGGGTTAGTTTATCAACTGATAGATAAACTAACCAATATAACAAGATCATGATAATACCATTTATTTTATTTCTATCAGTTTCATGGTTTATTTATTCGGAGTGTGTTTTCATGATAACACAATTAATGAATTAAACAAGCATGCAATATGGAACTAAAATAAGACTGGATTATGCGTAAATATTATCTTAGACAGGGTTAATCACTTAAGTATATCCCACTTAATATTTACAAGGATTTAATAAAAGTTAATAAAATGTCAATTTATGTATAAGGATAAAATCCCTCAAAGAAAAATTAAGTTGGTATTGCCTTCCATAATCTTGGTTAGAATCGAACCACAGTTCAAAGTGCTTGACCAACCTAAGTTGGGGTGCTTTCAATTATTAGGGAATTATAATTCACGTTTTTGGGTTCAATTTAATTGGTTCACATCAAGTGTTTACTGCCATAACAGGACTTGGTGTGACCAAGAGGTAAAGGTCGAGGAAATCCAAAATAAAAGGGTTTTAGGATTGGGGAGTCCACTCAGCGGATCAAGGAACTGCGAGTTAATGCAATTAGCATTTGGAATGCCTAACTAAATCCCTTCATGTTGCTTGACCAACCCTAGTTGGGGTAATTTGAAGGTAAATATGGATCCGATCCACTAGAATATTCAGGAAACATAATATTCCAAAATCAATGGTGAGGGATATTGGATTTCGATAAAATAGTGGGAGACTAATAAGTATTAATTTATTTATTTATCTCAGTTTTATCATGATAAAGTACTAAAATATTTTCTCATCTTAATTTGTAGAAAAAAAAGAAAAATAACTTCAAAAATATCATTTTGAACCATACTCGAGAAGGAAAACCTTTTCAACAACACCAATTTCCAGGAATGGAAGAGGCGTTTTCGCATCATCCTTCACCATAATAGGAAATGGTACGTGCTGGAGGTGCCTATTCTAGTTGTTCCGGGAAAAGAGGCCAGTGATGAGGAACTATCTAATTATATGAAACATATAAATGATGCCAAAAATTTCTAATGTTTTATGCTACCAGTCATGTCTAATGAGCCCTTGAAGCAACATGAAAACATGGAATCGTATAGCATGATGTATCACCTTAAGGATCTATATCAAGAGAAGGCGATACATGAGAGATATGATATCTCTAACTATTTTTTTACAACTAATCTTGGAGATTCTACACAAGCTAGGCCTAATTTATCAAGATTATTGGATACATTAAATGCCTGTACATATTAGGGATTATGTCCCCAGTTGATTTGCGTGCAGATCTCATCCTATCATCACCGGAAAAGACCTTCTATAACTTTATTTTCAACTACAACATGAGAAAAAATGAGAATATTATATCAGAAATTATGACCTTAATTCTATAGGTAGATAAGGACATGGGGTGTGAAAAACCCACAATCCTTATGGTGAATAAGAAAAGAAAGGACAAGGAAATGGGTCTAAGGATTCATAAACAGTCTCAATCCCCTGAGCTCTGCCCTCCAAGAAGGGGAAGATCTAGAGGTAGGGCAAGGAATGAGAGGAGGTATGTTTTTCATGTGGCAAGCCAGTCCACTGGAAGAGGTACTGCAACCAGAAGCATAGGGATACTAAAGGTGCGTTTGTTATCAAGTGTAATATTTCGATTTATACACATTGGGAATTAGATACATCTTATGGGGATCAAATATATACTCAAATGCAGGAACGAAGTAGATTTAAAAATATTTCCAAAGGAGAGGGGTATTTTTGGGCTACCAATGGTGCGAGGCTAGCTACATTGGCCATTGGCGATTACCATATATCATTGCCAACTGGGATGCTTTTGGTTTTACATAACTATTATTATATACCTAGTGTTACCAAGAATATAATTTATGTATCATGTTTGGATATGGATGGATTTATTTTCGAGTTTCTAAATAAGGGTTGTTTCTTTTATAAGAACAACGTATGTTATGGCATGGTGCATTTAAATAAGGGTTTGTATCTATTAAATTATGAAAACCAAGTGTTGGAAATCGATAACAAAACAAACTCACATGACTCATTCATCACCCAGTTGTGGAATCACCTGCTCAGTCATGCAAACAAGAAGTGATTGACAAAGCTCTTCCAAGATGGTTATTTAGACTCTACTGAGCTAAAACCACTTTATATATGTCACACTTTTTTACATGGTAAAATGACCAAGCCACCTTTTAGTGGATAGGGTGAAAGGGCCGTAGAGATTATTGGATTGGTGCACATGGATGTGTGTGGACCATTTCCAGTAGAAGCTAGATGTGGATATTCTTACTTAATTACTTTTACTAATGATTTGAGTAGATATGGCTATGTTTACTTAATGAGGTATAAGTCAGAGTCCTTAGAGAAATTTATAGAATTAAAGAATGAAGTATAGAATCATCTTGGTAAGAAGATAAGGAAACATTGATCAGATCGAGGTGGATAATATATGAACCAAGAGTTCATAAACCTTTTATGGGAGTCTGGTATTCTATCTAAACTAACTCATCCTTATACACCATAGTGGAATGGTGTTAGTTAAAGGAGATACCGCAACTTATAGGACATGGTGTGGTTGATGATGAGTCATGTAGATCTTCCATTATCCTTTTGGGGATATGCATTACAAACTGCAACATACACATTAAACCGAGTACCAAATAAGGAGGCAAATGGAATTCCCTCCGAGATATGGGTTGGAGAGAAACCCATTCTGTCACACACACGTGTATGGGGTTGCGAGGAATTTTTGATGGACTTCTCAACCAAAAAACTCTCATCCCAGGGCAAAAAGTGTATCATTATAGGATATCCTAAGGGAAAAAAGGATATTACCTATATAAATATTTATACAGGAAAGTCACTGTCTCCAGAAAATCCATATTTCTTGAGAGGGATCACATACTAAAAAAGGATAGTGGGAGTAATATTGACTTTTAAAAAGTTAATGCTCAAGATACACAAGAGTTCGTTTCAGAAAAAGTTCCAAAGGTCCCCATGGAAGAGGTCCCATAAACACAAGTACTGTGTAGAATCTAGGTAAGGGAATGAGAGAGATTTGGTTTTCTAGTCACCGAGGATGGTGAATCATTATTATTGGACAATTATGAACCAATCTCTTACAAGGAAGAATTAAAGAGCTCAAAAGCTGCAAGATGACTCGCAGCTTTGAAATATGAGATGGATTCCATGTATCAGAACCAAGTATGGGTTCTGGTCGATGAGCCATTTGATGTAAATAATGTTGGATAGAAATGGGTATTCAAGAGAAATGTGGATAGGGAAGATCAATTTAGCACCTATAAAGAAAGTATAGTGGCTAAAGGGTTCCGAAAACATCAAGTAATTGACTATAATGTAACCTTCTCACAAATTTCCATGTTTAAATCCATAATAATCATACTTGCCACAGAAACTTACCATGACTATAAGATTTGGAATATGGATGTCAAAACAACATTCCTTAATGGGAACCTTCAGAAAGATGTCTAGATAGAACAATAATGGTTTGTGACACCATGTGAAGCCAAACAAGTTTGCAAGTTGTAGAAATCTATTTATCGATAAAAGAAAGCATCCAGGTCATGGAACATTTGATTTGATGAAGCCATAAAGAAATTTGGTTTCATTAAGAATGAATGTGATCCATGTGTTTCTAAGCGGTTTAATGTTAATGTGGTCATTATCATACTAGTATATATGGAAGACATATTACTTATTGGAAATGATGTACTAGTTTTACAGTCAATTAAGGACTGGTTGAACAAGTGTTTCTCTATAAAGGAATTAGGTGAAGTAGCCTACATTTTAGAGATAAAATCATTCGTGATAGATCCGAGAGGTTTCTTGGACTATGTTTTGGTATATACACTGACCATCTACTAAAGAGATTTAGTATGGAAGAATCCAATAGGGGACTGGTTTTAGTGTCAAATGGCCTACATCTTCCTAAGATAATGTGTCCTCAGACATAATATGAGAAAGATAGGATGAGTAAAGTCCCATATTCTTCAACTATAGGATTCATCATGTATTCCATGTTATGTACTAGGATTGATGTTTCCTATGAACTGAACATGGTAGGAAGATATCAAGAAGATCCAAGAGAAAAATATTGGACTACTGTTAAGACTATCCTTAAGTATCGGAGAAGGACTAAAGATATGTTCCTGGTGTATGGAGGAGACAAGAAGCTTGTCATCAGAGGGTATGTTGTTGTAGGTTTTCATACAGATCAGAATGATATAAAGTCACATTCAAGATATTTTTTCTGTCTCAACAGAGGAGATGTGAGCTATAAGTGTTCAAAGTAGCTAGTTGTCTCCGATTCTATGGTGGAGTACGAATATATTGTAGCTTCTGATGCATCTAAGGATGCCATTTGGATTTAGAACTTTGTCCAGGATCTTGATTTAGTGTATGACAGTAAAGATCTTATATCATTGTATTATGATAATACTGTAGTGGTGGATCTTGCAAATGAACCAAGGTCACATCAAAATACAAGGCACATTCTCTAAAAGTATCACCTCTTGAGGGATTTCTATCAAAGGGGTGAATTTGTAGTGAGAAGAGTGTCCACAAAAGAGAACATTGAGGACACCATGACTAAAGTACTATCTTAGCAGAAGCATGAATATCATGTGAGAGATAGCGGGTTAAAGACTGTTAGCAGTTGGATCTAGTCCAAGTGGGAGTCTATTGGAGTTGGTGGACTAGAACCAACTACTTTGTACTTTGTTCATTAATAAATACCTTATCACATATTTATTGTTCTTATGCATGAAAATACAGGTGATAATGTCCTAAGGATAGCTTTTTCATTAAAGGGTTATAGTGGATCCCTACTATGATGAGAACCTGGAAGTGCCATAACACTATTCTTGAATATTTATTCTCTGGTCGGATGATGTTATTTGAGGGACACAAATAATACAGTCCATTAGGAGTGAGGAATCAAAAATCTTTGATGCACCTTCTCATGGTGGACACCCATAGTAATATCTAGGAGGATATTATGAGAATGAGATCTGCCAGTAGGAAATCCACATTTCATAGTGTCATCAGATGTTTCTATCTGCGGACGTGTGTATTGGTCCTTAGACTTTAAGATTATTATTAATGGAAATTTCATCTCTTGCACTTAAATTTATTGCCGAAAATTATGATGAAACACTTTTTACAGATAGGTAGGATTTTTTGGGTGCGTCATGAGCAATACTACATTAATAGATAATGTGAGAAAGGATTTTCCCTTCTGTTCCATAAGAGAAGAGGATATCTCAGGCCCTTTGATGGAATTTATATAGACTAAATAAATCCACAACTATGGTAAGGAATGGGCGAGTTTAATTATAGAAAGTCAAATAAAGAATAATTGTGTTCATGGTTTGATAGAACTAGAATGTAACCCACTTGATTTGAGATATCGAGACAAAGGGATTACATTACATGGTAAGCATTCATAGGATGTGACACGTCATTACGACATTAACTTTTTTCTCTATGGGTGCCTTGGTGTGTTGCTATACTCTAAACAAGGACTTTAGGCAGGCTCTACCTAATTCCACTGAGAAGTAGGCCTTGAGGGTCACACACTAAGTGTTTCCAAGTATCTTAGTTAAATAGTAATTTATCAAGTTGAATAAATATTATTCCCAATTTTGGTTTAATAATTATTCAAGGATGCCTATTCGCAATTATTTCGACACTAGTTATTCGAGAGAATATATTGTGGGAGAAATAATATATTTATTAGTGAGTAATGTAGTGATATTTATTTGAGAAATAAATTTCCATTATTTAAGGTCTAATAAATGTGGTGGAGGAAATAATGAAAATGGAAAAGCAAAAGTACATGCTATGTATATTAATACACACACCCTGTAATTTTTCTAGGGATTTGTGAGAAATTATATTACTTATTTAATTAAATAATATTAGGTGTAATTTATTGGGAGTATGTAAAGTAATAATAAGAGTCAGCTATTATTATTAAACATGGGGTCTTTCTATGAAATAAATTAAATGAATAAATGATATCAGGTAATTAATTTATTTTAGTATTCTAAGTAAATAAAATCCCAATTATATAATTCTCATTATCCTAGAAATTTTTTGGTGGTTGTGCACAATAGATCTAAAAATATCTCAGGACGAGAGAGAATTATTTTTTCCACCAAGAACGCTCTCAAGTTATGAGAGAGATCCTCCTCCACCAGATCAAGGAGAGTGCTTTAGAAGAGGCTCTCAGGGTGATCGAAGGCAGACATCACAAGTGAGGGCTCTTCCATGATAGCATCTATAGATACCTTCAACGATGTCGAAAGATATGTGGAGCACACGTAGATCACCTCTAGAGGAATCCTACAAATGGATTCTATGAAGAAATGATGGATCACATCATATAGTGACCAGAAACATCAACGAAGAGAGAATTACTTCAAGGTAATTCTCATATTTTAATTAAATTAATTATAAACAACATATGATGATCCTCTCCATGGTTCTGGGACTAACATCCTTTATTTTTTTTTCTATTCCAAAGATTTGGTGTTTTATGATCGTGACGGATTTCAGATTTATCATTGTTAATGTGAAAATTAAATTTGGGTACACCCACCAACGCACTTCCGATGCTCCCAGAACCTACACACAAATCAATATGAACTAGCTTAGTCAACCTTTCTTACCTTTGGTCTTTTGATTTGTTTGGATTCTGAATAATATTCCATTTTTGAAAAACATCACACATGTTTGTTTGATAACACAACATTCTAGGGATATCATGAGCAACATAATTCTTCACCATATTTTTAAGGTCTCTTGGTTTAAGTATCCAATGATTTTATACCAAAATTAGTTTTATTCTTCCTTGGATTGAAATAACATATCTTATTCTTCACTAACAATGAAGTGATTCCCCTTTTTTCACTTCCCATGCATAAAAAATATACCATCTTTACCATTAATGATAAAAATATTCTTGATGAAATTAAGCACATTTCTAGAGTCATACAATTGTTATTTATAAATAAATTTGAGACTAATACCATCAATAACCATGAAATCCTTATTTATCATGTATTTTCTCCCAAATTTGTATTTTATTAATCAAATGATCCTTAATCCTTAGTTGTTTCTAAATGTTATGATACATTCCTTATCATACTAGATTGTTGTGATAATATTCTTATTTTATATCATATGAGAATTCCATCTTCTATTAAGTATCCAAACTCTATCTCAATCTATTTCCTATAGGGAAACATCTACAACCACTACCTTTTCAACTCTTTTATTTTTGATCCATGTCTTTGAGTTCACACATGGTGTTTATTAATTTTCTTGATCTCAATAGGAATATGCTTAAATAAATTTATGTTTTATTTATATATATCAATTTTTCATTTTAAACCCCCTTTATGATTCCTTGATCTGATATATATGACCACTTTAGGTCTTTATAGTTACATTACATTGAAAATTTGATGATAAATACATGGCCACATGACCATATACACCACAAAAGAAAATTTCCCATTGAAATAATACCTATAAATATGAACTCTACTTGGGTTCTTTTGTTTTTCTTATTCCCTCCAAAACTAATTAGCTATGGAACACACTTTTGGAGAGTGTCCAACATTACCATAATAGTATAACCTCATTTTTGGTGAACTCTTGTATTTATTCACTACAAAACATATGGTCATTTGTATTTTTAGTGTTTTAAATTTTAGACACACCCAATTCAACCATTTGTTTTAGAGTTGGTTATTATGTCTTGTTATTGAAAACCACTACTTTATTCTTGCAATCATACCCAAACCAAAGTTGTAATTCTAATGTTTCTTTTCCACATATGGAAAATACCCTAACTGATTTGTTGGATCTCTATGCTTACCCTTTACCTTTTTTATAGTCTATTTTTTCTAATTTCATGATTTCATATAGGGAGTCAAGATTCTATCTTGATATTTAAATTTTCACCATATAATGATGACTTCTCCCTCATTGTCCTTAATATCTTTGAACCAATCTTTCATTGATTTAGTCAAACCATTGAAAATCTGTGTTTTCTATTCAATATTAATATTAAAAAAAATAAAATTCTCTAAGATTAATGTAATTTTAGATTAGATATTTTCAATTTCTTCCCTCAACTCATACTTTTCCTCTTCCTATAGCTACATGTAGGTTCTGGTTTTATGATTCACTCGCTCATATTTCTTCATCTTGGCTCTCCAAACACCTATATATTCAATAGATTTTTCTAATTAAGTTTGAATATCATACATCCCTTATATTTCTACCTCATTATCATTACTGTAGTCGTTATTTTGTGAAATTTCTAAAATAAACATGAGAATATATTCTTTTGGGGTCTTTGCAGTTCTCAATTTCTTATACTTCTATTTTTTCTGACCAATTATCCTTTTGTGAATATATGATTTTATTCTTGAAGAAATTATACTTAGTAATCCATCAGAGTTTCAAATTAGTTGTAGTATTCTTCATGGGAAATTAATCATCCTCATTATTTTCTTGAAACTTCTTGGGGAAGTTAGCTACAAGATATACAACCTTTCTCTATCGAAATAACATAAGTGGAAGTTTCCCTTTGAACTTTCATTTTTACTTTTTTATATTTGAAGAAAAGAATGAAATGTATTCATCAACCTATTCTTATTCATACCCATCCTCTATGGTGATATTATTCAATGAATTGAATGATACTTCCTTATAATTCCCCTTTTCAGAAGCCTCATTATCATTAGTCTTCATCTCATATGGAAAAAGGTCACTGTAATTACTATCTGATGTTATATCCTCTATAACATTATCCTAAAACAGAAATAATTTTGGATTAAATTGGTGTTGAAATATTATCAATATGTTAACATCGTCAATTGCTTATATAAGAACACACATATCCTCCACAATCATGTTTACTGAGTATAAGAATGTATTAATAGACTCGTTTTTGTGTATTCTCAAGTCTTCATTGTTATTCTATAGAACCTACTATTAATGATCTCTAGAATATAAGTTTCATTTATATAAATTATATAAATTTTCCTACATAGAGTGTATAGATTTAAATGACCTCACCTTCATGTTGATTATGTTGTACAATGATCCATCTAATGAATTGATTCCTTTGGTGTCAACCTCCAAATATCAATGATCTATTTCTGATAGGGATCCACTATCCATGATATCTATGGTCCCATGAATAGAATCTATGTAATAATCCATTACAAATGACCAAAAGTTGTTATTTATACAATTATTCCAGAGTTAATTGTTTTTTCCATCAATGATCCTAATTCCATTATAAATTACAACCATAATGTATTCCACTTAATAGATATTTCCACTAAATTTAACCATTATCTTTGATACCACTTCCTTACTCTAAGAAAGGTAAATACCCCTAGAGGAGGGGGGATGAATCAGGGTATGTTGATTTATTTAAAAAACCTTCTCAAGTGATCTTATTTTATAGTTAGTAGTAACACATATCTCCCTTAAAATAGATATGTATTGATAAAGAAAGTCAAAGTGAGACATAATCATTTTTTACTTGGTTCACCTGCACTGGGATAGTAAAAATAGCATACAATAGTGGTGTGTGATGCACATGAATCACTATGAAAAATACTTATCTAAAATGTTTCTATCAGGATCACAGTCACCCTAGTTTACAACTATTCACTTTGAGAACTCACTAGTCTCTCATAATTTGATAATTCAATACTCCCTCAATTAAAGTTTAATCACTATTCCTTAGTAAGATTACTTTTACAATCTCAATAAACTTTTATTTGAAAAATATTGGTGTGTCTTGAAGCTCTTATTTTATCCAAATGACTAACTCTACTTTATAATGAAAATTCTAGGAAATATTGTTTAGGGTCGCATTACTCCCTTCTTATGCATGGATGATGCTTTTATAACTCATGTTTTCACAAAAACATGTTGATGAACCAAAACCTTATTTTTAAGCACAACCAAAGTTCCTGTAAAATGTATTTATATAATAAGTACATTCACATAAGTTTTAAAAACAATAATCACCTAGACCTTACTTTACTCTACATCTCTTATTAATGATGGATCAGTGGAATATTTATATATGGGAACAATCCTTCATGCAGCTTATAAATTCCTATAAAATACATCTAATGTATTCTCACTAATTGTGCACAAGTTCAATTAATCATCACATTCACACCACACTAAATTCTTGAGAGTATACATGTATTATGTAATAATCCTTCTTTTATTCATAATGTAGTTCTTTCATATCACTAAATTTTTGTAACTCCACAATTTCATGAGAACCTAAATGACTTAGCATAAAAATATTTCATTTTCTCTAATTTTATGTGAAACATTCCAAGTGAATTCAAATGATCTAGAACTACTCCTTCATGAATTTTCTATGGTCTTCAGGGTCCTATAACTTTTTCAACATTTTTTTCAACAAAAAAATTAAAAAAACTCTTAAACATAACCTTGATAGATTTTTTCCAACACTAATTACCTACTAATAAATTCCTACATATTTAAACATTAATATTAATTCATTATTAACAATCCACTTTCCACATACTAATAATATTTATCACTTTTTTCAAATAATTTATAACATTATATAATTATGAAATTATCATCATAATATCACTCACATTCCTATTATTAAATATATTCATTCATCTCATCAAGTTTATATGTCCCTAAAAACTATAACTCACTATCTATAAAAAACTTTCTATATCACCACATCAAAAAATATTCCAAAAACTCTTTCATTACCACATTAATTTATGAGTATAAAAATACCACATGATATTTATCCACATAAACTTTTTAAAAAGACAATAAATACAATTTTTTATTTCACCTGTTAATTATAATTCCACAAATTCTATCTAATAGAATAACATATAACATAATAATCATGAAAAAAAGTTATTATGGAACACTTATATCACTTATATCACAACACATTAATAAACCTCATAAATTATTGTCTCATCACATTAATTTTGGATAATTCAAACCAATTACCAAAATAAATTAAAGTATTTCAATTTTAGAACTCTATTAATAATGATAATAATAAAGAGATGTTTTAAAATTACACACCTCAATCAAATCTTCAATGAACAAAAATCCCAAGAGGGATGAATTTTTTTGATCAAAATTCCATGTTATCACATGGATCCACCACCAAACCTATATTACTCTATCCTTATATATATATCATTCATCACAAAAATACTTCAACCACTACCATATGAACTTGATAAGGAATAAATATAGAAAAGGGGGAGAATAAGGAGAAAGAGTTTCCTAAATTATGGGATCTTGATCTCTAGATGTTAGGAACTCCATGATTCTATTTAAGTAACTAAAAGAAAACTACTTAGTAACATAGGGTTATAAGAATGATAAGATAATTTAACGATAGAAAAAGAGAACCCAAAATTTTATTTAAATATTTACAAACTAAACTATGTTTTCATTTGGGACAATCAGTGATGATTCTAAAAACATAATGACTATAAACTAAAATCCAGGAAAATATATATGTCCATTTTATTTATAATAATATGTCTTTGACTAAAAACATGATGTGGACTATCAAAAGAAGACTTATTTCACTCAGCCTCCTTTAAAATATAATAGAAAACCATGGGTTTTCTAAACCATAACTACAATTATGATGTGGTTATATGAAATGTTTCAGACATAGACTCCATTGTAACACATTTATAGTCACACTTATAAAAATAGTCATTAGAAACAAAAAAAAAATCATGGTTAAAAAACCATTATAAATTCAATTTCTCATGGTGATTAAAAGTAACTCCTTTATATCTATTTATAGAACCATGATTTTAAATGCTGATGATAACTAAAACCATGACCCAAGGAAAAAACCACACTATAACAGTATTAAACCATAAAAGGGGTTTCCCCAAATCAAAAAACTCATATTTTCTCCTATAATCAACCTCTAAACCAACTCCTACTACCTTTGACACCTCAAAATAAAAAAATAGTGGAATGGAAAAAATCTAAGCCTCTTCATTCTAGGTTTATTTATGAATTTATTTTCTATTATAAAAAAATATATAAAATAAAAAAATAAAAAATATAATATATATTTAAATTATAGAAAATTTATATTAAATATATTATATATAAATATATATAAACACATAACACACACAACATTATTCAAAATATAAACCCAAAACATATATGAATATATATAATGTTGGGAATATTAACTAGAAGATAGATCATAATGTTGTGGTTTATACAATGTCATAGTTTGTGTTGGTACAGACCCCAATGTAGTGAAAGTCACTATATCATGGCGTGGTGCATAATAATGAGTGGGTTATTTGATAACACATGATATTTTTTATATTTATTTTTTATATGATATATTTATTTGTTTTATTATCAGAAATTATTATTTTAAGAGTTTGAACATCAAGAATGATTGTTTAAATGTTAACTCATATTCACGAGAATTAGACTATACAATGTAAATAGTTGTAATTTTTGATAATTTAAGAAATATTTTATCAATATAGTTTAACATTTTAGTTATAAGGAGGTTATTTGGAAGGTTATATAAATAGGTTCATTTATTAGGTGGTTCATGTCAATTTTGTCACAAAAACTCAAGCAGATTACATTTTTTTGTCTCCTTTTCTTTAATCCTATAAAAAAGGTTCTAGAAAACCATGTATTTAAAGAGATACTTCCCAAAATTTGTGAGATTAATATATCTCATAGATAACCTAGGAGTATGGAGCCTAATATAAACTTCTTATTGGTCACTATCAAGATAATGTTTAAGATATTTGATATATTCAAATCATAATAGATAAGTAATAAAATTCTTTATTATTTATATTTAGTCAAAACAAATAGAGAGATCCTATGATTTTATTGGTTTTGGATTATTTTTTTTTCCAATTTATTTTTATATGGTTTATCTCTTAAAAAACTCATCATTTGAATTTGGGCCTATTCTAAATCATTTTGATTGTGTCTTCAAATGAATGAAGAAACTAGAAAACTGATAATTTAAAAAACAGTTGTAAAACCAAGCTGAAATGGTTTTGGTTCCTGTAATTTCCAAGACCATGAAATAATTTCTTTCTCAAAATGGGAATGGTACTATAAAATTTATATAGTCATGTCATAGTTGACATAAAACAACCATATAAAAATTTTCATAAGATAGAGAATCGTAAGATGATTACTTTATATCATGGTCCGTTGGTAAAATAGTTAGGGTGCATGAGCACTAAAACATAGGATAATTAGACCATGAAATGGTCTTAGGAGTTTGAATTATGAGTGTTTTAAATTAAATATCTTATTTAAGAAAAAATTATTCCTAAAAAGGCCATGTATTATGGAATTTCCCTTAAACAGAAATGGATTAGACTTTTTAAAATGATCATTGTTTTATTTTGAAACCAAGATTAACAATACTAAGGTATTCCTACAAGATGACCATGGTGGAATGGAACAATCAATAAAGGAGTTGTCATTTTGGCCACCACCAGAATATAAACTATACCAAAATGTCCATAGTTTTTAGAGAATTTTAAAGAAAAAATATTTTATTTTTAAATTCTCAAAAAGTGCTTGTGGTGAATCCGATGGGGGATTTAAACTATACCAAAAGAATTTAGAAAAATAAAATCTAGAATTGATGTTGATTTATATAGTTTTTTAATTTACAATTTTTTTTATAAATTATAAAAGAAATCAATATATACAAGTTTTTATATTATTTTATGAATTTATCACAAATAATTATATAAGATACTTATATTTAAAGGCTTTATTTAAAAAATATATGATATTTTATTTATTTTAAGTGTTTTCATGCAGTATATAATTTTTGTACGATTATAAAAGTTTTTCATGAATATCACATATTTGAGATTATGAAATATTACATATTAAATTCCATATAAAGTAAGAATATAAAAGAGTTCATATTAGAATAAATGTAAAATTTTCTTATTTATTTATGTAATGGAAAACATATAAGAGAATGCATAAAATTTTAAGTACTTATAATTTTATTTATTTATAAATTTTTCATAAATGTTTATATAATTTATAAATTTATAAATTGTTAATTTATTTAGTTTATATAATATTTTGTTCATAGATATAAATTTTTTATATTATAAATTGATGTATGATTTAGTTTAAAAATTATTTAAACCACTTATTTAAATTATTATACATATTAAATGAGTTACATTACTGGTAGATAATTGGATAAGTTTTCTTCACACTTCACTTTGGATTTTATTCAGTTGTGGGACTGAATTTAAAGGTTTATTATAGTTTGTACATATTTTGTGTTATAATTATGATGAATTTGTATCCTATCTTATATAAAGAACCTTGGGTTGAGAGGCTTTATGTTGAACTTCTCACTAAATTAGGAGATTAGGATTTGTCTAGAAATGTGGGGGTTAGCCACCTATCACTAAAGGATTACTATTTTTGGGACAATTAATTTATAATTATTCTAATACTATAATTAAAAAATTTTCATTTTAATTTGCAATGAGACTGTACTAAATATTTATAAATATAGTTTGTTTTTAATTTGGGTTAGTAACATAATACATGTCTTATGTAAATAGGTACACATTAATATAGTTTGAACATATGGATTTACTAGAAGCAATGTAGATTAAAAATAAAATAAAATAATTTAAATGTGTAAAGGGAATAAATGTGATAATATGATGAGATTTAAAACCCATTAAAAAATATTAAGTGGTATATTATTTAAAAATAATAATTTTAAAGATTTTGATCACCCAATCAGGTAGTTTCTTTATAAATCAAGGTGATCCCAATTATATTATATAATGAAATAAATTTATAGGTTAACCTAACATTTTGGTACCCATATATTTAATATACTTTAGGTTATAGTTTGTTAGAAAACCCTATCAGATAGGATAACAAATGAATAACGTTTATTTTTTTTGAACCCACATTATATTGGGTTGTATTTGTTATCATTATGTGTTAAGGAAATATGTATGATTTCAATATGTAATAAAGAACAACATCTTGGAAGTTGATTTGAATACCCAAGAATGTTGAAAAGAAACATGAGGTTCCCAAAAAAGGTTTTCTACATTCATTGAATTGAGTAGTTAGGAGAATTCCTCATTGCCTAGTATTTGAAGAGGTAATTAAGATTCTTTTATGGAAAAGGATATGTGAAGTGGGATTATTCCAAATAAAAGGATATTTTAATTGAGTTTTTACATTGGGTTTTGAATTAGAGAACTATTCACATGGAAAAGAAATTTGGAAGGTCTATTGTTCTATATTAAATGTGGAGGATATATTTAAGCAACACCTGAATTAGATAAAGAGATTTTTCCCTTATTTATATTGAAAAATATTTCATTTATTCTAATATTACATGGTTATGACTTGTTTAATAAATATTTTAAAGAACATTTGAGATTATGGGGATGTTTCTTGGATGTTCATGTGCAGAATTGGTGTAACTGGATTTGAATAAATTAAAGTGTTGTGAGTCTATAGAGAGTAATGATTGCTGGATATTATATCTCTATTAGAAATAATTAAAATCTTGCTAGTGTTAATTAAATCCTTTTAATATCATGGTTAATCAATTCTATATCTTTTGGAAGTATAGTTTGATGATTCTTTAGGAAGATTTTAGGTTGGTTGAGGGAGCAGAATACCATTAGAATATTCTAAGTAATATTTACTTACTATATAAAGAGTTGGAATTATTATATTGTTTTTTGGATATTCTTTGAAGTAATTTCAAAGAAATTTTAAGTGGTTAAGTTGAGTTGATGAATGTGAATATTAATCTTTAAATACTATTTTCAGGTCGTTGGAAATATAACAAAGTACATAATATATAACATATTTTCAATATTTTGATATTTGGATCAGATCTTATGTCTTTACATAGATTCGTAACATATTGAGTTTTATATCTAATACTTTTAGAACAAGGTAAAATATGGGTAAGGACCTGATCTTTGAGGGTTTCATACTAATTTTTGTTGAAATGTATGTTTTTTATTTTAGTGTTGAAAATTTGAAAATCCCTTGAACACATGGTGTAATGTAAGTTTTTTAATAATGGATAAGTTTTATTAATAGAATATGAGAAGAAAATTTTAATGGTAGGAAACCATATATAACAGATGAGGTTTAAAAATCTTTTTCAAAAGACACTAGTGAGAAATTATACAAATGAAAAACCCTAAGTAATACATAATGTTTTACTATGTGATAAATACATGAGATTTTTATAATGAAATGTTCTAAATAAAATCTTTAATATATATGATGATATTTTATTATTAATAAATTAAATGTCATGATGTTGATGATGATTGCCCAATATTCAAGTGTAAATGAGATCGATGATGAATATTGAGAGATAATGAATTTCTATGACCTGAGAAGAGGACTATATATAAATTAATTAACAAGGAACATCTTCATATCAGAGATAATGGGTATCTTACACCATGATAAGAACTTTTTTCCACTATTGATCATTTATGATTTCATGAAAATAAAGATAGGATTTTGAAGTTATCTTGTAGGGATAAAACCATTATTATTCTAGTTATCATGTGGAGAGTAAAGTCTAGGTTTTATAGATATTAAATGTAAATATTTTAGGTTCTCAGTTAAAGGGAGTTATAAAGACAAAAATATCAAAATAATGAAAATTCCCAAAAACATGGGAATATTATTAATATGGGTTGTGAATATATATTTTGTGATGTTAAAGTAAAAGTGGAAGATATATAACACTACAATAATTTTGAAGAAACTCCTTATGTCTAAGAAAATAATGTGAACTAATACTATTGTGAGTGATGATCTTATGCATTGAATAAGAATAAGATGTTTGAGGAACTAACTCACCACTACTAATGATTTTACAAGACTATGATTTAAGAATCCTAAACTATGATCCCTTATATATTAAAGAGTATGAATAATAGAGTAATCCCTTGTGATTATTGCATTTTGAGGAAATATATTTTATTTATTGGTGTCTACTAAAGAGATTCAAGTTATGCTACTAATTATTTATAGAGGTACATGTTTATCACCTATATTCTATAAAGAAAGGCCTGGTTTATTCTAGAGCCTGATCTAAAAGATAGTGATTACATTATACTTTTTGGGATCTATGATTACAGGTTAAAGGATATTACCTCTATTGAGTTCTTCTTGATAATGAAAGAGGATCTTTGTAGACCATAACCACAATATATTAATGATGTATTCATCCACATTGAAGGAAAAACTCATTAATAAACCTGGGTGTTCTTTGTTTTTTATTTTTCCTATCTTTATACTTACATGCAAACCAATTTATAGAAAATAGAGCGAGGTACATTCACTAAAGAAGTGTGGGGGTAAATAAGGGTAAAGTTTTTAACCAGATAATAAGTTACCAACATTTATTTACCACCTCTTAGTTTTGACCCAACATTAACTAGTTTTAATAAGTGGCATTATATCCTTGGTTCCACCCCTTATTTTATTCTAGATAATGTATATATTGGAATTATTTAATGATTTTAGTTTCTCTTTGAAAAGGAATCATGAAGTGAAAATTTGAAGAATCCTACAAGGTCCCCATCAAAGTAAAAATGGAATATATGTCTTCTAATACAAATAATATCAAGAAGAAAGGTGATTAAAATAAATTAAGAAAATACTCATTAAAGGAATAAGACTGAAATGACTCTCTACTAATTAAAGGTAATCAATGTAGAGTCTATCATGTTATATATATTGATAATTTCTAGTTTGAATGTGAATTTCATGAGAAGGAATATCTCTTATACAAATAAGGATAAAAATAATTTTGCCCATACTATAATCCTGACAAAGAAAAATCAAGTATGGATGATGAAAATTTATTGGTTGAATCCAGTAAAAATAATATAGACAACATTCCTACCTTAGAAGATTGTAATATTTCACATGGACAAGAGGTTAGATCCTTAAGGTCCATGAATATGTTTCTTGAAACTAGGTTTTATATATTTTATAATGATTATATTAATACAATTCAAGATAGATAAAAATACAACAATGGGAATGAATAGAATATTCATGAATTAGAATAATTAAGTACGGGTGAGGATGCTTAATTTTGAATCAAATCCCATGGTGATAAAGATATTAAATTTTTTCTATAATATAAGAATAAACTTGAAGATGATGATTAGAATCAATTTGAGAAAATAGGAATATATTGTTAATGAAGGTTGATGTTTAATGAAGTTTAGAGAAACACTATTAATATGAAATTACATTATCCTGTAGTAACATTGATGAATCTTGAAATTTTATAAGCCAAGACTTCATAAAAAGTTTCAAGAAGAGATTCCAGCACACAAAATTACATGGTGGATCTTCATGTTTAAATAAATATATCTTATGGAAAAAATAATTTGAGATCATCTATTGATAAATCTATAAAAAGCTCCAAGTAAAAGGTACCATCCATCCTTGAAAATTATATATATGATAATTCTAGGTTTATGTATAGTGTAGGATTAAAAATATATAAGTGGATGATGAAATTTTATAGGGAACCTATAATTTCATCTATTTTTGACGTGATAAAGTGTAGTAAAAGCTATTCCATACATATTAATGAAAATAACAACATTTTTATAAAAAAATATCATTAACTCAAATCTGGACCTATGCTAATTAAAATAAGAATAAGATTTTTTGGATAATTATGGTGTTATAAAATGTTTGGCCATATTGTACATGATTTTTGGCATAATATATAAACCTATAGTGTTCAATGAAATATTACACCAATGCATAGAAAGGTTAAAGTGAGGCAAAGTAAATAGAAGAAGGATAAAAATTTATTTTCCTCAAAAAGTTTTAGATTCTTGGAGAAATTTAATAGAAAATAAAATCATGTTAGTTATTGTATAGAATCATGCTAGTAATGTTAAACAAATAATGTGACAAAAAATATAGAGAAGAGATGATGAAAAAACCAGAAGCTGGGGGGAAGTGAAGGTAAGGATTCCTTGGGTTATGTAAAAACGTAATTTATTAATCATAACATTCCCAAGAAGGATAAGAAGAATGTTTCACCATAAATAAAAATATTATTATTTTATTAAAGAAGAATAAATTATAAAATCTATTTTAAACAATCCCTGAATTCTTGTAATTATGTAAGTAAGATGATTCTAAAGAAAGAATCAATACAAGAATGAAAAGGGGGACTAGTTTGGGTGAGGACATCCATAAGAATCCATGTGAATTTTCTAAGAAGTTGACTATGATAATAAAGAATGCATAAGCATTTTTCCCGCCCAATTAGAAATAGAATGGGAGATGGAGGAAACAAAAAAAAAGTGAAAAGAAAAAGATAGATTTAACATAAATATGAAATCAAATTTTATGAGAGTTTTTCAATAAAGGATGAACCAAGTACTACTGACAACCCATGTGGGATGTGTTAGGAGGCTAGACATATTTCAAAAGGACTATTTGAACATACTACTTTCGAAAATGGATATTCTAAAGAAGGTGAATCATACACCAGGATATGCGAGTGATTTTATGGCTCATGTCAAGTATAAAATACCATGAAAATATAAAGTTGTAAGAATCATGGAAAACATGATTCCCAAGACTAATAATTTGAAAATTAAAAATTCTATCATGAATATTTCATTCAAACATAGAGATAAAAAGGAATAAGTATCTTGGTTGCGAAGAAATTCTCATCATTTACACTATCATTAAGAAGAAAATAATTTCAAACTTATTCCTATATATATTATGCTTGTTATTTCTATACAGGGAATTGAAGGCAACGCATGATTAAGTTAGACAATTGAATAAATCTTCTTACTATAAAAATTGGGCAACTGATATAAAAAATCACCATCTTAGTATGATATATCATTTAGTATCTTGAATCTTATTTAGTGATCAACCTTGATAAAGTTATGTTGGAGTTTCTCTAGGAGGGGGAGAAAAATGGAGAAGTTTGAGAGGCTTCCAGATATATCATTTTATAAAAACCTAGAACATTAGGAAGTGGTTGAAAATATTCCATAAAAAATGTATGAATGCATATTCTCTCATTCTTGTTTTCCCAGTAAAAAATTATAGAGTTAATGGGGATAATTTTTATTTATCAATAAATGAATATGATATAATAAAGGGATTTTATCTAAATCTAGACATAATTATTTTTTTAATGTTTTTAATATATATTTTGAGATGTGTTTAATAATCGAGGTTGAAAAAATATTAGGATAATATTTTTAAAAATTTGTATCAACAACCTATATCTACCTAAAAATAGTTGAAAAATCTCTCAAAAAGGAGTTTTGAGTTAGAATCATATTATTTTAGCATATAATTTTTTTTACCTAGATTAGACCATAAGGTTTTCTACATTGAGCATGGATCAATTATATTTAGAGTGGAATTATTGATCAAAAATTTATTTAAATTAATTGATACCATATTATCTTAAATTATTTGTATGTATTATCAATAAGGGGGAGATATATGAAAAATATATAATACATTTTGACATGATTGTTTGTAGTAATTATTGATAAAAAATATAAAGGGGGTGAATTTTGAACCCACTTTGTCTTGTGTTTCATCATTTTTAACAAGTATGAAGTAAATATGCGTGATGTGAATATGTGATGAATAAGAACAAATTGAATATATATTAGCATACCCAAGAATGTTGAGAAAAAACATGAAGTTCCCAGGATATATTTTTAACATATATTGGATTGAGAAGATTAGAGAATAAGTTGTTTCCTAGTAATAGAAGAGGAATTTAAAATGATTCCATGGAAAGGGATATGTAAATTAAGATACTTTCATGGAAAAGGATATTTGAAGTTAGATGATGCCATTGGGTTTTGAATTAGATATACATTTACATGGAAAATATTTTTTAAATGTGAAATATTTTTGTAGAATATGTTTAAGTTATAATTGAAAAACATAAAGAGGTTTTTCCATCATTTTTATCAAAAATAAATTGTTTGGATACTAATATTACATGTGATACATTTTTTACTAAATATTTTCAATACTATTTGAGATTATGAAGAATTTTCTTGGAAGGTACTAAGCATAATTGGTGTAAAAAGATCTGAATAAATTGGTCTGTTGTGAGTTATGTGGAGAGTAAAGATTGATAAATATTGTCTCTTTATAAAGAATATAAGAAAAAATATTTGCTGTTAATTCCAACCTCCTATTTTAAATTCTTGAATAATTTTATATCTTATGTAAATAGACTATGATGATGCTTAAGTAAGAGTTGAGAGTGGCTGAGTTAGTGGAATACTATTGAAATACTATGAGTAGTATTTTCTTGCTTCATAATGCTTTGGAATTGTTCATAGGTTGGATGAATATGATTTATGTCATTATAAAGAAATTTGAAGTGGTTAAGTTGATTTTAGGAATGTAGAGATGAATATATAAATACTAAGATATAGGATTTTATAAATCTAAAAAAGTACGTGATATATAATATATTTTTCAGATTCATATATTTTACTAAGTCCCTAGGTGTTTATAGAAATATGTAACATATTGTATTTGATATATAATATTTTTTGAAGAAGTCCAAATATGGAATAGGAAATGATCTTTGAGAGTTGAATAATTTTTTTATTGACATGTTTTTTTTCTTTTGGGATAATAAATTGTATAAGTCCTTGAACATTTGGTGATACATATGTTTTTTTGATAGTTCCTATGTTTTTTTGTTGGATACTTGATAAGAAATATTCAAAAGTAAGAAAATTAAAAAATATGCGAGGTTTTTGAAAATATTATATAGATGACACTAGTGACAAAAATATGAAATGTAAAAATCCTATGTAATATGTATGGTTTTATAGTTTGAGAAAAAAATATTTGATTTGAAGAATGAAATATTTTGAAGATTTTTTTTTAATTCAGACAATGTAGTTCTATTCATAATGACATAAATATCATAACGAAAATGAAAATTATCCATTATCCAAAAATAGATGACCTTATTGATGTAGATTGAGGGATAATGAATCGACACACAATGATAAGAGTACCATGCCATAATGAATAATCAAGGGACATTTTCATAATGGAAATAAATAGTATCTAACACTGTAATGAAAGATTCATGTTGAAACTTCTCATACATGGATGCATTAAAACGTGGATGGGATTATATTATTATCACAGAGATATAAAAAATGATTTTTTTGGTAATCACTTGGAAAATGAAGGGTGTGTTTTATGGATATGAAATAAATACATTTTTGAGTTCATTTTAAAAGAGAAATAAATACTGAAATATCAGGAGAATTAAGATGATGAAAATCATGTGTAAAATATTCATGTTGTGTAGTGAATATATATTGTTGGAAGTTTAAGTAAAAAAGGAGATTATGTGACACTAATATCATTATTAAGAAACTATTGGTGTCAAAGAAAAGAAAGTTAACAAACATTACTGTGATAATTTATCCAATTTATTTTTGAAGAAGAAGAAGTGTGGGAGACCAACTCACTAGTTATGAAGATTTTACATGATAAATATTTGATAATTCCAACCTATTATTATTTATATATCAAGGATAAATAATAATATAGGTTACCTTTTTTATTAATACATTTTTAGGAATGAGAACTAATTTATTAGGGTTTATTTAAGGGACTATTTATAATACCAATCACTTCAATTAGTGTAGGTTGATTACCTATATTTTGTAAATAAATTCCTGATTATAACTTGATAATATACTATAAGTTATTTATTACATCATACCTAGTTGGTTATAGGATTACAAGTCCAATTATATTCCCTTTCCTCAGTTATTCTTGGTAATAAAAGTGGATTTGTGTGCAAGTGAGATAACAACTATCATACATCTAGGACATAGTCATCCACATTGTACAAAAACCTAATTAAAAAACCCAAGTTATTCTTGTTGTTTTTATTTCCTATCTCAACAAATGGATGTAGAACATGTTAGAGAAAATAAAGTGATATCCATTGACTACGGAATTTTATAGGTAAATAATGGTAAAGGTATTAATTGGATAAGAATTTTAGAACACAGTTTCACCCCCTCTAATTTTTTTCTATACTCCAATAGATCTTAACAAGTTTATCCATATGATGTATTAGGCAATGATTTTTCTATTCATTTATCCAAAATTCATATATAATATTATTGGAATGATTTTCTATATAAATATCTATGTGATGATAGGAACACTAAAGTGGACCCATTAAATAGTTGAATATGGTTCTTAGATCATAAATGGATATGATGGATTTAAAATGGTCCATAATTTTAGTGGGAGAATATTTAATAAAATTAAATATAAATTGAATTTTTTTAAAAATTATATAATAAAATCTTCTATTATAATTAAAATTTCATCATCATAATCATAAAACACAACATTGAGGCTAATTCTAGTGAAATAAAAACCTAATGGAAGTAATTTCCCAATTGGTGTAGAAAATTGAGAATAGTTCTCAAGATAGATGGAATATTCTATGTGTTAAAGAAAACCCTTCGCAAATAGTAAAATTTTTAGGTTATTAGACATGAATATATATATAATTATAAGAATAATAAAAGGATTCAATTAAGGTTTCAAAGGAATTAGATTCAAAATAACCCAAGAAACTTTAGTCTCTAGTGTATGTTAATGAATTAAAGATATTTTAGGTTTCCTTTAAATCATAATATGGATATGGAATTCATTATAGAATTATTTTTTAAAATTTTCTAATAATATGGATGTGTTAAATAAATATTTACCCTATTTCATCACGGTGTTTTGGATGACTGAGTTGGAAAATAGATGTCTTTACTCTGGTACTATATTGATTGTATAAAAGGGTAAAGTCTTGATCTATGTGAGAGAGAATGGTTGGTCAAATAGTTAGCCTTCATTATTGAAACCTAAGGGAGTAGTCATGAATGCAGGTTAGTGCTTCCATTATAGAAAACCTAATAACTATAGGATGAATTTCATATAATACATAAAAGCTTGAAAGAAGTACATTGGAGAGTCTATATCAAGTTTTAATGTTATAGAATTGATTCTCCAATTTCATGGGTATATGTTACCAAATGCACATTTTACAATTTTTTTAAAAATAAAGAGTTCCAAATCATGGTAAGGATAAATTGATCTTATACTTTGTATTCAAATGATGAAGCAAAGTGTTTCTACATAAATAAATTAAATAAAAATAATTATTTTAATTTTGGAATGAATCTAAATAAAGTATATGTATTTTATCTCATATCTCTTACATAATAAGAGAATTTATTTATAAATAAATAGTTTTTATGCATAAAATTATATTATAGATATGATTTGAAACTCATAAAATTATATGTCATATTTTAAATGGAGATTAGGATAAAAAGGTTTTATCCAGGATAAAAGATTTTAACAATGATATTTCTTAAAATATAAGAGATTTTCTCTCACAACCCAAAAGTGTAATATTTAAAAAAGCAAAATATATTTGAAAGAATTTTTTTAAACAAATATAATACCATATAAGACAAGTTTTTTAATATTTTATTTTTTAAATATTACCACTAAATAAAATATGCATGATTTAAAAAAAAGAGTATTTGTATCTTAGAATCATATTTTAGAGAGAATATTTTATATAAGAGATTCTTTGGATTGTAGTTGGGCATATAAAAGTACAAAGTATAAAAAAATAAATGCTTAAACTAGTCATATTCAAAGTTAAACAACAATTTTTATGGTAAAAGTTCTATGGATGTGTTGGTAAAAAATGATATTAATGTAAAGAGTTATATTTTGTTAAAAAAACTATTTCTAATAACATTTCAAATGGAAAAGTTCCATAGTTATGGTTATGAACTTATAATGAGTTCTAAGTAGACAAAAAAATTACTAACATCCTTATATTTAATATTGTGAATTAAAGGTGATGTTATAATTTTTTCAAAGAGTTAAACATTTGGAATATAATTATGAAGTGTCTCTATAATTTAAAAAATGTTTCTTCATAGATGTTACTCAATAAAATAGATTACTAAGAGGCTTTATGATATTTTCACAGAGATATGTGGTAGTAATTATATAGAGAATTATTAAGTTTATAAAAATTCTAAGACTTAAACAAACATATGACCATTGTTATGATATTTAATATGAGGTATGATTATATAGGTGAATATATATAGTTTTCTTTATTTTTAAAATATTTTAAGAAAATAAAATGTATCATATTATAAAAATGTATTCTCCATTTTTCCATTCATTCATGTCGATTACATGTAATTATGAAGTGAAATGATAATTGACCTCTCAAAGTATGACATTGAGTTTTCCTTAACAGATGGATATCTTGGATTATTATAGGTTGTGATGAAATGTTAAAGTTATATTGGGTATATTTTTATATATAGATATAGGATATGATCATGAGGCATAAAGAAAACTTTTTGTGCTAAATCATCCACTAAGTATACTACATATTGTTTCATACACTATGTATTTTGTATACTAGGGGTGCATATTGTTTATTGAATCCCCATAACTAAATTTGGAAAGATACCAATCATGAGAATCTCCATACTTTTATACCTTTCTTATGATAACCCTTAGGATGAGATAAATTTGGAGTGATTGTTATGTTTCTGATAATGTTGTCAGTTAAGGCTCAACCATGATGGGATTTTCCTCTCCTATGATGAGTACAACATCTTTTACCTCAATTAAGATAGGTTGAGGACATGCATGTTTATACCAATATAATGTAGATGGGATGCAATTTATTTTGGATGAGGGAAATTTGTTGTGATCATATACTTAGGTGAATGAAATGAGATGTATTCATTTTTCCAGTCTATCTATACTTTATGAATTAAGAACATATGAATAAACTAAATGATATTGACACACTCCATGCCTCATGGTCACTAAATGTTTTGTAAAAGAATATTATATGATTATGAATAATTCTATATGATACAATAGATAGTCATGGGTATGGTGATAATTTTTTTTGTTATAAGTCACACTCTATCCCATTGTATCTTGAGTAAAATTGATGCTTTTCTAGAGGACACTCTTTCCTTCAAATTATGGATTAGGGAATTTGTGATTATTTTCAATGATGAACATGCCCATATGGTCACACCTTTTGTTTTGAATGTTGATTAAGTTTTCATACAAATTATTTGCATAATACTTTATAAAACAACTGAAAATTATTTTGGAAGATATCTAGAGGAGGTTTCGGATGGATTTTCAAAATTCATTAAAAATGATGCAACATGTGGTGAAAATTTAAAATGAATTTTCAAAAAGGAATTTTATAATATATCCAAAAGTATTTTAGATATTGATTTATAAGTTCTTAAATATGTTGTGATATAAGGTGAAATTTTTCTAAGTCTATGAGTTTTTTAGTGCAAGTGGGAGTTTTTTGGAAATATTTACTAAATTATAGATCATGACTAGGTGGTTTAGAATAAATCATGGTCTGAGATGGTATAGACCATGATATAGTTAAACTCAATATTTTTTGGTGTGGTTAATGATGATGAATGGGTTATTTGAGAACACATTATAATTATTTTTTCTCCCATGATATGCAATAATTATTCTTTTTAATATAAAATGATGATAACTTTAGTTATTTGAACATTAAGGATAAGCATTTAAATTATAACCAGTCATAATGAGAATTGAACTATACATTGAAAAGAGTTGCAACTTTTGAGAATTTGATAAATGTTTCTTCAATATTTTCGAACGTTTTACTTCTAAGTAGGGTCCATGGAAGCCTATATAAATAGGATTAATTCATGGGTAGTGTGTCTTAATTCTATCATAGAAACCCATCAAGTTTACAATAACTTTATTCCTCTTTTTCTAAGCCTTTAAATAAGGATATATCAAATTTTATCTAGAAGTATATTCTTCCAATGTGTTGGGATATTCACATATCCCATGAATACCAATGGAAGAAATATTCAATTGGTTGATTCTCAATGATCACTATCAAGCACATAGTGAAATATTTAGATAAATTGAGATCATTAGATAAAACATATTCCATTATTCATTCTTTATATTCAATATAAATAAATGGAGATACCTTTTGTTTTATAGGTTTTGGTTGATGTTTTCAATAGTTTTTGGATATGATTTATCCTCTCCCAAACCCATATTATAAAAATTAAAATAAAATAATCTCTATATTTTTATTTAATATATTGGACGCACACATTATGTTATTATTAGTTAAATTTTAAGATATTTAAAACACGTAAAAAAAACACAAAAATTATATACATATTATATATATAACATGTATATACCAATTTCATCCTTAAAAATGAGGTATATAAAAATTACTAAAAACTAAAGAGTGGTAATTATTTTGTAATAATTATTTCTTAAAATAATATAAATGGTTATTAATTATTACTATAATTTTAGTATAGGATATGATGGAAATATATTTGAAGATAAATCCTTAGGTTGATGGAAACTCATATCTAGTTCAGCTTGATCAATTAAATATTTTCATTGTTCAATATTTTATTGCATAACAAATACTTAGATATGAGTTTATTTCTTTTTTATTGATGACATTTTTATTATTATATTCACAGATCATATTTATTTTATTTATTTTATTTGTTTTTTATAGTTTATTTTTTCTGATCTGTGTTTTTGTGGTGTTATTTACACATTTTTTGGTACTTGTGAAGTAATAACATTTAAAAAAAAATAATTTTATTACTTAATGAATTATTTTTATTTCAATTATTAATAAATAATTATTTTCTTAATCAATGGAGAGTGACTAAATTTTTTATGAATTTATTAGTTCAATTTTATAATCCCATGATTTGATTAATAATTTGATTTTAAATTTTCTCTTTTATGTTAATCAGTTTTTAAATGATTAGTTCAAATCGGTTCCTCTAACTAGTTGAAACTATTTATGCACAACCACTCAATTGAATAATGTAAACTTCATAGAAAAAAATTATATCCTCAAATGGATGGTCCTAGATATAATCTTCCAACTATATGGATTTTATTAATAAAATGAGTGATTTTTAGTTTATATAATCCATACCTTTCATCTGGCCAAGGGGAACCCTTTTTAAAGAAAATGATATTGATCATCGATTTTGTGTTCATTCAAATTTTTTCATTATATATATATATATATTATCGAATTCTATATATAATATTTTGAATAACATTTTAGCATATATATAAAGAAATTATTAATTTTGTTAGAAAATTAAAAATAATATATTATGATTATTTTTTTGATAAATTAAAATTTTGATTTTTATACATTGTTATAATGAAAAAATTTCACTTAGGAGTAAATCCATTTTATTAAAAAAATTATCCTTTTTTATTTTGTGATGAAAATTTCATCTAGTGATGATTTAAAATAATATTATTTTTATTTGAGATATACCATATCTTATTTTTTTTTAAAATTTATATTATTCTATTTGTAATAATTTTTAATATATTTGAGAATGACTTTGCCTACATTTTTAATATGACTTTGGTTTTGAAATTATTGAATTCAGTGATGTATTTACATATTAAATTACACTTTATTGATGTTGAAACATACAGTCCTTGATGTTTTTCTAGGAAATATTTGTTTTTAATTTAAAAGGGTAAAACTATAATTCACTTCTTAACAAAGTGAAAAAGTGAGAAACCAGATTTATTATTGATTCTAGAATGAGGAGTTTTCTTTGTGATGAGATTTTAATATTTTTTTGTGAATTTTTTCATTTGGTTGTGATGGTGGAAAGATTTAAATATAATATTATCATATATTAAAAATATTTTTTAACTCAAATCTATCTCTTTATTTTCATATTTTATGTATTTTTGAATTATACTCTAAACTTAATTATTTCATATATGGATAAAACCACTAATAGGAGATATTTTATTAGAGTTGAGGAATTGATTTGAATCACTATGTGATTCTTTGATATGACATTATTATATTTAACATTATTTTCCTTGTAATACAATATGTGATTCACTCTTCTATGGATTGGTTCTATACATATATTTCACATATTATGAAGATTAAAAACTGAAGGATACAATAAAATTTGAATGACACCAATCAACGTAAAGGACCGAGGTTATTCATAGAGAAATGTTTTATAATCCTATACTTCACTATAATAATTGATGGCTAAAAAATTCAATTATTGATAAATATTATATATATTTAATTTATTTGTTTATTTATATATCTAAAGGTATAATGTTTTTGTAATTTTCAATTGTGGTTTTTGTGATATCATAATTAAAATTTTTGAATCCATTTTAAATGAAATTATGAATAATAAAAATTAATATATAATTACTATGAAAACAAAATATTTTATATATTGTATAATAAAGAAAACCTAAAAAATCTAAAAACATGATAATCTGATATAAATATTTAAATTTATTATAGAGATAAGTTTCCTTGATTTCCACCTTATCTCTATCTTTTGGTGACTATTTTTTTAATTCACAACCTGAAAGTTACATTTTTTGTGATCATCATGATGAGATAAACCCTCTATAAAACATTAGTTTCCATTAGATACATTCTCTCTCTTGGTTTTATTCCATGATGGTGGTGGAAGTATATGGTAGCTAGTACCATGGAAGAGATACAACAGTGAGTAAATATTTTCCAATCAAATGACCAGACAATGGGTTTAGGTCCATATTATCCCTAGTTAGTAGGACATGAAGTGGTTGATGTAATTTATTGAGTACCGTTCAATTATGATGATCAAATAATGATCCATGTGGCCATGTCACCACATGGAGGAATGAGCTTGATATTGATCAAGATTGTCTGATCGATATAGTCAAATGGAGACCCGCATGGCCATTTCAACATGTGGGGATAAAGCTTTGATTTAATGAATTGAGTACTATAGATCATCCAATCAAATATCAGATGGTTAGTGTATGTTTGTATGATTTAATAGTGTAGCAAAGGAAGGAAAACATATGGCGTCATATTGGGGTGACACAGGCTACACCCTAATTGGATGGATGGTAAGAGGCGTGCGTGGGGTCTATTATTGAAACTAATTTTTTTGTACTTCTTTTATCATCTCATTCTTAATAAAGCCATGTTTGGATCATTTAAGAGAACATTTTTAGCCCAATTTAGATAATTTGTATTAAAGATGAAATATGAGATCTTTTTAATGTTTTATCATTCTTAATTTAAACAAATAGTTCTATCAGTGAGATACATATTTCATGGAAATGAATTTGAAACTGATGAAAATATTTTTTCATCATATAAAAATTTATCAGTGATAATTTTTTTCATTTTTTCTTCAATTAATAATAATAATTATTTTGGAAATATTTGAATTTATAATATAAAATAATAACACAAGGATATTTTAAATTATTAATTAATGGGATATGTGTATTATGCTAATGGGGATTACTAAAGAATAATGTGATTTTATAATGATGAGAATCGTAAAAATTAGAGAAAATATGTTGTATACTTGTTAGAGATAAAGTTAATAATTAATCACTTATAATAATGACTAAGTATGTATATTATTTTGAAAAAATATACTAAATATAATTTTGAATTATTTTTGTAGTGTGAATTTACTATGATGGCATGGAATGAAAAAAGAATATATAAATGAACTACAAAAGAGTTATTAGATATATAAATAGTCTTGATAATTTAAATTGTGAGACTATAATGGGAAACCATTAGACATAAATTATTTACATAAATGTTTATACAATCTATAGAAAAATTTTAAAGTTAAGAGGATAAATAATGAAATTAAGGTATGGAATACCAATGAGATAAATTGTAAATGAAAAAGAAAATTGAAGTAAAAAATGATTAATGAATATTTTGGTGATGTTAATTTGTTTCCTTGGAGATTATATGAATAATATATAGATGAAATTTAGTTCTTATATAGGAAATAAGTAAGGAGAATATAAACTATACTTATCAAGGTTATATATTCTCTCAATAGTTATGGAGATTAACTATTTCATTGTGGAGAGAATTTGGTGATAATGCTTTCGATCACTTTTAAAGAGACGAACATGTTTATATGATATAAATATTGATTTTAATATAATGATGAATTATTAAACTAAATGATCTAATAATAAAAACAATAATTTTAATGGATTATATTATTATATGGATATATAAAATCAATAATAATGATATGATGGTGTTATGGATCATTATTTGGGAGTTTTTTGGAGACCGATAGATGGATTGTCGACCTGGAAGTGTGATTTAATTAAATAATTTACCTAATTTGGAAGGAGGATATTGATAGTGATAGGGAACTAAGGTTATTAATCTCATACTCACCCAATTACATAGGTTATAGTTAGATTATGATGTTATTCTGTTTATCCTATTCTCAAACATAAATATGGGTTATAGGTAATTGATGCTTCACTTTTGTACTTAATCTCAATATCACTATATTAGTGTGGGTTTTAGGTATAAAATGTTTCACCCATGTGTTTCCTTTATTTATCACCCAAAAATCAAGGATTGAGGTTGATGATGATGCCACAAGTAATTATTATTCTATTAGTTACTATACTGTATTCAAGGTAGAAAAGCCTTAAAGGTTCTGCATCAGTCTGATGTTAACTGTAGTGGTTAGATTCATATGAGATGATTCATTGGACAAGGAAACTTATATTGGGATGTGAGATGATATTATTATTAATATATATATATATATATATTATTTATTTTAAATGAATACCATCCACATGGGGGAAATATGAGTTCCAATATCCCTCTATGGAGGTGCATAGTGATTATCTAGGCTGATAGAGTATTATGACCATTAATCCTCTCTGGGTAAATAGAGGGTAAGATTATAAAAAAATAGGGATTAGAGACTAGTTACTTTTGTTAACCTCTAGTATCTTAAGGTCTGGATAACATAGTGAGGCTGGAATCCTCTATTTGTAGTGGCCTCTATCCCGATGTAATACACGACATGTCCTGTCTTATTTTGATATTATGAATAGTGAGTTTATATATACACACACCTTTTTATTTGGTGAGCATGATTATGCTTAACTGTAGATAACCTCGTTATGTAATGAATCAAAAATATTTATGTGATTTATGATGATGTTTATTAAGTTATTAGTGTAGAATATACTTTATATATTTATGATGTATCTAGATGTGGTACCTGATGGCGTGAAGTATTCATTACGATGACCAAATTCATGTCATCTATATCCCAGATTATATTTTAAGACATATATTTGGGATTGATTATTTTTATGAAGTGATTTATTTAGTTACTTTAGAGTATATTTTTGGGATTTATATTATCTATATAAGTTTCACATTATATTGTTGTCATATATTTATATTATGGAAAATTATTTTTCTTGGAGTAGGTGACATTATAAGATGGGAGGCATTTCCCCCTATTATTATTTTAGTGGATACCTCAATACTACTCACTAGCCTCTGACCTAGTAGACATAGATCTAGAGAGTTCACTTAATGTTATGTTCGGATATGAAAAATTTCTATGAGAGGTTAGGTTGGAGTTTGGATTTAAGCACATTTGAGGTTTGGTTGGGATGACTTATAATAGTTTATACAAAATAAATTTTGTTAATTGAGTCATAGTATAAGACTTTAAAGTGGTTTTGGTGATAAATTAATTCTAAAAAAGACTCTTATTGATTCCATATTGTTGATTAAGCCTTTTATAAATAAAATTTGGGTATAAAAGAGGGAATCATGCATATTGTTGTTATAGGTATTGATTATATGATTTTATGTTTTCTTGATTTGAGTTAATTTCTATATTGTTTGAGTGAAACAACTAAATGAAGATTTATCAATATCTATATCATATAATATGATCAATATATTATATTTTTTCAAGGAACAATAAATCCTAAGAAAATATTTATATTTTTATAATGACTTTGAGAAATGTTTGCTGATTTTTGGAACACCACCTTATACATCAGTAGTTATGAAATAGTTGGTTTAGACTGAGATAGTAGATATGATGTTTTCATGTAGATCTTTTTTTATTTTACAGACAGATATTTATAAAATACCTGAATAGATACTTATATATTAATCTTTCTCCTTGGTGGTAACTACTTTTTTGTAGGAAGACAAAGATATTTTTCTATATATTTTGAATTTATCTCTTATTTATAATTGATTTAAAATTTTAATCTCTTTTTTATATGATGTTTTAAAATTTTAAGGATCCCTACTTGTTAATAGATAAGTGGAATTTTCTAAATAAGAAGTTATTCATCGAATTTATTCTTAGTTTCTAGGAAAGGGATTCCACGTAAGGTGCACTTTGATGCTTTGTTTCAAAATTGGATTATTTTTTGATATGTTATAATGAGAATATTGAAAATATCCAACTAATAATGGTGTGTTAATTTTAATAAGATTAATGATGAACCTTTTAAGGTTTTATTTTGAAATATATCAATTAAATCAAAGGGAATTGGATAATGATATTATATTTTTATTTTTTTATGATGAAGGAATGTGAGATCACAAAAAATTTCATCTCATTGGGTTATAAATTAATATTGGAGTGGTTATTATGTTAGTATGATTGAAATATAAAACTTAAAATAAAATAATTAAAAATTACATAAACATAAGAGGCAAAAAAATTTCTTTCATATAATATAGTGATAAGAAGTTATATTTACAGATTATAGAAATTATTTTTTATTTCTTACACATTCGATATATAGTGATTGAATATTGAAAGAGGTTGAGATATAGAAGTATGGTGTCACTCTATGTTTTTCTGGTGATATTATAGTGGTTTTTATGATCCAATGGAAGTTTTATATCCATAAAACACCTGATCCATCCTATAAAAGGGACTAAGGGGTATTCTTGATCCCCTCAGACTGAATATAAGAAACATGGAATCAAATAGTACTTAGTGGGAATGATTTCAACCAAATAAATAAAATTTTAATAGACATATAATTCTATTAAATTAAAACATAATGCATCTATATAATATATGTCTATGCCAAATATGATAAGTGAAAAAAATAAAAAAAACATCATAAAAAATAAACCCCTTAGCTCACCTTAAAATTCCTCACATGAAATAACCCCTTTAATTCAAAATCCTAAATTCTATATATAATGCACCATTGATTAAAGAAATAAACTAAAGCAGGAATGATGATTTGGCCAAAAATTTTAAAACACTAAAAATAATTACTGACACACCCGACTAAGCTTCCACATGTGACAAGGCGTCACACCCTCTCTACTTACACAAGACTCACTCCAATATCTATCTTGAAGAAAAATTATTGAAAGTGGCACTCTTCTGAATTAAATCTTGAATCAATAATACCCACACGATCTAAAAACACTATGTAGTGTGAGTAGGGTGTGATATAAAAAATCCAATAGGGTTTCACTATTGGGTATATTAATAATATTTTTTAAAAAATCCCTAAATGTTAGTTAGAAATAAATTATTTAAAATAAGGTTTAAGTAAAATTTTGGAAAATAAATCCATGGGATTTATTTTAAAACACTTTTTTTATAAACCAAATAGTTTGAAAATATATTATTTAAATAATATTTCTAAAACATTGTTTTGTTAGTTCTTGAAAAAATATGTATAAAAGAAACCCTATAGACAAAAATAAGTCACTAAGAACATAAATATCACATAACTACAAAATAAGTAAATGGAGGCTAACAAAACACAATCCAAGAAGTCATAAGTAAAGTCATGTAAGTAATGAAAATAAAAATTAAAATGGGATATGAATCATATGAAATATAAAATAAATAAATTTTAAGTAAAAACTATATAATCGATGATTTAAAACAGAGATGATGGGGTAAAAACCCTAGGGTCAGTAATGCTAGGTTCACCAAGTAATTCAAGGTTACCTTAATGATGGATTTGGAGTTCTAACATGTATTCAGATAGAGGGGGTTTCAAATATATACATTATAAAAAAATAGACAAACAAGTTCTCTATAAAACATACTTCAATCCATTTATACCATTTTAATCAAACAGATTCCTCAACAACTCCCTTGTATTCAATAAATCATTAATTATAATAACGATTTTTTCATAAAACTCCATTAAAAATGATTCTTTTATAAAATACCAAACATGAATTAAAATTATAATTTAGAAATAAATATTAAAATCCACTTTGAAAAATTATTTTAAAACCAAAATTAAACAGTAAAGTTAAATTTTGAATGATTCCTTTTATCTTTACACACTTACAAACACATATTTATACATATCACATTAAATATATTCCCAAATTCTCTTGTGAATATTTGAATATATATATATACACACACACACACACATATCCCTACATATGTGTATAAGAACTCTATATAGGAAAATTCATTTAAAAGATGAATATAATTTAGAAACCTCTTGAAACTGAGAATAAAACCACACTTTGAATCAATTAAATTACATAAATCACATAACAACAGGATGAAAAATTATTAAACCCTTATAAAAACATTTCAAATATATAAAGCCATCAAGGAACATAAAAAAATCACAAAACTACACTAGAAGGTCTGGTGCATAATAAATATACACCCATTATCCCTTTGGAGGATAACCTAAAGGTTATAAACACTTATTATAAACATATAACCATTTATGAAATCAATTTATGAAATTCAAATAATATTTATATGGTAATTTTTTAGAATATTTATTATAATTTAGATTATTAAGAAAAGGAAAAAAATAGAAGCACCTACCTAGGTCATGTAAAAAATAATGTAGAATCACCAAAAATAATGAGATAAATGGTCAAACATGACTTCTCACACCATATGAAGCAAATATGCATGAAATTAGAATCCAAACCCACCTAGGTCTCAACCTACAACCAACCCCTATGAGAGGAAGAGAATAAAAACATTATAAAAAGGGATATGGAAGAATAAATAGGAGTGGAAACGTTAACATGAGAGGATAAATACTAAGATATTAGGGAGGTGTGAAAAAAATAGAGGGATATAGTGGATTGAGTTGATCATGGGGGTGCTCCATTAACTGCATTTGAGGGATATAGTGGTATTAAAACATGTGCTTGTTATTTAAAAATCTAAAATTTTTAAGGTTGTTTGATCTGTATGGTTTACCAAATCATTCACCTCCCACTCGGAACAACTGGGCCCTATATAGTTCGGATGCATAGTTGGAAAAACTATTCACTAATAATGTAAATGGGTCTTTTAAAATTATAGACTCAATTTTATGATCACCAAACATGTTTCCAGTCTGTTTGATTTAATAACAAGGAAAGAAAAATCATTACAATTAAATTAATAATTAAAAAAATTAGAAATTAATAATATAAGAGTTAATGTGTGACAATTCTCCCTACCACAAACCTTTTGCCCCCAGAAAATAATTTAATCCCTAGTTGATAATTCATAATTAAAAACATAAGAGAAAATCTAAAATCCTTCTAGTTTATAAGGACACCCTATAGAAAACAAAAACAAAATGACCAAAAAATCCTGGTATAAGGTCTCAAAAGGATGATCGAAACAAAAATTATAAGAAGAAGAATATGAAAACTGAAACTCACAATAAATCTCCCCACCATATAAGTCTTCCACTTTTCATGGTGGTCCAAAAAAGATTTAGTATACAAAAAAGAACTACAAGACACCACAATCCTTTTCTGATATAAGAAACCTAAAAATGATCATGAAACCTATCCCATAATCCATAATTCCAAAAAAACACAAAACTCTACAACGTGGCACAAGTTTAAATAAATTATCATAAATCTCCAAAGGAAATTCACTAAAACCCTAAAATCCATGAAATTAACTACAAAAGACTAGGATATTTCTCAATAGAGTAATACTCCCCAAATGAACATTGAATATTCCCTCAAATATCAAAATATCAAAATGGATGCTCTGTAATATGAGGAAAACTAGATAGAAAAGGTAAGACACTACCAAGAATTATTCAGTTAAAAACTTTCTCAAGTACAATAACTTGACACATAGGAACCTTGACCATAAACAACCATAAAAGATTCTAAAAATTGAATGAGACTTAAATAATGAATGCATAAATCCTAGATAATAACTATTAACTTTTTATTGAGACTTTTATCAGGTATACTTAGAATAATGTGAAACATGAATCCACCGATTCATTTTTCCTAAAAAAAAATTAAATGGTCCCCACATAAAAAATAAATTAAATAAAAAAACTCCCTAAAATAGAATACCTTTGAAAAAAATACCCTCTTTTCTATTTAAAACCCATAACTTCAAATTTTAAAGATCAAAAATAATTTTTAAAAACATAACATAAAAATATTTCGTCCTTTTTTAAAAATGATTTCAAAATTACAATTTAAGGAACATAAGAAATAAAATTAAAACCCTACTAAAAAAACACCACTCTATTTAAAAATTTTAAATTTAATGTTTACCCATTTTTTGAAAATAATGTATTTTTTTAGAAAACGTTTTTAATCACAAATACATTTCTGAATTTATTTTAAAAAATTAAAACACCCCAAAATTTTCAAATTGTTCTAGAAAAATTATTTATTGTATTTCAAAACTAATTCTTTTCCGCTATTAAAGAAAATTTTCCACTAAAATATATATAAAAATCATTCCAAAAACTACTAAATAATCATTAAAGTCTTTATAATCCATCAAAACTAAAAAAAGTAAAATATTAAAACAATATAGATGAAGTAGAACCCCATAAAAATACTTAATAATGGGTTATTTACTATGCATGGTTTGGATTAAAAGCTTAGTGGACCATAAGGTAATCATGAGACCTATAATATAAGCCTCATAAGACCATGCACATGTGAAAAACATGAGAATAAATTATATCTATTAAATATTTAATTTTATTGAAACTATATTAAAATATATATTACCTTATTTCATGGAAAAATTTCAATTTTATTGGATTAATCTCAATTTTGAACTTACTATATCCAAATAATCCTAGAATTAATTGTTGCTATTTTACCTTAGAAAAAATTTTTATTAGTAATTTAAAATCTAGTATTAAACTAATAACCATTTTATTTATAATATTTTGTTTTAATATTTATATTTAACCATGTATATATTTGTTAGAAAACTGGTTTTAAGTGAATAATATTTTTCCATTTTAATTAATTAAAATAATATCTAATAATTAAATACTTAAATGAAATATATATGTTATATATATAAATATATAAATTTAAATTCATATATTTATGATAACTAGTCATAGAGTTAATGTAAGTTCATCTTATGCTTGAAAAATGCATTTTCATGAAAACTGTTTTTCATCACATCTTACATGTTTATTTTTAAATTAATTTCACCCACTTATTGGAAAGGAATTTTATAAAATAGTTTTAAGATTTGGAATCATCATGTATTATTTTTAATGAGGTCACTTTCTTTCTTTGCCATTGTGGATAGTAAAAACGGTAAAAATTGGATATAATGAATGAAGTTAAAACTAGTATACTCGGGGGTTAATCTATATAGATAAGTCTAAAAGTTTCCAAAAAAATTATCTAAATAAAATGTTTTGAGTTTTGTATTATCCCATAACAATATAAACTTTTAATATGATCCATTATGGATCCATATTTTTTGAAAAAGTAGCTTAATAATATTTTAGATCTTTAAGAAATTACAAGCATGCCACCCACCTCACATATAAAAGGAAACCTGATGCCCTCACTTATTTACACATATTGAGAAACTTATCTCAACAAAAACATACCAAAATATACCTAAAATATCTATATACATGTTCTATAGGTGATTGTATTTCCAAAAGACCAAATCTATTGTCCTTAAAATGAAATCCAAATGCAATTTTTCATAGAAGTGGCAGTCATCTTAACTAAACACTTAAATTTTTCTTCTTCTTTTACCACCTTCAATAATATCATAACCATTCCTATATATTAAAAATATTATATAAAGTATAATTATATGTTATTATATTTAAGTAATAATATTTATCCATCTCCTTCTATATAAAATGAGAATCATAACCATAGCTCATGTGTATGGTGGACTACCATCTCACAAACTAATGTAATTTTTTCCCATAACTGCCTAACAAGGATAATAATAACAATAGAATTAATTAATATATATGATAATAATAACATAATTATTATTCATAAAATTTTATATATCTTCTAATTCCTTACCCTTCCCACAATTAATAAATGAAAATGTCGCTTGTGTGTATGTTTGGACTACCACCTCCACGAAGCGATGCGATTCATTTTTCATGTCCAATTTGAATGGATGATTATAAATACATTAATAATGAATATGAATGATTTTTTTTATTATAATTATCATTATATATATTATATAACCATTATAAAGAAACAAGGACTATAACAGGTGAAAGAAAACAAAAATGAAAAATGAAGCAATCAATGGCCTAAAAATGAGAACAATGAAAAATTATTAACAAACAGGAGGTTAGATGTTAAATAGGATCTATATGATATTATAGATATTTATATGGTTCCTTTATTTAATTTTAATTAACATAAATTTATTTTTTTTGAGGTTGAAGAATATTCATCGTAAGGTAAGGGATTTTATCTCAATTTCAACTATATTGAGACATATTTGGAATTATTCATATATTTTATTTTATGAGGTGTATATACTAACTAATTTATTTATATAACCTTAAATATATCATTATTAATGTTAATTAAAGTTTAAATTCGACTTTACTATTTTAAGAGGTTACAATTTAAAATTTACCTTAGTTTTAAGATTTTATTTTACAGTCTCATTTATTTTGGATTACTAAGATTTTAGTTGAAAGAATATTATATTATATCCTTCATAAACACAATATATTTTGTTATCCGATAGATATTTAATTATTTTCCATCTTTTCATATAAAATTTCCTCCTTTTTCCACTTTAATCAAGAAAATAAATGATTAAATAAAAATTTAATCTTATTTATTTTTTTAATTAGGTATATTTTTTCCATGTCCATATTTTTCAAAATTATTTTAAAAATTCCCTTTTATTCAATCAAATAATTTATTAATAACATTTTATGTTATACGTGACTGTTTATAATGTTTTAATAGAATTTTACAATGTTTTCCAAAAAGGATTATTTTCGAATTGCTTAACAAAAATCCAAAAGGAATGTTTCTTTTTAACATATACAACATTAATAATGGCTCGGACCTCTACGGTCCATTACTTTTTGAAAATAAAGTGTTTTGAGTGTTCTAGGAGGTCATGGTGACTCATTTTAAGAGTTTTTCAAAAATAAAATTTTCAAATGGTGAGTTAGGATCAGTAGGTGGTGACGGTATGTCACAACAATGTTTTAGGACTGGTGAGTTAGACTGGTTAGTCAGGACCAGTGAGTTAGAACAGTGACTCACACCGTTGACTCACAATGGTGACTCAGGACTAGTAAGTGGTGACGGTAGGTTATAAAGGTGTTCCGGGACAGTGAGTTGGGACTAGTGAGTTAAGACTAGTGAGTTAGGACTAGTGAGATAGAATGATGACTCACACTAGTTACTCTCAATGGTGAGTCGCTGATAGTAGGTTGTGGTGATAGTACATGATAGTAGGTCACCAGTAGTGAGTCATCCCATAGTGACTTGTCTAATAGTGACTCGTCTAATAGTGACTCATCAACCAGGGACTCATCCACATGTGACTCACACCAATGACTCACCCAATAGTGAGTCATTTTCAACAGTTTGTTAGAATTCTAGAATTCTCCAGTTTTTCTAGTTTCTCCCCTTTAATGTTTCCTTTGATGTGAAATGAATTAAATAAAAAATTTAATGGTTTTATGAGCTGTTTTGAATCATATATATCTTTAAAAAACTTTAATCTTCCTTTTCAATTCCAAACCATATGTTCTTGGAAAAGATCCGCCTTTAACAGTTTTTAAAAACTATTTCTTCCATTGATTTATGATTTTTTATTTCTAAAGTCGAGATCCTATCTTCCTTGTGCACTCCCATTTTCTCTTAGTGCACCGTAAACCTCTATTCTCCAAGGAGTTGTACATTATGATATATCCCTTGGATCTTGTTTTCCCCATAGGTTCTTCCGGTTTCCTACACACCTCCTTTTTTTTCGCTATAAGGAAGTGTTGATTGTCTATTCTTCGAGGTAGGGATTCCTTCCTCTCTCTTTTATTTTTGTATCATGTGCGGTTGGTGTAATAATGTATCCCTAATAAGATAAAAAAATAAAAAATAAATAAAGATAATTTAATAGTCTTAAGATCATCATGAGGGGCCGAGAAAAGTGACTTATGTTATACTTTTGAGCTATTGATGTTGTGAACTGTCTGGGCTATATGCATACTAAAAATCATGGAGATTGGGGGTCTTTTTTTGTGCACCGAATAGATCATTGGTAATATGTTGTTTGTTTTTTATTGAACTACTGTTATGAAAAACTTGTTAACCACGTACACTCATCTAATTAAATGGATCCCTAGGATAAAACTATTTATCTGATAACCCCTGAATTAATAGGAGGAAATAGAATGAGGAATGAATTTTTAATTCTTAATATCCTTTTTCATGATTTGTGAAGTGGTGGGATTTGTGTGAGTTTTTTCTGACTTTTACTATAGTAGGGTTTTGGTTTTGGATATGTGGTGTGGGGTGGTACGATTAGTGTAATGGAATCTCAGGCTGAGAGATTGATTGATTGTGGAATGGATGGGTAGTATTGTGCAGCAGGGATGCCTTTGGGTTGTGATGTGTTTATGTTGTTGGATGTGATGGGTGTGGTGTGGTTAGGCAGTAGGGATTATGAGTATGGTTGTGATTATATGTGTTACTAGGTGCGTCTATGAGTTGGGGGGATTTTTGTGTTTGAGATTATGGATTGGGAAGAATGAAATTTAAAAATGATGATGGAAGTGGTTGTTATGGGTAATTCTACATGTGTTTCTCTAGGATTAGAATACAGAAATCTCTACCCCATGTCTCGAGACCAATGTTTGTTATGATATGAATGGGTGTTGAATGAGGAGGAATATGGAGCTACTTCAGTTTATATGTCTATTCACCTTATGAGATGACCATAGTTGTGTTGGCTATTGTGGATTGTGTTTAGTATTTTTCCAGGTAGTGATGGACTGAACAAATAAATTTTCAATAGAGAATGATATTTTTGTTGAGTGAAATAATTAAGTGAATGGATGATAAGTTAAAGAGCCATGTGAAGCCACTTTAATTTATCAACTTTTTATGTCACTATTGCTGTTACAGGTAAATTAATTTAGTCGTAGTAGCAATGGTGGTTTTGTGAGTTTGTATTTTGATTGAGAACCCATAGGTTGGGCAGGATTTTTGGGTATTATATCTATATACATGTATTTTCCTTTGTAATTTATATATTCACCCCACCCTAGTTGAGCACTAAGTGTTGAACACTGCCATTTTCATGGGGGAGGGTGTCTTTCCTAAACATCCTGGTGGGAGGATGGATGGATCTCCAACCATTCCTCCCTTCTCCCTCTTCCCAACGGTGATAGAATTTGATTATTCGGGCATGTTTTGATTTGGGAGGCCTAGGTGTGTGCTGGTGAATTGTGTATCCCAAGTGTCTTTGGGATGTGATGTGTTGTGTTTCCTAAGTGTCTTCATTACGAGATGTGTTGTGTTCCTAGGTGTATTTTGGATTTGATGTGGTATGTGGCCCAGGTGTCTGTAGGTGAGACATAGTTTAGAGGCCTAGGTGTGTGTAGTCAGAATGTTATGTGGTATGTGGACCAGATTTCTACGGGTGAGATGCAGTTCTGAGGCCCAAGTGTGTGTGGGTGGGTTGTGATGTGGTTCTTTCAAAAGAGGTGGGAGTGCCAGGACATTTTCCGTCAGGATGTGAGTGTGGATTATCAGTGGGAAAGTGGTGTGGGTAACCCTATCATTGGTGTGCTTACTATATTACCCTACTAGACTTGTGTTACTTGGTGAGTTTTTGTTGGCGAGGTTTGGATGGTTAGAATACCTTGTTAAGTGTTTTTGGTTCTACTATTTTCTCACAGGAGCATTAGTATGCTTCTTCTACTTGTGCACGAGAGACTTTGGTTTTCCTACTGAGTATACTTTTATGCTCACCATACATTATAAAACTTATTTTACATTTTTTGGAGGACTATGGGGATCTTGCTGGGTGTTACTAGCTCAGACTTTGGGATAGTTGTTGTGTTTCTTCTTGGATTTACTTTTGGTACATACTTTGGAGTTTATTTGTATTTGTAGTATTTTTGTTTTAAACATGCATATGGGATGGTTTTGGAATTATTTTATATATATGTGTGTTGGAGTTGTTTTGTGGTTGATACATCTTATCTCCTGATCTTTTTTACTATAAAAGGGTAATGCCTCCTATTTTGTGATATTTTTAAACCCTTGGTGATGGTCGACATGATATGGCCGACTAGAGATAGGACTTAAGGTTCATTATCTCACTTACTTCATTACCATTCAAAGAGGGACATATTTGGAGGGAGGGGATCATGATAGAATAGTATGTGAGGTGATGGTTGTAACGACCCAAATTTTCATTAATGGAAAATCCCTCTTGATCCAGTTAAATGATTCTTTATGTTTTTATAAGATGTCAACTTCTTTAAGTTTTACGTTAAGATTTTTGACCGTTACTTTTATAGCCGTTGAACAGTGATCTTCTGGGTAGTTTAATTATAAGGCTTTAACGAACAAATTTTCTACTCAGACAAAGGAAGCGATGGCCTCATCCAGTAGAATTGCCCCTTACGAAGCCCATTTGTCGGAGCTCGGAAAGGAGGTGGCGTCTTTGGGCTTTGCCCTTGACCAAGCCCAAGCTGAGCTTCATCAAGTCAAGCTCGAACGTGATCGTCTACGGGAAAAATGGAAGTTGATAGAGATCACCACTCGAGCGATGTTATCCGAGCAACCCCAAGAGTCTGTCACCATCGCACACCTTACCCTTAGGTCTTATGCGGCTATTTTAAGGGGTTACGTAACAAATAAGTAGCACCATGTTCATGTACATTATTTTTTTTGTATATAATAATGAATATAATTTCTAGTCATTTTTGATGCATTGCAATTAGTTTTTAAAGTACAAATGATGTTTTTAGTTATTATTTAATTAAGAATTATATTTTATTAAATTAAAGGATTTTTGAATTAAATAATATTTTAATAAAATATTATTATTAATATTAAATTAATTTTTATTAAATATAAATGATCTTATAATTTTATGAATGCAATTAAAATTCTTATTAAGGTTTGAAATCCATTTCTGTCAAAACCCGTGAATTTTTTTATAAATGTCGGTTTTTATTTTAAAAGTGAAAATTCACATATTTAGAAAATTATTTAGATAAAATAAATATTATTTTTGGAATCAGGACGTCGAAATTATCCAACGGTGAATTTTTCATAATTTTCTGAGACAGTCAAATTTTTGGGTAAAAATTAAATACCATTTAAATATATAATGTGTTTTATGACATCATAATGACCCAATAGTGATGTAATAAAATACCATAATCCTTATGTTCGGCCAATATGTGTTTTATCATTAAAATAATGAGGTTTTGGGTTTGTTTGAATCACTTTTCAAAGCATTAATGGAGCCCTCAAGACTTATTCAACACTTTGCCTTTTTAAATTAATTTCCATGGGAGTGTGACTCACCTCCACATAAGCAACCCTAATTTTTTAATAAGTTCGGACCTTGGCCTTATAAAATATTATTTTCCTCTCTCCTTTTCCAGAAACCATGGGCAAATACCATGGGATGGTTTGGGGTTTGGATTATTTTAATATAAGGGGTCCCAAACCTAAATAATAAAGAATTCTCTCACCTTTCCTATATAAACCCACCCAAGCTCCCACTTCCTCCTCACTCAAAGCCCTTGAAGTTCGTCCAACCTCTGCCCTACTCTCTCTAGAATCCTCTCAAGGTGCCCCAAGCTCCCAAGAAGCCTCTCACAAGCCTCTCTCTAGCCTTTGGAAGCACACTTCCAAGTAAGGGTTTTTCTTCCTTTCTCATTTTTGCCAATTTTCTTTAAGTTGTATTGCCCTTTTAATTTCATTTATGAATGTTGGGGTATGGTTTTGCACCTCTCCCATACTGCCCTCTTATTGTTTGAATGATGGGAGACCCATTTCTCTCTCATTAAATGCCTCCCATGTACACCCGTTACTATGCCGAAATTCCGAAAGGAACCTTTTTCTCCTCTTTTATATTCAAGCAATACTTTTGTATCATGAATCTAAATTACTTTTCAATTGTTGGGACATGTATCTATATGACCTTCTTACTGTCCATTACATGTAAATATGATGAGGAACCCCTTTCTCTCTCATCAGCCTTTTTTATGAATTCTTATGTCACGCCGTTACGCTGCCGAAATCACACCGATTTTCTAAGCCAATATCATTGTGTAGTGAATACCATGCCCATTTCTCCATCAAGGGTATTCACCTTTGTGCACATTTACTTATTGATTGTAAAGTTTCATGTATGAATTCCACATTCCTTTATCGTGGAATAAATGATTATGTTTTATGAATCCATGTTTTATGATCCATGTGGCACACTTATGCATGAAATGAAATGTTTAAGAAGGGTGCGCCCTGATAGCGCTCCAATGCATTGGGTAAAGTATAGTATCATGATACGTCATGTGCAATGAGTGTTGACTCATGCTAATTCAAGTGCAACGAGGGTTTACTCGTGCTTCAAGTGCAATGAGGGTTTACTCATGCTCCATGTGCAATGAGCCTTGGCTCATGCTAATTCAATGTTAAGTGTTGTTGCCACATTTCCATGTTATGATTATCATGCTCTATCATGCCTTTATGTTCATGTCTCTCTTATGCTCTATTGATATGCCTATTGCCTAACATGTATTGTACTCCTCATGTTATTCATTATTTACTCCCTTACTGGGCTTTATAGCTCACCCTTTTCTTATGCATGTCCTCAGGTTATCCCATGCAATGCTAAGTACGAAGGAATGTAGTGGTCATGTAAAGGAAGTTTTCAATAAAGATGTTGTATTTCAAGTTTAAAGTTTTTATGTAATGATCCTAAGCCCCAAAGACACTAAACCTCTCGATCTTCTTTGTTGTATCAAGTGAAGTTTTATGTAATAAAGCATGTTTAAGTTGTAATAAAAAGCAGGGTTGTCATAGTTGGTATCAAAGGATAGGTTTAGTTATTTTTGGGATTAGGAAACCCTAGTAAAGCCTTAGATACAAGACTAAGCATAATAAAAACATCCCTAAGTTTTGGTAAATACTAAGTAAGTGGTTTATCAAACAAATACATCCCTGTCTGGATATGAGCAGGTAGAGGCGGCTCTGGCACAGATGTATCCTAGGGGTAAAACCCGAAAACACCGCTTTGAGCTAGACTCGAACGGGAACTGGTGCACGACAACGGGCCTTGCTGCACTCTTGGTTACGACACTCCCGGGGGATATGTTTTGATAAATTCACAATCTTAGTATGAACCCTTATTAAGGGAAAAATGCCCCTAAGAATATATGTTAGAAGGAAGATCATGAAAAGCCTGGATTGAATCCTATAGACTCATGAGTTGAAGAGATTAAAGTTTATTTATAAGTCATCAACTTTTGTCTTTGGATTACCCTTTATGTGTTACCCCTAACTTTCCTTTTATTCCAGCCAATGGCCGGTAATAGGAGAACTCGGGCTAACAACCGTTGTGAAGATCAGTGTGAGGATTGTACTAATGAGATGCCCAATCCGATGGGAGCGGGAATCGCGAACTTTGTCACGCTTCTCTCTCAGCTAACTCAAGTTTTGAATAGAAACACTGGTCAAGAGGAACGTTCAACCCCCCCTAAGAAAGAACAAGTCGCTATTGAAAGCTTCATGAGACAAAGGCCTCCTACTTTTAGTGGATCATCTGATCCCACGATCGCTGAACAATGGATCAACTCCATTGAGAAGATATTCTCCATCCTCCAATGCTCTGAAAAAGAGAAGGTTCTCCTGGCGGCTTATCTTATGGAGGGTGAAGCTGATCAATGGTGGACATTGATCAAAAATACGAAGCCTGAGGAGGAGATCGAGGCTTTGGAATGGAAGGTATTCCGGAAGATGTTTTTCGATAAATATTTTCCACGCACCCTCCGTCTTAAGATGGAAAGGTACTTCCTTTCCCTCAAGCAGAAAGATGAGGAATCTGTGGGAGCGTACGAGGCAAACTTCACAAGGCTTGCACGATACGCTTCCGGCTTTGTCGTTACCCCCGAATGCAAGGTTGACCGCTTCTTTGGTGGGCTGAAGCCTAGCTTGCGGAAAGCATTAGCGATCCGTGACTTCGACAGCTATGAGGAAATTGTCCGATGTGCCCTCAAGGTTGAAATGGAGATCGTAGAATCACAAGGGTATCATGGGGATAAGAAGCGGAAGGTGGACTTCAATGCTGGTGGTCCGATGGATAAATCCAACGGCGCTAAGAAATTCCAGCACCCCACTTGCCAAAAGTGTGGAAAGAAGCACCCTGGAAATTGCCTTAGGGGGACAAGAAAATGCTTCAAGTGTGGAAGAGAAGGGCACCTAGCTATTAACTGTCAGCAAGAAGGACCCGCGGCTGCGACGGAGGGGAGGAACGCTCCGTTCGAACCTCAATGCGTTGTTCAATGCTTCAAATGCAAAGAACCGGGTCATTTTGCGAATCAGTGCCCTAATCCAAGGGTTATCGGAGGCAATCAACAACCTCCAAGACAGCAAGGAAGAGCTTTTGCCATCACTTCTGCCGAAGTGAACCCCGACAACGAAGTGGTGACAGGTACGCTAGTTATTCATTCAAGAATAGCGAACGTACTTTTTGATTCAGGTTCTACGCATTCTTTTATATCTCAAAAGTTTAGTAGAATAATCCCTGCACCACCACAAATCATGGGAGTAAAGATGTCGGTGAGTACGGCAAATGGGGCAATCATTGCATCCCATGAGTATAAGTCCTCCCCTGTTATAATCTGTGGATTGAATTTCCCGGCGAACCTCGTCATACTCCCTTTGGTGGAATTTGATGCAATTCTTGGCATGGATTGGCTTTCCTTATATAGAGCCAACATAAATTGTCGGGAGAGGGAAATCACACTCCATATGGAGAATCGACCCCCGATTCTTTACAAGTGTCAGGAGGAAGATGAATCTCCTTTAACTCCATCATCTCAAGCATGGATATTACTGCCTTATGAGCATGCATATCTGGCTCAGATGATTGAGTCCAAGGAAGAAACCACCCTTGAAGAAATGCCTATTGTGAGGGAATTCGCTGAAGTATTTCCCGAGGAACTTCCTGGTCTTCCTCCAAGAAGAGATGTTGAGTTCTCAATTGAACTTATACCTGGGGCGCTACCAATATCCAAGACTCCATATAGAATGGCTGTGGTTGAGCTTGAAGAACTGAAGAAACAACTACAGGAGAATCTGGATAAAGGGTTTATACGCCCAAGTGCATCACCATGGGGTGCACCAGTCCTCTTCGTCAAGAAGAAGGATGGGTCAATGCGGCTTTGCATCGATTATCGTGAACTTAACAAAATCACGATAAAGAACAAGTATCCTCTCCCAAGAATCGATGACTTGTTTGATCAGCTGCGTGGAGCACAATACTTCTCCAAGGTCGACTTGCGGTCGGGATATTATCAAGTAAGGGTGAAGAAGGAAGATATCCCCAAGACTGCTTTTCGTACAAGGTACGGGCACTATGAATTCATAGTAATGCCTTTTGGACTCACCAATGCTCCAGCAATATTCATGGACTTGATGAATAGAGTCTTTAGAGATTACCTAGATAAATTTGTGGTAGTCTTTATAGATGATATTCTAATATACTCCAAAACCAAGGAGGACCATGAGGAGCATTTAAGAACTGTACTGGAGACTTTGCGCAAGGAGAAGCTCTATGCCAAGTACAGCAAGTGTGAGTTCTGGTTGAAGGAGGTCTCATTCTTGGGCCATATCATCACAAGCAATGGGATATCTGTGGACCCCTCCAAAACAGATGCAATTGAGGGATGGCCGAGGCCAACATCGGTAACTGATATCCGTAGCTTCTTGGGGTTAGCTGGATATTATCGACGATTTGTGAGAAACTTCTCACGATTGTCCAACCCTCTTACCAAGCTAACTCGAAAGGGAGTAAAGTTTGCTTGGAGTGATGAATGCGAAGAAAGCTTCAAGGAGTTGAAAAGGAGGCTTATCACTGCACCTGTGCTCACTTTACCCACAAGTGGGGAGCTTTTTGTGGTATTCAGTGATGCTTCGAAGAAGGGCTTAGGATGTGTGCTGATGCAGAATGATAAAGTGATATCCTATGCCTCAAGACAGTTGAAAATCCATGAGCGAAACTATCCAACGCATGATCTGGAGTTGGCGGCGGTGATCTTTGCCTTGAAAATCTGGCGGCATTATCTCTATGGATAGAAATGTGAGATATATACTGACCACAAAAGTCTTAAATATATATTCACACAGAAAGAGCTTAATATGCGCCAGAGAAGATGGATAGAGCTCATCAAGGATTATGACTGTTCAATACATTACCACCCTGGGAAGGCGAACAAGGTGGCGGATGCCCTAAGTAGAAAGGATCCAGCAATTCTATCAATGATGAGAATTGAGAAGGATCCAATCTTCTTAGACTTGATGAAGATGGACGTGGGAATCATAAAGAAGGGAACATCATCAATCCTTTCACAAATGATTGCTCAACCATCTCTTTTGGAAAGGTTAAAGGATGCTCAAAAGGATGATGCGAGAATCCAAGAAAAAGTGGAAGCTATCAATAAGGGAAAATCCTCAGAGTTTAATGTTAATGAAGAAGGAATTGTGCGGTTTGGGAAAAGACTATGTGTCCCATCAAGTTCGGAGCTGAAGAAGGAACTTTTGGATGATGCACATAGTTCAAATTTCTCTATTCACCCAGGAAGCACAAAGATGTATCGAGATCTCCGAGAAAACTTTTGGTGGGATAATATGAAGAAGGAGATCGCTGAATATACATCAAAGTGCCTGGTGTGTCAGCAAGTGAAGGCAGAGAGGCAGAAGTCTAAGGGGATGATACAACCATTGCCCATACCAGAATGGAAATGGGAGAACATCACCATGGACTTCGTCACTGGACTTCCAAGGACATCCAAAAGCAACAATGCAATCTGGGTTATTGTGGATCGTCTTACAAAGACTGCACACTTCATTGCTATTCGAGAGGACTTCTCTTTGGATCAACTGGCACGGATATATATCAGGGAAGTGGTACGGTTGCATGGAGTACCACTATCTATTGTGTCTGACCGAGATCCAAGATTTACCTCTAAGTTTTGGAAGAGTCTTCAACATGCTCTGAATACTGAACTGAACTTCAGTACGGCCTATCATCCTCAAACTGATGGCCAATCCGAGCGGACTATCCAAACACTTGAGGATATGTTGAGAGCGTGCTCAATGGACTTTAAAGGAGGATGGGATCAACATCTTCCTCTAGTTGAGTTCTCTTATAATAATAGTTTCCACTCGAGCATCCAAATGGCACCATATGAAGCCCTGTATGGGAAAAGGTGTAGAACACCGGCATGTTGGGATGAGGTCGGTGAACGTAAGCTGCTTGGACCAGAAATGGTCGAAGAAATGGTGGAGAAGGTGAAAACCATTCAGCAGCATATCAAGGCAGCCCAAAGTCGACAGAAGAGTTATGCAGATAATCGTCGACGAGACCTTGAGTTTAAAGTCGGAGACATGGTGTTTTTACGCATATCTCCGTGGAATAAGGTCATGAGGTTTGGAAAGAAAGGGAAGTTAAGTCCAAGGTACATCGGCCCCTTCGAGATTCTTGATCGTGTTGGGGCTGTGGCCTATCGACTAGCACTTCCACCTACTATGGCCAAGGTGCATGATGTCTTCCATGTATCCCTCTTAAGGAAGTACATACCAGACCCTTCACATGTACTCTCTTCTGAGGTGGTATAATTAGAAGACGATCTTTCTTATGAGGAGCAACCAGTGAAGATCTTAGATCGTAGAGAAAAAGTTCTACGAAATAAGACAATGCCCCTCGTCAAGGTGTTGTGGAGAAACCACAAGTTTGAAGAAGCAACTTGGGAGTCAGAGGATATGATGAAGCTAAGTTACCCACATTTGTTTTAGAGTGGGAAAAGGAAAATTTCGAGGGCGAAATTTCTTAAGGGGGGAATGTTGTAACGACCCAAATTTTCATTAATGGAAAATCCCTCTTGATCCAGTTAAATGATTCTTTATGTTTTTATAAGATGTCAACTTCTTTAAGTTTTACGTTAAGATTTTTGACCGTTACTTTTATAGCCGTTGAACAGTGATCTTCTGGGTAGTTTAATTATAAGGCTTTAACGAACAAATTTTCTACTCAGACAAAGGAAGCGATGGCCTCATCCAGTAGAATTGCCCCTTACGAAGCCCATTTGTCGGAGCTCGGAAAGGAGGTGGCGTCTTTGGGCTTTGCCCTTGACCAAGCCCAAGCTGAGCTTCATCAAGTCAAGCTCGAACGTGATCGTCTACGGGAAAAATGGAAGTTGATAGAGATCACCACTCGAGCGATGTTATCCGAGCAACCCCAAGAGTCTGTCACCATCGCACACCTTACCCTTAGGTCTTATGCGGCTATTTTAAGGGGTTATGTAACAAATAAGTAGCACCATGTTCATGTACATTATTTTTTTTGTATATAATAATGAATATAATTTCTAGTCATTTTTGATGCATTGCAATTAGTTTTTAAAGTACAAATGATGTTTTTAGTTATTATTTAATTAAGAATTATATTTTATTAAATTAAAGGATTTTTGAATTAAATAATATTTTAATAAAATATTATTATTAATATTAAATTAATTTTTATTAAATATAAATGATCTTATAATTTTATGAATGCAATTAAAATTCTTATTAAGGTTTGAAATCCATTTCTGTCAAAACCCGTGAATTTTTTTATAAATGTCGGTTTTTATTTTAAAAGTGAAAATTCACATATTTAGAAAATTATTTAGATAAAATAAATATTATTTTTGGAATCAGGACGTCGAAATTATCCAACGGTGAATTTTTCATAATTTTCTGAGACAGTCAAATTTTTGGGTAAAAATTAAATACCATTTAAATATATAATGTGTTTTATGACATCATAATGACCCAATAGTGATGTAATAAAATACCATAATCCTTATGTTCGGCCAATATGTGTTTTATCATTAAAATAATGAGGTTTTGGGTTTGTTTGAATCACTTTTCAAAGCATTAATGGAGCCCTCAAGACTTATTCAACACTTTGCCTTTTTAAATTAATTTCCATGGGAGTGTGACTCACCTCCACATAAGCAACCCTAATTTTTTAATAAGTTCGGACCTTGGCCTTATAAAATATTATTTTCCTCTCTCCTTTTCCAGAAACCATGGGCAAATACCATGGGATGGTTTGTGGTTTGGATTATTTTAATATAAGGGGTCCCAAACCTAAATAATAAAGAATTCTCTCACCTTTCCTATATAAACCCACCCAAGCTCCCACTTCCTCCTCACTCAAAGCCCTTGAAGTTCGTCCAACCTCTGCCCTACTCTCTCTAGAATCCTCTCAAGGTGCCCCAAGCTCCCAAGAAGCCTCTCACAAGCCTCTCTCTAGCCTTTGGAAGCACACTTCCAAGTAAGGGTTTTTCTTCCTTTCTCATTTTTGCCAATTTTCTTTAAGTTGTATTGCCCTTTTAATTTCATTTATGAATGTTGGGGTATGGTTTCGCACCTCTCCCATACTGCCCTCTTATTGTTTGAATGATGGGAGACCCATTTCTCTCTCATTAAATGCCTCCCATGTACACCCGTTACTATGCCGAAATTCCGAAAGGAACCTTTTTCTCCTCTTTTATATTCAAGCAATACTTTTGTATCATGAATCTAAATTCCTTTTCAATTGTTGGGACATGTATCTATATGACCTTCTTACTGTCCATTACATGTAAATATGATGAGGAACCCCTTTCTCTCTCATCAGCCTTTTTTATGAATTCTTATGTCACGCCGTTACGCTGCCGAAATCACACCGATTTTCTAAGCCAATATCATTGTGTAGTGAATACCATGCCCATTTCTCCATCAAGGGTATTCACCTTTGTGCACATTTACTTATTGATTGTAAAGTTTCATGTATGAATTCCACATTCCTTTATCGTGGAATAAATGATTATGTTTTATGAATCCATGTTTTATGATCCATGTGGCACACTTATGCATGAAATGAAATGTTTAAGAAGGGTGCGCCCTGATAGCGCTCCAATGCATTGGGTAAAGTATAGTATCATGATACGTCATGTGCAATGAGTGTTGACTCATGCTAATTCAAGTGCAACGAGGGTTTACTCGTGCTTCAAGTGCAATGAGGGTTTACTCATGCTCCATGTGCAATGAGCCTTGGCTCATGCTAATTCAATGTTAAGTGTTGTTGCCACATTTCCATGTTATGATTATCATGCTCTATCATGCCTTTATGTTCATGTCTCTCTTATGCTCTATTGATATGCCTATTGCCTAACATGTATTGTACTCCTCATGTTATTCATTATTTACTCCCTTACTGGGCTTTATAGCTCACCCTTTTCTTATGCATGTCCTCAGGTTATCCCATGCAATGCTAAGTACGAAGGAATGTAGTGGTCATGTAAAGAAAGTTTTCAATAAGGATGTTGTATTTCAAGTTTAAAGTTTTTATGTAATGATCCTAAGCCCCAAAGACACTAAACCTCTCGATCTTCTTTGTTGTATCAAGTGAAGTTTTATGTAATAAAGCATGTTTAAGTTGTAATAAAAAGCAGGGTTGTCATAATGGTTGAGTGATAGGATGGAGTTTGAAGTTAGGTATAGTGAAGATTGCATGGGTTGTTAGGGAAACAATGTTATGTGATCTTGGTGTGTATAATAGTCCAAGGAAGACCAGCTAGGACATGGGATTTTAGGTCCCCCCAGGATTCAATTAAAGGACTCTAATCCCATCGAACAACCAAGTGTGGCTACATCATTTACAAGGTAGATACCCTAGGAAATAAACATGCATTATAATGAATTGTGATCTTATCTAAATTGGGGTTTTTGGGGTAATTTTAAATGGAAAAAATGAGTTAAATGAATCTTAAATAAAATTCCATATTACTTAGGATTAGGAATTACTTGTTTACCTTTTTAGCGAGGGCTCCCAGTCTTCATCTGTGTGTGAATGGGGTGGTTGAGGCTCAGAAGGCCGATCTGATTGATTCGAAGAGGGTCGATCCAGTGGTGGAGGAGGACCAGTGGTATAGAATGTTACATGCTTTCTAGTGGAAGGCTTTGGGAAGCTACGAGGGTCGTGTTTCAGATATGGAGACAAAGAGCTAGATCGAGGAGCTTGAGATCACCTTCACTTTGATCTAGGATTTGACATAGTACAGGGTTCCTTTAGAAGTGATCTAGATGCAGTGAGTTGCACATTTTTTGTAGCAATTTTTCTTAGGGTAAAGGAATGAGGTTTATGTTCTGTGGGTTGCTTTTGAGAAATATTTTCAAGAATAATTCCATTCATCGACCAGGATGGATGAGAAGAGGCATGAGTTAATCCCCCTTTAGTTGGGTATTATTTCAGTATGGGATTTGGGGATCAATTTCAAGTATTTCCGTCATTTTCCCCCAGATATCTTTCCAGATGAGGAGTCTCATGTGATGTATATAGAACATGCACTTTATCCTTGTATCCAGTATATGCTCACCCCTTTACTTTTCCAACATACTTTCAGATTTAAAATATGGTGGAGGTGATAGAGATTATGCACTCATGAGGAGGTCTACCATGATAGGGGATCCACCAGGGTTCTTCAAGAGGTAGGGTTACCAACAACATGTCTTGGAGAGAGGGACTTCGAGGTTCTGACTGGCGGGGAATCAGCCTCAATAGTTTCTCTTTCGACCTTCTGGCCCTCATTCCTTTCTCATGGGATTGGGGTTGATGTGTTTCTTTTGTGGTTTTCACAGCCATATTTATAACTAGTCACTAGAGGCCATTCGAGCTCAATGTAGTGGAGGTGGATAAGATCCATTCTAGCCACAACCACAGTTTCCGTCAAGGCCATTTCAGCAGTAAGGATTGTAGGCTCATGCTCCACCGAGGGGAGATGGAGCAGGTGGAGGATGACCTTAGGGTGTTCCTCAAGGACCTTGAATTGGGCATGGTCAGGGAGTTGGTCTTTAGTAAAGGGGATGAGAAGATGGTTGGGTTAAGTTGCACGCCATAGAGGAAGAAGTTCCAGTAGGTATCGAGATCATCATAGGTATGATCAGATTGCTTAGTACCCTTTATCGTGCTTTGTTTGATTCAGGAGATTCACACTCCTCTGTTTCACCTATAGTATCTCATGATCTGGGACTATTTGTAGAGTGTATTATCATACCCCTGGTGTTTAGTGTGCCAGTTTGAGGCCATACCACCATGTTTGATATGTGTCAGGGATGTTGACTAATGATGGGACCACATCTGACCCATTGGTACCTTTTATTGCTATAGATGAAACCATACGATGTCATTCTCGGCATTGACTAGTTACATTATATTCAAGACATTATCAAATACCTCCAGAGAAGAGTTGTGTTTTCAGACGTGGAAGATCAGTGTGTGGATTTCACTGGTGGGAAAAGCTGTCAGGTGGCTAGTCAGTGTGTTGATCCTCTTTGTTCCTTTTTAGATGATCTATTAGTGGATGTAGTGGAGAATGAAGTCCCTAGTGTTTTTGGTGAGTTCTTGGATGTTTTTATGGAGGAGTTTGTGACTTTACCTTCTTGACATGATGTTTAGTTCAGGTTAGACCTACAACCTGGTGATTCTCTGATTTTTATGGCTTCTTATTGGATGACACCTTCTGAGGTGTGGGAGTTGAGGACTCAGATAGATGATCTGATGAAGAAGGGATTTATCTAGACCAGTGTGTCACTGTGGGTTTCTCTGGTGTTGTTTGAAATTTAGTCATATTGTGGTCTATGGTTGTGTATAGACTACCTGAGGTTAAATTAGGTGAATGTTAAGAACATTTACCCTCTCCCAGGGATTGATGATCTTTTCAACCAGCTGATACAGGGAATTTGGTTTTCTAAGATTTATCTATGGTCTGGATATCACTTTTTGAGGGTGAAGGAGATAAGTATCCCAAAAAATTAGTTCAGATACAGGTATGGGAACTTCGAGTTCGCATTCATGCCGTTCGACGCTAATAATGCACCAACCATGTTCATGGGTCTTATGAACTCTGTATTCTATGAGTTTCTGGACCGTTTCATCATCATATTCTTGGGTGAAAACTTGATCTTCTTGAAGTCATAGGAGGAGAATACCAGGAATCTTAGGACCATCTTGTAGGTCCTTTATCGCCACTAGATCTATAGAAAGTTGTCCAAGTGAAAGTTCAAGACATGATAGGTGCATTTCCTTAGGCTTTTGGTGTCCCAGCACAGTGTAGAAGTGGACCTGTCAAAGGTTGAAGTTGTTATTTTTTGGGAGGCACCCATGAATGTGGAAGAGTTTTGCAGTTTTCTTGGTCTTGTGGGCTATTACCGGAGGTTTGTACCCAATTTCTATTGAGTTTAATCTCTATTTTCAGCTATGAATAGGAAATGCCCGGCTTTTCTGTGGAGTGAGTTGTGTCGGGCAATGTTTAACTATCTAAATGGGATGTTGGTTAGTGCTCCAGCACTCTAATTTCCAGAGGAATGGGTGATGTTTGAGGTGTTTTTTGATGCTTCCCATCTGGGCTTCAGATTCATGCTAATGCAATAGTGGGTAGTGATTGCTTATGGGTCTAGGAAGTTATGTCTCCATAAAATTAACTATTCCACCCATGATATGAAGTAGGAAGCAGTTGTGTTTTCACTGAAGCTTTGACAATATTACCTCAATGGGGAGCACTTTATTGTTTTCACAGATCACAAGAGCTTGAGGTATATCTTTTCCCATTGAGATATAAACTTGAAATAATGGAGGGGGATAGTTTCTTTCAGGACAATGATTTTTATATCTCCTACACCTAAGGAAAGTGGAATTCCATGGATGATTTAATGAGTTGGAAGTCACAGAAGGAGGTAGTTCGGAAATCTGCAGATGCTTGGTAGTTGATGGAGGAGTTAGTAGCCTTGCAGTTAGATATAGGAATGGATGTAAAGAGGATATTTTTTTTATGATGATGTAGTATTCTACCATGTAGTAGGTGTAGGATTATCAGAGGTATAGGTGATGAAAAATCGTGTTGGTTATGGTTATGCTCTGGAGGGATGGTCAGAGTATTGATAGAATCAGATACTATTCCATAGAAAGATATTTGTTCTAGTGGTGATGCATGAGGCAGTACTCTGTGAGTTTCATTTTCTCACCCTTATCTATACACCAAGGATCTTCTAAGTTTTATCAAGGCTTGATGTTGTAGTTTTGGTGGCTTGGTATGAAATAGGTAGTATCAGAGTTTGTGGCGAAGTGCTTAGTGTTCTTGGAGGTGAAGGTTGATCACTGGTTCCTGGTGGATTATTGCATCCCTTAGATGTACCCTAGTTGAAGTGAGATTTCATATCAATGAATTTAATTACAAGGTTTCCCAGATCTTTGGGAGGCAACAATGTTATATGGGTAGTAGTGGATCATCTGAAGAAACCATCTCACATCATTGTGATTAAGGATCCGGGAACATTGGATGCCTTAGCACAAAGGTATGTGGATGAGTTGGTATAGTTTATAGGAGTTTTGAGATCCATTGTCTCGGATTGGGATACACGCTTTACCTCATGAGTTTGTAGAGGATTTCATCATGATTTTGACACTCAATTACGCCACAACTCTTCTTTCCACCCTCATACATATGGGAAGAAAAAACGGTCTATCCATATGCTAGAAGATATGATGTGAGCATGCATCTTGAACTTTGGAGGTTCTTGGGTACAATAATTTCCCTTGGTGGAGTTATCTTATAATAATATCTATAACTCTTCCTTTTTCATGGATCTCTTTGAATCTTTGTATAGAAGACTGTGTCATTCAAAATTTTTCTTGATATAGGTTGGGTAGATAACTATTCTTGGCACTGATGTAGTTAAGGGCATGATTGAGAAATTTTAGCTCGTTCATGTGAGGATAAAGGCAGTGCAAGACCATCAGAATTCATATGCCAATCATAGGAGGAGGCCCTTGGAGTTATAGGTTGGGAACCACTTGTTATTGAAGTTTTTCCCATGACGTGGGTAGTAGAGGTCTGGAAAAGGGAGTAATATTTGTCACTGGTTCATCAGACCCTTCGAGGTGATGGGGTGAGTTCGTGAGGTGGCATACTTGTTAGCACTACCACAACATTTATAGATGATCCCCAAAATCTTTCACATCTCTCAACTTCATTGTTATCTTTAAAATGACTCCCATGTCATTAACTAGGGAGAGTTAGATATCAAAGATGATGTGACATTCATGGAGTATCTATTAGAGATCCAAGATCATCAAGAGAAGGTGATGTGTGGATGGAACATTCCCTTGGTTCACGTTTTGTGGAGGCATGGTGGCCTGGAGGAGAGTTGTTAAGAGTAATAATCACAGATGCATTCCCATTACCCAAAGTTGGTTTTATTTTTTTCCAGTTCTGTTTTTCTTTGAAATGTAATGTTTGAACCTTGTTTTTTAGAGATGATTTGTTTCCATATTCAATGATGTGTTATAAAGTCCTAAATTTTGAAAAGTGGAGGACCTAATTACTAATCTAGAATCATTAATTTCAATGTGATTAAACCTATGTGGGAGAGTCAATACTGCCGAAAAAGGATATTATCTTGACATGGGAGAAGGAACTCCCTGATTTGGGTGTTCAAATAGTGTGGGTATTGTGCTTGTGTTATGTTTCTTCTAGTTGGTTGGGTTAGAAGATGTAGAGGAGGTGTTCTTGGAAGTTGAGGTTTCACTCCATCTTTCGAACAATACATGGTGGTTTATTGTTGAATTTTTATGTGTTTGGTTGTTAGTGGTGTTTCAAGTGTAGCAGAATCCTTCATAGGTATCTTGTGGGGTGGTTGTTCAGATACCTCTTTCTTATGGGTTTGGTTTTGAATTCTCGAGGGCTAGAATAGTTTGAGAGGTATCTGATGTAATTTCCTAGACCTCTATGGTCTGTTATTTTGTAAAAATACAGTGTTTAGAGGGTTCTGGGTGGTCTCAGTGGCTCATTTCAAGAGTTTTTAAAAAATCAAGTTATTTCCAATGGTGTGTTAGGACCGGTAGCTGGTGAGGGTAGGTTGCAATGGTGTGTTAGGACTGGTGAGTTAGGACTGGTGAGTCAGAATAATGACTCACACCAATAACTCGTAACAGTGAGTCATGACCAATAGGTGGAAACAGTAGGTTGCAACGGTGTGCCAGGACCAGTGAGTTAGGACCCATGAGTTAGGGATGCTGAGTTAGGACCGGTGATTCAGAATGATTGCTTGTAATGGTGAGTCACTGATGGTAGGTCATAACGGTAAGTCGTGATGGTAGGTTGCTAGAGGTGAGTCATCCGACAGTGAGTCATCCAATGGTGACTCACCCAATGGTGGGTCACCCCACTGTGGCTCATCCACTACTAACTCATCCATCGTTGACTCATCCACTAGTGAATAACACAGGGGGCTCAGGATGGTAACTCACCCAATAGTGAGTTATTTCCAACATTTTTTCAAAAAATATAGAATTCTATAGTTTTTCCATTTTCACCCCTTTAACATGAAATGATTTTAATACCATATTTAATGTCTTTTAGAGATGTTTCGAATCATATCTACCTTCTAAAACTAGAAGCTTCCTTTTGACTTCCAAACTACGTGGTCTTGGTCAGGATCCACCATTTATGGACTTTAAAAACCATTTCTTTCATTGATTTAGGAATTGTCCATTTTAATGTTGAGATCCTCTCTTCCTTGTTCATTCTTGTTTTCTCTTGGTGCACCCCAAACCTTTCTGACCTTAGGATTCATCCATTGTGATCTAGCCCTGAGACCACATTTTCCCTAAAGGTTCTTCTTGCTGCTTGTATAGCCTCTATTTTGGTATAATAAGGAAGTGATTATTATATATTTGTTGAGTTAGGGATTCCTTCATCTCTCTTTTATTTGTGTATCATGCAGGGTGGGTGTATGAATGTCTCCTCGAGAAAATATCATAATAAAAAAATCAATATAATTGAATCATTTTAAGATCAAAATGAGGGGTCAAGAAAATTGAATTATGTTATTATTTTTTATCTGTTTATGTGATTAATTGTATAGGCTATATGCCTACTAAAAATCAGGGCCATTGGGGGTCTTTTTGTGTGCACTAAATAGGTTATGGGTTAGATGTTGATTATTTCCTGTTGAACCACTATTATGAAATACCTATTAACCACATACACTCAGAAAATTAAATAGATTCCTCTGGATCAAAATGTTTCTATGATAACACATGAATTAATAAAAGTAAATTGAATGAGGAATGCCTTGCTAAATATGAATATGATTTTTCTTGGTCTGTGCGGTGGTGTGCTGTGTGTGGGTCTGTTATGACTTGTACTGTAGTAGGGTTGTGGGATTGTCTTTGTGATGTTGGGTGGTATGGGTGGTGTAATGAAATCTCAAGTTGAGATATTGATTGATTGTGGAATTGATGTACAATATTGTGCATCGAGGCTACCATCAGGTTGTGCTATGTTTATGTTACTAGATGTGATGGGTGTGGTGTGGTTATGAGACATGGTTACCGAGAATGGTTGTGGTGAGATGTGTTGTTTGGTATGACCATGATTTGGGGGTTTATTGTGGTTGAGATGATGGATTGGGTAGAATGACTTTGAAGAATGATGATGATAGTGGTTGGTATGGTAATTCATGAATTTTTTTTCCATAAGTATCATGCAGAAAGATCCACCCCATGTATTGAGACTAATGTATGTTATGATATGAATGTTTCTTAAATGGGGAGGAATGTGGAACTACTTTAGTTTATATGGATCTTATCCTTCTAAGATGACCTTGGTTGTGTTTCCTGTTGTGGATTGTGTTTAGTAGTTTCCCGGGTAATGATGGAATGAAAGAATACATTTTTAATAGAGAATGAGATTTTTGTTGGGATAAATTTTGCAGTGAATGTGTGTTCAATGAAGGAGCATTGGGAAGCCACATTAATTTATCAAATTCCAAAGTGACTATTTCTGATACTAGTTAATGAATTTATAGGTAATATAAAAGGTGGTTTTGTGAGTTTTCCTTTTTTTTGGGAACCCATAGGTTGGGCATGAGTGTTTGGTTTTATATCTATATACATATATTTTCCTTTTTTATTTCTATATGCACCCCACTCTTGTCGAGAACTATGTACCAAAAACACCCATTGTCACAAGGGAGGGTGTCTTTCCCAAAAATCATGGTGGGAGGATGGATGGATATCCATCCAATCTTCCATGATCCCTCTTCCTAGTGGTGATAGCCCAAGATTCTCCAGGTATTTTGTGATTCTTGAGGCCCAGGTTTGTGCTGGTGAGTTGTGTTTCCCAGGTATCTTCGGGATGAGATGTCTTGTGACTCCCATATGTCTTTCGGATGAGATGCGTTGTGTTCCTAGGTGTCTTCAGGATGTTATGTGGTATGTGTCCCATGTGTTTATGGGAGAGATGTAGTTGTGAGGCCCATGTGTGCGCTGGAGGGATGTGATGTGATATTTGGCCCACATGTCTACGGTCGAGATATGTTTGTTAGTCCTAGTTGTGTGAAGGTGGGTTGTGACATGGTTCTTTTGGTTGAAGTGGGAGTTCGAGGATATTTTCCGTTATGGTGTATGATATAAGCGTGTTCTTGGGTTGATTAACCTTTTTTTTATGATCTATTATGAAATATTTGAAAATATTTTTCTAATTTAAGGTAATCCCCAAAGTAACCAACTTTATGATTCTGAGATTTTAATGCATAGATTTTCAATTTAGGTTAAGCGTTTATCCAATTATAAACTATGTTTTAAAATTAGTAATGGTATGATTTAATTCAATTTATTACATTTTCTAGAAATGAAATCATTCATAAATAATAATTTCAATAATGATATATAGAGAAACATGATGTTCCATGGCATGATACACCTATATGGGATCATTTTGAATGACATAAACCTCTATATTTTTGTTGAAAAACTAATCTAGTGGTAGTTGAGAAATTAATTAAGTCCCTTGAAAATATATTTTTTTCCTTAGTATACAATCAAAGGTAAAATATTAAATTGGTAGTGTATATTCTCTAAGGTTATTCCAATCAATGGTGGTCAATGATCTATATTACTTTAGAGGAATAATAAATAAAATATATGGGATAAAGATCTTTTAAAATAAAATTGTTCAATAAAAATTTCCCTCATGTGCAACAAACTAAAATGAAGATAAAGTTCCTCAACATAAATAAAATGGAATAATAGAGAGTTCCTATTACACCCCAATATTTTATGGCATATTTATTTTTAAATAAATTTAATCTCTTCGATAGCTTGCAATACATGCAAACCCAATTCTAAATGAATTGTAATATAGTATACCATTATAATTTAGCCATTAAATTTGTAGGTATTAATAAGAATAACTAAACTAGGAAAATTATATTTTTAAACCTGTATAAATAAATTAATTGGATATCAATTTATTATAAATTAAAATAGAAAAAATATGAACGTAAAAGAAATTTTTTTTTCTAAAAAACTATTTTTATGCGTCCAATATATTGGTTTCTTAATTAATAAAATTAATCAATATTTTTGAATTATTTTAATTAAATTTATATATTATATATTCTAAAAAAAATTTAATTCATCTAATAATTTTTCTAGGCATAAGATAAAAATAAATCCGTCTTTATGCCTAAAAATTGTATTTTTCTGAATAGCGGTTTCATCATGTTTTGCACACTTATTTTTAAATTAATTTTTCCACTTTTTGTAAAGTTATTTGTAAAAATGAACTTTTTTTTTGAAATAATCAATTTAAAATTATCTTAGGGTGAATTTTTTAAAATTTTCTAAAATGGTTAATTTTTTAATGAATAGTAAAAAATTTATTATTTTATTTATAACTGTCATTTAGTTTAAAGAATTTAAAAAGTTAACTTTTGGTTTTTTTTAATATAAAATAGGCTCAATTATATTATATTTAATTTAATTTATGTTATTTTTATCAATTTTATATTCAAATTTTTAAAAAAACTTTTCCTTTGGAAAATTATTTCTTTGATGTCTTTGCTAGTTTAATTTTAAATTAACAATTTCCACATCTGTGAGTTGATTTTGGAAAAATTGATTCTATATTTAGAATCTTAATAATTACTATTATGTAATAATTTCAAATTAATTTTTTTTATTAAGAGTAAAAATTGTTAAAATTAATTACCGTAGTTGTGGTTAAAACATGTTTACCGAGTTGGAGAGGTTTGACCAAAAGTTAAGGGAAAGTTTGCCGATAAAAACATGTCAAAATAATAATTTATAGATATATGTAAACATTACCCTTTCCTAAATTAAAATATAATGTCATTTGGAATCATTTTTATTGGTAATTACTTTATCATTTTTCATTCTTTTGGGAAATATTAAAGTGGTTTCCAAGAAGGTTTCCTCCCCCACTTATAAAAGGGAACCCCATACCCTCACTTATTCACCCTTCTAAAGCCGTATATCTCAACCAAAATCTACCAAAATATCTCTCAAGAATCCTTATCCCCATTATAAATTTGATGGCCTTCCCAAAATACCAACCCTAGGATCCTCAATTAGAGACCCAATGGAGGTTCTTCTAAGTGAAGGTAATTGTCTTCACTAAGCTCTTTTGTTTTTATTTATTATTTTAGCACCTTAAATTATATATTAACACTTAAAATAGAATAAAAAACTATCTAACACATATTTATATTCTATTTTTTTTATGAAATAATATTTATCCATCTCCTTATCCATCAAATGGGAAACAAATACATCGTTCATGTGTACGACAGACAATCACCTCAGGAACCGATGTAATTTGTTTCCCATTACATAATCACATAGATAATCATAATTATAGAAATGATAAATATATATCATACATATGGTATGATATAAATTCTTTAAAATTAAAATATCATCCACTTAATTACCCATTCACCCATTAAGAGAATGATATTGTCACTCGTACGTACGTACGACCAACCATCTCCACAAAGTGATGCGATTCATTTTCCACGTACAAATTTAAAAAACGTTTTTAAGGATGTCTATAATGAATAAATGTTAGATTTATAACATTAATATCAATATGGAGATGATTTATCTATATCCTATTCATAGTAACTGGAACTTTCATAACAAAACATGCATGAGAAAATGAAGTAGTCAACACCAGAAACAATGGTAATAATAAAATATTATTAATGAACATGTGGTAAGATGTTTTAATAAGATCATATATGATATTATAAATATTAATATGTATCTTTTATAAATTAATAACATGATTAAAACCATCATAAATGTGTTTAAAACACGTTCAACTAAAGGGAAACTTGTAGTAAGTGATTTTGTATCAATTTAAATTCCATCAAGACATATTTTTTTATTATGAGACTTTAATTTTATGTGTTCTATATAATTACCATTTTATGTATTTCAAATTAATAACTATTTATTTATGATTATTATTATTTTAATTAAATTCTATTCTTTCAAGGGTTTACAATTTAAAAGTTACCAAATAGAAATAAATCAATTTTACAATATCACTTTCCTTTGGGATGGATTTTATTATTTTTGAAGGAATATTATCATATGTACTTCATAAGATCCTATAATTTTATTATAAAATGTATTTTTGAGGAGTTTCCAAATATTCCTCCAAATATTTCTCTCTTTTTCACTTTAATGAAGTAATGAAAGGTTAAAAAACCAATTTTATCTCTCTTTTAAATAGATATATTTTTCTTCTATGTTCATGTTTTTTAACATTGTTTTACAAAAGTATTTTTATTTACTCAAATGATTTGTTAAGGAAATTTTATTTTATTCTTTACTTTTTGAAAAGGGTTTGAAATAAATATTTCTAATTTTCTCTAAAATGGACATTTTTAACTTTACTTATAATGAGTCAAAATGATTTTTTTAACGTATACGGCGACAATGGACTTCTATACTTCCATAATAATTTTATTAAATTTATCTTCCTCTACCTATTTTTAATGGTTTTCCAAATAAAACTCTTTTTCAAAATATTATTTTAATATTTCAATTCCATTACCTTTATTCTTCAAAATTAAATAATTTATTACAAAACCTTTATTCCTGATCAAATGATGGTCATCACTTGTCTCTTATTAATTTTATGGTTGTCAAATTTCTCTTGAAAATTTCATTTTCTTTTGATCATTGTACATTACATTTAAATTTAATTTCTATATTATTTATTATGGATATGATTATTTTGTAAACCATATATCATTTATACATATGTTTCTCTACTTTAGATATTATTTGACTGATTTTGGAAATATTGATATTCGATATTATTTATTCAATAAAGAAATTTATTTATAAGGCATATTGTTTATGAATTAAATTGATCCTTAAATATATGAAGAATAAATTGATCTTGAAGTGATGGTTGGGGACCAAAATTATATATCCCCTCAATTCATTTACATGTCTCATAAGGAAAGTTAGTTTCCAAATTAAATGGGATTTATCCATAGTGTAATGTATTGATAGTATAGAAAATATGATATCATATATCCTGATGTAAAATATTAATCATTTCCTTTATTGTGATTTTTTATTATTATCCATGAGATTGTTTCGTTGATATTATCCATGGATGTGTTTTATGCTCTTGTTATTGATTAAATGTCTTGTGTTTTAATTTATTTATCTTAAATGATTATTATTTTTCATTTACTAATTATAGTTTCCTCTGTACATAACCCTTACTTATCATTTGGGATCACCCTTATTTTGTTTCTTTTTCTTAGGATATGTGTTTGATTTTATGCCCTAGAACCATTTTTTTTGTATTTTATGATAACTTTTATTAGTTTTTTTAATGTTAATATACTCCTTATCACATAATGTTTATTATTTTGTGTAACATAGTATGTGATAATGTCCTAAGAGTAGTTTTCACACTGAAAGGTTGTAGTAGATCTCTCCCATGATGATAAATCATAAGTATCAGGATAATATTCTTTAATATATGTTCTATATCCAGATGAAATCATTTGAGGGAGAAAAACGGTACCAAATATCAGGGGTAGAGACTCATAGAACTTTTTGAAACCTTCTCATGATATACACACTTAGAAATATCCAGTGTAGGATATTATGAGAATGAGACCCAGTAGTAGGAAATATACATTTATATGTCTCATTGAATGTTCTTATATGAAGATACGTGTATTGATCCTTAGACTTTAATATTATTATTAGTAATTATTATAAGTACAATGAATCAAGAATAATGTATAAGAATATTACATATTTTTAGATTAATATTTATTACATTCTATAAATTCATTCCCGAGGACTATAATAGTTTATTGCCTTTGGAAACATAGAATACATTCTTCTAACTTGTGAAAGATCTTCAGCATCTCTCATAAAGATATTCCACTTTATAACTCCTACTTAAATGATTTCTTTATAACCTGAGGAATGGAAACATAAGAAAGTGTGAGCTTAGATGATCAGTATGGGTAAGAAAACAACAGATGAACTTACGAAGGTAAAAAAATGAACATAACCTTCGAATATCAAAATATTAAGTCATGAATTAAATATTAGCAGTTCGTAAGGCATAAATCATAAAGGGAAATTAACCATGATAACATAAAATGAACTTATGGAAACACATAAGCATATAAAATCATTTTCATATTATCCAAGGCTCATATCCAAGACCATCATAGTAGATAAAGTCCCTAACTAAACTGGGTTTACTTTTCCTTCCAACCCTATATTACTAAACTGGATTTACATGTCATTCCAGTTATGTATATATCATGATATATAAATCTTTACCCAATGAATTAGAGGGAGATATTGGTCCCACCCATCTCATAATGAAATAATACTTACATGGGCCACAAAAACATAAACCATTCAACATTGAATTACCCAAGGAACAAAAAATGGGTTTCTTAAACATCATCCCATCACAATACATATAAAATAAATGGAATTTATAACAATAATTCAATCATAAACATAATAAAATAAAATTAATAATAGGGATAGAATCATAACCCTATGTTATCTTAGATGGAAATTAATTTTGATAAAATACTTGAAAATTAATTCTTAAGGAAAATATCCATTCTTATTCAAAAATGTTTTCTTTTATCAAAATTCCACACAATTTTAAAAGAAAATAATTTAACTGAAAATAAACTTTAAATATTGTAAGATAATATTAATGGAAATATGATGTTATGATAGTGTAAGAATCCATTCATGACATATAATTTAAAAAACATTTCCTCATACTTTTGCTGGAGAAGTCAAAAAGTACCTCATATGGTAAACGAAAGAAAGATTCCTTCAAAACCATGTAGTAAAAGTCAAAAATGGGTAAAAATGGATTTAAACATATATAGAAAAATAGTAAAAATTTTATGAATTTTTTTAGAAAACATGGACATGGATAATAAATATATCCCCAATAAATACTTACATATAAAAAATCTCAAATAAAATTGAGATTGAAAAATTATCCCTTACATTAGGTCTGGTATCCTTCATATGTATTCAAACCTCCTGTATATTGATTTAAATAATGTTATTGAATTATTTAAGAATTATAATCATATTTATGATATCATATAATATTATATTATCATCCGTTTGTTAATAACATTTCATTGTCACTCATTATACAGATAATAACTTCTTTATGTTCTTATGCAATTTTGTCAGATAAGTTCATGTTAAAATTCTTTGGTAATAGTTATAAATTTCAAAAAATGATATTAGTATAATATATATCATATTTATTTGTTCTATTCATGTATATAATCTTGGTTTAACGAACATCATGTTGAACGAATCGCATCACATCGTGGAGACAGTAAGTCGTACGTATGATCGAGCGATGATATGAATCCCTTAATGGTTTAATGGTATGAAATTGGACCGAATAATTATCATTTTATAGTCATTATTTAAATCCATTATACTTATCATTATAACCATCCCTATTAAGTATTGTTTATTAACAAGTTACACCATGACGTGGAGATGGTAAGCCGTACATACACAGGCATGATGATATAGTTATTCACAAGATGGATAAAGGAGTTATAAAGTTTTACCATAATTATAATAACTTCTAAGAATGTATAGGATTCTGGATTTATTACTTTAATATATAAACAATATAAGAATAGGAAGTTGAAGAACAAAAGAATTTTTGAAGTGGTGATAAAACAATTATATGTTTTTCGAGTATCTATTTTTGATTTTCACAAAAGGTCTCCTTAGGATGACATTATGCCCAAATTTTGGTCTTTGGGAGGAATTTAGGGATCTTCGGAGCTTATTTTACTATAATTTGTACTACCCAAATGGATTTATAGGTGTGAGTAAGTGGGTAGATGTGGTGTCCTTTTATAAGAGAGAGGAGGGGCACTTAAGGAAAGTCTTGAGATATTATTCTCTTATAAATTTATTTTCGAATTATAATAGCTCCAAAGTGATATATTTCAATTATAATATAATTATATTTCTAAATAATCTCATCCAATAACTTTTATAAATGTATTTATTTTATTTTAAACCATATGTTTTTATTTTCCCTTAATTACTCTATTTTAATTTTAATTGAGGTAACAAAATTTTAATTATAAGAGGATATTAATTTTACTTATATGGGGTCAATTTAACATAATTGTAAAATTAATTAACATTTATAAATTATTAAATCCACTTTGTAATTTTAAATTTTTTTTTGATATTTAAATAATTTAATAAAATATTATTTTAATAAAATATCAATAGTGTCACTTTTTACACTATTCATTTCATTTAATTTAATTAAATTACAAAAAGAAATATAACATCTAAAAAAGAATTTAATAGTTTTATAAAACTTCATATTCACCTGGAAAAATCATGGATTTCCAATAATATTTATTTTACTATTTATAATATCATTTATTTGATATTTCTCTTAATAAAGTAATTATTGTATCATTGTTGTGTCAATATTTATGGTAATAATTTAATATCTAAAAATTATACCAAAATTAAAATTACATATATAATTTTATTAGATTTATGGAGACTATTTATGTTTTAAGTTTTAACAATATTATCACTACACTAAAATTATTATACTTATAAGAGATAAGAGAGTGACATGTTGTCACTTTCTTTTGTTTTTATTATATTTACATTACTTTCATGGGAGAAAGATCATTAAATAGATAAATTAAAAAAAGTTCATGATATTGGTCGTATTTAATTAATCCAATATGATTTTGGTAGGTGTTAGGTAAAATTTACTATCTTTATCATATTGTTTGTTACCCTAATTTACCCGATTTAACTTTAACTGTGGTAAATAAATATTACCATTATTACTCTTCATAATATCCTAAAAAGTAACATATTAACATAATTTGGACCCAATAATTCCAAATATGGAATCAATTTTTCAAAATTAAAAATATAGAAGTTGCATTAATTAATTTAAAATTAATTATCGATGTCAAAGAGAGAAAACAATTTTTTAAAGAAAAAACCATCAAAAGATTGATGTACATTTATATCTAATTTCAATGCGAAATTACTCAAAATGAATAAAATTGGATTAAATTATAAAAATATAATCAAATTATACTTTAAAACGAATTAAAAGTACAACCCTTCTTTATAAATAAATCAGATGAAAAAACTGTTTTAAATTGAAATGCAATATTTTTCACTATTCATTAAAAAATGAGTATTATCATAAAAATACCAAAAATTAATCCAAAGTAAATTTTGATATCCCTATTCCAAATATGAAGTTTATTTTGCCTAAGATAACTTAAAAATTTGTAAAAAAACTATATTTAAAATGGATTCTCCATCAATAGGCGATAAAATTGCATTTTTAGAAAAACACTCATTTTATCCATAAAATTGAATTTGTTCCTATATCATATCTAGAAACATATAAGATTAATTTTAAAGCATAAATTGAATATATTAAATTTATATTTCATTAATTAAATCCATAAATTGTGATTTTAGTATTTTATAAACTCACTTATTTTCATTTAAACAGTTTTTTAGAAGGAAGATAATACTATTCATGCCCACCATTATAATGACTAGGTTATAATATTTAGTTATCACATATACTAGGTATTTTTTGAATTTAATTCTATCAAAATAACTTGAAATTTTATGTAACACAATCCAAGAATAGTATTGCGTATACTACAAGTTAATACTGTGTTGTTTATAGCGCAAGCTAATCTTGGTGTAGCGTACAACACAAGGCATAAAATAAATTTTAAAAAATTTACCTGATAAAATATCAAGGTGATACATTATACCCCCCTTAAAATTAATTTCTCCCTTGAAATTTTTTGGGGTTATAAAAGGTTTTCTACTTTAAAGTTTCATTCATATAAGCCCACATTGAAAAAAGGAATACTAAAACTTCATTTTAAAAATGAAAGTTAGAAACATAAAAGTTACCCAAAGTAACACATCACTCGGTTTCCACAAAAGAGAACATATTTGGGAAGTGAAAATATGGATATGAAAGAAAAATATAACCATCAAGTTCTGATGGATAGTGATAGAGAACAATGTTTAGATAAATTTAACAACCAAAAACCTATATATCTACGATAATTTATGGGACAATCTGATTTATCAGATAAGAGGGTACTGAGATAACCTTTATGGTTTTCAATATCCTTTCCATAAAGTTAAATAACATGAGAATAAATACTTACTTGATTTATGTACAATCTCACCATTGGTCATTCTGGAAAAAATTTACACTTCATCTCTTATTTAAGGAAGTGAAGTTGAATTTTTCATTCTTAAAGTGTTAGGAGATCATTTGATCCATAAATAGAATGATAGGCCATTCCATCAGTCTCAAAAAAGGTTAACACATAATATTAAATATGCATAGGCCTACATATAGTGAGATAATACATTAATCTAAGAAACATCAACTAGAGTATAAATTATACTATCCATAATTGGAAAACCTTACAATCCTTCAAAAACTAAAAATATACAACTTTAGAAAGAGGTGAACTAAATTGGTTTAACACTTATCTCCCATATATAATAAGATATTTCTTGGTTGTCACATTCCAAACATGTGAATACCTTAATCATGTATTCACTTGAGCCACGGTAACAACCTTAACTATTAGATATCGTTATTGAAATAATGAATGATTTCTTATTCTTAAGTCCAAAATGATGTAATCTTCTTCTGAGACAACACAACCGACTTATTGATAAATCCTTAACTAGTTCCAGGGTAACAAATATAATCCAATTTACTTATTCCTAGACAATATACCTTTATACAAATATAATTATCTCAACATCATGTTCATATTAAGGGTCATCCATCTTTAAAACATGTGTTTTCTAAAAATATCACCTTATTAGCTCAATTACTTTTCATGGTTACCAGTACCACTCAAAATATAATTTCAAATACATGTGTAAAACCATAGTGGACCACTACATAAATATTTAATTATTCCATAATACCATAAAAGTGATTATACAACATTATTCTAGAATCCCACTACAAAAACACTCAATCATTCCACCACTTCATTGTCATACTAGACATCACCAATAGTGATCACATTTGATTTGACTTTTTATTTTTCCTTAAAAGGTTGTTGACATTGATCATAATTCAGAACTCTTGGATTAGTGTATTAGTTTTCATAATTTCTTATTTCCTTGCACTAGTATCATTAAAGTGTGGGTGGTGCATTCTCTATAGCATTTTCTCTATTTGCATAATTAACGACCTTTTTCCCATTACTTTGGCACTCAATTTTCCGATGACATTCTTTTCCACACTGAATTTTTTTATTCCCTTTAAGATAGTCTCCACCATGCTTCTTTCCACACTTTCAACATAAGAAAACTCTCATATTCTTTTCACCATTTTTTTTTTCAGATTTTCCATTGAACTCCATATTTCATTTATTGTCAAAACCATGAGATTTATATGTAACAACCACATCAATTTCTACATTGATATCACAACAAACAATCTCTTCATAGAAACTAAAGTATCATTTAGATAAATCCCTTCGAAGACTTGGTTTTAATCCACTGATGAATCTATCAACATTATTTTTAGGCTGGATGATAAATCCAGAAGAATAACTTGAAAGTCTTGTAATATTTGCCTCATATGTAACAACAGATTCATCATCCTTTTTATTAAGCTCAAGTAAATCCTTTTCCACTTTCATTTGAAGAATACGAGTAAAGTACTTATTGAAAAATAAGTTCTTGAACTTTTCCCATTCCAGGGATTCAATTTTTCTTGGTGCCTCATAGTCTTGATTAGGGTCGACCAATGGTCCTCTTCTCCTTCTAAATGATAAATATCAAAAATGACTTTTTCATGTTCTGAATAATGAAGGATGGAAAATATATTTTCAATGGTATCGATCCATTGTTTATCAACAAATGGGTCATCAGACCCACTGAAAGAAGGTAAATGTTTCCTCATGAAGGACTCAACAGAATGTTGTTCCCTTCTCCGGTCATTTGGAAGTCCAGAAAGATTTCTAACTTGTGTAAGTATAATGATAATATTTTGAATTCCATCTCCCATAACATTTTTTTGTTCAGGAGTACAATCGTTGCATTTCACATTGCATTTATCATTGACATGGTTCCTTCATGTTCCATCCATTGTCTAAAACCCAAAAAGAATAGTGTGAGAGGAAAAATTATACTAGGAAAACAACATAATAAAGAGGGTGTATTTTCAATCTCTAAAATATTAGTTCTAATCCTAGGTTATTCATGATTGTTACCATAATTCTAGGGCTGTAACCTATAATTGTACATATCCTTAGAAAATCCCTTAGAAATATCTATAGGAATCTCCCTAATTTTTTTTTGCATCCTAGTTTCCAAAGTTTGACTAAACTTTTCTCTAATAACAACTATAATGACCCAAGAATGACCTATATGAATAATACATCTTTTTCGATGAATTTTCATTATATTTTACAAATGCATGCCTAAGGCCCATAATTGTTTAGTGCCTTTGGAAACTTGTAATGCATTCTTCTAACTTGCAAATGATCTTCAACATCTCCTATAAAGAACTTCCCCATTAGTACTACCACTTAAATGATTTATTTATAACCTGAGGAATGGAAACATAGGAAAATGTGAGATTAGATTCTCATTAAGGTTAAAAAAACTATATATGAACATATGAATGTAAAAAAATGAAGAAAATTTTTGAATATAAAAATATTAAGTCATAAAATAAATCTTAGAAATTCATAAGGAATAAATTATAAAGGAACATTAACTATGATAACATAACATGAACTTTTGTAAAACACATAATCATAGAAAATAATTTCCATAACAGCCAAGGCTTATAGCCAAGTCTATCATTGCGGACAAAGTCCATTACTGAAATGAGTTTGCTTGCCATTCCAGCCCTATATTTCTGATCCAAATTTACTTTTAATTCCATTCATGTCTATCTCATGAGATATAAATATTTACCTAATTCATTTGAGATAGATATAAGTCCCATCTATCTCATAATGAAATCATTTTTACATGTTACACAAAAACAAAAACCATTCATCATACCATAACCCAAGGAAAAAATGGGTTTCTTAAACATCATTACATCATAATCTATATAAAATAAATGGATTTCATAAAAATAATCACATAATAAACACCAATAAATCAACGTAATAATAGGTATAGAAACATAAACCTTTTTCATCTTAGATGGAAATTAATACTGATAAAATACTTGAAATTAATTCTTGAGGAAAATATCTTTTCTTCTTCAAAAGAGTTTTATTTTCTCAAAATATAAAAACAATTTTAAAACAAAATAATTTAATTTAAAATACACTTTAAATACTGTAAAAGAAGATTCATGGATATAAGGCGTTATAAAATCATAATAATCTATTCATTCTATATAAGTTAAAAAAACATTATCCTCGTACTTTTTCCAGAGAAGTCAAAAAGTACCTCATATGGTAAATGAAAGAAATATTCCTTCCAAACCATGTATTAAAAGTAAAAAATTGTTAAAAATGAATTTAAACATACATAAAAAATAATAAAAATTTTATGAAAATTTTTTTAAGAAAAATATACATAGATGATAAATATACCCCTAGTAAATACTTATGTATAAACAATCTTAGATAAAAATGAGATTGAAAAATTATCCCTTACCTTAGCTCTGATATCCTTTGAATGTATCATAAAATTATGTGTAATTATTTAAATAATGTTATTGACTTATTCTTGAATCATAATCATTTTTATGATATAATATTATTATATTATCTTCTGTTTGTTAGTAACATTTCATTGTCACTCATTATTTAGATATTAACTACTTTATGTTCTTATAAAAGTTTTGTCGGATAAGTTCATGTTCCACTTCTTAGGTTATAGTTATATCATTTAAAGAATTATATTAGTGTAATATATATCATATTTATTCATTCCATTCATGTATATAATCATGTTTTAATGAAGATCACACAAAATTAATCGCTTCACATCATGGAGACGGTTGGTCATACTTACGCACGAGTGAGGATATAATTCACATAGTGGTTAAATTGTATGGAATTAGAAAGAATAATTTTTATGTTATATTAATTATTAACATCAACTATACTCATCATTATACCCATCCAAATTAAGTATTTTTGAATAAGAAATTACACCATGACGTGGAGACGGTAAGTCGTACGTATGAACGCATGGTGATATTGTTATTCATAGAAGGGATAAAAGGATGTATAAGGTTTTACCATAATTATAATAACATCTCATAATATAAAATATACTTGATTTATTACGTTAGTATAGAAACAACATAAGAAGAGAAAGTAGAAGATGAAAATAATTTTCAATGAAGTGATAAAATAATTACCTCTTTTTTTACAATCTCTTTTTTATTTGCACAAAAGGTATCCTTAAGAAGACTTTATGCCCGGAGCTTGGTCTCTAGGATGAAGGGAGTTATGTTGGGTGATTATTTTGGAAGATTTTGTATGAGACAAGTGGCTTGAGATGTTTGAGTAAGTTGGTAGATGTGGTGGCCTTTTATAAGAGAGAGGAGGGGCACTTTATGAAAGTCCTGAAATATTATTTTATTATAAATTTATTTAAGAAATATAATATCTAAAAATTAATATATTTTAAAGATAAGATAATAATATTTATAAATAATCTCATCCAATAAGTTTTAGTCACATATTTTTTTATTTTAATCCTTATCTTTTCAACTTAACATTAATTACAATCTTTTAATTTTAATTCACGTAACAACATTTTAATTATTAAGAGACTATTAAGTTTAATTATATGAGTTAAAATTCCCATAATTAGAAAATTAATTAAATTTTAGACCTTATCAAAGAAACTTTGTAATTTTAAAATATTTTTATGATTTTTAAATAATTTAATAAAATATCAATAGTACCAATTTTTACATTATTAATTTCATTGAATTTAAATAAAATACAAACCGAGATATAACTTCGAACCAAAGCATTTATTATTAATATAACATGTCATGTTAATCTATGTAAATAATGTATGACATAAATTATTTCAAATAATATTTATTTTACTATTTATAATATCATTTATTAGATATTTCTCTTAAGAAAATAATTATTGTGTCACAGTTGTGTCAATATTTATGGTATTTATTTAATATATAAAAATTATAAATAAATTCATATGTTGTAGATAATTTTTTAGCTTTCTAGATACTATTTATTTTTGATGTTTTATCAATTTTATCACTACATTAAAAATATTATACTTATAAGAGATAAGGGAGTGACATGGTGTCACTTTCTTTTTTTTAATTATAATTACATCACTTTCATGGAAAAATGTCCATTAAATGAATATATTATGACTCTTAGGTGATATTGGTTGAATTTGATTCATACAATATGATTTTTTTAAGTGTTAGGGTAATTTTATTTTTTTTATCATACTGTTTGTTACCCTAATTTACTCAATTTACATTTAACCTTAGTAAATAAAAATTACCATAGTTACTACTAATAATATCCAAAAAAATAACCCATTAACATATTTTGGACTCACGGATTCCAAATATGAAATCCATTTTTGAAAATTCAATACAAAAAATATAGAGTATTTGATTTCAAATTAATTCCCAATGTCAAAGGGAGAGAACGAGTTAAAAAAGGTACAAACCATTAAGAGATTTGTGTGCGTTTATACCTAATTTCAGTGTGTAATTACTTCAATTGAACAAAATTTTATTAAATTATAAAAAATAATATAATTATACTTTAAAGCCAATTAAAATGATAACCTTTCTGTACAAATAAATCTGATGAAAAGATTGTTTTAAATTGAAATGTAGTATTTTTCACTATTTATTCAAAAATGAATATTATCAGAAAAATACCAAAAATTCAACCAAAGTAAGTTATTATGTTCCAATTCCAAATAAAAAGTTTATTTTAAAAAAAATTATAAAAGTGTAATAAAACTATATTTAATATGGGTTCTCCATCAAAAAGGGGTAAAACTACATTTTTAGAAATACATTCATTTTATCTGTAAAATTGAATTTGTTATTATATCACATCTAGAAACATATAAGATAAATTTTTACATTAAATTCAATATATTAAATAATTTTAATTAATATAATCCATAAATAGTGATTTTATTATTTTATAGACTCACTTATTTTCATTAAAATCATTTTTTTGAAGGAAGTTAATACTATTCATACCCACCATTATAATGACTAGGTTATAATTGTTAGTTATCACTTATACTCGATCATGAATGAAATTAATTCTATCAAAATACCTTCAAATTTTGTTTAACACAAGATAAGAATGGTGTTGAAAATACTACAAGCTAATATGGTGGTATGTATAGTGCAAGCTAATCTTGGTGTTGTATACTACACAAGAGATCAAAGAAATTAAAAAGAATCTATCTCATAAAATATAGGGGTGTTAAAATATGTCATGTAATTTGATTTATTAATTAATTCTGTGGTGAAATATGTTCACATAGAGGTAAGATAGATTGGGTGCGTCACGAATAATATTTCATTAATGAATAATGAAAGAAGGGATTTTTCTTTCATATTATTTAATAGATGTTGATATCTCAAGACCTTTGATAGAAATGATATAGCTTAAATAAATCATATCTCATAGTGTGCTATAGGTAAGTTTGATTTTTGAAAATTCAAAGAAAGATACATTGATCATATAGGTTGATGGTACCAGTATGCAACCTTCTTGATTAGTGGTATTGTGATAAATGAATTATATTATTTATAATCATCTGTATGAGGTATTATTCCTTTGAGACATTAACTTTGTTCTCTATGGGTTCCATATCATTTTTATTGATTCTAACATTAGACATTAGGCTCCTTCTCCTAATGACACTAAGAAAGAGGCCTAGAGGGTCACACATTAAATGTTTCAAAATCTCGATTAAATAACATGTGATTATTTATTATTTAACAAGTTGAATAAATATAATTCCTACACATGGTTTAACAATTATTCATGTTTTATTGATCTTATATATTCCATCATGCCAACGAGCTCGTACTCGAGTGGTAAGGGCTCCTGCTTGGCATCCAAGAGACCCAGGTTCAAAACCAGGTGGAGGCGAATTTTCGGGTACTGTAGCAGTATTGTAGCAGTATTGTAACAGGCACTGTTCGGTACTATAGTAGCCGTACTATTCACCTGATTTGGGCTTTCGGGCCACCGGTTTGGACCTACTGGTCTCAGGGCCTTCAGGCCATCAAAGGATTTTGGGCCACAGGCCCTTCGGGCCTTGAAAACCATAAAGTAGCCCAGTTCACATAGAGCATGCCCCAGATAAGGATCAGCGCACCAGTAGATTTCAGCAGAAGCAGAGCTAACCGGATTGGAAGAATGAGAGGGTATGGAAACCGCCATCGGGACCAGGCATCGTGCATCTTTGTACGGGGTAATGCTAGCCGATCAACAATGTAGGTGGGAAGAAAAAGGCAATCAATGATGCAGAATCTGAAGAGGGGAAAATCTAGTGGGATGGGCCTACGAGTCATGTATTGGGCATGGTATGCCTTTGGGCCTTCGGGTCATGTATTATGGGTCATGTCGGGCCTTGTGCCTTTGGCCGACGGGTCATGTACGGGTTCCCCTTCAACCCTTAAAAGGGGGATTATCTATAATAAAATAAAAAAGAAGGCATTCGGGCCATTCAGATTATATATTCTATCAGCAGTTATTTCAGAGAACATTAGGTGATTATAATATTTAATAAATATTTATTTTATATTCAGTTAATATAATATTTATTTATTTATTGGAAAATAGTACAGTGATATTTATTTTATAAATAAATTTTCATTATTCAAGGATTGATAAATATTGTGGAGGAATGGAAAGATGAGGTTAATGGTTTGGTGAGAAATAATATATATTAATATTATTTGAATAAATAATATTTAATTTAAATCAGGATTTTAGTGCATGTTAACAAATTATATTATTATTATTATTGACATGGGGTTCTGTAGGGATTAAAAAAATAATAAAGGGTGCATGTGAAAATATTATATTTTAAATCTAGAAGTATATAAACCCTATTATATTATTTTCTTATGAGATCCAATTCATTTTGTTTTGTGCACAATGACATCCGGAGAGATTCCCCTCAAGCCTTAGAGAGCTCCCTCTCCAAGAACACTCTCAAGAATGTTGAGTGATCTTCCTTGACATTTCACTTTCAAGTATAGAGAGATATAAAAGAGAACCCTTACTTAATGAATTTCTCAGGTAAATCAAAGACGAACAACATAATCATTTGAATATACCATAATTGCACTCAGATATTCCTATGACGACATTCAAAGCTTCATGGAACACATGTGGATCTCCACTGTAGGGAATATGTTTTTAATTCCTAAAACAAAATGATGGTATAACCTAGATATGTTGTCAGATCTTTCAATGAAGAAAAAATTTCTCACATGGTAATTCTTTAATTTCTTAAATTAATTATAAATAATATGTGATGATCTTGAACTTTGGTTCTGACATTTATCCATTTTCTATTTTCTTTGATTCAATTATATTGACCATGATATTTATCATCACTTAAAACATAGATTAATTGTCTATCATGATAAAAATAAATGTTTGGAATGACCCATTTGGCGATTCCACTATGTTCAGAACCTTCAATTGGTATTAGAGGGGTATCATAATTATTTATAACTATTTAAAGATCATTGATTTATTTATCCAATTTTTATTTGTTTTTAAATATTTTTTAATCATGATTTAATCCTAATTGTGTGATTTAATTTTTTATTTTTCATTTCTCAAAAATATAATCGAATCGATTAATTTTATGAATGAAATAAATTCAAATATATTATATGGAGTTGCCGAAGAGTCTAACTAAATAAGACTAGAGTACACACCATGTAACTCATAGGTATGTACTAGTGCTTAGTGCTTGATGAACTAATTCAGAATTAATTCAATGTGTGTTTATTTATTACCCGTGGTGAATTTAATTATACACCCTGTTTTTTTGGTTCCTACCTAGTGCATGGATATCCAGAGTACATGCTATATAACTTCCATCCACAACATGTAGTCCTTTTGTCACTGATGGGCTATGTATCCTCTTACACATCGAACATGACTAATGACCTTGTAACTTGTAGACCACACACCACATATCCCATTCACACTCCTTGTACTCAAATATTTTTGTGACATAGTTACATGTTGAGTCCCTATGAACATTTCACAGATATATGGTGAGAATAATACAGACCATGTAGCTCTAATGTACATGTCATTTACTTTTACCAAATTATGAGGAGTGAAAAATTAATTTATTATACTATGAAAACCTTGTCAACATGTGTTTTGAGTAGTCATTAAGTTTATCATACACACTGTGTGACAATTTACATATATATAAATGTCTAATTAATTTCATTGTAATGTTCAGATCTACATATCATGCATAATACTTATTACATTTTTTACTCTATGAGAATTGAAGAATAAAAAGCTATGTAAATACCATGTGTTCCATGTAGTCATTAAGTTGATAGTACAAGACATGAAATTATATGATAATTTCTATTTTCCACATGACAAAAGAGTAAACATTATATGATTTTAACACATGTTGGGTTGTTTGGAATGGAACTCACCTTGTTTCTTCCAAGGTACTTTTTTTGCACAATTATTTTTAAATAATTTTTTTTTTAAATTATTTTGGATGATAAAATCAATAAAATTCAGATGATAATTAAGATAAAACAGTTGAATGATTAAAGAAGTTAATTAATTGATTCGAGTGTGATTTATCTTAAATAAGATTGATTATAATTAAATGATAATTATATTAAATGAATAATTCTTTAGAAGAATGTGGATGATTATGAACATATACCAGAAAATTTTATGATATTGGTTTTATTTAATTTATAATTAAATTAAAATTTTGGCATGTGCGTCATTACTCCTATCATTATGTAAGGTCCTGATTTACCATTGTTTATTTTATATAAACTGCATAACCAAAACTTTTGTTCCCCAAACCTATATGTAATAAACAGAGATCTCAATCTAGTGGAGGCAGTTCAAGTATGGATCCTATGAAAAACCAATCCAAGAGCGATACATAGGTGGATAGGTGGAAAACTACAACACGAAACATAAATGGTTTAAGGTGTTTTCCCCCTAGGTTTCTGATTAGTTTGTCATATTCTAAATAAACTAAAAATTATTAAAATATCATGATCATACCACATTATTATTTTATTTCCATCACGTTTCATGGATATTTAATTATGCATGTTTTTTCTTGATAATATGAATTAATGAATTAATCAGCATGCAAGATAGAATTAAAATAAATTAGCTTATGCACAAATATTATCTAATACATGGCTAACCACTTAAGTAAATACACTTAATATTAGGAAGAATTTAATAAAGATAATAATTGGAAATTCTCCCATAAAGATAATATCCATTGATTATATATATTTAGTCTGTGCAGCCTTCCACTACATTAGTTAAAATTGGAAAATATTTCAAAGTGCTTTTTTGACCAATGTTGGGGTGCTTTCAATTACCAGGGAATTATAACTTGAAGTTTTTGGTTGATTCAACTTAGTTTACATTAATGGTTGACTTCCCAATTATGAATTTTTGTAAATAATATGAAAAGTTTGAAGAAATCCAATTTAAGGTTTTCAGGATTTGGGAGTCCGCTCAACTTTTGAATGAACTATGAGTTAATGTAGTTGGTATTTGGAATGCCTACCTAAAACCCTTCAAATTGATTGATCAACCAAAGTAGGGGTGATAATAAGAGGAATATGGATCCTTTAAACTAGAATGTATATGGAATAGAATATTCCAAATACAATAGACATGTCTAATAGGTTTCTATAAAATAGTAGGATATTAAAATATATAATATTTATTTATTTGTATAAATTTTATTAGATAAAATTACTTAATCTATGCAAATATTATTTTTAGAATCAACAATAAAAATGACTTCAAACATATCACTGTGATCCATAATTGAGAAAGATAACATTCTCATCAGAAAAAATTTCTAATATTGGAAAAGGAATTTACACATTATCTTATTTCATGAAAGGAAACTTAATGTTATAGAATAACCCATTATTGATGCACCTGGTAATTAGCCTAGTGAGGAAGAGTTGTCTGTATATGAGAAATGAGATTTTGAAGCAACAAGAGGATATGGATGTGCATATAATGACATCTCATATTCAATATCTCTATCAAGAGAAGGCAAGACAAGAGAGATATGAGATCTCTAATGCTCTGTTTACAACTAATCTTGGAGAGTTGATTCCATATGGGCCTCATGTTGTCAATATTTTTGGCCGCATTGAACTCGTAGACATATTATGGATGTTATTCCATGATGTGTTTCTCATATATATCATAATTTTTATTGTACTCAGGTCCTTCTCTAGTTTTATTGTTAATTATAATATAATCAATAATGAGAAGAGTATTTTGGAAGTTCGTACTTCAATTAGAAAAGTGGATAAGAAGATGTTTAATAAAAAACCCATGGTCCATACGGTGAATAAGAAAATGAAGAACAAGGAGAGGGGGTCTAATACTTATAACAATTATGAAGCTCTCGAGAATTGTTATTCTAATAAGAGTGAGATCTAGATGTAGGGTCAGGGAAATGAGGTAGTATGTTTTTCATGTGGAAATAAAGTCCACTAGAATAGGAACTGCACCATGATGAAAGGGGATTCTAAAGGCTCTTTCTTTATCAAGTGTATTCTTCTAATATCTGCACATTAGGTATTAGATATAGCTTGTTGTGCCCATATATGTGTCCAAATACAAGAACCAAGTAGATTCCAAACTATTTCTAGAGGAGTGGTGGATTTGAGAGATTCCATTATTGGGAGGATTGTTTCTCTATCCATTGGTGACTACCACATTTAATTTAAAATATGAACAATAGTAGTTTTAAGATATTATTATTATGTACCATCTGTTACCAAGAACATAATTTTTATTATTATTCCTAGATATAGATGGTTTTAATTTCAATTTTGGAAATAATTTTTTTTTCTTTTATAAAGATAAATATGTTATGGTGTGGAATATTTAAATAATGGTATTTGTATATTAAATTATAAAAACCATGTATTGGTAATAGATAAAAAATAGTGTTCATATGACTCATTTAAGACCTAGCTATGACATCACCATCTTGGTCAAGTAAATTAGAAGTGGTTTAAAAAGCTCTATCATGATGGTTATTTAGAATCTTTTGATCTAAAACCCTTTGAAAGGTGTCATTATTTTATACAAGGAAAAATGGCCAAACATCCATTTTGTGTTTAGGGTGATAGGGCTACTGAGTTTTTAGGATTGGTTCACACTGATGTGTGTGGACCATTTACAATAGAATCTTGGGTGGGTATTCTAAGTTCATAAATTTTACTGATGACTTGACTAGATGTGGCTATGTCTAATTGATGAGATATAATTCTGATTCCTTTAAGAAATTAAAATAATTCAAGTATAAAGTATAGAATCAACATATAAAGAAGATGAAGAATCTTCAATTGTATCGAGGTGGTGAATATTTTAACCAAGAGTTTATCTACTTTATATGTAAGTTTGGGTTTCTATCTTAACTCAGTCCACCTTACACACTATAGTATAATAGTGTTAGTGAATGGAGGAACCATACCTGGTTAGACATGGTAAGGTAGATGATGAGTCTTTTAGATCTTCCATTATCCTTTGGGGGATAACCATTGCAAACTATGACATTAATACTAAACCGATTACCAACTAAAGTGGAAAATGGAATTCCCTTTGAGTTATAGAGTGAATAGAAACCCATTTTGTCACATACACATGTATAGGGATGTGAGGAAATTATTAAGGCCTTATTTGGAAACAAATATCACCATGGGGCACAAAGTGTATCTTTATGGTGTATCCTATGGAAAAAGGGATACTACCTATGTAACCCTCATAAAAGAAAGTTACTATCACATAACAATTTGTATTTCTTAATAGGCAGAATATCCTCAAAAATGATATTAGGAGAAAGATTAACTTTGATGAAGTTGATTCCCATGATAAACTATAGTTATTAGAGTAATAAATTCCATAGGTCCCTATAGAAGAATTGTTTCCTGAAACTCAATTACTAAAGAGAACTTTAGAGGCAAGATAACTAGAGATATATGGTTTTCTAATCATTGAATATGGTGACTCTTTATTGGTTGACAATGATGAACCTATCTCCTATAAATATCTAGTAGAGAGATCATAAGATACAAGATTGAAATAATACTAGTATTATGAAATGGATTTCGTGTATGAGAACCAATTTTGGGTTCTATTTGATGCACCATTTTACTTAAAGACCATAGTTTTCAATTGTAATTCAAGAGAAAACTGGACATGGATGAAAAAATAAATACCTATTAATAAAGTCTATTGCATAAAAGGTTTAAACAACATCAATGAATTGACTATGATGAAACTGTTTCAAAGGATTCCATGTTTAAATACATTATAATTATACTTACTATATAAGCTAACCATGAATATGAAATTTGGTAGATATAAATAAAAAATTATTTGCTTAATGGGAACCTTTAGGAAGATGTATATATGACACAACTAGAAGGGTTTGTGACTCTGGGTGATGCCAAATATATTTTCAAGTTTTAGAGATCCATTTATGGATTGAAGAAATCATCCAGGTCATGGAACATTCGATTCAATGAAGATATCAAATAATTTGGTTTCATTAAGAAATGAATGTGAGCCATGTGTTTACAAGAGGTTTAGTAGGAATGTTATCACTATACTAGTAGTATATATTGATGAAATATTACTTATTAGAAACAAGATATCAATCTTACATCTTGTTAGGCATTAGTTAAACAAGTTTTTCTCCATGAATTAATTAGGTGAAGCAACCTATACTATAGGGACCAATATGATTCATGACTGATCTAAGTGTTTTCTTAGACTAAGTTAAATTACATACATTAATCATATACTAAATGTATTTAGTATGGGAGAATCCAATAGGTTATTGGTTCTAGTGTCACATGGCATACATCTTTCTAAGAAAATGTGTTATCAGACACAAAAGGAGAAAATAGTGATTTAGTAAAATCCCATAGACTTCACTGGTAGGATCAATCATTTTTTCCAAGTTATGTACTAGACATGATGTTTCCTATAAATTAAGCATGGTAAGTAGATATCAAGGAGATCTAGGAGAACAACATTAGTCTATTATTAAGGAAATCGTTTAAGTATCTAAGAAGAAATATGGATATGTTCCTTGGGTATAGTGGATATTATGAGCTAGTCATCAGTGGTTATAATAATTCTAGTTTTCAAATAGATCATAATGATTTGACTTCATAGTCAGAATATTTTTATGTCCAAACAGAGGAGTTATGAGATGGAAGAGTTCAAAGAAACCAGTTTTAACTGATTTTATAGTTGAGTCTGAGTATATAGTAGCTTCTGATATATCTAAGGAAGTTGTTTGGATATAAAACTATTCTTGGTTCTTGATGTGGTACATAGAAATAAAGGCCCTATCATAGTTTATGGTGATAATATTACAATGGTGTATCTTGTAAAAGATCCAAGGTCGCACTAATGAACAAATAACATACTCCAGATGTATCACCTATTGAAGGATTTTTCTTAGAGGTGCGAAGTTATAATAAGAAGATTTCCCACAAAAGGAAACATGGTGGGACCCATTAATAAAGGCATATCTCAGCAGAAGCATGAGTGTCATATGACAGCTAGTAGACTTGAGGTTGTTAGTAGTTTTCTCTAGTGCAAGTGAGGTTCTGTTGGAGTTGGAGTCCAAGAACCAACTTCTACATACATTATGATAAACTGCATTCATTATTATGATTATTAATAAACTCCTTATCTCATCATGATTGTTCTTTTGTGTAAAATAGAATGTGATAATTTCCTGATAGTAGTTATAACACTAAAAGGTCATAGCAATTCCCCACCTTGATGAGAACCCATAAGTGTCATGACTGAATTCTAAAATATATGTTCTATAGCTAGATGAAATCATTTGAGGGACACAAATGATATAAGCTATAGAGGGTATATAATCATAGGATGTTTTGAACCTTCTCATTATTTATAGCTTTGGTAATATCCGGTGTAAGATTTTATGAGAATGAGACTGACCAGTAGAAGATCAAAATTTATATTTTTCATTGGATGTTCATATCTTCATATGTGTGTATTGATCGTCAGACTTAATGATTATTATTAATGAGTATTATAAGTTATATACTCTGATGTATTGACGAAAACTATGATGACATATGTTTGTGGTGAGGTATGATATGTTGCTTGCATCATGAGTAATATTTCATTTATGAATAACACGAGAAATTATTTTTAACTTCTATTATTTAATAAAAGTTGATATATAGATCCCTTTGATGGAAATGATATAGCCTAAATAAATCCACTTCCATGGTGTTTTAAAGGCTATTTTGATTTTTAGAAAGTCAAAGAAAGATCGACCATAAAGGATAAGGGAACCAGCATGCAACCACTTGATTAGAGGCTTCGCGATGAAGGGATTATATTAAATTGTAAGCATCTATATGAGCTATTTTTTTATGTAGCATTAAATACTTTCACTATGGGTTCCTTAGGGTGTTTCTATATTTTAAGATTGGACTTTTTTCTACATCACCTAATTCCACTATTAAAGAGGCCTAGAGGGCCACATATTAATTATATCCAAAATATCATTTAAATAATATATTTTTATTTATTATTCCAAAAGCTGAATAAATATTTCCCCACAATTGTTTAATAATTATTAATATTTTTTTGATCACAAATATTTCATCACCAATTATTTGAGATAATATTATGTGAGCATAATATTTAATAAATGTATATTTTCTATTTAATGAATATAATATTTATTAATTTGTTAGTGAATAATGTACTAATATTTGTTTGTTAAATAAATATTAATTATCCAAGGATTAATAAATATTATGCAGGAATGACTGGCTGAGTTTAATGGTCTGGAGATAAATAATATATATTTATTATTATTTTAATAAATAATATTTAATTTTATTCCCAATTTTAGAAAATTTCAAGAAATAATAATAATATTTTTATTATTATAGAGAAGATGTTCCATAGGGTTTACAAAAATTAATAAAGGTAACATGTTAAATTTTTATTTTCTAACCCTAGTAGTATATAAACCCAGTTATATTATTTATTATGAGATCCAATTCAATTTGTGTTGTGCATAATGATATCTAGAGAGAATCGTCTCAATCCTTAGAGAGCTCCCTATACCAAAACACTCTCAAGAATGTAGAGTGATCTTCCCCCACATTCCACTCTTGAGTCCAGAGAGATAACAACAAGAACCCTTCCTTGAAGCAGTTCTTAGGGTGAATAATGGTGAATGATGAAAGCATTAGGATATTCCTTACTAGAACCCAAGGATTTATATGGAGACATTTGGAGTTTTATGGAATGCCTGTGGATCTCCACTATAGAGAATCCATTCTTAATTCCTACAATGGAACAACGACACGACATATAGACGTTTCCAGATTCATCAACAAAGAAAGAATTTATCATATAATAATTATTTAATTTCATTAATTAATTATAAATAATATGTGATGATCATATGATCTATTTCTAATGTTTATCCACTTTCTATATTCTTTGGTTCAATTATGTTGATTGTGGCATTTATCTTAATGAGAATATAGTATTAATCATCGATCTTAAAAAAATTAGGGATGACCGATCTGATGCTTTATCTACACTTATAACTGACAAGTGGTATCAAAAGGGTCACATAATTATTTATAATTATTTAATGTTCATTGATTGATTTATGAATTTTTCATTAGTTTTCAATTCCAGTATAAATGTTATTTAACTTGAATTACATGGTCCCCTTTCTTATTTTTCATTTCTTTCAAATACAATCAAATTGATCAATTTTATAAATGAAATAAATTCAAAGTTATCATATGGCAGTTCCAAAGAGTCTGTATGAATGACACATGAATACACATGGTGTATCCCAGAGTTACATTCCATGTACTTGTTTTTAATGCACCATGAATAAATTCCATGTTTTTTAATTTATTACATTCGATAAATATAATTATACAATGCATATTGACTAGGCCATCCTAGAACACAGTTAGCTGGAGTACATGCCATATAACTTCTATACATGATGTCTAGTACCTTATTCACAGATGAACCATTTATCCTCTTACACGTCCAACATGATCGGGAAATATGTAACTTAGAGACCACATTCCTTGTATCCCTTGTAAATTCCTTGTACTCCAATATTTTTCATTGCACCGTTACATGCTGATTACCAAGGCATGTATCTCAGATTGATGGTGAGAATAATAAAAATTGTTTTGATTTAATGTACATGGCTTTTACTTTTACCAAATTATGAAAAATTAAAAATTAATCTATTATACTCTTCAAAACTTATCAATATATTTTCTGTATGGTCCTTAAGTTGATAGTACAAACCACATGACATGTTTTATATATATAAATTTATAATTAATTTCTTCACAATGTTTGTATCAATATATCATGTATAAGTCATATTGAAGTTATTAATCTTTGATAATTGAGGCATAACACACTACAAAAATACCATGTGTTCCAGGTTGTCATTAATTTGATACTACATGCCATGAAACTATGTGATAATTCATGTATTCCACATGTCGCAAGAGTAAGTAGTTTTTGAGTGCAATACATATTAGTTTTTTTGGATGAGTACTAACCATGTTTCCAATATTATATATATTTTTAAACAGAGTTAATTTTAATTAAATTTATTTAATTTGTCTAAATTGTTTTTGGATAATAATCTTAAGAAAATTCAGTTGATAATTAAGATAAAAGAATTTATTAAACAAATAAGATAATTAATTTATTCGAGCATGATTTATCTTAAATAAGAAAAATTCTAATTGAATGATAATATTATTAAATGCATAATTCATTGTATGCATGTGGATGATTATGAGCCTAGAACAGAACATTTTAGGTGACTGGTATCAGTTAATTTATCATTAAATTAAATTATTCGCATGTGTTCTATCTCTCCTCTAATTATGTAAGGGCATGCATCCACATGGATTCTTTTTTTAACACCCCTAACTAATCATTTGATTCCCTCCCCAATATATAAGTAAAATCATATGTAATGGTTGTAGATCATAATCTAGTGGATGTAGTTAAATTTTGGAACCAAGGATAAACCAATCCAGGAGAGATACATAGGTGGATCAATGGAAAGCTTCAACATGAACTATAAATGGTTCAAGGTGTTTTCCCCTATCTGAATGGTTATTTTATCATCCACTATATAAACTAAACATTAGTAAAATCTCTTGATCATACCAAATTATTGTTATTTTCAATCAAATTTCATGGTTATTTCATTATGGATGTTTTGTTTCAATTACATGAATTATTTAATTGACGATCATGCAAGATAAAAATAATATTTACTGGATTACACATAAAAATTATATAAGACATGGTTAATCACTTATGTAAATCCAATTAATATTGAAAAGTAGGTAATAAATATAATAATTTTAAATTTATACATAAATATAAAATCCTTCAATTATATATATTAAGTCAATATTTCCTTCCACCACTTTAGTTAAAATTAAACCTTAGTTCAAAGTTATTGACATGAAAATGTTGGGGTGATTTCAATTATTGAATAATTATAACATGAAGTTTTGGGTTGAATTGACTTAGTTCACATTAGGAGTTTACTGCACATGTAGGACTTGGTGTAACTGTGATATAATGTTTTTGTAAATGTAATATAAGGATTTTTGGATTTGGGAGTCCACTCAAGAAATAAAGGAAATGTGAGTTCATGAAGTTATCATTTGGGGTGCATACCAAAAACCCTTCAAATTACATGACCTTCTAAATTCAGGGTGATGAGAAGGGGAATATAGATCATTTACACTATGATGTCCGAGCAATGTAATTTTTTGAATCCAATAGAGAGGGTTGTTGGGTTTCAAAAAAATAACAGATGATTAACAAATATAATGTTTATTTATTTATCAAATTTTTATCAGATAAAACATTAAAACTCTTCTCCTCTTATTTGTAGAAACAAAAATAAAAAATTATTCAAACATATCACTGTAGTCCATAATTGATAAGGTTAACCTTCTCACTAGAACAAATTTCCAAGAATTTCAATGGCACTTATATGTTATCCTAAGACATGAAAGGAAACTGTATGTAATGGAAGAACTAATTTCTAATATTCCTGATAATGAGGATATTAAAAAATAACTTAATCTCTATGAGAAACATTTTAATGATTTTATTGATGTTTAGTGTTTCATTCTATCATCCATGACCAATGAGCTTCTAAAGAAACATGAGGACATGAATTTACATAGCTTGATGTCTCAAATTTAGGGTATCCATGAAGATAAGGAAAGTCAAGAGATATATATGTTCTCCAATGATCTGTTTCCAAATAATCTTGGAGATTCAGTTCGATCTGGGCCTCATGTAGTCAATATGATTGGAAACATTGAACTCTTAGACATCTTAGGGATTAAATTCACAAATGAGTTTCATACAGATCTCATACTTTCCTCACTACAGAAGTCCTTCTCTAGTTTTATTGTTAATTATAATATGATAAATAATGATAAGATCCTTTCATAACTTCTTACTCTGATTCACCAAGTGGATAAGGACATGGGGCATGACAAACCCATAGTCCTTATGGTGAATAAGAAAAGAAAGAACATAGTAAAGGGCCCCAAGACTCATAAAAAGTCAAGAAATCCTGAGCACCATCCTTCCAAGAAGAGGAATATCTAGAGGTAGGGAAAGGAAAATAAGGAAGTGTGTTTTTAATGTGTAAAGAAGGAACACTATAAGAGGAACTACACCAAGAAGAAAGGGGAATCTAAAGTTGTGTTCATTATCGAGTGTAATCATTCAATATTTTCACATTAGTCAATAGATACCTCTTTTGGTGATCACATTTGTATCCAAATGAAGGAATTGAGTACATTCCAAAACATTTCTAGAGTAGAGTTATATTTGTGAGATTCCAATGGTGTGAGTTTGGATGCTCTAGACATTAGTGACTACCACCTTTCACTGTCAACATGAATGATATTGTTTTTAAGAGATTGTTATTATGCACCAACAGTTACCAAGAACATAATTTATGTATCATCCCTAGATTCAAATGGTTTTTTTCACATTTTCAAATAAAAATTTGTTATTTTATAGAGAAACCATATTTTATGGTATGGAACATTTAAATAATTATCTTTATGTATTAAATTCTGAAAACCAGTTATTGGAAATAGATAAGGAATCATGTTCACATGTCTCACATAACACCCTACTATGAAATCACCATCTTGGTCATGTAAACGGTAAGTGTTAGAAAAATATCTATCAAGACAACTACTTAGAATATTTTGATATAAAACCACTTGAAAGATGACATGCTTTTTTACAAGGCACGATAAACTAGCAACCATTCAGTGGTCAGGGTGAATGGGATACAAATATTTTAGAATTTTCAAAAAACTAATATGTGTGGACTATTTCTAGTAGAATATATATGTGGTTATTATTACTTCATAACTTTTACTAAATACTTGAGAAGATATTGATCTTTCTACTTGATGAGGTTTAAGTTAGTGTCCCTTTGGAAATTCAAGGAATTCAATAATTAAGTGAAGAATTTACATGGAAAGAAGATAAAGAAGATTAGATTAGATTGAGGTGGTGAATTTCTCAACCAAGAGTTCATATAATTTCTACAGGAGTTTGGTATTCTATCACAACTCACTCCACCTTACACACCATAGTGTAATGGTGTTAGTTAAAGGAACAATCAGACCTTATTAGACATGGTAATGTCAATAATGAGTTGTGTATATATTCTACTATCCTTTTGGGGATATGTATTACAAAATAAATCATACACACTAAACTGAGTACCAAATAAAAAATAAAATGGAATTCCCTTTGAGTTATAGAGTGAAAAGAAACCTATTTTGTCACTTACACATGTATGGGATTGTGAGAGGTTTGTTAAGGCCTTCTCAAGAAACCAACTAAAAACTCTGGGCACAAAGTGTATCTTTATAGGGAAACCTAATGGAGAAAATGGGTACTACCTATACAACCCTTCAGACAAGAAAGTGATTGTCCCTCAAAAAGTCAAATTTCTTAAGTGGGAGTACATCCTCAAAAAGTATATTGGGAGAAAGATTAAATTCAATTAATTTGATTCTCAAGATACATAAGAGTTGGTATAGGAATAGATTCAATAGACCCCCATGGAATAAGTTGTTCCTAAAACATACGTAATGAATAAGATCACTAGAGAGGTAATATAAATTGAGATATATGGTTTTCTCTTCACCATATATGGTGACTCATTATTGGCTAACAATGATAAACCTATTTCCAACAAAGAGGTATTAGAGATATCAAAAGAGGTAAGATGTCAAGAATCCATGAATTTTGAAATGGATGTAATGATTTATAACTATGTTTTGGTTCTGGATGATGCTCTAATTGATATAAATCCCATAGAGTGAAAATGGGTATTCAAGAGAAAATAGGGCATGGAAGGAAATGTAAATACCTATAAATAAATGCTAGTGGATAATGGGTTTAAAAACATATATTAATTGACTACGTTGAATCCTTTTCACCAGTTTCCATGTTTAAATCAATCATAATTTTACTTTTTATAGAATCTTACTATTACTATGAAATTTGGTAGATGGATGTCAAAACAACTTTCATTAATGGGAACCTTTAGGAAGATTTCAATATGACACAACTAGAAGGGTTTGTGACTCAAGGTGATTCCAAAAATATTTTCAATTTTTAGAGATACATTTTTGGTTTGAATAAGGAATCTAGGTCATAGAACATTCAATTTTTTGAATCTAAAAAATAATTTAGTTTCATTAAGACGGAATGTAGGCAATGTGTTTACAAGAGGTTTAGTGGGAATGAAGTCCTTATCCTAGTAGTATATTTTGATGAAATATTGATTATTGGAAATGACATAACAATTTTACAATATTTTATGGAACGATTAAACAAGTGTTTATCCATGAAGGACTTAGGTGAAGAATCATATACTCTAGGGATCAAGATCATTCATGATAGATCCAAGAGACTACTTAGAATAAATCCAAATACATTCAATGACCAGATAATAAATTTATTTATTGTGGAATAATCAAAGTGGGGATTTTTTCTAGTGTCACATGGTATATATCTTTCTATGAAAACACATCCTCAGAAAAAATAATAGAAAGAGATAATCAGTAAGATCCCATATGATTCAATGATATGAACTATAATGTATTCCATGTTATGTAATAGACTTGATGTTTCATATTCATTAATCATGATAGGAAGATATGAAGAAGATCCAGGATAATATCATTGGTTTGCTGTTGAGGATATCCTTAAGTATCTAAGAAGGACTATCAATATATTCCTTTTGTATGGAGGATATGAGGAGATGTTCATTAAGGGTTACACTGGTTCTAGTTTTCAAACATATTAAAATGATCTATATTTATACACCGGATATGTTTTCTATATCAACAGAGGAGATGTGAGATGGAATAATTCAAAGCAGCATGTTGTTGCTAATTCTACAATGAATTCTGAGTATATAGAATCTTTTAATGTAGCCCAAGGAATCTATTTAGTTAAGAAACCTTTTCCAGGAGCTCAATGTGGTAGAAATATATAAATATCTTATTATAGTGTATTGTGATAGCACTACAGTGGTGTCTCTTTCAAAAAATTCAAGGTCACACAAATGAATAAATCACATACTTTGGAACTATCACCTCTTGAGATATTTTTCTTAGATGGGTGAAGTTGTAGTATGTAAATATCCTATAGAATAAAACGTGGTGGATACCTAGAATAATGTTCTGTCTCACTATAGTCATGAGTATCATGTGATATCTAGTAGACTTAAGGTTGTTAACATTTGGCTCTAGTGAAAGTGGAATTATGTTAAAGTTTGTATGATAGAAATAATTTTTTTACTTTATGATAACTTTTATTGATTATTTTTAATATTGATAAACTCTTTATCACTTGATTATTGTTCTTTTTTATAACATAATATGTGATAATGTCCTAAGTGTAGTTGTAGAATTGAAAGGTCATAGAATTTACTTTACATGATGAAAACCAAAGAGTGTCATGAAAGTATTCGTAAATATATGTTATATATCCAAATGAAATCCTTTTAGGGATAGAAATGATACAATTTATAAGAGGTGGGGACGCATAGGAATTTGATAAACCATCTCATTCTAATTACTCTTGGTAATATCCAGTAAAGAATATTATAATAATGAGACCAAATAGTAGGAAATCAACATTTATATGTTTTATTGGATGTTCCTATATTCATACATGTGTATTGATCCTTATATTTTAATACTATTATTAATGATTATTATAAGTAAGGTGCTTTGATGTATTGATGAAAACCGTGATGAAATATGTTCATGGAGAGGTTGGATACATTTGGTGCCTCACATGTAATATTTCATTAATGAATAATGTGGTAAAGGATTTGACCCTTTTATTATTTAACAGAAGCTGATACCTTAGTCCCTTTCATGGAAGTGATATGGCCAAAATAAATCCATGTCCATGGTGTTCTATAGGAAAATTTGATTTTCAAAAAGTCAAATAAAGATACATCAAGCATATAGGTTTATGGAACCAACAGGAAACCTTCTTGATTAGAGGTGTCATGATAAATGGATTATATTACATAGTAAGCATCTGTATGAGTAATTATGTCATTGTATAGTTAAATTATTTCTCTATGGGTTCCATGGTGTTTTTCTAGATTCTAACCTTTGACTTTAGGTTATTTCTATAAATTTCACTAGGAAAGAGTCCTAAAGGGTCACACACTAAGTATATCAAGAATCCCAGTTAAATAATATATTATTATTTATTATTTAAAAAAGTTGAATAAATATTATTCCTTCATGTGGTTTAATAATTATTTGTGTTTTATTGATCTCATATATTTATTCACCGGTTATTCAAGAGAGTACTATATGAACATAATATTTAATAAATGTTGAATTTCTATTTAGTTAATTTAATATTTATTTATTTATTGGTAAATAATGAAGTGATATTTATTTATTAAAAAAATATTCATTATTCAGGGCCCATGAAAATTTTGGATTAATGGAAGAATAAGATTAATGGTACGATGATAAATATATTTAATATTATTTGAAGAAATATTATTTAATTTAATTTGAGAGTTTATTATTTATAAATAAATAATAATATTATTATTATTATATACATGGGGTTCTTTAGGAATTACAAAAATAATAAATGGAACATTTGAAATTATTATTTTCTTGCCCTAGTAGTATATAAGACCAATTTTATTATTTTATTATGAGAGCCAATTTATTTTGTGTTGTGCACAATGACATTTGAAGAGAATATTCCCAATCCTTAGAGTGATACCTCTCCCAGAATGCTCTAAAAAATGGAGAGTGGTATTCCTCCACCGTCCACTCTCAAGTATAGAGAGAGATCAAATAGAATTTTTCCTTTAACCAGTTCTCAGGGAGATCAAAGGTGAATGATGCAAGCATGAAAATCTATGGTTTTAGTGCCCATATATTCCTACGGTGACATTTAGAGTTTCATGAAACATATTTGGATCACCACTGGATGGAATATATTATTTATTAATATAAATAAATTATGGTATGATGTACCGACATTGTTATATCCATCAGTGAAGAAGGAATTTCTAATATGTTAATTCTTTAATTACTTAAATTAAATATTAATGATATGTGATAATCTTATGCTTTGGTTCTAGAATTTACCAATTTTTTATATTCTTTGATTCAATTTTTTTGATCAAAACATTTATTTTCATGTAAATTATCTATTAATGATTAATCTTTACAAGAATAAAAGTTGGTCCTGACCCATCTAATGCTTCCACTGTTCCCGAAACCTTTAATATGAATCTAAATTCCTTCAATGAGTTTCAAGGATGCTGAGAATTTTATTTTTTAATGTTTTATATTTTATTCCTAATGTAAAATGAGTATCATTTATATAAATTGTTCTCCAAGTATACTAAACAGATAAGACCTTTGGGATTAGAACCCTTGTTTTTATACCAATTTAATAAATTAGACACCGACTTTGAGTTACTAGAGTTAGTGTTATTATAGTTTCTATTAGAATATTTTTTTATAGAAACATTTGGAACTCTATGTAAGAAAATACAGTCTAGTTAACATAAAAATATGATAGGATTTGAGGATAATAATAGAATAAAATACTGAATATTTTTTAATATATTATATTTTTTTTCTAAGAAATACATCATTGTAGGGATACTTAAAGTGAATTTGGTTCTAGAAGAGGTGTACCTAGGGCTAATAACTCTAAAATGGTGCATTGTGATTTAACTTGATTTTCATATGGTGCAGGACAATGGGTCTTACTGTGAACTTGGATTGAAACTCTCATGGTATATGTTTAGGATAATTTATATTTTCTTTACAAACCATAATGAAGGATTTGAAAATATTTTTATGATTTAAAAACATTCCCAATGAAACTGTGTTTATGACTTGAAGATAAAACATTTATAAAAATTAAATTCATGCTAACTATTACACAAGATTCAAGATTATATATTATTATGCATATTTTCAAATATTCCCTCATTTATAAATGGATAGTAAAAGAAATAATAGTATCAACACCAGTGGTCAATATAATAATTTCCCTACTAAGAAATCCAATATAGATGGAATTATAACATAGATGTTTATGGCTATACTAGGGAAGCTTAATCAGGTTATGATAAATATACTTTCCAAAATAGAGAACCCTATTGTTCCATAGTGTGATTATTCTATGTTATATTTCTTCATGCAATATAATCCCCAATTATTAATTATAACTGAGAAATGGATTAAGTCCCTTGAAATTATATTTCTTTCCTTGGCATGTCATGAAAAGGAAAAGGTTATACTGGAAATATACAATATAAAAGGTTATTTTGATCAATGGTGACCATTGATTTAGAATACTATGGAGAAATAGGAAATATAACACATGTAATGGAGAGATTTCAAAGAAAGATTATTCAAAAAAACATTTACCTTGTAGGAAGTGGAATGAAATGAAGCGGAAGTTTATTTTCTTAAAGATAAATGAGGAAGAAAGTGTTATAGAGTATGAGGCTACCTTTTCAAGACTATACATGTATTATAATGATTATATACACAATAATTAATGTAATATTTTCCATTTCTTTTAATGGATTAAGACAAGTCATTGAAGGGCACTGGTTTATTAAAAAATTTCGTCATATGATGAAATAGTTTAATACACCATCAAAATATAGAAGTAATTATTAAGATTCTATATATTTAAGGGGAATCATGAGAATAAGATGTAGTTTGAAAACAAAGAAAATAGGAATGCATCAAAGAAGAATAATAAAATCAATCAATTTACATCATGCGAAAACTATATGATGAAACATCCTAGAAATTTTTTGAAGGGCATGGGAGTTTTTTACAGGTGGGTGATAAGGGTTATATAGATAATAAATTCTAGGGGAAGGAAAAAAATCAATGATGTATAGTGCTTCAACTGTAGAGAAATGGGACCTTATTCACACCAATTCCCCATGTGTTAAGTAAACATATTGTATAAGAGGTCGAGGGGGAAGGCAAGGCTTATGAAATCACTATAGAAAAAATGTAAGTTCCCAATGATGTGGGGGAAGGTACTTTAACCATATCCTAAAATTTATCTAATTTTTTATTTGATTACCGATTTTCACACTCATTTATATCTTCCATGTTTTCCAAGAAAATTAGATTTTTCCCTAGATTCTTAAGAAGTGACTTTTCAGTAGAAAATCTTAGTTGAAATATCATTGCAACAAGGATGTGTCAAGCAATTAACATTAGGACACAAAACATGCTCTATTTTCTAACTTTATTATCATAGCTATGTTTTGTTTCAATATAATCATTAGTATAGATAATATTTTAAAATATGATGAAAATATTTGTTTCAAGGAGAAGGAAATTATGATTCATGATGAAGATGTGGAATTACTAATCTTTAGAGTGGAGACCTCATCATCTGAATCATGTCTTGATCCACCACCATTTGCTCTTCTGAATGAGATTCTTGTGGAAGATGAGAAAACACAATCTATGGATGGAAAATTTAATTTTGAAATTGAGTATGTATTTATTATATAACAATACATTAAAGTATTTCCTATGTAATTACCTAGATATCCACTACATCATGAAAAAATGTTCTCCGTTGATTTTATCCCTGATGCAAGACCATTATCAATGAATCACTATAAAATGGTCATTGTGGAGTTAGTGGAGTTGAAGAAACTACTAGAGTATTGTTGTGATATGGGATTTATTCACCCTAGTGTATCACCATGGGGATCCCTTATTCTCTTCATTAATAAGAAAGATGGATCTATGAAGCTATGCATTGATTATAGAGAAATCAATACTATTATGATAATGAAAAAGTATCCTATGACTCACATTGATGGATTATTTGATCAACATCATGGAGCTCAATATTTTCCAAAAAATTACTTTCTTTTTGGGTATCATAAATTGTGAATAAATATTGATTATATTCTAATGGAAACATTTCAAATTAGGTACGAGAATTTTGAATTTATAGTAAGACCATTCGAATTGAATAACACACCGTCAATTTTTATGGATCTAATGAATATATTATTCAAGTAATATCATGATAATTACGTTTTGGTGTTCATTTATGATATAATTATGTATTCTAAGAGCTATGAGGACACTAAGAATCTCTTTCAAATCATTCTTAAGACTTTTATAACAAAAGAGTCACATGGGAAATTTAGAAAGTGTGAATTCTAGCTTCAAAAAGTTTCTTTTCTTACCCATATTGTCTCTAAGGATGTAATAATAGTTGATATCATTAGAAAAAGGGGAGTAAAATAATTTCCCACACCAATGAACATAACTGAGGTATATAGTTTCATTGGTTTTGCAGGTTACTATCAACGATTCATTTAAGAGTTTTTCTGATTTTCTAACTCTTTAACCAAGCTTTCACATAAATTGGTTAAGTTCATATTAACAAAGGAATGTATATAATGTCTTGTAGAACTGAAGAGAGGTTTGGTTAATGATCCTATTTTAACATTACCGTAAGGAAAGGACGGATTTTTTATATATAATGGTAGATCGAAGAAGTCACTTGGTTGTATCCTTATGAAAACTGATAAAGTTATTGCATATGTGTCAAGGAAGTTAAAGACTCATGATGAGAACTACATAACCCCAAATTTTGAGTTAGAAGCCATAATATTTTATTTGAAGGAATAGAGACATTATCTCAATGGTGAATAATGGGATATATACATAGACCAAAAGAGCCTAAAATACATATTATCTCAAAAATAGCTCAATATGAGCTAATGGTGATGGCTCAAGATACTCAGTGATTATGATTTCTAAAAACACAACCACTCAGAGAAGGAAAATAAGTTCATGGATACACTAAGTTGGAAATATCATGGACTTATCACCCAAATGAGGATTGAATGGGATCCTATGTTCATGGATCTTGTAAATATTTATAGAGGAAATATTAAGTAAGGGGAGACATCACTCATTTTTTAAATGATTGTGAAACCATATATATTGTAAAATATAAAAAATTCACAATCTGATGACGATAATTTTCAAAAGAAAATTAAAATCATGAATGATGAGAAATTGGAATAATATTTTTATAAAGATATAATTATGAAATTTAGAAAGTGACTATGTGTTCCGTCTATACATGTACTAAAAATGAAATTTCTGGATGATGATCATAGCCTGAATTTATATATACACTCCTAGTATCACATAGTTGTAGAGGGATTTGAGGGGAAGAACTTTGTGGGATAACATGAAGTAGGAAATTACCGATTATGTATCAAGATTCTTGGTTTATCAATAGGTGAAGGTGAAACAACAATATCCTAGAAGAGCCTTGTAACCTCTTTCTATTCCTATTTGAAAATGGGATGACATTATTATGTAATTTATCAAATTAATACTAAATACTCCTAGAAATAATGTTGCAATATGGGTTATTTGGGATCACTTAACCAAATGTTCACATTTCTTAGCCATGAGAGAATATTTACCACTTGAGTTCCTCAAAGCCTCTATATTATTGAATTTTTAATACCTCATGGAGCACATTTTTAGTTGTTTCTCATCGTGATACCTGATTTACATCAAAATTATGGAAGTGTCTTTAGAAGGATCCTAATACCGATATTCATTTGAGAACCCCCTACTATTTTCATAATGATTAATATACTGAAATAACTATTCAAGAATTTTAATACATGTTGAGTTTGTGATCAATTAAATTTAAAAATATTTGGTATCATTATTTACCTTTGGTAATGTTTTCCTTTAATAATATTTTCCATTCATGTGTTCAAATGGTGTTGTATGATGAATTATATGGGAAGATATTTCCTACTCAAACTTTTTGGGATTAAGTTAGTGAAAGAAAACTTATAGGACCAGAACTTATTAAGGAGAAAATGAAAAACATGAATACTATTCTAGCTCATATTAAAGAATCACAATGTAGGTAAAAAATCTATATGGATGGCCAATGTAAAGATTTGTGATTTCAAGTAGAATATCAAATTTTAATGAAAGTATCACTATGGAATGGTGTTATAGGATTTGATAAGAATTGGAAAATGACCCCTAATTATATCGAACCCTTTTAAATTTTAGAAATGATTGGAGCTATGGATTACTGATTTGAAATACTACTAAGTCTCTCTAAACTACTTGATATGTTCAATATATCATTATTAAGGAAGTCCATGTAAGAAAATAAGAATGATCTCACCTATAGTAAAATATAAGAACAACCTGATATATCTTAATATGAAGATCATATACATATTATGGACACTAGAGAACAACTTTAGAGGAATGATATGACTCGACAGGTAAATGTACTTTGAGTAAATCATAACATAAAAGATTTGATGTGAGAACCTGAATAAATTATTATTAAGGAATACCCAAATATGTTCACATTGTGAAACTTTGGAAATTTCAAGAATGAAATTTTTTAATGGGGGGAAGAATGTAACACCCCAAGATTTTTTGATATATTTCTTTTTAAATAAATTTAATCTCTTCTATATCTTGTGAGACATGAAACACCAAGTCTAAATGAATTATAATATAGTAAACCATTATAACCTAACCATTAAATATGTATGTGTGATTAGGAATAAATAAATTATTAAAATTATATTGTTTACACATGTATAAATAAAACATTTTTATCAATTGATTAGAAATTAATATATCAATCATTTGAAGGTAAGATAAATGTTTTTTCTTAAATACTATTTTTATGAGTACAATGTATTTTAATCTTAATAAACTAAATTAATCAATATTGGTGATTGATTTTAATGAAATTTTTATATATTCTTTAGTCAGTTAAATTTTCTATCATTCATCAAATATTTTTTCTAGGCATGGGATCAAAATAAATCTAGTTTTATGTTTAAAAACTATATTTTTTCTAAAAAGAGTTTTTATCATGTTTTGTGAACTTATTTTAAAAGTAATTTAAAAAATCTTAGAAAATTTATTTGAAAAAATAAACTTAATTTTTAAAATCATAATGTCAAAACATTCATATATTTTTTTGATAATTTTCTAAAAGATTAATTTTCTAATAGATAGAAAAAAATATTGATTTTATTTAAAACTACATTTTCGTTTGAAGAATTTTAAATGTTAAATTTTTTAATTTTTTTTAAAAGTAAAATTATTTCAATTGTATTATTATTAGTCCAATTTATTTAATTGGAATCAATTTTATATTGAGATTTTATACAAAAAATAGTTTATAGTTAAGAAAACTTTTCCTTTGGAAAACCATTTTTTCACGTGTTTTCTAGTTTAATTTTACACCTATATGAGTTGAATTTCATAAAATGGATTCTATATTTGAAACCATAATAATTAATATTATGTAATAAGTTTAACTTATATTTTTTTCTAATGAATAGTTAGGACTGTAAAAATTAACTACATCGGTTATGGTAAAAATGGGTTTACCGAGGGGGGGGGGGGTTAAAGCTAAATATAAGGATAAGTTTTACAATTATACTTGGAAAAAACATTTCTTATGGAAATATTTAATCATTATACTATCATAACTTCTAATATATTTTCATTTGTAAGAATTGTTTTTTGGGAATGACTTTATCATTTTGTATTCCTTTGGGAAATTTCTAAGTAGTTTCTAAGAAGGTCCCCTCCCCCACTTATAAAAGGGCACCTCCTACCCTCACTTCTACACACCTATAAAACCATATATATTGAAAAAAACCTACCAAAATATCTCCCAAAAATCCTTATCCACATTCTAGAGGTTTTTTGTCTTCCCAAAATACCAACTCTAGGGTCCTTAATAATATATCCAAATGAGGTTCTTCCAAGAGAAGGTAATTGTTTTCACTAATCTCTTAATTTTTTACATATTATTTTACAACCTTAAATTATGTATTAACACTTAAAATATAATAAAATACATGTATAAAATATAACTAGATTTTGTTATTTATATGGAATAATATATATCCATCTCATTATTCATTAAATGTGAAACAAATCCATCACTCGTGTGTACGGTGAGCTACCACCTTACGAACTGATGTAATTTTTTTTCCATCACCAAATCACTTGGATAGTCATAGTTATGGGAATAATGAATATATAAGTTACACATGACATGATATAAATTCTTTAAAATGAATATTTTATCCACTTCCTTACCCTTTCACGCATTAAGGGAATGATTTCGTCTCTCTTGCGTACATACGACCTACTATCTCCACGAAGTGATGTGATTAATTTTATATTTACAACATTCAATAATGGTTCTAAAATGGTATAAAATGAATTAATTCGGTATTTATAAAATTAAAATTAGTATGTAGATTATTTATCTGTATCCAATGCATAATAACTAAAACTTCCATGACAAAACTTTCCTGAGAAAATGAAGTAGTTAACACCTGAAACAATGGAAACAATGAAATATTATTAACTAACAGTTGGTAATATGCCATAAAATGATCATGTATGATATTATAAACATGAATATAGTTATTTTATAAATTAATAACACACTTAAAACCATTATAAATTTGGTTAAATAATTCTCAACTAAAGGGAATCATGAGGTAAGTGATTTTGTCTCAATTTCTATTCCATTGGGTCATATTTATTATTTTTCTACAATTAACTTTTATAAGTTGTATATACTGTTACTTTGATTTTCTTGACATGAATAAATATTTATTAATGATGATTAATGCTTCAATTCAAGTCTGTTGTTTTAATGGATTACAATTTAAAAGTTACCAAAGAGGTTATAATCTATTTTACAATCTCACTTTCTTTTGGGATTGCTTTTATTTTCATTGATGTAATCTTATCATTTATCCTTAATAGGCTCCAATAATTATTATATGCAATGAATATTTAAGTGTTTTATAAATTTTCTTCCAAAGTTTCATATTTTTTGTACCTGGATTAAGAAAAGAAAATTTTAAAATAAAAAATACTTTTATCTCTATTTTAGTTGGATATATTTTTATTCCATGTCCATGTTTTTCAAAATTATTTTTAAAATCCCTTTTATTTACTCAAATGATTTATTAAGTAAATTTAAATTTATCTATGACTTTTTAAAAAGGTTTCAAAGGAATATTTCTGATGTTTTATAAATGGGACATTTTTGACTTTCTTTACAAAAAGTCAAAATGATTGTTTTTTAGCATGTACAATGATAATAGACTTCCCCACCACCGTAACCATTTTATGAAAGTAATATTCCTCTAAAATGGTTCTAATTTTTTAAAAATTCATTTCTTTTATGAAATATTATTTTAATATTTCACTTTTATTTTCTCTTTTCTTCGAAAGGACTTGATTTTTTTATAAAACCTATATTGCTGATGAACAGATGGTTATAACTTATCTCTTATTAATTTTGTGGTAATTATCTTGTAACATACACTTTATTGTGATCATTATATATTACATTTAACTTAAATATCAATATTTTTTATCATGGATATGCTTATTTCTTAAATCATGTAACATTTATTTTTATGGTTCTTTAATTGAAATTTATTTGACATAATGGGGAGATATTAATATTTCATATTATTTATTCAATATAGATATTTATTGATAAGGCATATTGTTCATGAATTAAACTGGTCATTTGATATATGAGGAATGCATTGGACATATAGTTATGTGTGGGTCGTGAAATTATATATCTCCATAATGAATCGATAGGTCTCATGAGATGAATCAATTATATGAATTAAATGGGGTTTTAATCATAATTTTAAATTATCTTATCAAAAGATCTTGATGGTATATATAATATGGTTTCTGAGATCATGATATCCTATATTATGAATTTCATCCAATGATAATTCAGTTATTATTACCCATGATATTATTGGATCGATATTATCAATGGATTCAATTCATGATCATGTTATTGATTAAATGACCTAAATTTTTAGTTATTTATCTTTTCATATTGATTATTCCTTATTTAATCATGATATCTACCACTGTACATAACACTTATTGAGAATTTGATCTCACCCATATTTTTTTCCTTTCTGTAGGACATGAATATAACTTATTTGAATGAGTTTCAAGGATGCCAGTTATTTTCTTTTCTTATATTTTATATTCTATTCTCAATGTAAAATGGGTATCAGGTATGTATCTGGTTCCCCGAGACTACTAAACTAATTGGTCATTCAGGATTAAAAGCCTTGTATCAATGAAAATGTAATAAATTAGACATAGACTCCAGGTTTTTGGAGTTAGGGTTATTACAGTTGTAGAGTATTAGGATACCTTAAAAAGACTATCTAGGTATGCTACAAATTATATACATAATTAAGAAAGCAATATTAACAATTTCATTGAAGTTATTAGGCCATGCCTATAAAGGTAACTCATTTCTCAAACTCTTTCATCATATAATTGTATAGTTACACCTTCCATAAAAAAAGATAATGAATTTTCTACATCCAATATCTTCGATAGAAATCAAGATAAGAAGATTCCAAATGATCACTAATAAAAAGGGAATGTGTGAATGAAGAATAAGGGAACACAACAATTTATATCATTTGCAAATTATGGAAATAAACATCTTACAAAATTCATTATGGGGATGGGAGTTTATTATATGTATGGATATAGGGGTCATTGGCTAATTAATTCATGTGGAAGAACAAAACCACTATTATCTAGTTATCAAATTATAGATAAATGGGTAATTATTCGCACCAATGTGTCAAGCATCAAGAGATCCTACCATAAAATAGTTTGAGGAGAAAAGGGAAATCTTATATTATCACAATAGATGAGTTTTATGTTCCTAATGTTGTGGTGTATTTTAATTTAATCATATCCACAAATTTATTTAATTCTTTATTTGATTGCTGACTTACACACTCTTTTATATCTATATTTTTTTCTAAGAAAATTCAAAATTTCCCAAGCACCTTAAGAAGGGAGTTGTCAGTTGTGTCTCTAAGTGGAAAATATGTCACAAGAAGGATTCATAATTCAATTTCCATTATGAACAAATACCTTATTTATATATTTGATTATTATACCTGTGGTTGAGTTTTATATAATTATTGATATGTACTAGATTTCAAAACAAAATAAAAAAATATTCATAAGAGAATAAAATTATGATTCATGATGAATATATATAATTACTTATCATTAGAGGGGAGACTTTATCATTTGATTCATATCTAGATCCCCCTCTATTAGCTCTTATGAATGAGATTCTTGGGGAAGAAGTGAAAACACGATCTATATATGGGAAAGTTTATTTTCAAATTGAAGATATATCTATTATACATGAATATGTTGATGTTCTTCCAAATGAATTACTTGGACATCCATTTTAGTGTGAAGTTTAATTTTCAATTGATTTAATCCCTAATATGATACCTATGTCAATGGATCCTTATAGAATGGTCATTGTGGAATTACTGTAACTAAATAAACAACTACATGAGTATTTTGATAAAGGATATATATTCCATAGTGTTTCACCTTGGGGATCCCCTGTAATTTATTTAAGAATAAAGATAAATCTATGAGGTTGAACATTTATTATAGGTAAAAAATGATATTACTATAAAAAACAAGTATCCACTACCTTACATTGATGAAAAATTTGGTCAACTTCAAGAATCTTAATATTTATCAAAGATTTAACTCCATTCTGGGTATCATCAATTGTGAGTAAAGAATGAATATTTTCTATAGAAAACATTTTGTTTGAGGTATGAGTATATTTATTTTACAATAATGTCATTTGGATTGACTAATGCCCCCTATGATTTTATATATCTAAGGAATAGAGTATTCAAGGAATATATTGATAATTTTTTTTTGCAGTATTTATTGATGATATCTTGTTCAACCCTGAAATCTATGGGGACCATAAGAATTAACTATAGATCATTCTAGGGGCTCTTAGAGGAAAAAAGTTATATGGTAAATTTAGAAAGTGTGAATTTTGGCTTTAGAAAGTTTCTTTTCAGGGACATATAGACTCCAAGGTTGGAATCTCGGTTGATTATTCAATGATAAAGGTAGTCAAATAATGTCCAACACTAATGATCATAATCGAGGTAGATAGATTCTATAATGACCCACCCATTACCATTGGATTGGGAATACAAAAAATCATTTCCATGCCTTAAGAGACATCCACAAGGTGCCAAAGATTGGTAAAAAATGGGGATGGGTTTCAAATACAAGTTGGGATGATTTACCCTTTAAGAAATAAACCACTAACCAAACAACCATAGCCATGGAACCACTGTATGATTAATGATAAAAAACAAGACCACTTAACCATCATATTTATAACAAAACCATACCAAAGTGTACTACAGTGAAAGATAAATCAACTATCAATGTAAATAGTGTAAAGACAACTAAAGATCCCAATATGACCACAAGACTCTATGATCTACAAGCTCCATGCTCCACAAGCTCTATACTTCACAAGATCCATACACCAACATCTACGAACAACCGAAGTATCATGAGGTAATGTTAAATAAGTTTGATATTTTACCTTTAACTATGTCCAAGAATATTGCATCTACAAAAGCACCAAAGTTTCAAAATAGGGGTGAGTATAAAACTCAGTAGGATTTCCCCCAATAACTTCCCTACTCAATCCACTAGGGTAGAAAGGTTAGAAACATTTATATAAAATAGTTTATATAAAACAATTTCTCAAAATAGTTTATAACTAAATATAAAAATGTTCCAAAACCATTTATAACCAAAATTACACAAGTTCTATTTTTACCAATTTTCCCGAAATTCACATTTCTAGGAAAAAAACTAAACCAGGCTTAAAACCCTTTCTCAATATTATTTTGGAATAACCATTCCATGGTTCCCAATACACCCACACATGCATGCTTGTTTGAAAGTTCCATATTCGTGAGAGATCTCTCATACAATTACCTTGTGTCCCACTAACACACACCCCTAATCTAGTTCCATTCACCTTGTACCCAATAGTACACGACCCTTATTTATGGTCATGTAGAACATGAACCCTCACAACCCATATATGCCAAAATCCTTCCAAATAAACCAATTCAATCCATTTCAATAAAACTGTTCTTTTATTGAAACTGATTTAACAAACTTATTCGAATCAAACATTTCAATTCAATAAAACATCCCTTTTATTGAAATCATATTAATCAGGTCCATGTGTGACAATTCCAACACATCACCATTTTGAAATCTATACTTTAATATCAAGAAGAAAAGCACAATTTCAAGAACACCCAATTTTCTAGATTTACAAAATTCACCAAACCATCACTAAGGAGGGTTAAAAAAAATATTAAATAGAAAATTAATGATCAATTAATCACAAGGAAATCAATTTTAAAGCATTATAATCAGTTATAGTAAGTGGAGTCAACAGTGAAGCCACCTACCTCAACTGTTTTGATGAATACTGAAAACATATGAAAAACACTCAAGAATCCGGGTTAGAAATCCATGAAACCTCCTTCAACCTCTTCTCATATCAAAATCAAGACAAAATATCATAATATTTATCATCGAAAATCATAGATCTACCTATAATCGGTTTTGATCTAAGAAACCGAGAGGAGAGAAGAAGTATATCTAAATAGATTTAAGAAAACGTGGAAATAACGATGAATAACAACACTTATCGCAAGAATCGAGCTTGAAAATGCCAAGGGAGTCCCCCATATTGATTCCAAATCAATTAGTAGAGTTTATACTACCTTAAATAGAGAAAAATCCGGATTTAGGTATTCCTAGAAAAAAAAACATGGAGTTTGTGAAAAAATGATTGAGATTATATGTTTTTTATTCTAACTTTGACCCAGTGCACGATTAGTTTTCACGGTTAGACAAACGGTGTGCTAACCATACGTTAGATACTTCCTTAAGAAAACTCTAAAACAACCTTTTAATATGGTCACACTAACAGTGTACCCACCGTGGTGAAGCTACTACATCAAATTTCTCAACCCAAAACCAAAATGCATGGTTTCTCTAAGGCTACCACACAGTTTTGATAAACCATGCGTAACCCGTGTGCATCCCCTTTTCCACAAAAAATGTCTTGAACCAGATCTGGTCTCCACTATTACCGGCACCAAAATCGGCCCATTCCAGGGTCTGAAGGGTATTCCCTATCCCCACGGGCTTGCACAAGTACCCGGGTATCATAAAAATTCATTTCGGAACAATTCACCCGAGTTTGGATTCTTAAAATAACCAAAAACATCAATAATCCAAATTTGAAAAATTATTCCAAACAAGACTTAATAAAATTCAGAACTGAGTATATGGGTTTAAACAATACACAAGAGGTCCAAAGGTGTATAAAATTAGTTTAAAAACATCCCAAGAGACTCCACATGACAAGGGTTCATCACCCACGAGCCGTCTCCACAACACCACACCATTGAGAGAAACTAGCAACCTGAACCGCCATCGCCCAAGGCCATGCCTTTTCTTGTTTCAAACATAATCAAGTATACTTACCCAAAAAGGTGTAAGTAAGGTGTGAGACTAAACCCAATAGGATATCACCCAAGGATTCCAAGTGATAGGCATTATAAAATAAAAAGCTTGTGAGAGTTATAAACAGAAAATGGTAGCATTTATTTCTAAAAGTGGAACTTTGAAAAGAAAATAACTTTCAATGGGGATAACTTCAACGAATGAGTGAATTTGAATAAAACATGAAATATACTGGTTTTCACATCCCAAAATACCATAAGGTAAAGATAAATGTCAAAAATCCCATGATCACCAAGCATAAGAACACCCTTAGGTACTAGTTAGTTGTGAGCCCCAAGTACCTCGTACCTCAGTGAAAGTAACCATCATAAAATTCGTTCTCATGCACGATCCACTAGTAGGGATCATACCCATAACCTATTGGTCTCCAATAATCTCCATTGTAGTTTTGTTAGTGTTATCCATGTCATACTTGCTAAGTGAACCATGGTCAAAACCCCTCCGCTCACTAGCGTACTAGTACAGGTTAGCCCACCTAGTTACCTGGGTTTCCCATCTTCTGCTCAAATAGTTACCACATGCTACCAAGATCAATTTTCACATATAAATATCAGTTCTGTTCACACAAATTAAAAATAGTAGCTACACATTCTTTGTACCTTTTTATATAACTCAATAAACCACTTATAATTTCCATAAAACAATTTCAAGAAAAGTAATCAAATTTTGCAGATTAATTTCATCTAAAATCCCACATTTAAAACCAAATGGAGACCAATATTATATCAAACCAGAAATTTCAGCATCAAAACATTTTTATAAATCCAATCCATGAATTCTAAAACAACACCAAGAGGCACAACATGGGTTGCACATGTAAAACACCCATTTTCACACAAAATTGGCACTTAAAAATCAACCTCTTTAAAAATGCTACCCAAATCAATTTTCCCAATCAAAATAATGAAGGGGGAAGATAATTGAAACATAAATACATAAATCCAACTCATTCTACAATACCTACATACAGAATCACCTACCCAAAGAGACAAGTAACCACAAATCCCAGTGCGGAACTTCAACCGCACCTTCGCCGCACCGCAAGGGAGTAAGATTGAACCTAAAACCAGAGGACTCATCTAAGAAACTCAAAGATAAAACCCTAGGTACTAATACCTAGCTTCTGGACATTTTGGGATTCAATAAAAAAATAACAAACCCTAAGAAAAAGGGAGGAGGAAGTAAGGGAACCAACTTACTTGAGAAATATGGACGTTTTTTTGGAGCTGGAGAAGTTTGGCCCTAATTCTTGATGAATACTAGCTTCAAAGAGGGTAAAACTAAGATGGGGGTGAGTCTGGGTTCATTGGGAACATTTTAGAGGTGGAATCACCGACAAAGGATAAAAAATGAATATTTTATGAAAGCATTAAAAAAAATTTAAAACTGGAAATGGGATTTCGGGTTGGCCCAACACCTTATTTGATTACCCAAATCCAAGATGCTAATGATTTTTTAAGGGGCCCAAATTTCTTTGGTGGTTTTAATAGTTAAATGAAGGTCATTTTTGAAGTTTAATGGGTAAAAAAGGTTGAAAACTAAGGAGTTATTTAAAGAACCAAAATTTATTTTTAAAACTGGAAATGGGGTCTCGGGTTGGCCCAAATTTTGAAAACCCACCATTTCCTTCAAAAATGCATGGAATACCTCAAAAACAAAGTAATAATGTAAATTAAATGGAAAATACCTTTAAAATATGTCTTGTATGTGAAAATTATCCCCACCATGAAGGACTTTACACCGCGGAAAGTCAACCCAATGCTTGATCGGAAAATAGGTTCGGGTACTCTTCCTCAACCCATGACTTTCGCTCCCATGTCTCATGTGTATTATTACCATGCTGCCATAGAACCTAGAATAATGGAATAGAATTTACTCTAAGTATCTTCTCTTGGGAGTCCACTATTTTCACCGGCCTCTCAACAACAGACAAGTCAGGCTCTATCTCTAGTTCTTCCCAACTCAACACGTGGGACGGATCCGGGTTGTATTTATTCAACTGAGAGACGTGGAAGAAATCATGGTTGGACGTCAACTGAGAAGGTAAGGCCAACCTGTATGCCACCTTTCCAATATACTCGGTGATCTCAAAGGGACCTACATACCACGACATCAGCTTACCTTGCTTCCCCAATCTACAATGGCCCAGATGAGGGGCCACTTTCAAGAATACCCTATCACCCACAGAAAACTCTAGGTCTCGACGCCTCTGGTCAGCAAAAGATTTATGACGACTCTGAGCTGTCCATAAGCCCTTCCAGATCAACTTGACCTTCTCAGAAGTCTCCGGCACAAGGCTTGGCCCCAACAGTGAAGTCTCTCTTACCTCAGCCCCACATAGGGGGGACCGACATTGTCGACCATAGAGTGCCTCAAAAGTGGCCATTTGAATCGAGGATTGGTAACTATTATTATAAGAAAACTCGACCAATCCCAAATGTCTATCCCATGCACCTCAAAAATCCAACACACATGCACGAATAATTTCCTCCAGAATCTGATTCACCCGCTCTGTCTGGCCATCCATCTGAAGATGGCATGTCGTGCTCATCTTAATCTGTGACCCCAAAGACTTATGGAGAACTCCCCAAAACCGAGATGTAAAGTGGGGGTCCCTATCAGAAACAAATGCTGACGGCACACCACGAAGTCTGACCACTTCCTGAACATACAAACGGCCTAGCTCCTACACCTTTGTTGTATCTTTTATCGGAATGAAGTGGGATGATTTGGTCAGACGATCAGTCACCACCCAAATGGAATTATTACCCCGAGGAGTACGAGGTAAGCCAACAATGAAGTCCATGGCGACCTTTTTCAACTTCCCGGTAGGAATGGGTAGTGGTTGGAGAAAACCAGAAGGCCTTTGGTTCTCTGCTTTCACCTACTGGCATGTGTAGCATATTGAAACAAAGTCCGCTATGTCCCATATCATACTAGGCCACCAAAACTACCGATGGATATCATAATACATCTTAGTGGCACCCGGATGGACAGCCCACTGAGACTGGTGGCTATCCTGCATCACCACCTTCCGCAGAGATAATGGTACTACTGAACGGCCCTTGAAGCACAATATGCCCTCAGGAGATGGAGACCAATTAGAAGGAGTCTCCCCACCATGAAGAAACTGCATAGATCGCTGAAATAGCTCATCACTGGGATGTTCCTGCTGAATCAACTCCAACAGAGAAGGACTCAACTAGAAGCTCTCCAAGAATGTCCCTCCACTATGTTCCCTGGTCTCCACATGCATCTTAGAAAAGAGCCCCATCAATGTCCACTCATCACTGGACTTCCTCAAAGCCTGCACTGAAACCCTTCTACTCAAGGTGTCGGCCACTATATTACCCTTTCCTGGGGTATAGACAATGTCAAAGTCAAAACCCTGCAAGTACTCGATCCAGCGACGCTGCCTTAAGTTGAGGTCCTTTTGTGAGAAGATATAATCCAATATTTTGTGATCAGAGTAGACCACAAACTTCTCCCCAAAGAGGTAGTGATGCCATGTCTTCAAAGCATGCATCACTGCTTCCAACTCCAAGTCATGTGTTGGGTAGTTCTTTTCGTGTTGTCGAAGTTTGAAAGAGCCATACGTGACCATGTGATCATCCTGCCAAAGCACGCACCCATGACCCATACCTGAAGTATCAAAATAAACAAAGTAGCCCTTCCTAGACTCTGGTAAAATCAGCACAGGTGCGGTGGTCAACCGCCGCTTCAACTCCTTGAAGCATGCCTGACACTGTGGGCTCCATTCAAACTACACCCCTTTCCGGGTGAGTATGGTCATGGAGGAAGAGAGCCGCGAGAAGTCCCGGACAAAGCACCTATAATAACCTTCCAGGCCAAGAAAACTCTGGATCTCAAACACATTTCTCGGTTTTTCCCACGACATAACTACCCTAATCTTCTCAGGATCCACTGAAACCCCATGTTATGAGATGACATGCCCCAGAAACTTCACTACCCTAATCTAGAATGAGCACTTCCAGAGTTTGGCATATAGGAAATGGTCCTGCAAGGTGCTAAAAATGACCCGCAGGTGTTTCTCATGCTCCTCCTCAGATTCGGAATAAACCAGGATTTCACCCACAAATACCACTACAAATGAGTCGAGATATTGGTTGAACACCCTATTCATGAGCTCCATGAAAACTGTCGGGGCATTCATCAATCCGAAAGGCATGACTAGATACTCAAAGTGACCATACCTCCTTCGGAAAGCCGTCTATGGAATGTCTGCTTCTCTTACCCTGAGATGGTGGTATCCCAAATGCAAGTCAATTTTGGAGAACCACTTTTCCCCCTTCAGTTGGTCAAACTATTCGTCAATCTGAGGCAAAGGGTATTTATTCTTGATGGTCACCTTATTCAATTTCTGATAATCGATGCAAAACCAGAGGGTTCCATCAGCCTACTTTGTGAATAAGACTGGGGCGGCCCAAGGAGAGACGCTCGGGCATTATGAATCCTTTTTATTCCAAATTTTCTAGCTATATCTTTAATTCCATTAATTTGGTGGGGGCCATGCGATATGAGGGAAGAGATATAGGCTGTGTTCCCGGCGCCAACTCAATCGATAACTCCACAACCCGCTCTGAGGGTAAGCTTGGGAAATCATCTAGGAAGACTTCTGGGAACTCATCCATTACATGAGGTAACCCACCCTGAGAGACACCACCACCATCCTACAGTGTGAGTGATGACAATTGATAAGAAAGATTCCCCAACTCAGGGAGTGGAGGTCCCACGCAACCTGACCAAGGATCCCATTCTCCATGAAATAACTGAGGACTCCCATCTGGTTCCATAAAGCTAACTTGATGCCGATAGCAGTCAATATGGACTTGGAAGTGCACCATCCAGTCCATGCCGAGGATCACATCAAACAGGTCCATATCAAGGACCAAGCAAAACCCACTCTATCTCAACTCCTGACATTGAGAGTCCAAACGACGGGAGCCTAAGACCCTGCTCCTTTTTCTTACCCAGCAGTGTTACTAAATCCATTGCAATAGATAAAATATCGGTTGGAAGGCTCAAAAAGTTCACAAGATGGGAAGATATAAAAGAAACTGAACCACTAGTACCAAACAAAACTGCATCTATAGAAGATGCAATCAGAATGGTACCTCGAATAGTCGAAGGTCTGGCATAAGATCCCACCGGTGCTTGATCCACAGCATGAAAAAGTCTGGTACCTACCTGAGAATGGCCACCCGCCTATGGATTTGCCCTAAATTGGATTTTCACAAAAGATAATCCAGTCCTACCACCATGACCACCGAACCGAGATCCCCCTGTCCTTGATGGCTCATACTACGGTGGAACTCCCATGGGAGGAACAAATCCTGCCCCACTTTGAAGTGGACGCGCTATCCCACAAAAGCACTGCACGTTTCCCATACCTCCACACTGAAAATAGGTCTTTGGAGGATGAGGGAATGCTGGACGGATGTGCCCTATCTTCCCACACTAGTGGCACACGATATTCCTCGCATCTGATGCGACTGATGAAAACTGCCTAGAAGAGTGGCCTGAACTGCCACCTCCCTTCTTTCCCTGCTCTTCCCGCTTCCTCTTCTATTCAGCAGAGCTACCAGTGCCCATAGTAGATACCCCTCCAAAGATCCCAGACTTCCCCTTTTGATCAATATCTACCATACAAGCACGATCGACCACCTCAAAATAAGTTCCCAACTTTAATAGGAAGACATGTGAGTAAATTTCTGGTCGCAGTCCCTTCTCGAATTTCTAAGATTTCAAGTATTCACTTGAAACAATCTCAGGTGCGTACTACACTAATTTAGCAAAACAGTTATCATAATCCATTACTGAACGATCTCCCTAAGAAAGATCCATAAATTCTCAAGATATGGCATAGGATAGAACCTCTGTACAATACTACTCGTTGAAGATGGCTTAAAATATCTCCAACTCATGTTTTCATGCTTCCCAGATTGAAGCAATGATTCCCACCACCTACGGCTGGGACCCTCTAGCTGAAAAAAGGAAAATTTCACCCGGACCTCCTTAGGTGTGTCCAGGAACTCGAATATACACTCTATCTTCTCGAGTCATTCCTCTGCCTCTTGAGGTTCCGAGCTACCTAAAAAATAGGGAGGTTTATTTTTCAAGAACTCCTGGGCCTTATCCTTCCTGGGCCTAGACTCATCTTCTCTGGATGGAGTGGGAGCCATAACCCCTCCTTGTCCAAGATCCTGGACCACTCAGACCACGACTTCTATCATCCTTTGATCGAGTGGTGTAAGAGAACTCCCTCTGGCTTCCTCCCGTGGGTGCATGGGAGCTTTTCGGGGAGTCATGTTGCTACAAAAGGCAATAGTCACAAGGGAAAAAATCTGTACAACAGTTCTGAAAATTTCAGAAATAACACCAGATATAAATAATCCAAAGACATTACAACAGTAAAATAGAATACTACTTCACCACCCTCGATGACCACGTGCAGTCTGTAGCCCACACGTCTCACCTGGAAGTGAAGATAAACAAATAATTCGGACATCCCATGGTGGTTTGCAGTCTGTCATGAGGGGTATAGGCCAGGAACCCTACTCATGACCAAAACTCTGAGCCCCTACAGTCTTATCTACTGTCTTACCTGACTCATCCCAAAATAATAATATAACTAAAAAATGTAAACTCCTCTGATACCATTTTGTCACAAACCAGATCTGGTCGCCACTATTACCTGCACCAAACTCGACCCATGCCAGGGCCATAAGGGCGTTCCCTATCCCCACGGGCTGGCACAAGTACCCGGGTATCATAAAAATTAATTTGGTAATGATTTACCCGAGTTTGGATTCTTAAAATAACCAAAAACAACAATAATCCAAATCTGAAAAATTATGCCAAACAAGACTTAATAAAATTCAGAATTGAGTATATGGGTTTAAACGATTCACAAGAGGTACAAAGGTGTATAAAAGTTATATAAAAACATCCCAAGAGACTCCACATGACAAGGGGTCATCACCCACGACCCGTCTCCACAACACCACACCATTGAGAGAAACTAGCAACCCGAACCGTCATCGCCCAAGGCCTTGCCTTTTCCTGTGTCAAATATGATCAAATATAATTACACCCAAAGGTGTCAGTAGGGTGTGAGAATAATCCCAATAGGATATCAACCTAGGATTCCAAGTGATAGGGATTATATTAATAAAAATATTGTGAAAGTTATAAACAGAAAATCGTAGCATTTATTTCTAAAAGTGAAACTTTGAAAAGAAAATAAATTTAAATGGGGATAACTTCAATGAATGAGTTCATTTGAACAAAACATGAAAGATACTAGTTTTCACATCCCAAAATACCATAAGGAAAAGATAAATTCCAAAAAGTCCATGAGCACCAAGCATAAGAACACTCCTAGGTACTAGTTAGTTATGAGCCCCAAGTACCTCGTGCCTCTGTGAAAGTAACCATAATAAAATTTGTTCTCATTCACGATCCACTAGTAGGGAGCATACCCATAACCTAGTGGTCTCCAATCATCTCCATTGTAGTTTTGTTTGTGTTATCCATTTCATACTTGCTAAGTGAACCATGGTCAAAACCCCTTCGTTCACAAGCGTACTAGTACACGTTAACCCACCTAGTTACCTGGGTTTCCCATCTTGTGCTCAAATAGTTACCACATGCGACCAAGATCAATTTTCACATATAAATATCAGTTCTGTTCACACACATTCGAAACAGTAGCTACACATTCTTTTTACCTTTTTATATAACTCAATAAACCACTTATAATTTCCATAAAACAATTTCAAGAAAATTAATCAAATTTTGCACATTAAATTCATCTAAAATCCCACATTTAAATCCCAATGGAGACCAATATGATATCAAACCAGAAATTTCAGCATCAAAACATTTTTATAAATCCAATCCATGAATTATAAAACAACACCAAGAGGCACCACATGGTTTGCACCTGTAAAACACCCATTTTCACACAAAATTAGCACTTAAAAATAAACCGCTTTAAAAATGATACCCAAATCAATTTTCACAATGAAAATAATGGAGGAACATAATGGAAACATAAATATATCAAGCCAACTCATTCTACAATACCTATATATGGAATCACCTACCAAAAGAAACAAGAACCGCAAATCCCAGTGCGGAACTTCAACCACACCTTCGCCGCACCGTAAGAGAGTAGTATTGAACCTAAAACCAGAGGATTAGTCTAAGAAAATCAATAAATAAAACCCTAGGTACGAATCCCCAGCTTCTGGATATTTGGGGATTCAATAAAAAAATAATAAACCCTAAGAAAACTGGAGGAGGAAGGAAGGGAACCAACTTACTTGAGAAATATGGACGTATTTTTGGATCTAGAGACTTTTTGCCCTAATTCGCGATGTATCCGAGCATCAAAGAGGGGGAAACGAAGATGGGGGTGCGTCTGGGTTCAGTGGGAACATGTGAGAGGTAGAATCACCGAAAAAGGATAAAAAATGAATATTTTATGAAATAATTAAAAAAACATTTTAAAAATGGAAATGAGCTTACAGGTTTGCCCAACACCTAATTTGATCACCCAAATCCAAGATGCTACTGATTTTTTAAGGGGCCAAAATTTCTTTGGTGGTTTTAATAGTTAAATGAAGGTCATTTTTGAAGTTGAATGGGTGAAATAGGTTTACAAACGAAGGAGTTATTTAAAGAACCAAAATTTATTTTTAAAACTGGAAATGGGGTCGCAGGTTGGCCCAAATTTTGAAAACACCCCATTTCCTTAAAAAATGCATAGAATACCCACAAAACAAAGCAATAATGTAAATTAAATGAAAAATACCTTTAAAATATGTCATTTATGTGTCAAAAAATCTCATTGAAAGTTCACTAAAATCTCTCATCCTTCACCCTTACACTTTATAAACATAAAAATCACAAAGTTTGGGTTACATGACAGAAATTGAGGGTACTATAGTTTCATTGGTTTGGAAGGATACTATCGATTATTTTTTTGTTTTTCCCAATTAGATAACCCATTAACAAATATTATATATATACGAGTAAATTCCATTTGGATAGAGTAATTTGAAGAATTTGGTAAAGAATTTGATAGTATATTGGTCAATGCTCCTATATTTACTCTATCATCAGTAAAGTATGGATTTGTGATATATAGCAATTCATTGCGGAAGGGACTTGGTTGTGTCCATATACATAATGATAAATTTTTAGTCTATGTATCAAGATAGTAAAATATTAGTGAATAGGAAAATCCAACCCATGATCTTGAGTTGGAATCTATAATATTTTATTTGAATACTTTGATACATTATCTCTAGGGTAAAAATATGAGATATAAAGAAATCATATGAGTTTTAAAGACATATTTTCATAAGAATTTATCTACATAGGGAAAAGGTGATGGATCAAGCTACTCAAAGATTATGATTTCTTAATACAAAACCACCCAAGGAATGAAAATAAGGTAGTAGATGCATTGATAAGGAAATATCATGGAGTCCTAACTGAAGTAAGTATTGAAAAAGATATTATGATTGGGGATTTAGTAAATATGGAAATGAGAATTATTAAATAAGGGGAAACATAGATCCCTTTTCCAATGATTGATAAACTAATTTATTAGAAAAGATAAATATTACTCACTGGATTGATGAGAAGTTTCAAAATAAAATTAAATCTGTGAATGATAGGAAACTAGAAGACTTTGTTTATAAAGATGGTGTTATAAAATTTGTAAATAGGCTACATGTTAAATATATACCTGGTATGAAAAAGATAATTATAATATGATTCTCATACCGTGAATGTCCATATTCACTATGGAAGCACCTATGTGTACTGGGATATAAAAGAACATTTTTTGTGGTATAATATAAAGCATAAAATTTCTAATTATGTATCGAGATGCTTGGTTTATTAATAGGTCAAGGCTGAGAGGCAGCATCCTGGAGGAGCCAGGTAACCTCTACCTATTCTTATGTAGAAATGGGTTGACATTAATATGGTCTTTGTTACTGGATTTCCAATGACTCCTATAAATATTAATTCCATATGGGTTATTATTGTTTTCCATACCAAATCCACACATTTCCTTAATATAAGAGAAGATTTTACCTCTTGGACATCTAACATGAATCTATATTAATGAATTTGTAATACTTAATAGTACACCTCTTTAAATTATATCTAAGAATTATCTATGATTTACATCAAAATTTAGGGTAAGTATACAAAAGGATCTTGATACCGAGATTCATTTGATCATATCATATCACCCTCAAACTTATGGATAGTCCAAAAAAAATATTGAAAAATTAGAATACATGTTGAGGTCATGATCACTTGTCTTTCAAGGAATGTGGGATCAATATTTAACTTTGGGGCAATTTCTCTACCATGACATTTTCTATTCAAGTATTAATATATTTTCATATGAAGCATTATATGGAAATTGATGTCATACTCTAACTGTTTGGGATGAGGTTGGTGAAAGAAAGATTGTATGAAAGAAAAATTTTGAGGAGACATTGAAAAAAAAGACTATTAATTCCCATATTAAATTATATAAAATAATGAAAAATAGATATGTTGATAACCAAATAAAATATTTTCAATTTCAAGTCATAGATCTAATTTTCATGAAAGCATCTCTATATAAGGATGTTAAAAGTATTGGTAAATCATGAAAACAAAACCCCGGGTACATTGGAACTTTTTAAATTCTGGATATAATTATATATATCAATTACCATGTGAAAACTACATTGAGACTCTATATAGAACATGATGTGTTCCATATATCATTGTTAAGGAATTATATGCCAGACCTAACACTTGTGCTCAACTCTTAAGAAATATAATTGGAACCTGGTCTATCTTATTGTGAAGTGCATATCCAAATTCATAACACTAGAGAATAAGTGTTGTGAAATTGGATGAATAAAATGGTAAAGTTACTTTAGATAAATCATAAAATATAGAAATAAATGTGGGAACATGAGGATGTTATGATGAATAACCACCCTCATTTTTTTAGAATCTAATATCTTTGAAAATGTCAAGGATAAAATTTCTAAAGGAGGGAAGAATGTAATTCCTCATCTAAAATTACAGTAAGTGAAAATTTAATTTTTATAAATATATAGTAAAATTAATATTTTAATATTTCACGGAATAAAAAATATAATTTAATAGGGTTAATGTCAATTTTTTAATTGTTATATAAAAATAATCCTTGAATGAGTTTTTTGAAATTTTCCTTTAAAATATTTTTTTTGAATAATTGAAAAGGTAGTATTTAACTAATAATAATTTTATATATATTAATGTTTTATTATGTTTATACATTACAATATATTTATTATTAATTTCATAGAAATAAAGACTATATAATTTGGTGGAAGAAATCTATATTCTCAGAAAAAATATTTTCAAGTTCATTATGTTTTTCCGTTTTAATTAACTAAAATAATCTATAATAATGAATGATATAAATTAAATTTATATATTATATATCGAAGTATATGAATTTTATATAATATAATGATCATTACTATTCATTGAGTTAATGTAAGATCATATTTGGTTTGATAAATGTATTTTTATGAAAACCCATTTTTCTTCACATTTTGCGGGTTTATTTTTAAGTAAATTTATGACACTTATTTGAATTAAATTTAATAAAATGGTTTTAATTTTTTAATCAGTATATCCAAATTTATTAATGAGGTTAATTTGATTTTTTTTGTCAATATGTATAGTAAAAAATGATAAAAAATGGTTACTAAGATTAAGGATATAACAGGTTTACTGGGGGTTAATCTACAAATTTAAGGGTTAAAATTACCTAAAAAATTTTCTAACTACAAATTATTGAGTTTATTTAGACCAAAAACTTATAAAAATAAAATATGAATAATTTTTGAGAAATTTTTCTTGAAAATTTACTTAATAATATTTTAAATCTTTAAAAAATGACAAGCGTGCCACTCAACTCACTTATAAAAGGGAACCTGTTCCATTGACATATTTACATCTACTGATCCATTTATTACAACCAAAACATAAAAAAAATCTTTAAAAAATTACCTTATAAACTTTATCTAAGTTTTATTATTTCCAAAATACCAACCCTAGGGTCCTTAAGAGGAAATCTAATGGAGATCTTTCAAAGAACATGTAATCATCTTAACCGAACACTTTAATTTTTATTATTCTTTTACCACCTTAAATAATTTCCTAATCATTAAAATATAAATAATATAGTATCTAAGACATAATTATATGTTATTATGTTTATTTAATAATATTTAACCCCCTTATTCTCATAAAAATGGCAATGAAATTGTTATTCTTGTGTACGGCAGATTTCCACCTTGCGAACTGATGTAATTTGTTTTCCATCACTAACTCACATGGATATTCATAATGATAGAAATAATGAATATATATAATAATTGTGAAATAAATTTTATTATACAAATTTTATATAATATCTACTTCCTTACCCTTCTACCAATTAATAAGTGAGAACGTTTCTCGTGCGTACGTGTGGAATTCCACCTCCATGAAGTGATGTGATTCATTTTTCGTGTCTAATTTTCATGGATGAATATAAATATTTATAAAATTAATATTTAATATGTTTATATCATGATTAAAAATATATATATATTATAGAACACTGATCAATAAAAATGACCAAAATTTATTAATCCAAACATATATGAAAACCGAAGTAGTTAATGCCCAAAACAATGATAATAATTAATGATCATTAAAAAAGTTTATAAGTTGTTATAATTGAATCATATATTATATTATTTATATGAATAGTGTTTTTTATTTAATTATAAAAAATATAAATTTATTATATGGGAGGACAATTCACATTCAACTATATGGAAGATGATGTAATGGATTTCATCTCAATTTCCACTCCACTAAGACATATTTGGTATTATGCACATATTTCATTTTATGTGGTGTATATGTTGATCAAATAACAAATATAATATTAATATATATTTATTAATGGTAATTAAAGTTGAAATTAAAATATACTCTTTCAAGGGGATATAATTTAAAAGTTACCAAAGATGTAAGAATTTATTTTCAATCGATTTTTTAAGGATTTCATATATTTTCATTAAAAGAATATTATAATATATCTTTCAGAAAATCCATATATTTTCTTATTATCTTGATATTTGATTATTATACATATATTATTATAACTTTTCATCTTATTTCACTTAAATCAAGAAAATAAATTTTTAAAACAATGGCTAATCTTATTTCTCTTTTTGGTCAGGTATATTTTTCTTCCATGTCCATATTTTTAGAAATTAATTTTAAAAATTCATTTTTATTTACTAAAATGATTTTTTAAATGAATTTTATGTTATCCTTTAATCTTTATAAGTTTTTAAAGTATTATTTATAATGTTTTCTGAATGGTTCATTTTTTACTTTCTTTATAAAAGTTAAAAAGAATGTTTCTTTTTAGCATATATGACGTTAATTGATTTTTCCACTTCCATATCCATTTTCCACTCTTTGGATTCTTATAAAAGATAAAAATTAATTTAAAAATAAAAATATTTAATGATAAATTATTTTATTTTTCTGATTCCATTATCCTCAATTCTCCATAATACTTTATTTTATTAGAAAACCTATATTTTTGGTGGATTGATGGTCATTTTTTATCTCTTATTAATATTTTGGTCATTAAATTTATCTTGAAACATTCAATTTATTATGATCAAATTTAATTTGACATTACATTTCCCTTCCATATCCATACTCTTTATATCATGGATATTCTTATTTTCTAAACCGTTAATATTTCTATATATATTGTTTTACTATAAAATTTATTTAATTTATTAGAGAAATATTGATATTCCATATTTTTTAATCAATGTGACTATTTTTTTAATTAATATTATTTATGGATTAAATTTATCATTCAGTATATGAGAAATTCATTGTACATGCAGTGATGGTTGGGGAGAGTAATTACATATCTATTTGATGTATTAAAAGGTATCATGAGACAAAGCAATTGGATAGCCTTATTAAACGGGTACATGGTGTATATCTCCTCATATTTTTAAATATCTTAGAACAAAGCCCTGATCAAGACATCTAGAATTATGAATTTCATTAATTGAAAATTAAGTTATTTTTGTCCATGATATTATTACATTGATATTACCCACGAATTCATATCATGATCAAGTTATTTATTATATGGAATATTTTTTAGCTATTTTACTTTACAAATTGATTATACCTTATTTACTCATAAAATTTTACACTATAAACAACCCTTACTGAGAATTTTAGATCACTATTATTTTTATTCTTTTCCCCAGGTTATGAAGAAAGAATATTTTATTGATTTAAAAGGGTGTATAATATATTATTTTTCTACGTATTACATTTTATTTCCATATTAAAATAGGAATCATGTATGTATTTTGTTTTTGATGAATACTAAACTGTTTGGTCATAGTGACGTAATACATTGTATCTTATACCATTATAATAAAGTAGAAACCGACCATAGGTTACTAGATTTGGGGTTTGTTAGGTCCACTATGCTAGATACCTTGATAGGGGAGGTAAATCAGGGTATGAAAAATGAAAACAACTGCCACTTTTGATCTTGTTTTGTTGTTAGAGAAAACCCTCTTCTCTCTCCTTCTCATTGCAGAGTATGAATAAACCTTAAAGCATGCACAGGACATAGAAAGTTTTACATGGTTTACCCTCACTGGGCTACATCTAAGGAGCATACACCGGTGGTGTGATGATGTACCAATTCCACTATAAGCACACTACTGATTACAAGTTCAGAGCAGACTCAATGTCCCTCCTGGTTTATAATCACTCACAATTTGAGAACTCACTGCTCTCTCAACTGAAGTGAGCTCACTGCTTCTTCAGAAGATTCACTCACAGTTTATAGACATGTGGTTATCTTAATTATCTCTAATGAAATATTCATCTTTAACTTTCAATAGATGCTCTGTTAACGTCCAACTTTCACCTGCATATGAATCATTCTTTGCAACAGGTGTACCGGGAAACCCCAATTTTTCGCTCAACCCTTACTGTGTCTTGTGTGAAACTTTAATGCCTTGCGCACAAGATTTAACTTTTGTCGTGAAACACCCTTTATATGAAACTTCAATCTTTCGCACAACTCAAATCTTTCGCGCAACGTAAATCTTTTGCGCCACTCAAACCTTTTGCGCAAAATCAAAATATTTAGTGTAACACCCTTAGCGTGAAATTTTTACACGATCCGGTGCTCAGATTTTCTCTAAGTATCAAGCTCTTTTAGAGTGAGGGGGTCACCTCTTATTTACAGACCTCATTTAACCCTGAATGGAAAAACATTGACGCGTCGCACAAGATCCTGACATGTCACGCAAAACCCCATTTTACGTCACCTTTGACGCGTAAATCTCTTTTACACCAATCTCTTCTTTCACGTCCTTCTTGAATATTTCATGCACTTCCTTCCTTTTCCATTTTTCAGTGTTCAGACCGAAAATCATGCTTGGCATGGAAAACCCTACTTGGTGCCACCTTAGGCACACAAGGTTTTTTCGTGCAACATCCTATTTCACACCAATGTTCAAATATTTCGTGCATCCTCCTCTTTCATGCCAATTCATAAATCTTCCGCACAACCTCCTCTTCTGCACTAATTCTCCAAAATTTCATGCACTTCATGCCTTCTCCATTTTTTGACCTTCTGCTCCTAAAAACCTGCCTTGTGCGCAAGATTCCAAACCACCATAGATCTTGCGTGCAACTTCCTTTGTCCACAATATCTATGGTGTTCGAAAAATCACCATGTAAACCTCCTTTTTCGACAAAATTAACATCATGGTTGGCTCTTTCAACACAGAGGTCCACTTTTTCAACAAACACAATTAACTCAAAAATGATTCAATTGTACCTTGAGGGATTTTTCCCAATAGGGTTGTTAAAACATAGGCTCAACACAATTTTCTAGACCATGGGATTTAACCATGTGATTCTAGTACAAATCCCATTTTCAAACCAAATATCGAATAATTTCAAAAAAAGTATGAATAAGAACCAAATTACCATAAATTAAAATCAATAAATATTTATAAAGAGTCAAAATAAAATCACAAAAATTGAAATTTAAATCTTGAAATCCCATGCTCACTTAGGTTACACAATGAGTGGGCGTGATCATGTAATGTCCCGGTTCTAGAAGCCGCCCAGAGGCGCCCCGTACCCAGTTGGTAACATGGCGTCAAGTGCATTTCCCCTACCACCAGAGGCTTCTGAATAGAAGCGAGGGCCTTGGGTGTGATAGTGGGGTAACTTTGGCCTCATTGGCAGAGTAAAATAGCAGAAGGGAAACATATAACAATAGCAGAAACAGTGATAATGGAATACAATAGTAAACAAAAGGAGACTAATAGTAATAAGAATCTAGAGAACATATATAATGATGCATGATACATATGTCTAGGAAAGTATCCAAACACATCACAATACTAAAATATAGCACTAAACCAAATCATGAAAGAAAACAGTAAACAAATCCTTAGCATCACAAGCCTTATCTTGGCCCCATGCTCTCCAACTCCAAATTAGTCATGTACCTGAAGTAGAAGGGAGATTTCCCTTATCTATACCTACAAAAATATAATATGTTTCGGGCCAAAAGAATGACCCAAAGAGGGTGTGAGAATAAATCCCAATGGGAAACCACCAAGAGATCTATGCCTAACAGTTAGTGAATATATATGGCAGATAATAAGAAAAAGAAGTAGTAAACAAGGAAATACTCAATAGTAAATATTTCTATAGTTTCAAATCATTCAAACACCACATATCAAATAAGTAGGTAATCATAAATAGGTAACCCTCTGGGATGTTCTCACAGCCTAATCCTCTTTGGTCCTACCTAGCAAACACAAGAAACCCTTTGTGAAGTATACACAGTCTAACCCCTCTAATTCAGCTTTAGAACAAAATCTTTGAGGAAGCACTCACCATCAATTACCCCTATAGTCTCATATCAGTAACTTAAAGGCACTCTAGGGAAGCACTTACGTCTCATTCCCCTTGTTCCTGATGTCGTGGAACTACAGACACTCTGAGGAAGCACTTATTTCAATTCCCCCTATGGTATCACTTCGTAACAGTAAAAACAGACCCTCTAAAGAAGCCCTCACATATATTCTCCCTATAGTATACCACACTAGGTTATCATAGCCCTATATAATTCAAACGATAACAACAATAAATGGAATACATATTAAACCTAAAAAACTACTTGGATAAACAAACTAATGAATAACAACATGTTAGATAAAACACTCCATCCTAATAATACTAGCTATAGAAAACAAAGCAACAACCTAACAGGAAAAACTAGAACAAACGGTCAAAATAAGAAAACATGGGAAAAACCTCCATAGCATGGAAAAATAAACCCTATTCACAACATATAACATATATCCAATCAACCAAGTCATAGAAAGCACAAATTTGGGCTAAAAACATAAACACACAATACCCCTTTTAAGGGTATTGGGCACTTTTTCACATATTACTCAAAGACTGACTATGGAAAGGAACAAACCACCATACTCGGTGTTGAAGGATCGTTATACTTGAACCTCAATCCTTGAATCACCCAAAAACATTTTAGATCTACAATAACATTAAAATTCTCAACCGAGGATAACTTGTGAAGAGGAGAAATCAAGAAACGAAGCTCTATAAGAAGGAAGATTTTATCACAGCAATCCCAATGCAATCAACAACATTTGATTTGGAGAATGGATGCTCAATCAGGGGCTCAGGGAATGATCATAGTCGTATGGATTCTCTTGGATGAAGAAGGAGAAGAAGGAGCGTGTTCTATACGTCAGATCCAACCCCGGTATGTTGAATGGAAAAAAATAAAGTACACAGTGTGTACATTATAAGTACCTGGTGTGTACTTGACTTCACTAGCCCCCACATTATGCGGTCTCCAGGTCACCACACATGGCTGTGTGCATGTATGTTACACGAACAGCACCCGGCTACCCGCGGTAATCGAGTACAGGTTGTGTAATCATAATGTACATGGTGTCTACTTAAGTAATTTCCTGTAATTTCTATTTTTATTAAAAACACCAATAAAAAGAAAACATACTTGAAAAATAAGATCCGGGTTATTACAAACTTCCACCATTAAATAAATTTGTCCCAAAATTTCTCTAGTAAGGCTGCGTAGAAGCTGATTCCTCGAAAAGCTCCGGCCACTAAGATCGTACATCAGCCTCCCTCTCCCAAGTCTCATCTTGTACTTGACCTTGCTACCATAACACTTTTACCAGAGGAACATACTAGCCATAGAGAACCATCACACATAGATTAGTAATCTGGATAGAATGCTCCTCGAATGAGGCATCCACTTCAAACTCAACCTCCTCGGGTTGAAAAACATGAGACATGTCTGAGAAGTAACATCGAAGATGACAAATGTGGAAGAAGTCATGCATATACCGATACCTCTAAGGTAACTAAAACTGATAGGCAACTATCCTGACTTTCTCTAAAACCTCAAACGGCCAGACGTAAATTGGAAAAAGAATACCTTGTCTCCTAAGCTTCCTGTACCCATACCTCAGTGTGACATGTAGGAAAATTAGATCTCTGACCTTGAACTCTAGATGTCATCTTTGACGATTAGCATAAAACTTCTGTCGAGACTATATAGTAGCCATCCTTTACCGAATCAACTTTATCTGTTCTATGGTCTCTTGGACAAGACGAGTTCCCAACATAGCTGTCTCTCCTACCTCCTGCCAACATAAGGGTGATTAGCATGGCCTACCATACAAATCCTCATAAGGTGCCATATGAATAGTTGCTTGAAAACTATTTTTGTAAGAAAAATCAAAAAGAGGTATATGTTTCTCCCAAGAACCTCCAAAATCCCAGATGCATGATCGAAGCATGCCCTCAAGCACCTGTATCATACACTCAGACTGGCCGTCTGTCTGGGGATAGAAGGTTGTACTAAAAAAAACCTGTGTACCCAATGCCTTCTATAATCCCTACAAGAACCAAAAAGTAAAATGTGCATCGATTTATGATACAATGGAGTGTCGAACCCCATGTAAACATACAATATCTCGGATGTAAAGTCATCCCATCTCATCAACAATGATGGTCTCCTTGATCAACAAGAAGTGAGTAACCTTCGCGAGTCTTTCAATGACAACCAAAACTGCATCATTCCCTTAGGGTGACCTCAGAAAAACTATCATGAAATCCATCATGACATCATTCCACTTCCACTTGGGAATGAGTAAATGCGTAAGAAGCCCTGCTGGTCACTGATACCCCCACCTTCACCTGATGACAGGTGGAACACCTCATGACAAAACCAGCAATATCTCTCTTCATACCTGGCCACCAATACTACTGGTGTAGATCACGAAACATCTTGGTGACACTAGGATTAATTGCCCAAACGGAGGAGTGAAATTCTCGCATCAGATCCTCACGTATGTCTGCAGACACCCATACGCGCTCATGAAAATTCAAGATCTCATCCTCTCCTATGGTCTATCCAATAATAGGGTACTCTTCTGACATTCTTTCTTATTGGACTAGGCCTTCTGAATCTGATAGCTGCCACATTCTCACTCGATCAAGAAGAGTAGAGGTAACAACTATAGAAGAAAGAAATGTCTGCCCCTTTCTATCGTGCACCTCCAAATTCATCTCAGTGAATAGAGCCATAAGCTGCCACTCACTGATGGCCTCCTAAACTTCCTGTATTTTAGTCCTCCTACTCAACTCATTAGTCACTGCATTTCCTTTTCTAGGCATATAGGAAGGCTCAAATTCAAAGGATTGATGGTACTCAACCCACCTTTGCTATCTCAAATTCAGGTTATGCTGAGTGAAGATATACTTGAGACTTTTTTTGTCGGTGAAAACCAAAAAATAATCTCTGAGAAAATAATGTATCCAACTGTGTAAATCATGAACAACTACAACCAGCTCGAGATCATGTGTCGGGTAATTCCTCTCATGTGGCCTCAATTGCTAAGACATGTATGCAATTACTCTTTCCCCTGCATAAGAACTACTCCCATCCCGATACCTAATGCATCATAGCATACATTATATCTCTTTCCTCGTTCTAGAAATACTAGTATTGATGCTGAAGTAAACCTCCCTTTTAGCTCCTGAAAGGCTGACTCACAAGAATATGACCACAAGAACTTTTCACCACTCTTATTTAGGCTCGTTAGTGGTGCTGCTAAGCATGAAAAGTACTATATGAAACATATTTAGTATCCATACAGCCTTAGAAAACATTGTACCTCAAATACGTAATTCGGATTCTCCTAGAAAACTAATTCTATCACTTTATTTGGGTCTACTAATACTCTTTTCTCTAAGATAAAATAACCCAAGAAGTGAATCTGGTCCATCCAAAAGTGGAATTTTAAGAGTTTAGCATATAACCGATGCTCTCTCAGTTTACTCAAAACGATCTTAAGATAGGTAGCATGGTCATGTCGAGTGTGAGAGTACACCAAGGTATCATCCACAAAGGCCACCATGAAGGAATACAAGTATGGATGGAACACTCAGTTCATCAGTGCCATGAAAACTACAGGCGCATTCATGAGACCAAACGACATAACCACATACTCATATAGACCATACCTACTTCAAAAGTCTTTAAGGGATATATCAGATGGTCTAATGTGCAAAAGGTTGTAACCAGATCTCAATTAAATATTTGAGAACACTCATGCTCCTCATAGTTGATCAAAGGGATCATCAATCCTTGACAAGGGATATCGGTTCTTGACTATCAATTAGTTCAACTTCCAATAATCCACACAAATTATAAGGGTACCATCTTCCTTCTTCGCAAATAGGATAGGCAAACCCCATGGATAAGTACTGGGTCAGATAAAACCCTTTTCATGCAACTCCTCCAACTACTTCTTGAGCTCTTGCAACTCTAGTGTAGCCATCCTATAAAGAGGAATAGACACCGGGGCCGCTCCTAGCATATGCTCAATAGAAAAGTCCACCACTCGCTTATAAGGAAAAAAATGAAAAGTACTATGGAAAGATGTCCCTAAAATGATCCACTACTGGATGAAAGTCCATCTGTGAAGTCGCCTGGTCATCCAGATATAGACTAGAAATCTAGGTTGTAAATACTCCCAACACATGATTCTCAGGTCCTACTCTACTCGCACGGATATCCCATTCACCCTTATGAAGAAATGATCTGCCTTCTAGTGATGTGAAACTCACCCTATGATGATAACAATCAACAATACCATGGAAGGGAACTAACCAGTTCATTCCAAGAATGACACCAAAGCTTGTCATCTCTAAGACATAGAGGTTCCATAATAATTGACACCCACCAACCTCAAGAGGGAACTCCTTGAACTATCATACACTATCCATTATAGTCCCCAACGGAGTGTCTAACATCAAGATATTTGCAGAATAAAAGATACAGATCCCAAGGCTCTCTAATGGGAAGCTCCTGTATTAAAAAGAGAAGAATCTAAAACTGAGGAAAAAAGAATTGTACCCCGAACTGTACAGGGTCCGGGATCTTGCTCCTACTGAGTCTGCTCCACTACAAAAGTCTGGCCTGTACTGCAGCCCTGCAACCCTGCTTGAACAATTTAAGCTGATCCTATCTGATGTTACTGAAGGCCCAGTGACTGACTACCAAGGCCATGACCTCTACCTCGGCCTAGAGGGACAGAAAAACTCTAGTTCCCAGACTGATGAGAAAATGGGGGCGCTTCTCCTGTATGAGGAGTCATAGAAGAACCCCTGTCACCAGCTACCTTTGAGAAGATCTGACAGAAGCGTTGAAGGTGACCCATCTTGCTGTAAAATCGGAACTCGACTAGGTCTCCAGGAAAATGTTTCCTCATATTCCTGCTCTTCCCACACTATAAGCACAACACCTGGCTACCAGAAGAAGTGTCTCGCCTCCTTGGATCACCATACGAAGACCCCCATATGGCGCTTCCAGCTGTTAGTAGGAGGGATACTAACTACGGATTTCAAAATTCCCTGGATCACAACTCCAGAATCCCTCAAATTGCACTCGGTGATCAGTGCTTGGTAGACTATATAATTGATGGAAGTCAACCTGAAGATGTTCACCTGAGATCAGATGTCGTTCCTAAGACCATCCTAAAACTTCCTTTCTAGGAATAACTCGTCACCTCCAGGAATAGGCGTAAAGTGCTGCATCTCGGTGAATAGAGATGAATACTCTATAACAAAAAGAGTAAAATGCTCTAGACTCATGAACTATCGGGCTTGATCGGCCCTCAGGGTCTCTAGGTAGAAGTATTCATAGAAGGAATGCTAGAACTCATCCCACACCATAACATGCTGGCGTCCCGCCCGTGAGATCACATCCCACCATCTCTTGGAAGAATCCTGAAGCATGTACAAAGAGAGCTTCACCCTACCTTCTGGAGGTGTCTCCAAATGCTCGAAGATAGAAAGAATGGATTTTGACCAGGACTTTGTAGCCTGAGGTCCTCCTTCCCCGGTGAAAGTCGGAGAATGCTGCTTCTGAAAGACCCGCATCAGCACTACCATAGATGGGGAAGGAAGCGGTACTCCACATAATGTCGGAATGAACCTCATATGGCCCTCTCAGAACTATACATTAGCACCTATGTCCAGAATAAAGGTTGGTGCCAAGAGTGACACAACTAGTGGATCTACTAGAAGTCCTTTATCATCCATGTCTAGTGTTTGATCGTTGCCCAGTAACTGGCGTACAACCAGAGGACATCTCGGTGGCATGACTCTGCAAGGTCAAGAGCACACCTTAGATCAAGATTAAGATGGACTAAAACTTAGAAGTGTGAGAAGGGAAAAAGAGAAAGAAAACATTCAATTTTTTTTACAAAACATGGATACATGGTGAGTATAACAACTACATGGCGTGTTACCTTAAGCCTTAGCATGGGCATGTACTTTTTCCAACCCAAGTCATGTAACACCCCATACACATGGCATGTTGTCCTAAAACACGGCATGTACTTGAATCCTCTTTCCCTGACCAGTTTCTTCTACACAGTTAAGCCACATGGTTCTCCTAGAATGAGACTACATAGCGTGTTAGTGCCAGACACAGTGTTTACTAGACAAACTTCACCAACCCGTGTAGTTAGTCACATTTCTAGTTACATGGCTCACTCTACACTGAGTGTTTGTTCCAGACATGACGTGTACTAGAAAGGTTTCACCGACTCGTGTTGTTCGCTACATGGTCGGATTTTTGGTCTACACTACACGGTGTGTTCAAACATGAAACCGTGTGTATAACTTATGCTTTCATCTATCTATGTCATCAGTCACACGAGAGGACACAAGGTCCACACAACACGACATGTACAACCAGTATACAGTGTGTTCCCCCAAAGATTTATCAACCCCGTGTCTCTACCCACATTGTTAGTGACACAGTTAGAGACTACACGGCGTGTACATACAGTACACAACATGTACTTGGGAAAAATAGTTCCCCCCCCAAATAGAAGGACACATGGCATGTATTCATCATTACACACTGTGTATTCCGGGTTCTTCCAGATAGTAAGCCTCAGAAACTACTCTGAATCCCAGAAAACACTAAAATGAACATTAAAGTGCCAAATTCTGATCTGTGAGGGCCCATACTTCCCGCGAATCAAATTTTGGCATCTCATACATGTCATAAACAAGGATAACGGTACAATGATTCATCAAATTCCGGTCCATGAGGGCCCATAACACCTCAAGAACCAATGTTTGGAATTCATTCAAACAAAAACATACACAATTCACTACCCTATCAAAAGTAGGCATTCTATCAAGGCATCTATCCCAACAACATGAATATCTAGCCCAACATCTATCAAAACAACATGAAATTACTAATGCACCCTAAATAGAAGGGCAGGAATGCATGAAATGTGGTTTTTAATAAGTGCCTATATGATGCATGAGATGGCATACCATCATCTCCTTGGGTTGAAATAGAAGTAGAACCTCAATGATATCAACAATAACAACACAAAACATGTGAATCACCCAAATGGTGAAATCAAATCTACTATAATAATTGAAACACCATAAAAATTCCAATAAGGAGGAAAATTGGTTTTTTCTTATACACGATTTAACTACTCCTGGGAACAAATTATTACCAAGTACCTACTTCATCTTATCCCTACCTATAGGCTTCAAACAGTAAATCAAGAATAAAATAATTCCTCTAATACTACTTTGTAACATCTCAGTTCTAGAAGTCGAACAGAGGCGCCCCATACCCGGTTGGTCACATGGCCTCAAGCACATTTCCCCTAATGTCAAAGGCTGCCGACTACCAGTGAGGACCTTCGGTGTGATAGTGGGGAAACTATTCCCTCATTGGCAGAGTGACACAGTGGAAGAGAAACAAATAACAATAGTGGAAACCTTGATAATGACATTCAACAGTAAACAGTGGAAGACTAAAGGTAATAAGAAACTGGAGCCCATATATAATGATACATGATACATATGTATAGTAAATAATCCAAACATGTCACAATTCTGATATACTATACTAAATAAAAGAAAAAAAGAAAACAGTAAACAACTTCTCAGCATCGCAAGCCTCAGCTTGGTCCCATGCTCTTCTAGTCCAAAGCAGTTAAGTACCTGAAGATGAAGGGTGCTTTCCCTTATCTATACCTGCAACAATATAATCTGTTTGGGACCAAAAGCACGACCCAAATAGGGTATTAGACTAAGTCCCAGTAGACAACCACCAAGAGATCTATGCCTAACATTTAGTGAATATATATGTAAGGAAATAAGCAAAAGAAGCAGTATACAAGGAAGTAATCAACAGTAAGCATTCCTACAGTTTCAAAGCATTCAAACACCACATATCAAGCAAGTAGGTAATCACGAATAGGTAACCCTATAGGATGTTCTTACATCATGATCCCCTATAGTCCTACCTAGAAAGCACAAGAAACCCTCTAGGAAGTACACACTGTTTAACCCCTCTAGTTCAACTTTAGCACATACTCTCTGAGGAAGCACTCACCATCAATTCCCCCTATAGTCTCATATTGGTAACTAAAAGGTGCTCTGGGGAAGAACTTACGTCTCATTTTCACTGTGGCCCAGGTCAAGGAACTATAGACACTCTGAGGAAGCACTTACATTAATTCCCCCAATGGTATCACATCGTAATAATAAAATCAGACCCTTTGGAGAAGACCTCACATCCATTCTCCCTATGGTCCACTACACCAGGTTCTCACGGCCCTGTGTATGTAAAATGAGCACAAGAATACATAGAAGCCATATTAAACCTCAAGAAATACATAGATAAACAAAATAAAAAATAACATAATGTCAGACAAAATACTCCATCCAAACAATACTAGGTATAGAAAACAAAGCAGCAACATAACAGGCAAAACTAGACCAAACGGTCAAAATAAGCAAACATGGGAAAAACCTCCATAGCATGGAAAAATAAACCATATTCACAACATATAACCTCTATCCAATCACCCAAGGAAAAATATGAAAACATTATAGATAAAAACATAAACACACAATACCCCATTCAAGGGTATTGGTAACTTTTGCACATATTACTTAAAGACTAACTAAAAAAAAGGCACAAACCACATAACTCGGTGTTGTAGGATCATTATACCTGAACCTAAATAATTGAATATCCCTAAAACACCGTAGATCTACAAAAATTCTAAAAACACTCAACCGATGATTACTTCTGAAAGAGGAGAAATTAGGAAATGAAGCTCTATAAGAAGGAAGAGATTACCGTGGAGACCCAATGCAATCTATGACGGACGATTTGGAGAACAGATGCTCGATCAAGGGCTCAGGGAATGATTGCGGTCATACGGACGGTCTCAGAGAAAGAAGGTGAAGAAGGGGCATGTTCTCTCCATCAGACGCGGCCCCGGTCCGTTTAATGAAAAAAAGTATATGATATGTACTTGCCTTCACCGGCCCCCACATTAGGGGGTCTCCAGGTCACCACACATGGTTGTGTGCATGACCGTTACACAACCATCACCCAACTACCTGTAGTAATCAGGTACACAATGTGTACTCATAAAGTACATGGTGTGTACTTAGGAAATTTCCTGAAATTCCTCTTTTTCTTAAAAACAACAGAAAAAAAAAGAAAACATACCTGAAAAAGAAGATCCAGGTTCTTACAGATCAGAAGTTAAACCATGGAATACCTATTGAGTTCAGATGATCCTATATCTATCTACCCAACATCCCAAATATTAAGGGTTCTCCCTAAACCTAGTAACTCTTAAGAACCTAGGATTTAATTATATTTTTTTCACTAAGCAATGTGATCCATCCATCCATAGAATGCTTGTGCCACCCGTGATAGGCCCCAAGGGGTGATCCCAATTATCTTGGATGGATAAAAGCACTAGGTGATTAGATAATACTCAGTGGGATTTATTTCAACCACATAAACATGTTTTAACTAGCATAAGTATTCTGCCAAAATTATGGGATGCTGCATCCATATGTTCAATTCCCATGCTAGATCAAATAATTAGAAAATAATAAAATAAATTATAATATAAAATCAATCCCTCATCTCACCTCTAAATCCCTAGAATAAAATAAACTATTTTCATAAATATCCATAACACCACATATATTTTTCACCATATATTAAATGAATAAAAAAAACAAGGAAATTCAATTTGGATAAGACTTTTAAAAAACTAAAATTAAATCCTGACATACCTCACTATGCTTCCCCATATGACCTGGGGTTACACTCTATTAATTAACTTAATAATCACTCCAAGATAATATTATAAGAATATGTATTGAAATTGTAAATCCTATGAATCAAATCCAAAAACCTATAAGAAACACTTGATCTATAAACATTGAGGGGTGTGATAAAGGCATAAGCTAAAAAGACTAGTAGGGTTTCACTAATGTTTCTATACATTCTATTTTAAAAAACATTCATTAAATTCTAGTTTGTTATGAATTATTTAAAATAATGTTTAAGTAAACTTTTGGTAAAAAATCCATGGAATTTCATTTAAAATTCCTTTTTCTTAAACAACATGAATTTAATACATATTCATGAAAAACCATTTCTAAAACATTGTTTGGTTAATTATGAAAAAACTATAAAAGAAACTCAACAAACCCAAATAATTCACCAAGCACATAATTATTTCTAATAAGAAAAATAATTAAGTGGATTCTAATAAATCCACCAAAATAGTAATCAGTAAATTCCTATATATACTAAAAAAGGAAATTAAAAAGGGATGTGAATCATAAGAAGTATAAAATAAATCAAGAGTAAAGAAAAACCATACAATAAATAATTTAAAAAAATCATTAGGGTAGAAACACCCTAGGTACAATAAGTCTAGGTGAAACTAGTAATTATGCATCACCCTAGTAGAATATTTGGAGACTTAACACATCTCTAGAAAGAGGGGGAGTGACATATATACTTCTCTAGAATGGATAGTGGTGACATACCTTATCCTTTCTAGGTTAGATAACCCAAGAACTTATGGTTTCCCGAGAGGTTTGAAAACATCAAAATAATCATTAGTATATTAAATTCTGTTAAACAATATATGAACAAGTTATTTATAAAGAAAAATTTAAAACATTAAAACTTTAACTCCATAGGATTTCACAGTAACACCTTTATTTTCAATCAGTAAACATCTAGAATACCATATTTTTCATAAAATTCTATTAGAAACAGATTCCTTTATAAAATGTCAAACATGACTTAAAATTATACATTGGGAAAATTATATTAAAAACCCATTTTGAAAAATTATTTGAAAACAAAAAATAAACATTAAAGTTAAATTTTTAAGTCAATCCTTTATCTATATACACACAAAAATATATATTTATATATAAAAACCTCAATGAACATATTAACAAATTCTCATTTGAATATGTTAATATATATTTAGAAACCCATAAATATTTTTATAAATACCCATCAATAAAACATACATTTGAAATTTTAATAACATTTAGAAAACCCTTGAAACCCAGAACAAAACCACACTTTAAAACCATTAAAATCCATAAATCACAAAAAAAGAGTTTCAAAATTATTGAACCATTATAAAACACCATAAATTAATAAATATATCAGGGAACATAAGTAAATCCCTCAAAATTCACTTGAAGGTCTAATGAAAAAGAAATTACCAACCATTTTACCTTTATAAACTAGTTTAAATGTTATAAATACAAATTCTAAATAGATAACCTTTTTATAAATAATTTGAAGAGTAAAAAAAATATATAACATGCATAATTTCTAGCAGAAATTATTTTACAAATCAAATGGATTGTTTATTTTTACAAGAAAAGAGAGAAACATAGTAGCTCTTAATTATGTTAGGTACATATGATGGGAAACCACTAATAATGGAAAAAAGAAATGATTATAAGGGACTTAAAAAATACTAGGAACTAAAGATATATGAAATTAGGAATGAAACATACATAATGTTTTTTATATATAAAACCATAGTGAGGTAAATATAAGAAAAAGAGAGATAAATGGGGGGAGAAGAAGGTATAAGAGAGGAAACCCTAACCGAAGAGGATAAAGCCTAAAATCAAACATGAGAGTGATCCCTTGGTTTCATTGAGGACCTTGGATGAATGAGGGTGAGAGATGATTTTGAGTATTAAAAACAATGGGTATTTTCATAAAAAAAATTAGTTGGGAGAGTCAAATGGTATTAGCACACAGTTTAACAAATCTTGCACCAATTGTGAGGCCCTCACTACAAACACTAGAGAACATGCATTTTTTTGCCATAATATTATAAAAATATTTCACCAACTATGTAAATGGGAATATTAAAACTATATATTCAACCACTTGTTCACCACATAGTTTTCCCAACTATGTGGGCTTACCGTGCGGGGTGAAAAATCCATAAAATTTAAAAAAAACCAAAATAAAAAGGCATGAACCCCAAGAATAATAAATTAAAAGAATAAAATAAATAAATAAATAAGGATATACAGGATATATTTTCATAGGTTTGAACCAGACAAATCATATCCATCTTCACACATGTTGGATCATATACTTCAGACTTGTTTATATGGTCCCATGATAAAATATTAATAGCTTTCTAAAATCGTTAATAGAAGAAGGTGTGGATATTTTAGATGCATGACCTCATTTATATAATATTTCACAACATAGTCACTGTGAGGTTATTAAGACAAATTTTAGTGAAATCATTACTAATAGAATTAGTGGTATTTATTTTAATTTTTTTTTGGATTAAATTTAATTGAAAATATTGTTCATCTATGTGAAACCCATAGTGTCACTACATCATGTTTAACTCATTAATTTATTTTTGGGTGGACTCCACAAGTGTTAGGGGGTGTATTTTAAGGGTTTAGGGGAATTTTATATAACACATGGTTTGTGAAAGGTTTTCCAAAAACTTGTTAGACCCACATGTAGGTCAAAATATGATTCCTATAGAATTTATATAGTTCGTGCATGGTTTACAAAATTATGCATAAAAACCATGAAACCCATTAAAAATAACTAAATTTTATTTTAAAACCCCAATTTAAGTGATTTTTTCTACCATTTTTTTCCAGTCAGTTGGGTATCAGCCATAGGGAACCCCTATTTCATTCTCCTTCATCTTGGGCCACTTTTGGGTGATTTCTCACTAAAGGTTAGTGATTATTCATGTTTTATTTTAAAAATAATTATCTTTCCTCTTTTCCTCTCTTACTCTACTAGTTTTATTTATTTTTCTTTATTTTTCCCCAAACATAAAGGCCATGTAAGAAAATTTTCATGTCTAATTTAGTCTTAATTAGGATTTTTAGTTTCAAAAGGTTGTGATAAATCTCTTAAGACTTATTTCGATGGAATTCATTGAAGGAAATGTGGTTATGATAGTTGAGGTTGGGGTTTCCATTAAATTTCATTTTATTAAATATTTCAATGATTTCATGATCTTTTAAAAGTGTTTTTGAAATAAATTGATGAAGTATATGATATCTAGTTTTATTCCATCAATGTTCTTCCATGTTTTTTTGGTTTTTATTTTGGAAAAAATTGGTAAATTTCTTAGTTCAAAAGAAATTTTGTTTTTAGTTTTATTTTATGAATTCAAGGTGATAGATAAAATTCCATTAATGGTTTTACTAATGAAAATTGATTGGTTAATGGTTATTTGAACAAATTGGGTTTTATAAAGAGAATTTTTATTTATGTAAAAAGGGGTTTTCTTATTTTAAGCACTTCAAATGGTTATAATAGAACCTTCCATGTTTATAATGTTTTTTACTTTATTTTATAAATGTATTCCCTTATTTTAAAGATGTTAATGTGTCTAAGAAAGGTATGTGTTCATTTTAAAGTCTTTAAATGTATTGAAAATTCTTCTCTGTGTCTACTTAGGTTGTTTTTTATATAGAATCCTTTTATTGTTTGATAATTTTTATGTTTTTCTGTGGTTTATGAGTATCCAGAATTTACCTTGTTGTCAAAGGTGACTTGAAAGGGTATTTAAAAAGTGGTTTATTTTATTTTTTTTGGGGTTTTTCTTGATATATATTTGGTTTTATTTATATTCCAAATGGTGTTTAAAGGGTATTCTCAAGAAAAATAATATATTTTTTATAAATATAATTCATGGATGGAAGCTAATGTGATTTTACTTGTTTGGATATTGTCTACTATCTTATTGATCTTCGTTCCCACCTTTTGTTTATGATAATGAGTATGTGTTTGGTTAAATGAATTATTATTCATGTTTTTATTTTTGGGTTGGGGGATCAATATTTAAGGGGTGTGTTGGAGGTAGGATGACTATTTTATTGAAACGTTATCTTTCATTTGGGTGTTTTTTCTATCACAAGATGATGATGTATTGATAATAATAGACTATTTTATCCATTAAATGAGTAACATTGGATAATAAGTTGAAATTTCATGGATGATTCCTTTCTAGTTGAGTGTGAGACCCTGGATTGTAACCCCTAGTAGAATGTAATCCACTAATAGGTGGTTTTCCACTAATGAGGACAGTGTGATAGTGATTCAGGGGATGATTTGTTTGACATTTAACCTTCTAGTAGTTATTTCCACCTTTGTGCATCGAGAAACATATCCCATTAGTCTCTAGAGTTTTACCTCATTATCTTTATTCTATGAAATGCTTATTAATTTTTGTGGGCATATGCATTGTAATATCTTGTTATGTTCCTACATTTATTTCTTCATCATTTGTGATTGAGTATCCTGGGGGTGGGTCATGCATCATATGATAATTTTCATTTACTTGTAGCTTTATGTATTTGATTTTTATTATGATTTCTATTGGTTACTTGCAATTATTTTTAGAAATGCGTGTTAGCAAGAGTTTTCAAAAGGGAAACAGGTGGTGGTTTTCAAATACAAGACATTTTTAAAATGTATTTGAAAATTGTTTAAACAATGTGATGAGGTTTTTTTAAAAGATATTTTTAAATGAAAATAGATGGATTAACATAATTATTTAATAATAATATGTTTAAAGATAAATGGTTTCATTCTTCTAATAGTTTTGTTTCCATAAATAATCTTTGTCGCATGTTTTAAAAATGACATGATTTGATAATGTATATATAGTATAATTTTTTTTATTTTGGTTTTTTATAAAGGAAATGTAAACTTATATTTCTAAGATTTATTTTCAAACTAATGGATTTTGTTTCTTTATAAATGGAATGTAATGGACTCATGGTGGTATCCTACTAGCCATTGGATCACACCCTATATACTCACATTAGTGGGTTTGTAGACTTCATATTTTCTGAAAGTTCCCAAGTTATGGATTGAAATATATATTTTTAACAATATCCATTGATAATTAGGTGTGTTGTGGGTTATTATGGTGAATTGAGAGTCATAGGGAGATGTTAGGGTTGTGGCCCATTTAGTTCAACTAGTTTCGGGTTGTGTGGCTATTCTTAATTTTTAGCCAGATAATTTATTTCTGGATTTTTTTTGTTTCAGGTTCTATAAATGTTAGAGTTATATAAAAATGGGATCACTTATTTATTTTTTTAAAATATCTTGTTATTCTTTAATCTTATTCATTGTCAATTGGTGTTATTTTAATTCCATTAATTTATTTTTGTGTGGTCATCCAATGCAAGGAGACCTCATACTAGGTTTCCAGTGGGAACTATTTTCAATCATGATTTTAATGAGGTTAAAGTCATTCCCAAGTGTTTTTTTGACACCTTGTTACTTTTATCAAACCCTATACAATTATTAATTCACCTCAGACCTTGTGGTAGATTGAATCAGGTGATGTGTTAGGTAATCTTGAGCCCATTTCTTACAGTCTTCCTGTATTATAGTGTATTATCCTGAGTTTTAGTAACTTTTGGTTATTATAAAGGGGTAAATATGTGTTATATTCTATATATGTAATATTACATGCAATGATAAGTTCATTTCCTTGAAGAAAATAATTGTTTATGCAATATTCTAAGTGATTATCCATGATTTTTTATTAATCATCACACTTAGAAATTAAGATATTCTAAAACATTTTCTAGAATTAATTTTGGTAAAATATAGATCTATACCAACATTATTATTGAGATTTTTTTATTATTTAAATTGAAAAGTTATAGGATGTTTCATATTTCTGTAAAGAATTAGTCTTTGAAATCTAAGTTACCAAGGAGGATGAGTATTTTAAGTGATTCCTTATAGGTGATCATATATGATACTCTTATATTATTTTAACATTTTGGAATTACAATTAATAGTTATCTTACTCTAATAAAATGGTAAATTTTTATATATTGCTGATAAGTTTGGCCTAGTGTGTTTTTATGTGGTTGAGTTAGTGATTTTTTTTCCAATTATTTTTTTTTAATTTTGGTTTACTTAAAACTTATTTATGAGTGGATTGATCATGATAATATATTATTGGGAAAGAAATCATGATATTTATTGTTAAACATGGGGATCATGATGCACTTTACTATATATGAATGGATAAATTTTATGAATCTTTGGTAGAAATAGTTAATAAATCTTTAACTTTTTAATGATAAAATTTTGAATGCTGTGAATAGAGATACCATAGATTTTGAGGGTTGGATAGCTTTGAGTTTATTATGTGTTGTTGTATTCGTTCCCTTTTTCCCTATCTATGATGAGGGATGTTTAGTAATGATTTTATTATAGGTAGGTATGTCAATACCAGACTTCTTAAAGATAATAAAATATTTTAAATCATAGATTTTGTATTTTACCTTTGGTGTGGTTTTGAAGACACTCTTTTATATTTGGATTATTAGTTGTGAGAAATACAGATATTATTTCAAAGGTAATATTTGTAGTTGGATGAAGCTGATGTCAATTCAAATGAGATGCTTAATAGTTACTCAATGTTGTGAAATATTTTAGTATTCCGTATTTCTATTTATTGTCTCTTACTTAATGAGCCTTGATTTTCTTGAATTCATGAGAATAATTACACATAATGGGATTTTGTTTAATTGGTGGTTTAGTGAATGTAAATTTCCATTATTGTCTGGTCATTTGGTAGCTCGGATGTTAATGATTCTAGTATGCATTTTATTAGATGAATGGCCATGAAAACTAGATTTTATAATTTAAATGAATTATAGAAATTGTTTTTCACTGGATTGGAAGAATTGTGATACTTAATTTATCCTAGTAACCTATTTTGAAATATTTTTATTAAGATTGTGAAATTTTTCATAGATGTTTTTAATAATATACTTTTTTGGTTGCTAATTTTAATTTATTGGTTGATATATGGATAAAACATATGATTTTTTTTAAAATAAAAAGATTATAAAAGAGGGTGTGGTTGAAATGTGTATCCTAGTTATGTATTAATTTCTTTATGAGGATAAAATGTGTTAATATATGGTATAATTTAATATAACAAGTTATTCATTGATAATTACTTATCTTATATTCAAATTTTGACTTTATCTTTGACTTTATCAGATTCAATGATGTCTTCACTTATTAAATTATACTTTTAAAAACTAAAAAGATGAACTTCTATAAGTTTTTGAAGGAAATTATTTTTTAATTAAATAGGGAAATTGTAGCTTAGTTCTAAATATAACATTAGACTAAAAAACATTATTGTTTCATCAAAAATCAGGAGTTTCCTTTGGGATAATATTTTTGAAAATTTTCTATGAGTTATTTTATTTTATTTGATGGTTTGCGGTGAGATTTAAATTAAATATTATTATAGATGAAAAATATTTTTAAAAAACTAAAAACACTCTCTCTATATATTCATATTTTAGTGATTTATGATGGAAACAATAAAAGTAAATATTTCTTATATTGAGGAAGCCATTGGGAGGATATATTTTACTATCGTTAAGGAATTTATGTGATATTATGTATACTTATTTTATATAACATTATTCTACTAATTAATGTTTTCTTTATTATCCAATATAAGATCCAATATTTTATAGATATATTCTTGAAATATATTTCACAAATTATGAAAATTAAATAATTAAGAATATAATGTAATTGTAATTACATCAATAAAACTTATCGATTGTGGTTATTCATAGGGAGAAATTTGATAAGATGAAACTTCTCTCTATTATTTGAAACTAGAAACTTGAAATTAATGAAAAATACTTTATGTATTTGTTGTTTTTATTTCATTAAAAGTAAAATGGTATAAAGATTGAAAAAATATTCATAGTTTTAGTGAAATCATAGGGAGATGTTTTGATTCCATTTTTAATAAAATTATGTATAAATTAAATATGTGAATAATATCTATACTAATGAATTTTCATTCTTTAGATTATGATTGATCAATCCTAATGGGATTAATACTTTAACAATCTGATGCATGGATTTAATTCTATTATAGGAAAAAGTTTCCTTAATTTTTAAATTCTATCAAAATTTTAATGGTTTTTTATTCATGGATTAAAAGTTACATTTATGTGATCCTAATGGTGATATAAACTAATAGTGAAAATTTGGTGGTGAAATAAAACATTTCATCTTAGGGTTTTAAGACATAGTGATGAAAATAGCTAGTAGTGTGGATGAAATACCGAAACGAGTGAGGTTCATTTAATTACTTGATTGAATGGTGGGTGTGGAACTATGTTAGACATATCTAACATAGTATAGTTGGGCTGACTCAGTCAAATGATGATAGTTCAATCATTTTATAAGAATGGTGATCCACATAGCTATTTGACCGCATGGTGATTTAGACCCAAGATCAATTGGGGAAACAAATTGATATGATCAAACAAAACCCACTCTGACAGATTGATATTTTGATATTTTGATATTATTCGTAGATCTAGCTGATCCAAGTACTCTAGACCATCCAATTGAAGATCATGATACCACCATGTAATGAACCAGATAGATAAAACTTGTCATGTAACGTGATTATTCTCATGATAAAGCTTAAATCATGTTCTTGATTACAATTGGTTGGATACAAGCATTGATGGTATCATTAATACCAAGTAATATTGATTTAATCGTCTCAAACCACAAAAAAATGCACATACTATAACTTAAAATCTGGTATGTGGTATCGATACATTGGATTCTCCTACAAGAAAAATAAATCAATTCAAAATAAGATCCAAGAAAATTGGGTTTGAATAATGAGAACAAGATGATCTCACAAACATTCTCATAAAAATGTATAAAGATTAATAAAAAATTATAATGAAAAATGAAATAAAAATGAAAGAAATTATAAATTCTTTGATACATGATCATCCCATGTTGATCTGAATTCCTAAAGTGGCCACATGAATCATCTCTTCTTGAAATACAATTACCACATTTACATTTAAAAACTAAAGTATGAGTATAGCGTGTAAGGACACCAATAAATGTAAGTAACTTTATTCCCTTAACCCACATCAAATAAAAATAATGCCTACATACACATAAATATGTGTTTTGGGTTTTCTGAAATTTTCCAATAGGATATCACCAAGAATTAATGCAACTCATTTTAAAAGTCATCCCTCATTACTTGTTTGAACTAAAATTAGTAAGTGTGTTTTTATGTTCATTTAAAAAGGAAATTAAAACACTTATTTTACTCTTACTTATATGGCCATATAATTTTATAAAAAATGAAATCATTGGGGAGATGAATAATCTCACAAATAAGATTATATCAAAAAGAAAAATGAGAATTATAATAATAAAACAAGGCATAAACCCAAAATGAAAATTAAATGGGATAAAATGTATTGACATAAGTATCAACTAGGATAGAAATAACATTGGATGGAACAATAAGAGGAAATTAAGAAACTGAAAGAAATTAAGAACAACACAATATGGGATGAAAAGTTTAAGCATATTTTGGACAAACTAGGACCTCTCTAATAGAATGTCCTCTTGGATTTTTGTTCGCATGAGATGAAACAACCCCCAACATACCCTAATGAGCTCACCAGAAGGAAGCCCCGAGTAAGAGTGAAATCATGGCATGTGATATGATCTAGAGGAAAATAATGGACCATAAATCACCCATAATTGATTATCTACTTGACACCTGATATTCCCTGGTAAATAATTATATTCAAATCCAAGAATTCATAAATAATATCAAAAAAATTTCAAGTTATAATATATGTATCCTTAATACCATAACCCCATTCATCTATTCCAAAATCAAGTAACCAATAATACAAACATCACATTTATAAAAAAACCTAACAAAGTGAATTGGGCAGAGAGAACATCAATAATCAATAAAAAAAGTAATGTTTAAAACAAAACCTTCAAGACCGTGGAATAGAAAGGAATAAAAAAACAATATTTTTGTGATGTCTAATATCTATTAAAATCCTTTTATCAATCTATTTTATATAAAACATTACTTAGAAATAATTTATCAAATACCTAGTGAGAGTTAGAATTTACATTGAATGTATAACCTTTAAAAACCTAGGTGAACCATTTATTAAATTGTTAAAAAACATATAAAGTCTTAAGAAACATTATTTACTTATCAAATACTACTTTAGAGGATCTAATTTACTAAGAAAGAATTTAAAAAAACCTAATAACTAAATGTTTTACAAATAAATTGAGGTTAAATTGAAATAATTACCTCAATCTGTTGAAGTCTATATATCTTAATTAAATAAAAATAGATTATGATGAGAGAGGACCAAATAGAATAATAAATTCAAAAAATATCAATATTAACACTACCATATCTTTGGTCTTTTCCCGGTTAGGGGAATCATGCACCAATCACACAGATTATTTTAGAACTTAGCCTCCCCCATACATATTTTGGGAATGAAATTAGTACTACTACCTATTAATCAAGCATCCCCCAAAATCAACATTTTGAAATCTAAAAAATTATGAAATTAAAATATTAAAATAGGTAATATCATAAATACCAACCTTGGATATCATGAGTGTCATAATTCTCCACATCATGACACTTTTCCCCTTCATAGAGTTCCTAATCTTCTCCTAATGTAAACTTACTATATATAATTGTGGATAGATCCACATATTTGAAAATTTAAAACAATGTGTAACTATTTCCACCACTTACATCACATTCACACGTGGGTCTCTCCCCACTATTATGTCTTTCCACTATACTAGAAAATCATAATCTCAACATGACTATTTCAATCACTTGAAATTAAATACATTAAATAAATAAATATACAAATTCTTAATAAACTACTAATAATATTAAATATAATGAATATAAAATAAAACTTAGCTACCCAATCACATCTCAACCTTAAAATAATTAAAAATAGAAAACAACCTCACTATAACACAATATCTTCATAACAATTGAAACCATAATAATAAAATTAATTGGAATGTATCTCAAACTTATAATCATTTAAAAACCCTAATAACATTATCGAGTAATCCAATATCAAAGAACAATATTAAATCACAATTATAAGAACCAAATATTTTTAACACATAAGAAAAATAGAAAATGTTTAGGTTCCATACCAAATTCCTTTATTTTATTAAAACAAATTCTACATTATAATTTTAGTTCAAACACTTTAAAAACTATAGAGACAAGGTTGATGCCAATCACTTTTTAAATTAGTCTCTATTTGTGTGTATAAAAACTAGGCTTGATATACTTGAATCCCTTTCTATAAAAATGAACAACATAGTTTATCCTAAAAATTACATTTAAATGTAAGAAAATAGGAAATGGTTTCAAAAAAAGATTTATTTCACTTCAATAAGGGGAAAAGGTTATTTAGAAATCATTCAATTTTTATATTTTTCACCTATATACCTAGTTTCACAACTCTTTCAAAAGATAAAAACCCAATCCCATATATATATATATATATGAACCCTGAACAATATCATCAATTAAAATACACTAAATTCTATCCTAAATTAATAAGAAAAATATTTAAAATAATAATCTAGGCTAAACAATAAAAAACCATTAGATTATATTACAACTAAATAATTTTGAACCCATATAATTGGAAAAACACCCTTTAAGAAATATTACTCACTAAGTAGAACTATACATTTATATGTATATATAAAACCTTTACATAGAAATACTTTATACCAATGGGTAATAACACTTCAAAATGAAACATATGAAAAAAAACTAATAAAAAAAACATTACCTAAAATTTAAATTAAACCAATATTATATGTAATTATTACATGAATATCATAAAACATGATAAATAGAATATATAAAATAAAATAGAAGTTTATTATAACTCAAACATACCTTAAAGTAAAATTTAAATCAATGACCCATTATTAAGTTCGAGAACCCTATTAAATTAAAAAAAACCCCAATTTAAATAACAAATTAATTTAGAAATATGAACACACCCATTTTAAAATAAAAATCACCTCAAACCCATACCTTTCAAATAAAATTATAAAAAATTAAATTCAATATCATTTTTATAAAAACCACTTAACCTTAATTTTAAAAACTATAATTTTACTTAATTCATAGGAAACATACACCCCTTTATTTGAAGATTATTTTCCATGTCTAAAAACATTAAAATTAAGGAATTTTAGACTTCCTTTATATTCAAAAACATTTTTTTTCAAGAAAAAATTTCATGTAAGAATAACATTTAGTATTACATAAGAAAAATACTAGCTTTCCTTTATCAAACCCTTTATAATATTTAATACCTAAAAGATAATATTTTAATCTCCTAAACATTTTTATTTTTAAAATACAGAAGTTAAAGTCTAGATTACCTCTTAATAATCCTTAAGAACCTAAGAAAAGAGATTACAAATCTAGGTTGAAAATAAAAAATGAATCAGAAACTACTTACCTATTAGGTTTAAACTGAATTGATTAATTTTTTCATTTTATATACCACATATTTGGGGTATTATCAATTAAATTAACCTAAATTTTGTTTTAAAACATCCTAGCACTAAGAAACAAGATTACTAAAACGACAAAACTTTACAAGTCATATATGAAATTTTTAAAATTCATTTAATACAACACCATGAAGTTTATAAAATTTATAGGTGAAAACCATTAAATAATATCAATATATACATGATGATTTTTGGGTTACCTACAAAAAACATTAGTAATTTATGACATTTTTAATTTTCCTAAAACCCTCTCATAATACCAGTTTAAATCTTTCACCATGTTACATTTGAAAATAAAATGTCATCATTCTTCCTTTTTGAAATGATTTAAAAAAAATTAATTATTTTTTTCAAATATTTTATTTGAAAATGGGAAATCAAATTACCTTTACTACCATGTTCTATAACCCAAATTAAAAATAAAACTTGTTTACTTTATATTTATCATGAATCACTCACTTCATGAATAGATTCAATTCCATTTGTAGAAAAAAATTATAAATATAATTTATATAATTATAAAAATATGTGAGTACATGTAGACATTCACATCATTAAATCAACCTAACTCAAAGTGAAGAAATTAATTAATATTAATCCCATGATCCAAAATGAACATAATAAAATATAAAGTAGAGAAACAATACTAATATGTTATGAGAATCTACCAAAAGTTCATAATTTTTTTTTAAATACCATGACTACTTAAAAATATTATTATAATCACTAAGAAACCCATAAAAATTTAACAAATATCCATGAATCAAAATATTATTTTCAATTTATTTTATCAACATTGATTTTTAGTTTTTTATAAAATACCCCACTCATAAAAAACATAGTTTTTGAAAGATGATTTCCATATATCACAATATAAAACATAAAATCAAACTATCTAATTACTATTGATAACTATAAAATTTTTCTATAATTTATACCAAAATAAATAATAAATAATATTAGATGAAAAATAAAATCAAAAGAAATAAAAATAATGAAAAATAGAGAATTTTTTCACTATTCATGGTCTTGAAGAATTTATACCAACCATGTTATATCTTATAGAAGGTATCATGAACCAAATACAAGGTATGTGCACAATATACTAAACCATGAAAAATAATCTTAAACACCTAAATTTCCTCCCATTTCCACTCAAAACGTGATTTTTTCTAGAATAACCCAAGGAGCCTTTATAAAATTCTTAAAAAAAATGAACCACATAAAAATATCTCAATAAAATTTTATGATAAAGATAAAATTTGAATCATGATCCTTGATAACCCATGATATATTGTAGTTTAATATAATAAAGAGCTATTATTACACTCCATATACCCACCTTTAAGATTATTATGATCCTATCTCATGTATAACTTATTTTGAAAAATAAAATAGGGATTTAAATATATTTTTTAATAAATCATCATTTCTCAACCTTCCACGTCACTTGAGTTTTCTCACCAAAATGCCAATAGCATGTTCCCAATTGTTATTGGTTAGTGACAAGCACCAAGGGTATCAGAAATACCATTTTATAATTATTTCACACTCTCAAAAAAATATTCAATACAAAAAACTCCAACTTAGAATCTTGAATGAGGTTTTTATTCCCTAGATTCTTATATAAGGAAAATAAATAACTTCAAAATAAGAACTCTCAAAATAGGTAATAAATAATGAGAACAATCTAATTTTTTAAAATTCCTATAAAAAATATATAAAACATAATACATAAAATTTATGATTCCAAAGAAACTCAAAATGTAGGAGAGAAAAAAGTGGTCGGTACATGATCATCCCATGCCATACTTAATTGTTCAAGTGGATTCAGGAACTATCTCCTCATCACCCATAGTCACTATTTGAATATCCTGAAACTAAAATATGAATAAGGAATCCAATGACACTATTAATGGAAGTAATTTCCTTCCTTTAACCTATATCAAATATAATTAGGGTTGATACACACACACACATAAATATGAACATTTTTATATATGATTTAAGAAACTGTATTCTATGATACGACCATAAATCAACAAAACTATTTATATCTGTCATACAAAAATTCTACTTTGAATTATAATTTTTAAATATCTTATCATGTTTCATAAAGTTAAAAAATATCATCCATTTATTCACAAAACTATTTCATTTGAGAAAACATGAAATAAAGGGAAGTAATCATGATCAAACAAATAGGTATATATTATAAATCATAATGGGAATCATAAGAATAAAATAAGAAATACACCCAAAAATAAAAATTACACGGGATACAAATGTATAAATAAGTATCAACCATAAGAGACATAACATTGGATTGAAAAACCAGACGCAAGTCACAAACTAAAAGAAACACAACACAACACAACATAACATGTGATGACAACCTCAACCCCATTTAGGAAAACCTAGGACCTCACCAATGGAACTTCCTTCTGGAATATGACATGAAGAAACTAACACAAAATGGCATTTACCTCATTTCATCACTGGGATAAAATCCTCTAGTGAATGAGAAATTATGAATAAGGGAATGGGCCCAAGATAAATTATAGATTATATTGAACCCATCCTCTATTACCCACTTATCACCCAAGGCTCCCATGTAAATCATTGTATTCAAATCATGTAATTCCATAATAATATCTAAAAAATATCAAATCAAAACTGAACTAACATCTATATAATTTCTCACTTCATTTATTTTGTAAATAAATGACTGATAAGAAAATTTTCAAATTAATAGAAAAACTCAAAAAGGCATAATTTTTTAAAGAGGAAATAAATAATCAATAAAAACTATCACACATAAAAAAATTTAAAAACATAAAACAATAAGTAATCATCAAACCATATTTTTTTAAAGTCCAATATCAATAAAAATCCTTTAATAAATCCATTTTAACTAAAAAATGTCCCCAAGTTTTTTTTAAATTCATAGTGGGAACTATAATTCACTTTGAAAATACAGATTCTATAAAAAAATTATAACCCTTTATACCAACCTCAGGAAACACCCAAACACTTGAGAAGCATTATATATTTATCAAATACAAATTTTATAGGTAATAATTTATATAGAAATAATTATTAATGAATCTAATCCCCAATGCTTTTGACAAAAAAATTATGGATACCATGAAATACCTATCTCGATCAATTGAAATTTATTTTCCTTATTTTAAAAGCAAGACATTAAGAGGATATAGGCCATTAAAAACCCTGAAATACAAAGAGTCTAAATATATATATGAACCCTATAATAGGTATTGGAAACCATAGATGACTGGGGAAAGGTGGATGGAAAAACTTTTAGGTTAAAGATAAGAGGAGAAAATAAAATTATGAAATGAAGATGAATAAGGGAATTTATATTGATAATCCACATGGATTGAAGGTGGAGTACTAATGGGAGATAATGGAGGGGGAGGCATTGGATGGGATAGAGATAAATAAAATGTTTTATAAAAATGGGAGAAAAATAAGGTTCCCCTCATTTAAAAAATAAATATAAATTTCTAAAAAAAATTGGCCAACTACATGGTATTTCACACAGTCACGGGAACAATGCACCAACTGTGCAAGTTGTTTAGGAACCAAGCATACTGTTTGCATGGTTTAAGTGCACTGTCATAAAAAACCATGTTATAACCATGAATCCTAAAATTTCATCCAAAAAATATATATATATATATATTAAAATATGAAATATTAAAGACATCAAAAGTAGAATAGTTAATAGAATAAATACAAACTTGTGAAATCATGCGTATCTGACAACATATGACTGAATTATGGATCGATGAAACATAATTTAGTTAACAAGGGGTGGTGTATAAGGATATATACTTGTATCCTCAGATTATATATATTTATAAGATTCATGAAACTCCCCTATATTTTAAAACATATGTCTTTTAAATAAATTTAATATCTTTGATATCTTGCGATACATGCAACTTTGAGACAAAACAAGCTGTGAGATACTAATTAAATATTAACATTATAACCTAGTTATTGAATGGTGGTAATAAATAGGATTAACTGAATTATTAAATATATAGATGTTTCCTAATAAATTAAAATTTATTTTTATGTTCTTATTAAATAATCACTCAAATTTTTAGTGAAGTCATTTTATGCTTCAAAATAGATATTCTTTTAAAAAGTGTTTTATTTTGAATTTTATGTACGGAATTTTAAAAAAATTATACCACTTTTAGAAATTTAATTTTATATAAATAATATAATTGTTTAAATATTCATATCAACATTATTTGATGTTGAAAGTTTTGGATTTTTCAAAGAATATTGAATTTTTAGTGAATAGTGAATAATACCCATTTTTTTTGTAAAACTATCATTTAATTTTTAACAAATTTAGTAATCTAAATGTGAAATTTTAATTTTAATATGATTAAAAATTAACATAAGTATTATTTTGTTATATTTAATTCAATTAAATAAATGTATATCATCTTCATATTGGATTTTAATATAAGTTTATTTTTAGGAATTAGAACACATTTCTTAAGAAAACTATTTTAAAGTGCATAATGTTTCTCAATTTTAACTATTTAAAATAACCCCTATTAAAGAATTATTTAAATTAAATTAATATATTTTATATCCATTATTATTAATTTAAATTCATTTATTTATGATCTATTTTCATATAGTTATTATAAAACCATCTTATGCTTGAAAAATGTATTTCTTGAAAACCCATTGTTTTGACATGTATTCGAGTTTAATTAAAAAATTAAATTTACTACCTTCTGTGAATTTAATTTTATAAAATTTATTCCATATTTTTAATAATCATAATTAATATTATATAATAAGTGAAACTTTATTTTTCACATAATAAATAGTAAAAAAATGTAAAAATTTGTTACCACGGTTAATGTTAAAACCTATTTACTAGGGGGTTAAAAAATAAGGAAATAAAATAAAATGTTTAAAACTTGTTACTTTTAAATATTATAGGTTTGAATAATCCTTATATCTCCTCCACTCATTTATTTATCTGTTTTGTAGGCACTTGTCTTGAGAGTGACTTCCCATTATTGAATAGTTTGGGGTATTTATAAAAATGCCACTCATCCTCCCTTATAAAAGGGATCACCCTCTCCTATACTTTCCATACTTATAGAAACCATTGGTTCAGCCAAGACCTTCCCAAATGTCTTCCTTACTTCCCTCCAAACATCCTAGAAGCCATGGTTTAGTTATAAAGTGACATGAATCATTTTCCATGTTCAACATTAAATAATGGTTTTAAAAATGAATCCAATATATGAATATGAAATTAATAACATTAATATCATTTTAGAGATGGTGGAACTATATACCACACAAAATATCTGAAACATTCATAACAAAACACACATGATAAAACAAGGCAATTAACACCCAAAACTATAATAATAACAAAATATTGTTAACTAATGGGTGATAAGATGTTATAATAGGATCATATATGTTATTATAAAATTGAATATGTTTATTATATATATTTATAATATGATTAAAACAATTATATAGGAGGTTAAATAATCTTAAACCAAAAGGAAGTTTAAGGTATGATATTTGTTCTCAATTTCCTTTCATTGAGTCGTATTATAATGTGATGAACTTAATTTATTTTATATGGTGTATATGAGGCCCATTCTAATTGTAATATCCGGAATAATTAATTCCGCTATGTATTTTGTGTTTTAAAATGAATTATCTCATCCAATGAGGTTTGAATTGAAAATTTCCAAGTGGTAATGGCTTTTATAATTCAATTTCTTTTCATTGGATTATATTAATTTTTTATTGTATTTGATATTCTAAGATTATGTGTAATGACTTTTGATTATGTTAGGTTTTATTTCCAATTTTTTAATGTGAATTTAAATTTGTTATAAATAATAAATTCATTGAATAATTCACACTTCAGTGCTATGATCATTGTAAGGGTTTCTCATATCAAATTCTCTTCTCTGGGACATATTCCATGTTATACACCTATATTATTTTATACAGTGTATCTAATTCCCCTTTGAAATTTTATATCATTAATCTATTTATACTCATGTATCATAATATTTCATTTAAATTTTTTCTTTTCATTGTTATTACAATTTCAAAGTTTCCAAAGTGGTAAGAGAGTTACGCTTTAATATCATTTTTATCAGGATTATGTATGCTTGAATTTCCATTAAAGGAAATTATTTGATCATTATCTAATAAGCCCCTTTAATTTTATTCTCCTATGGCTTTTCATTATTTTTTCATGTAATAGTACAATTTTATTCTCTTTGACACTAAAACTGATTGAATCAATATGTTTAACAAAATTAAACTTCTTTTATCTCTTCGGTCGAAAACACTTTTTCTTCCAAATCCATGTTTTCTAAAAATGTTTTCAAAAATGTTTTACTATGATTATTTAAATACATTTTTACCAATAATTTTATTTTTACAAAAAAATTTAAAATCAATCTTTATATATTTTTTCAAACATGGTTCTTTTGACTTTTCTTACAAAAATGTGAAAGGAATATTTTTTTTAATTGTACTCAGCATGGGAAAAACCTTTCTTTCATCATTAATATTTATTTATTTTAAGATTAATTTAAAATTTATAAGATTATATTCAAATAAAAAAAAATTCATACAATTTTAGAAATTTTTATTTTCTAAAAGTGATCTTCTATGTGGAAAGTGTATTTTCCTCAAAATTGTTTTTAATGATATTTTCCTTGTATTTATATTAATTAATGAGATATCCCATTATTTTAAATATCGTTCAATGGGGATACATTTTAATGATACTATCCTTATCCTTTCTTTGTATAGTTTTTGATCAGTTTTGACTAGGGAAAGTATTTACATTTACTTTCTTGATTAATTTCGTATTCAGTATCTTTCCATTAAAATATTTACTTTTTTGTGATCATTGGACATTATGTTTTCCCTAAAAATTTATATTATTTATCATAGATATTATTATTGCTTAAACCGTATATAATTTCTACATACTATATTTTAATTTGAAAGTTATTTGACTGACTGGGGAAATATTGAAATTCTTTATTCTTTATTTAATATGGATATTTATTGATAAGGCATATCATTCATAAATTATATCAATCATTAAATTTATGAGTTGTGCATTGTAAATGAAGTGATGGGTGGAACCAATAATTGTATATAATTTCGATGCATCAATTGTCTCATGGGGAAAATTAGTAGACTAACATTAAATTGGTTTTTACCCATAGTATTAAACTGTCTTGTAAAATGCCTTGATAGTAATGATATATTGATTTCATAGATAATGATGTCCAATATTAATAATTTCCTTCATTAAGAATTTAGTTATTATTATACATGAGATTATTTCATTGATATAATCCATGGATTCATTTTTCTTTTTAGTTATTGATTATATGGAATGTGTGTTCAGTTATTCACCTTGCTATATTGATAATGTCTTATTTAATAATGATAGTAAAATTATTTAAATGGAATGTTTGATCTGTTATTTACCTTTCCATATTGATAATTCATATCTATTGATGATATCTTCCAATGTAATGAATCCTTACTGAGAATTTGAGCTTACCCTTATTTATTTTTTCCATTCCTTGAGATATGAGGACAAAATAATTTATTGAGTTCAAGTATGTTGAATTCTTATTTTCACTATATTGTATTTAATGTTTTCAAATGTAATGAGAGATTAGAGTATGTAGTTATTTTACTAATACTGCTAAACTATTCATCCCTTTAAGATGTGATCACTTGTATCTAACACCAATGTAATAAATTAACCACAGACTCTGGGCTACTAGGGTTAGGGAATTTATAGTTAGTATCATAGAAAGTTTAGTAGAGACATTGTAAACTAGATTTTGGAAAACATAGATTAGGGAACATAACCATATGATATACAATGAAGATAAGTATTTCAAATAAACCTAAATTTTTGGTAAGGAAGTGATTATATGGGGTTTTCCAAAAATTCATCCATGTTTGGATACTACATGTGGATGGGGTTCTAGAATATTAGTACCTAGGGCTAAAAAATCCAAAAAGGTAACATTGGGTTTTGACCAAATCATCACCTAGTGCATGACAATGGGCCTTACTATGCACCTTGTTTGACACTCATGGGGGATATTACTTATAAAATTCACATTTTTTACAATATTTTATAATGGATTTTCATATATGAGGAAAATTAATTACCTAGGTTAAACCTAAAGTGTAATACATTAAAAAGTATGTGTCATGATTTAGATATTATATAAATGATTATATGGTTCTCTAACTATGATTATTATTTACCACACTATAATTTTTGGTTTTAATCAACAGATGGAACTAGTATAAATAATGTTAATGCTAAATGTGATGAGAATTGAACAAGATTTAGGATATTTTGGGAGACATTTATGGGAAAAAAACTCTTTGGTTTAGTATATGCCTTAGTGAAAAAGTTATTTAAGGAATAATTCCTTCAGATTTTTTGGACATAAATTTAAAGGAATTGGTAACCTTTATGGTTTATCTTATCTTTGATGTTGAGTTAATTATGGGTTATTACAAATTTGGAACCTTATATGAATGATATTAATAATTTTTTAGAATAAGGAAAACCTGCGTGCTTGGTGAAAACTGATAAGATGAATTTATATATACATATTGGATACATTTAATTTAATATTATTAATGTTTTATTTAATAATGAACTAGGTTTTGGTTTGTTTTCAGAGAATTTTGGAATTTTGGATTTAAAGGAAGAAATTTTGAAAAGAAAAAAAATAGGTTTCACACATCATGTATTATATACATGATGTTTATTTCTCATTCATGACATGCCCACAGAGCCACAAACCAACTTTTAAAGACAGTACATGAATTTAATACAATAAAATACATGTATATTCATCACACGTCATGAAAATTTCAGTACTGGAATCCTATTGAAAGTTAATCCCATACATGGTGTGAAACTATTACATGACCTATGAAGTTCGAAGATCCCATCTTGTAAAATATTTTGGTCAAAGATCCCATGAGATTCTATATTTTTAGAGGATATTATGGATCAGATATGCATGAAGTGCAACTTGATTACATTACATGAACTTGTCAATACAGAATACACTTAAGATAGTAGATTATGTGAATTATTTACACATCATGAAATTCTTGAGCCTATTAATATTTCAGTGTTATATGCACACATAGAGGCTCTGCATACATTTTTTTTCTCAACATTTTCTCCTATTTTTGGTCTTTTTTCATTTAAAACTAGTTTTAATTCATTCCTTTACCTGTTTTATTAAATAATTTTTAATTTTTGGTTAATCTATATCCATTATTAATTCAATTTGAACCCATTTACATTTTCAATGTCTGTTTCAACATCCCTAACCATTCTTCATCAATTCCTACACTATTATTCATTATTTATTCATGAATAGTGAGTTTTTGATTGGATTTTTGTTACTTTCAATTTTTTATCTTGAATATGTTAATTGTTTTAATCTTGGGTTGCTTATTTCTCAACTTCTTCATGATTATGCATAGAATGATTAGTATTTCCCAAATTTTGATCAACTCCCCCATGTGGAGAGTTTCCCCCAAGGGTTGGGGTTTGATAGTAGGGGTGTTTCTATGCCTAATGAATCTATAGATTAAATCTTGATAACCCTATATTTATTAAATTGGTTAATAATAATTGTTCATCACATTATTTTTCATAACCTTGATCATGGGAGGTGAAATTGAATGAACCTAACTTAATTGGAGTTGAGAAATACTATGACCATTAACCTATGGTGATTTTTGTAGTGAATCTCAGAATAATGAACCAAGGTGGTTAGTTATACCCTGACCAGGGGATAGTTTCAGTATATGTAGATCCAATTGGTTTGACCAAAACTAATTGATGAACCTTAAACCACTTTATTTCCTTAGTCATAGGACTATCCCAATCTAAATCTTGGATTATCTTCTATCAATAACACTGAAATTGACCTTAATCACTTCCATTTTATCTATCATAAATCAATACTACCTATATTTAGTAAAAACAAAACCTGAAGATTTAATGTGAGGAATCCTTTCCATGGGTTTTATTAAAATTTTTTCTTTCCTCCCAATGATCTCTATAGGTTTGACCCTGCACCATCACTTTACTACACCATAGTAGTAAGTGTAGTTTGGGACTATAAATATCTAATCTAATCAATACATATGTGAATTCAATAGCATGTGTGGGTGAATTAAATTTGTTTTACATTGATGAGGATTACTAATACCAAGGACTAGTAGCCTTTATAACAAACCATGCATTACCTTATCCTTATCCCTTTCTTCCCTTTCCTTCACCCTTTTCTTTTACATTTTTCTCCATGAGGTGCACATACATCCTCTCTCTCTCTCTCTCTCTCTTCTAAGCTAGTTCATGCATCAGTGGACTATGACTCCTTCAAAGAGATTCTATATTCAATAAATATATAATTATGATCCCAAGTGATATCATTATTTATCTCAGTGATGCATCATTGCAATGGATGATCACAAAAAGCTTGCATCACCTCACCTTCAAGACCCCCAATATGTGCCACCTGACAATCAGGAAGAGCGACCAGCACTATAGGAGCTCACCATAATAGACTGCAAATTTTTTTTAATTGGAAGTGTTGTTCCTAGAATTATGTGCCTTCATATTCATGAAAACACTTTTGAAATTAATCCTGGACTCATTCGTATGATCTAGGACATGGGGCAGTTCATTGGACTACCAAGTGAAAACTCCACTAAAAATATTTCAAATTTTCTTGAGGATTTTGATACCTTTCTCAACCAATTAATATCATAAAACCCTATTCAATTGATTATTTTCCCATTATCGTTACATGGTAGAGCTAAGGATTGGATAAAGTGTCAATATCCTGAGTCAATAATGAATTAGGATGAATTAGAAAAGAAATTTCTATATAAATATTTTCCACACATCCAAACTTGGATGCTCTAGAATGACATTCAAAATTTCATCCAGGAGGATGGGGAATCATCATGGGAGGAATGTGATAGATTTATGGAGCCTACCCATGATTTCCAACAACATAGACTAAATTTATGGCTTCAATTTAAAAAATTATACTAGGGGATCCAACCTACTACCCATACTGTGGTATACACCGCTTCTGATGGAGGATTAACGATCAAAATTCTAGAGGTTGGTTGAGACATTATTAATGAATTTTACCACAATTTTAATCTATTTAAAAGTGATACAAGACCATACTGATATTAAATACATTATTTTGAGGAAACTACCCAACTAAAAGCCCAGACAAAGAAGTTAGAGCCTTTTCTACTGCCTGTTGTACCACCACCCCTCCTACTCATGTAATGGAGATTCAATCCTATGAGATTCACAAAGGACGACACCCATACCAAGACTGCAAGGAATAACTAAATGGTCACCAATTAAAATATTTAAATTCCATAAATTATAATAAACAAAATAAAAAATTCCAGTAATCACAATAGTTTCATTACCCTAAATATTACTAGAAAAGACTGGATTAATAACCGTAGAAACAAACCTAATGTTATATTCAGTAGATTAGTGTACATGTACCATAAATAAAACATGGAACACATTATTACCCACCACAAGTTCGATCTCCTTTACCATAGAAAAAAAATCCAACAACATTTTCTGGGACCTCAAAAATTTCCACCAACTCAATAATAGGAGTATCAACATGATCCACTAAGACCACTACAACAAGCCCTAACTCTCCAAAGCAACCCATAAAACTTACTCACATTCTTCACACATAATGTAGGCCAAGGTATGGAAACTCATTAAATGGAAATTAAAAAACAAAAATCTTCCTTACGAAACCCTGATAATAAAAATGGGAATATCTCTAAGATGTTATCTGATCAACTACTGAGTACTTTAATTGGTAATACCGAAGCTCATCTGAGGGAGGAGGTTAAAGATAGAGTAGTTATATGTTGAGGGATGATGAATTTTCAATATTCAGTATTAGGTTGGAAAAGGATGTTTTATGAATACAATATAGTTGTTCGAGGTAAAAATTTATAAGTAGACCCAACAAAAGAATATCAAGAAAAGGAAGAAGTTTTTGTAGGACCACCAGTATATAATCCACCTCTCCCATTTCCAGAAAGGATGGAAGAAGGTAAAGTGTAGGTAAAATATAAATTCTTTTTGATATGTTTAAACAATACCATATCAAGATTCCCTTCACAAAGGTGATTTATGAATTTCACTCTCATACAAGATTCTTTAAGGATTTTTTGTCCAGGAAAAAGAAAATGGAGGACATAAGATTAATCTTCATACATGAAGAGTGCTCCATAATTTTTCAAGGGGGGATATCTCCAAAAATTAGAGAAACAAGAAGTTTCTCAATCCCTTTCACTATCAAGATGTGTACTTTTGAAAAATACTTGTGCGTACTAGGCACAAGTATCAATCTCATGCCCATGGGTGGTTACAAGTAGCTGGGGCTCAGTGAACTAAAACCTATAAGGGTGAATAATATAAATTCAGACTGCTCAATAAAAGAATCCTAAAGTATTTCTCGAGAACCTCTTGGTAAAGGTTGGAAAGTTGATTTTCCAATTTCATGGTTTTTGGTTTGAAAGAGGAAGGTGATGTTCTCTTAATTTAAGTAAGACCATTTCTCTCCACTCGTAAGTTACTAATAGATGTTAACCAAGGGACATTGACATTAATAGTTTGGGAAGAAAATTTCATGTTCGATTTAGTGAAGGCCGCTAATAAATGCAATAAATTGTATAATTGTCAAACCATCTCTCTTTATGAAAATATTTATGATCATGAAACCAGTAAGAATGAAAATAAGGAACTAACTCTTATTAACAAAGAATCCAGTGCCCATAAGAATGAAAATTGCATGAAAACTTTGATAAGGAAGGTCATCCCAATTTTCAACCCCTATGTTTTCAAGGATCATTCTAAAAATGGAGTCTCCTCATGGTTTATGGCTTCTGCATCCAAACATTTCTAACTCTAAGAAATAAATGAAGCACTAACTGGGAGTAAACCCAGGGTAGGTCAGATAATCTATGATTAGTTAGTAAATTCTTTAGAAATATTAAGGGTTGTTATAAGTTTATTGAGAGTAACAAACAGAAAAAAGGGTAGAAATAGAAAACACATTCAGTGTAACATATACAATGCATGTAAATGTAGAGAGAGTGAAAATTAAAAAAACTGATATTTTTGAATCTTGTATGAGTTATAAGACATGTAATTTCCAAGGAATTTTTTAAATCCTTTGAACCCTAGCTTCATGCCCCCCATGAGAATCCACCTCTTTTGTGATCCCCCTCTTCTGATACCTCACCTCCTTCCTCCCACACCACCAATTTTTCCTCCTCTCCTCCTTCCTTTACCATCTCACCTCATACCCTTCTTCCTACTCCCTCTTTCTACTCCATCATGGTCTAAATGAATACCATATGCACTTATTCCAACAAATGTGAATCCAAGAATGATGATACACCTCATCCACCCAAGTAGTGGAAGGCTACACCTTATCCGCTACCCACAGAGCCATCCTCCTCAGCCTCCACTAACACATATACCTCTAGTTCAGATTATGAGGGGTCTCAGTAATCTTCCAGTTGACTGTAGGGTGATTACCACTGAAATCTCCACCCTTAATTACACTTCTCTTCATCCAATCACTAGATTAAATTGGCCCATCTCCAGGAAAAGATGATGCAGACCAACAAGATGTTGGACCTCAAGTTACTTGAGTGGATCCAGATCTACAAGAAGGTCCTTGAACTCATCATCCAACTGCACCTCTCACCCCTCACCCAATTGTGTGAGGAGACATTAAGGGAGCTATTCCATGTTCTCTTACCCAAATTTGATCTATAAATTTACTATGATTGATTCAAACTCTTATGAAGGTCATGAGAGCTCACCCTCAGTGAGTTCAGCATCAACTTTGACATCTACTCCCCCAATTTCATTTTTTCCCTGGTCTTCCTAACATTATAGATCGATTCTGACAAGGATGATTCTTCATGGATAAGGGTGAGGATATTGAGAGATCTATAGAGATCCTATGATCCTCACATGATGAAGAGATTCTAGATCTACGATGATACTATTTGGATCCTTCATTGGACATTAGCTCATGTCAGGTTGGCTAGAGGAGATGCTCATGGGGGAATCATCCAGATTGAAGAGCACATCCTCACATCATACATCGGTGGCCCAACTATCAACATGGCCAGTGAATACAGAGATTTATAAAAAACCCTGGAAAGGAGGAATTGATGTACATTACTGGGAGGCTCCTTTATCACCCGTCTATCTAGGAATCTTGGTGTCTTCAAGGCCATGCATCCCCACAACTACCTTGGCCCTATGGAGATCATCAACCTACTTATTCTCCACAATATGGATCTAATCACGGAGAAAAAAACATCTATTGGTGGGCATTAGTTTAGTTGAGGGATTTGTTGAGGTTCCTACCTAACATGCAGTTGACCTGCCACACTAGCCTCCCCTGCTCATGCCCCTACTATCACCACTACCACATCCATCACTATAGCCTATGACCCTGCTTTTACCACCTCCACCATTGAACTTACCACATATGCACCTTCCCCATCAATGTAATCTGACATATGACCTACGATCCAGTGTATGTTGGAGCACCTATGCCAGGTTTCCCACTTCCAACACATTCCCTTCTCTAAGATTTACCTTTTCACCACCACAACACCGCCATCATCCTTCCATCTACCACCATTGACAAACCCTTCATCCGCCTCCAACCCACATGATCTCCCACCCAGACCAATATTTTCTATGAGCTGACCGAACCTACTACCCATTAATAATTTTTGGTATATTAGGCCAAGCGAGGAAAGGGTCCTTCCATTCCACCCTCATTTGAGGTTCCATTCATTTATATATCTTCCAAACACATGGCATTAGTATGGATCAACACGTCAACTCCTCCATCATTCACTGAGCTAGCTTCCAGCACCATGGAACCAACACTGAAGATTGATACACCAGCCTCTTCCTCCATCACTAACATCAATAGGAAGGGTCGACTATAGGAACCCACTATTTAGGAGGGTACATCTGATGTGGGTCTTATAAAATTTGAGTTTACCACCTCATTCTATCCTAATATACTCCCTTTTTTTGTACTCTGATGAGGTGTCCATTTTTTTGTACTACTTGTATTCATTTTACACTAGTGTATGATGATTCTATATATAAATAGAATACAAACATTATATTTAATGCTTTTTGGATCATTTTTTAAATTATTATTATATTATTTTTGAAATGTCAAGCTCTTTAGATTCCCCTATGGTTGTCGACATGCCTACCTCACCACCATCTTCCCTCCTATTTCAAATGTCTCTGTATCTAGTTGGCGTCGATCACTATATTTAGGAGATCTCACTTGAGATTTGTGATAAATAGGGGCCCCAACTATGATGAGAAAAAATTTTGTTATTTTTGCATGAGATTCATGATCAGTACACTCCTGAAGTGGTAAATCCCACCAAGAATCCTTGTGCACTCGATGACATAGCCAAAAATTCTTATATGTGGCAGCGTACTTCTAATTTTATTGATGAAATTGATTTATTACCTTGCTCATTCATTCTTCTGATGAAGTTATTATTAGTCCTCTATGGGAGGCAACCCATAGTTTTTTATTTATTTTTTGTTGGTTGATTCAGATATTTTGTTTTCATTTTACTAGAATTCATATTTTTAGGTCACCCTGAACGTCATTGTACTCACCTTTCTACATTTATATGAGCCAATTTTACTTACTATTAACTATGTTCACCTACCATTTTTATGCCTCCATCTTGTTTCAACCCTTTGGAATAATGTTTTTTCTAGTAAATGTATTTTCTATGTAAAAAATTTTCAGTTGGAACAAACTCCATTAAAAAACCAACATGTTTCCCCCTGGAATGACATTCACTACAGGGAGATATCGATTCCATATTTTTCAAATCTCAATTGCCATTTATTTTTTGTATATGCTTCTATTGATATCTCTCCATTGATAATTTCTATAACATCCTATTACCGATCTATCTGGTACTTCCTTGACGGCGTCATGGTTTTACTTTTTCCTATTATCTCTATAGAACCAAGAAGAAATTGGGAGGATACCTATAATGGTTCAGTTAGAGATTTTTTGGAATCTTATATTTAACCGACTTTTTTGTCAATATGCAAGAGGATTTCACATTGTGTAACTAGGTTACATGATGTGAATGTTTTGTTAGTACATGTCATGAAAGGTTTCATGATGTGAAGGTTTACACATCATGAAGATAAGTTACATGTTGTGAATGTTTTAAATAATGGATTTTAAATCCGAGGTGATAGATTTCTCTGTGTACTTAAACATCATGGATTTCATGACATGTAAATTAATTACATGTTATGTAATTCTCGGATCGGGGATGTTTTATGGTGCCACTCCGGTTTTTGGTGCCCATTAGATCACACGTTTTCATTTTCTCTTGAACCAAAACTAATCTTTTGTAATTTTAGGAGACACCATTCCTTATCGTTCAATCTGATTGGAATTCCATATTCAATTTGGTTGCAGTACATATCTCTGGGTGAGTTATCTGTCTATTTCTTCACTATCCTTGATCATTTTATCACCATTGGGTTTCATTCTAGGATCCTTTTTTTGATTTTGGTGTTTCTTCTTATATTCTTCCAAGATCCATTGTGTGATCTCATTCCAAAGTCTGTTACTTTGTTGTCCATGGTGTGGAGGGAATTTTTTATCAAGTTATGCAATATTTACTCTTCTTCACCAACCCTCTTTCTCAATTTAATCAATCCTAAGATGTTTCTATTGGATTATAGGGCTTTTATTGACGTCGTCGGGTTTTCATTGTTGGTGGATCCCGTTGTAGGTATGTGTGACCTAAGTATTGAGGTAGGAAGTTTTGTCTCTAGCATTTGTTTTATAAACTTTATTGTTCCATTCTTATGAAATGGTTTACAAATAAATTGGTATAAAATTGGCATGATTTTCTATGTGTTTTGGAAATATATTTTCAATGAAAGTGGTTTTCCTTCGTTTTTGACAAATGTAAAGAAAAAGGGGTATTTTCAAAGCATTGAAAATGTTTTTGTATGAATGGTTTGAAATGGGTTTATAAAAATTTAAATGATTGTGAAAATTATCACATGGGTTACCTTGGGTACTAGGTTGAAGGTTTATCTTGAGGACATCATCCGTTGTGGATGTTCACTTTCTAGGGTGTTCCTATTGTCCTAGAGTGTAGTTTATTGGCTCTAGGAACTTGAGTGATATTTGGGTTTCTATTTTTGGGGTGTCTCCTTGGTCCTGGAGTGTAGATAATTGGCATCAAGTAGTATAGTGCACTGTTTCATATATTAATGGGTACGAGTAGTCCGCTGCCTAACCCGTTGTATCACTTGGTATTATGATGCTCGTGCTTCTACTATTTTTTCAAATTACTTGGTTTTGGACTATTTTACCCTTGATATTAATGTTAATTCTTGTGAAAGGTGATATGGAAAATTTCATTTTAAATTTATATATTGAATTTTGTTTTAGAACTGTGATAAAAATGGAAATGTTTACCATGTTTTCTATAAAAATACTTTACTGATTATCATGCAATTTTTTATTTAGAATGATCATACATGAAAAGTTACACTATGACTGGTTATGGAACACTTGGGTTTTATCTTATTAATCCTGTTATCTCACACCCTGCGCACCTCTTCTGTGGTGAGTAGACCTTTGCATGTCTCCCATTTTAGGGAAAGGAAAGGTTTTGCAGTGAGGTAGTGAGGTTTCATGTCAGCTAGGTTGTGTAGCTTGTGGTGAGATGGTGGGAGTTCATCCACACCTTCATTTGGAGTATCTTTTTTGGTTTTTGTACTTTGTAGTTGGACTTGTCTCTTGGAGTTTTGGATACTTTTATAGTTGTTCTTCTCCACTATCTTGTCACACTTTTTTCATATATTCATCTATCCTCTACTTTTTCTTTTTTTATTTGTGTATATATATGCCTCTTTTTTTACAAGTTGGATGAAATTTCTCCCTCTTGTTTGTATTTAGATGCCCGAGGGCATGTCACCAGCCCATGGGGACCAGAAACGCCCTTTGGGTATGTGATGAAATGGGTCTAGTTCCAGGTATGAGGGTAACCTGGGTTGGTTCATTAAAATTTGGTATCCTAGCAGGTATGTTCCCAAGAGTCCTTGTCTTGGGACATCTATTAGACTAGAGATTGGATTGTTGGGACTTTAGAGGTATGTTGCGATAAGTTACTAGCCAGCTCTTGTCGTATGAAGACTCAAGTTTCCTTGGGAAGTTGGGATTTGTGTCTCTAGTGTTGGGTTTTTAAAAATATTAGTTTCTTATTATGGGTTTTCTGGTTTGAACTGGTATTTTTTATATTTTTTTTATCATTCTTATGTTTCTATATGCAACATGCCTCAAGGAAATCTTCCACGAGTTCCTCAGGAAGGTGTAGATGATGCTCCACAAGGGTATCCTCCTATATATTAGAATATCATCAAAACTATCATACAAGAAGCTCATGAATTCAGTCAGGATGTGCCACAAGTTTAGAACATAGTTGTTGATGTACGACCAGGAGCTGGAGGAGAGAGAGACTGATCATGGGAATTATTGCACGAGAAGCCACCATACTTTAAAGGAACAACTAAACCTTAAGAGGTGGATGAATGGCTGTATAGGATCGATCAAATCTTTAAATTCCTAGTGACACCTAAGAATATTAGGGAAAAATATGCAGTGTTCAAGATCAAGGGTTCTAGAAAGTGATGGTGGGATTCTATGGTCTAGGAAGATAGACATGTGGACTTGGATTGGAAGGGTTTTAAAACCCTATTCCTCTAGTAGTATTTTCTAGAGTCGCTAATGCTATCGAAGTATATAGAGTTTATTTATTTACAATAGGGAGAGAATTTAGTGTTGGCGTACACTAACCGGTTTTCTGAGATAGTACATTTTTCTATAAACATAGTGACGATTGACCAATCAAAGGCTCAGAAGTACATTTAGGGTTTAAAATCGGATATCAAATTGTAATAATTTATGTTGAAAATATATACTTATATGCAAAATGTATATAGAGATCTGATGGAAGATATTTATATGGAACAAAAGGAAGGTTTTCCAAACCCTTCTCTTCCATGTAGTGGAAACTTCATTGGTGTCCATATGAAGAAGAGGAAGTGGAAGGATTATCACAAAAGTGGTGGAGGTGGGTCTCAAAAATGAGCCTCCTCTTCACCGTCTTCTATGGATAGTAGTGTGCCTCTGACTTACTATTAGTGCGGAAATTTCAGAAACTCCAAAAATCTTTTCCTATAGGGATCTAACCACAGGCCTTAGGAGTGAAGCACTTTCCGAAAATAGATTAGATTCTAGTTGAAGTTGATGTAGGTCTGGTGACAGTGAGAGATATTATCCTTATTTTATATTTGGTAGCAATATATTTATTTGATACTCGTGCCTACCACTCATTTATATACACATGTTTTATTTATATGATGAAACTTAAAATAGAACTTATGACCTTTGTAATGGTGTCAGAGACACATTTTGGAAATAGGAGAGAGAATGTGTTTTGTTGTCCTTCCTATTTGTTAATGATAGTTGATACATATTTGGTCTGAGATTTTCTCATTCTTGATATGGATCTATTTGACATCATTATCTTTAAGTATTGGCTTGTTTCTCATCAATTGAGGTTTATTTTTACCATCAGTGTTTTTTTCCCGCTGTCAATGGGATATCTTATATGTTTCAGGGGGAGTAAGACCCAAGGTCAGGTTATTTAGGGCCTTCCATCCCAAATCTCAATATTGTATTATATACTATTACATTTGTTCCCAATGATGTTTTTGTTATTGTTTATATTACCATTTTTATTCCAAACTTTTCTAACATTTTCCTAGAAGACTTATTCGGTCATCCTCTAGAGAGAGAAGTGGAGTTTATGATTGACCTGGTTCCATGTACACAACCAATATAGATTCCTTCTTATCATATTGTACCAACGAATATGAAAGTGAATGAGATTCATCTAGAATACCTGTTGGTAAAAGGTTTTTTTCTCCCTAGTGTTTTGCCTTGGAAAGCCCCTGGGCTCTTTTCCAAGAAAGCAGATGGTTCACATTGGTTGTGTATAAACTATCATAAGTTGAATAGGGTAATGGTTAACAACAAATATACTTTGAATCGTGTGGATTATTTATTTGTTTAGTTAAAGGGGTAAAGTGGTTCTTAAAGATTGATCTTCGATTAGGTTATCATAAGCTCCGAGTTCAGGAGTCTGATATAATAAATATAGCTTTCAGGAGTAGGTATGAACACTATGAATATCTTGTGATGACTTTTGGTGTGAATAAATCTCCGACCATTTTTAAGGATATGATGAATCATATATTCCATCAATATATTAACACTTTTGTGGTAGTGTTCGTGGATGATATTTTGGTTTATTCAAAATGCAAGCCTGAGTACGAGAATCATATGAGTTTGGTTTTGGAAATTCTAATAAGTCACCATTTGTATGGAAGACTTTCAAAAGGTAGATTCTGGATTCAAGAAGTGAAGTTCTTAGGGCACAATATTTCTGAACATGAATTATCAGTTTGTAAAGATAAGGTGAAGGTTGTTTTTCATGGAAGGATCCATAAAATTTCTTTGAAATTATGACCTTCCTGGGTCTTGTTGGATACTATAAAAGGTTTGTTAAATATTTCTCTAAACTGGTGTCACCTTTGACTTCTCTTACTAGGAATGCAGTGTAATTAACTTGGGATGAGAAATGATAGTCTTATTTCGATGAAATGAAACTACTTATGACATTAGATCTTATTATGATCTTACCTGATTCCAGTAAGGGGTACGTGGTGTTTTGTGATGTTTTTGGTGCTGTTTTAGGATGTATGCTTATGCAAGATGACCATGTGGTAGATTATAAATCTCTTCATATTCAGACACATGATAAGAATTACCCCACTCATGATTTATAGATTTCAATAGCTATTCATGCACATAAATGTTGATGGAACTATCTTTTTTGGGAAGGGTTTGTAGTCTTCTATGATTATAAGAGTTTGAGTTACATATTTTCTCAAAAGAAATTATATATCAGAAAGAGAAAATGGGTATAATAACTTCATATATTTTACTTTGATATTTCCTACACCTTGGGGAATTGAAATGTCATTTCTGATGCCCTTAACAGAAAAGTATCATCACATAATATTCTAGAATCAAAGGAGAAGTGGAACCTTGTGGGGCTTTTCACTTAGTTGCACCTAAATGCTCTATAGGATGTTTGAGGTACGGTCCTTACTAGTGTTAAATTATCATAATCTCTCCTAGGGTCTATTTTTTAGATTCAGTAATAAGATGATGAGTTTAGTAGAGTTCAATAAAGCCTTTATGTTGGGGAGACTGATTCTGGTTGGTCTCTTTCCACAGATGGTATGCTCTACTGTGGGGATTGGGTTGTCATCCCAGAATTCATGAGGATTTTATCCTTGTTTAATTATCACAAATATTCACAGTTCATTCATCCAGGAAGTAATAAGATCAATTCTGGTGGCCAAGTATGAAGTGTGACATTAGAGATTATGTGTCCCACTGTTACCCCTTCCAATAGATAAAGGTAGATCACTTGAAACTCTCTGGTTTGCTTCAGCCTCTTCTGATTCCTATATATAAATAGGATGAGGTACCCACCAATTTTGTTGTTGGATTACCACATACTCCTTGAGGGAAAAATTATATCTAGGTGGTCGTTGATCGGTTGATGAAGTGTTATCATTTCATTCTGATCGTGGATAGTACTAAGATTGAAGATATGGGTGGGTAGTATGTGTAAGAGATTGTGAGGTTACATGGGATTCCATCTAGAATTATTTCGGATTTGGATCCTAGGTTTACCTAGAGGCTCTAGAGGAGTCTCTAAGAGGATATGGTAACTCATTTCAAGTTGATAACAACTTAACATCCACAGATATACATTCAGACGGAGTGAGTAATTCTTATCCTAGAAGATATTCTTTGTGCATGTGTTCTTCACTTTGGTGGATCATGGGATATCCATCTAGGACTCGTTAAGTTTTTTTACAATAATAATTATCATTCATCTATAAGAATGGCACCCTTTGAGGTGTTTTATGGTCGCTCGTGCAGATCACCACATTTTTGGGCCGAGGTGGGAGATTTACCATTGATTGGACCAAGTATGGTTCAAAAGATGTCTGTGAATATTCAGGATGTACATTGACATCTGGTTATAGTTGAGAGTCAACAGAAATAATATGTGGATTTTATAATTCTTCCTATGGATTTTTTCATTGGTGACTAGGTTTTCTTGAATATTTTTCCTCGATTGGGTCACCTTTAACTTGGAAAATAAAGAAAGTTGAATATGAGATATGTTGGACTATTTTAGGTCACTGGTCGGATTGAACAAGTTTCTTATCGATTAGAATTTTTGGTTCATTTGAGTAGTATGGAAGATGTTTTCTACATGTCTCAGCTCAGGATGTATCACCATGATCCCACTCACATTCTGAGTTGGGAAGAAATTGAGTTAGAACCATATGTTTCTATTATGGAGAAACTAGTTCAGATCATTGACTCTAAAGTGAAAGTATTTTGTGGGAAGTCGATTATATTGGTCATAATTCTATTGAAACATGGATCATATTCTCATGAGACTTGGGAACGTGAGTCATTTATGAGGGAGCAGTGGCATCATCTTTTTTCAGGAATTACTTCCCGGGGATGGAAAGTATTTATGGTGGGGAGTTTGTAACATCTTGTTAAAAATATATTAGGTACTTCCTTGACCGTGTAATGGTTCTCCCTTTTCCCATTGTCTATATAGGACAGAGAAGGAATTTGGAGGATACCTATAATGGTGAATTCATAGATTTTTTGGACTCTTATCTTTAACCGATTTTTTATACAGGATACAGAAGTATTTCATTCCATGTAACAAGGTTACTTGATGTGTAAGTGTTGCTGAGTAAAATTAATGAAAGGCTTCACTCTATGAAGGGTTACACTTTGTGAATAGGAGTTTCACATCACAAATTTTTTTAATAGTGGATTTTAAATATGAGGTGATGGATTTCTCGGCATTCCTAAACACTGTGGATTTCGTGGTGTGTAATGAAATTACACATCATGTAATTCTCTAAGTAGATATGTTTTAGGGTACCACTTGGGTTTTTGGTGCGCATAAAATCAACCATTTTATTTTTCACACAAACCAAAACTACCCTTCAGTGATTTTTAGAGACACTGTTCCTTCTAGATCAATCCTCTCATTGTTCCATCTTCATTACGGTTGTGGTTTATCTCTATGGGTAAGTCATCTTACTGGTTCTTCACTTCCCTTGATCTCGGTTTCACCCTTGGGTATTTTTCTCGGATCCTATGGTATAAGTTGTTGTTTCTTCTTGTCTTCTTCTAAGATTTGTTGTGTGATCTCGTTCTAGAGGTCTTCCCTTTGTTGGTCATGGTGCGGAAAGAATTATTTATTGAGGTATGTGATATTTCCTCTTCTCTACCAACCATCTTTATCATTTTAATCAGTCCTAAGGTGTGTGGATTTGATTCTAGGGCCTTTTTTACATCATTGGGTTTTTTTGTCAGTGGATCTTGGTGTAGGAATGTGAAACCAGAGTTTTTAGGTAGGAAGTTTCATCTCTATCCTATGTTTGATAAACTGTATTGTTCCATTATTTTGAATTTGTTTAAAAATAAATTGGTGTGAAATTGGCATTATTGTTTGTGTGTGTTGGAAATATATTTTGAATAAAAGTTTTTTTCATTGGTTTTCGACAAATGGAAAGAAAAAATGGGTATTTTCAAAGCATTGAAAATGGTTTTGTGAAATTGTTTTGAAATGGTTTTTTAAATATTGAAATGATTGTGAAAATGAGCACATGGGTTACCATGGGTACTTAGTGGAAGGTTTATATTGATGCCATCCTCCATTATGGGGTTTAATTTATAGGGCATTACTATTGTCCTAGAATTTAGATTATTGGCTCTAGGAATATATTTGATATTTGGGTTTCAATTTCTAGGGTGTCTCCCTAGTCCTGGAGTATAGATTGGTGGTGTGTAGACCTTTTTATATCTTTCATTTCAAGGTATGGTAAGGAGATACAGTGAGGCGTAAAGGTTTTGGGTCATTTAGGTTGGGTATTTGGTGGTGAGATGGTGGGAGTTTATTCATTCCATTATTTGGATTAGATTTTTGGTTCTATTCCTCTATAGTTGGACTTTTCTCTTAGTGTTTTGGCTACTTTTATAGCTTGTTTTCATTGTATTCTCACAGTTATGGCATATATTCATTTGTCTTCCACTGTCTCTTTTTTATTCATGTATATATATGACTCATATTTTGTTCAGGTTGGGATAAATTGTTCTCTCTTGTTTGTTTCTCGATGTCTGGGTGCTTGCCACCAGGCCGTGGGGATTGGGAACACCCTTCGGTTATGTGACGAAACGGGTAAGGCGCCTAGTTTGATGGTAACCCAGTTCAGTTCATGAAAATTTCTAGGATAGTGTGGAAAATGTCTCATTTTATGTGTGGGGTGTCTTCCTTAAGTTGTATTGTCAACACATTAGGTTTATTTTTTATTTTCACCTATCTAGGAGAGTTTTTTTCATTAAAATCATTCTTTAAACCTAAAAATTCATTACATACTTTTAAATAAAAGAGAGAATTAGGTTAGAGATTTTTGGAATCCATTTTTTTATTCATATTCATATTTTTAGCATGATTGGCCAGTTGATTAATTTATTTCTAATTCTAGATTATTTAAATTTATTTTGTTGACTTACTATTGGAGATTATACCTTGAGTGATTAACAGATTTTTTACTCCCAAACCCAATATGATTCTACGCTTACACTGTCATGTTATTTTTTGAGAATATTTCTTTAGAGGCACCTAGGGCATGTAAACCTATCATAACATTAATTGAGATCTTATTGAGGATATGAATGAACAAATATATTTTTAAAATGATTTAGGCAATCATTGTGAGCCATTTTTTCCTGAGACCCACCAGTATATATTTCCTTCTTTATATCATAGTAGCCATGAATAATCTTGTTAGGTTGAATCCATTCCATGACAATTATCCACTCATAACCTACTCTTGGTACAATGCATGATTATCCTTTTAACAAGTGTGGAGGAGTTTTTACTGTTTATGGAGAGGGGATATTGTTATTGGGGAGATTTACTCTGTCACTTTAACCAAAATGATATGATTTAGTCCGTGATTACTTTTGGAATTCTCTACGCCTACTTCGTTCCTTTGAAAAAATATAGAAATAAAAATTGGGTTGTGTATTTGGAAGGTCAAAAATCACCACTACCAGACCGATGAATAATTTTATGGATCATATGTTGTTAGGGGATGGATTCAAGACCTTTCCTAGGCAAGATTTTCAAAAATATAAATAAATATGAAAAGAAAGGGACATGGTGAATTCTTGATACCTACTTCTCATACTCATGGAAACACTTTGAGATATTAAAGCATGGATTCATGATGTCTATTAGGATTCACTTCATTGAAATGTTCATGAGTTTCACACATTATACTTTAGAGTTTACCATCATTTTGAGCTTTATTTTTACCACTTTCTCACCTACCCCCAGTCTTAGAGTCATTTAAACTCTATTCCTGAAGTCCTCGTGATTGATTTTGAATTTTCATTTATGAACTGGAGATGTTGGGATCAATGAAAGCCTATAGTTATGAAAATGTATTCATGGTATAAGAATAAATCTATCTTCATTTTACCTTTATGAATGTGAAAAAATTTATTGTTAGTCAAATTAAAAAATGGGTATAGTTTTTAGGGAATAATTATTAGATTGTAATTAAAGGAAGAAAGAGTCTGGATAAAAAACTTAACTATGAGACATGACTGATTTTCTCTATACTATTGATTCTGGAGGACTAAATTTTTCTAATTAAACTTAGTTTTATTTTCTTGGTTGTAGTGCATGTTTCTTATTTTAAAAATTATTTCTTTTGGAATCCCTATTCATATACATTTTTCTTGAGGACAATAAATTTTTCATGTGTGGGGTAATTTAATATGACAAATTTATATACATACATATTTGATAAATTTAATTAATGATTATTTATGTTTTATTCAATAATTTACTAAGTTTTGGATCATTTTTGAAATAATTATGGATTATGGATTTAAAGGAAGAAATGATGAAAAGTGAATTTGTTTTACACATCATGTTTTCATAAATGACGTATAATCCTCATTTAAAAAATGTCTATAGAGAGAAAGGCCTACCTATAAAGAATATAAATGATGTGAATAAAATTTACAATGTGTACATTCATTAAATGTCATATTAATTTAAAAACCAGAATCCCACTGAAATTGAATCCCAAACACGACGTCCAATGATTTCACGACATTTGAAGTTCAAATATCCCATCTAGTCAAAGATTTTTTTTCCAAAGATCTCATGAGAGTCAAGATTTTTAGAGGTGATTTTGTATTGAAAATACACGATGTGTAACCTCATTACATGAAATTTATATTTCAGGATAGTATCAACTTAAGTCAATATATGATATGAATTCTTTACACTTCGTGTAATTCTCAAGAATTTTAATATTCCAATGTCGACCACATGAAAAAGGCTCTACATCCTTTCATTTTCTCTTAACGTTTTCTCCCATTTTTCATCTATTCTCATTAAAAACTTTTTTTTTTAATTCATTAATTTTCCAATTTTATTAAATCCTTTTGTGTTTTTGGTTAATCGACATTTTTTCTTCATCTGTTGAAAATGTATTTCTATTTTTGACATCTGTTTCAAAATCGCCCACTATTATTTTTTAACACCTGCACCATTGTTTATTGTTTCATCATGCGTTGTGAGTTTTTTATTGTATTTATATTGTTTTATATTTTTTATCTTGAATATCTTAATTTTTTAATCCTAGGTTTCTTAGTTCTCAATTGTTTCATGATTATGCATAACATGATTAGTATTTACCTGCTTTAGAACAACACCACCATGCATGACTAATCCACCTAGGGTTAAGGGTCAAGAGTAGTGTTGTTTCTGAGACAAATTAATCTATTGTATAAACATTTGTAACCCTATGGATTGTAATTATTTTAATAATAATTTTCATCACATTCTATCACACAACCTTGATCATGGGAAGTGAAGTTGATTAAGCCTAACCTAATTGGAGTTGAGAAGGACTGTGACCATTATCATGTGATGATATTTACATAGATGCTAATAATAATGCACCTATTTTGTTAGAAAAAACCCTGACCATGGGATAGTTTTATCATTTATTTATCCATTTGGTTTGACCAAAACCAATTGGAAACCCTTTCACCACTTAATACCCTAATCTTTAGGACTATTCCAAGATAAATCATGCATTATATTTTTTCAAGATCCCTAAAATGGACACTGATCCCTTAATTTTTTATCAATAATTAATCCAAACTACATATATTTAGTAAAAATCAAACCTAAAGAGTGTGATGACTCCTTTCCATGTGTTTTTTTTTGAATGGTTTCTTACCAACTAGTGTTCTATGTGGGTTTGACCCCGCACTACTACTTTACTAATCCTTAGTAGTAAATGTAGTTTGGGACTATAAATATCTAATCTGATAAATTAATGAATGAATTTAATTATTTTTATGGTCGAATCAATATCTAGTTGCGTCCAAAAATTTCTAGGGACTTGAAACCACAATCGAAGGTTGGTAGGGATGCAGTGCCTACCACTGGCCTATGTGATTTTCTAATTAAAATGACTTTATTTTCACGTAAACAATTTAATGGTTGGTATACATATTATGAGATCAAATATTTTTACAAATTTTATAACATTGAGGTAAATTATGATATTTTGGGAGACGTTTTATTAGGTCAAGGTATATATAACCATCAGGTTTAACACAATGTATAATTTGGGAATATTACAATTAAATTTTTATAGATTTAAGTTAAAAGTTATGATATCACATTTTATGTGAAAAAAATTATTTAATATTTTAAATATTCAGGTTAATTTGTATGTAAGGTTAGTTTCATCATAATAATATAAGTTAAACCTTTGGTGTAAATTTTGAAGTAAAATTTATCATTTCATTGTATAATGGTTTAAACATTTTTGTTATTATATTAACTTGTGGAAACCATTTCTATTTCAATTAATATTAAAATATATGAGGATATCTTTTAATTAATTAATGGACCCTATGATCAATTAAAAGTAAATTTTAGTACTTCAAGCATAAAACTTCATTTTGGATATTCATTTCAAAGAGTATGGAATGAAGTGGAAAATGATCTTAGCACAAAAAATGTACGAAATTGTGATTATGAAATAAAAATATATCAATTAAGAATATTTTATGGTGTTTTATATCATGGAAGTAAAAGAATCCCTAAACTATAGGAAAAGGATCACGAAACAAAAATGTTATCCTATTACCTTAACATCTAATGAATAAATGGTGTTTTAACACATCATATAATTATGGTTTTGTGATTGTCAACTTTCAATTTATCATTCAATTTCCTGTGATCAATAGAATCTACCACTCTCTATTGTTATTTATTCATTTCTTCCATTGCATATTTTCACTTCCCAACCATGTTCTCCTACTTGGAAGCCTCTTTATGTAACCGTCACGCTTCCTTTTCTCTCTTATCAAGGGAAATTTTTCTTAACCCTTTTTGTAATTTGGGGTTTCAACAAGGGAATTTTAAAATTTCAAACCCTTACCTTCCAATTGAAAATTAAAATTTTGAGGTTTCAATTTATTGAAGGTGGGGTGAATAAAACACCTTGATATTTTGAAGTATATTTCTTTTAAATAAATTTATTCTCTTTTATATCTTTTAGTACACAAAACACTGAGCCTAAATGAACTATAGGATACTAATTAAATTTTCCTCTTATATCCAAGTCATTAAATTGATGGGTATAAATAGAATTAAACGAATTATGAAATATTTAGATATATTTCCTAATAAATACAAATTTATTGATAAATTCTCAGTAAATAATCACTCAATTGTTTTTCTAAAATCATTTTAATATCCAAAATACATATTCTTCAAAAAATGGTTCTATTTTTGATTTTATGATTGTAAATATAATCAATTTATAAAAGTTTTAGGAATTTTATTTCATTAAAAGAATATAATTTTTGAAATCAGAATATATAAATTATGTTAAGGTGAAATTTTTAGATTTTTTAGAAAATATTGATATTTCGGTGAACAGTTAAAAATACCGCTTTTTGGTAAGACAATCATTTCTTTTTAAAAAAATATTTAATTTAAAAGTATAGTTATTATTTTATTAATACTTAAGATCTAAATAAGTATTATTATTTTATATTTAATTAATTTAATTAAATTCAAAATATCTTTATTCTTTATTTTAATATAAGTTCATTTTTAGGCTTCAGAACACAGTTTTTCTTAAAACTATTTTAAAGTGCATAATGTTTCTCCATTTTTACTAATTATAATAACCCCTAGTGAGAAATAATTTAAATGAAAATTTTAGATTATATATATAAATAAAAATTTAAATTAATATAATTATGATTACTTTTCATATATTTATTATAAGATCATATTATGCTTGAAAAATTCATTTCTTGAAAAACCATTTTTTCAACACATCTGTGGATTTTATTTGAAAGTAAATTATTAAAAAATATGTGAATTTAATTAGGTAAGATGAATTAAATTTGTGGAATTAAAATAACTAATATTATATAATAATTTTATCTTTATTTTTTTGATAATAAACGGAAAAGATTGTAAAAATACGTTACCACAATTAATGTTAAAATCGGTTTACCCGGGTGGGTAAAACTAAAGAGGTAAATGGAATAAAATGTCTAAAATATGCTTATTTTGAATATTATAGGTTTTTATTGGCCTTATATCTCCTCCAATACATATTTTTCAATTTTTGAGGCACTTTTCTTGAGAGTGACATCCCATTATTGAATAGTTTTGGGTATTTACAAGAATGCCTCTCCTCCTCCATTATAAAAGTGTGCCCATATACTATATTTTCCACACATAAAAAACACATTGGTTAGGACAATAACTACTAAAATGTATTCAATAATTCCCTAGTAATATCCTAAAGGCCTTGGTTTTGTCAGAAATCTAGCCTAGGAAGGATTTTGGTGCAAACCTAAAGAAGTCATCTGATGAAATGGTAACATACTTAAACAAGTGTTTTTTATATTATTTCTTCTTCCACGTCCTTAAAATATTATTAAATCCTATTGATATAATAACACCATTATCTCTCATATAATGATATTTTATTATGTTTATGGAATAACCTATATCCATTTCATCTTCCATAAAATGGGAAATGAAATCATCGATCATGTGTACAACAGAATACCACCTCATGAACCGATGTGACTCATTTTCCATCAACACATCTCTTAGTTTGACGTGATTATTTTCAAGACCCAACCTTATACTAGGCTCAATCTAGAACTAACCTAATACCTCTTCAATAGGACAGGGTTAACAACTAGTGCTGAAGGCATAACTAACATGAGGAGGCCTTTGCCAAAGTACCTGTATGCACACACACAAACATCTCGATGAAAAAGTTAAGAGGGAGTAAAAGTTAAATAAATAGAAATATAAGGGAATAAGTATGCAGGAAAAAACTCTAGACTGTATAAGAGTAAGGTAGTGTAAACTGAAAATAAATGGTAAAAATACACACCCAACCAGAAAATATGTCCCAACCAGACAGAAATGAAATGTAAAACTAAAGAGAGTACCCAACACTTAGTCTCCAATCTATTACCAACATATGCGGTCCACAACACCCTGTATCCCTAATCTCTTATGAAGTCTTAATTTAACTATCCATCATCTTCATAAGACACAACACATGTGGGAAAATCCCATGTAGGGGTGAGTATATACATACCTAGTAGGATTCTCCAAAATATAAAGGGTGATTAGTAAGAGATACAACATGCATAGAATGATTGTATATATTAAGTTGGACAAAGAAAGTATTAAAATAAAATAGTTTAACCCAAACCAATAGATATAAATCTCATCTAAAAATAAGGGGATGAACACAGTGTGTAGATGAACTATATGTTGAGTCTTTTATACATATTGTAGGAGAGTATACTAATCCAACCACAATAAGATAAACATGAAAAGCACATGGCATACCCCGTGTGTCTTTACATCCTATGGAAGTATAATAACTAAATAAAAAGGTGTGGATATAGAAGTATATATTTATATATTATGATTCAAAATAATAACAAACAAGATAGAAATGGGATCTCTATATAATAGATCATCCCCAGAAAAAGAGTCACCAATAGTCCAAAAAGTACATCATTGATGCCCACCATCCCAAGCATCTTCCCAGAAGTAACTATCCAATTCAAACAACACCCCATCATTGTTCCATACAATCAAGGGTATACAAACTCCATGTGGAGAACCCTCACACTACTATTTCATGGGGGGTCCACTCAGTAAGTATATATAGAGGACTCATTCCCATGTTTGGGGGGGTGTCCAATATAGTGTCATGAGGACTTGTGCCCTATCCAATAGGGGGTTCCACTTAGTAAGGTTGAGAAATATCACCCATACTGATGGGGGTTTCCACTCTCTAGGTTGAAGACTCATGCCCTGGTGTAATAAGGGGTTCCACTCTATCCATCAAGGACTTGCACCATATCTGATAGGGAGGTTCAACTCATAAGGTAGAGAACAAAAACCCATGCTGATGGGGGGGGGGTTCCACTCTATAGGTCAAGGACCCACACCCCGGTGCGATAAGGTGGTTCCACTCTATTTTTCAAGGGTCTGCACCCTATCAAATTGGGGTTCCACTCATAACTTAGAGGACCCACACCCATGATGATGGGGGGTTCCACTCTATAGGTCAAGGAACCATGCCCTTGTGTGATGTGGGGTCCACTCTAGTTAATGAGGACCCATGACCAGTTCGATAGGGGGTTCCACTTGGTAAGTAACTATATAGGACACATGCCTATAATGATGGGGGTTATACACTATAGAAAGTCTCTAGGGATCCTGGATGATCACTACTGTCATCGGTTGTCGACTCAAATAAGAATCATTCCCAAAATATTCCACATCATCTCTCTAAATCCAAAACTAAGGGAATTATCGTGTTCTATGTGGAAAAACACTCAGGATAGGCTACTCGAGGTCCAAAATATGAGTTCCAACTAAGCAGAAATGGAAGATTGAATTTTAATGAAAATGAACCAAGTGGTACATGGAATTTGAGGGACCCACATAGAGTGTGGTCCTCCTCTACCACCTGTCTATGTCCCTGGCTAGTACAAATCTCCCAATCCATGTAGAAGTACACACCATGCATGTGGACTACATAGTGTTTCCAAACTATATGGGACTAGGTTGTGTCCTTTTAGATGTGTTTGTGTGCTTGACCCTGTGCCCTTGTACTTTAGTACACAATGTGTTTCTTCATAGAGGGTACCACCCATGTGATCGGCCCATGCCCATGTACTTTAATACATGGAATTGTACTCTTACACATATTCCTTCCAGTGTGATCCGCCACATGACTCGTGCATCTATGAATGAGGTAAATGGAATATAAGAGTGCTAAACACCATGCCATATTTATAAATTCCATTAAATCCCTACCTGTCAGATCTATGGGGATACACGTCATGTGTTCATCGAGATTCATGGCATATATTCAGGTTTTTCACATATTTATATATTCAAATTCCATGACTCAGATCAGTCTTCATCCATTCAATTTCCGCCCTATCTTCACCCGATATTAGTGGATCTAGATATGGTTGGGGATTTCAGCTGATGTGCATCAGAAATTGGATTTCACCGATCCTCAGTGATACATAACACATTTTTCATGCCCTTTAAACCTTCTACCATCGATTATTTGATCTTTGATCATTAATAAAACACCCCAGACTAGTTATCATCACATATTTGTGCATGATTCAATAATTTGTGCCTCTCTCATGAATCTGTTTTGATTCTAGTGGTCCAATCAGGCTCATTACCACCCGAAAATGTCAACTAATACTATGAAGTCCAATTGGTGAAGAACATAAATAAATTTAGTGGGAAAGGCCCAATAAAAACCATTTAAAGATCGTTTCCAAGATTTCTTGGAAACAAATAATTAATGGGGATAATTCGAGTGAGAAAACTGAATAAACAATTAAATTTCCATACATGATATCAAGAAATTTTCCATAATTGGAATATATCTAACATGGGGATTGATCTTCTCGATCAATTTAATCAAAATGCCATAAATCAAAAATAGGTTATTCCTACCTATATATTGTATCATCCGTCATCAAAGAACATATTTTACAATGATTTAAGGACATTGTTGCATTGTCTATGATCCAATCTTCTCAGATCCAGTGTTTCGTATTTGTATGATTCGATTTGACAATGGAAGAAATAAAGAGAATCTATGAGGAGATCCCAAGATTATGAGGATAACTCTGGGAATATCTCCATTGAAGTTTTCTTATAATCATTCCATTTATATTAAAATTATTTAATGAATTAATTAAATAATTAATTAATCAAATGAACGTAATGCCAATGAGAAAGATGTTCAAATACCCTGTGCCAACCTATTTTAGGTCACGCTTAGGGTAAACACTGCGTTCTGGACTCAACTGTGAGATCATATTTCTGATCTGAGCTTATTTTTAAGAGTTATCGAATTTTATTTAATAACTATTTTCACATAATATACAATATATTTAATATTTTTATGAAATTAATTTCAGGACCACCGAGCCTTAGAATCACACGTTGTCTCAGCGCCAAGTCCTAGAAATATATATATAAATATTTCAAAGTATTTCAAGGATAAAAATGGGTCACTATACCATTTCTTAAATAAAAAATTTCATCCATAAAAATAAAAAAATTAACGAACAACTCAAGATATGAATATTTCATTTGGCTCTCCCGCTCCCAGGAACTCTCTGGCATGTTCTCATGCTACCACAACACATGAACAAAGGGGATGGATGTCTATGGATTTATACACGTATCTACTCGCCTGTGACATATAGAAGACATCGTTCACCCGCTCCAGATGTGGGGGTAGGGTAATGTGGTAAGTAACATCACAAACCCTCTACATGATGTCGAACAACCTGATAAACCTAAGAGAGTAATCATCATCCTAGGGAGACTCTCAAAAAAATTTGTTCCCCATTCTCAAACTCCAAGGGTCCACAATGGCGATATGTGTAAGATTTTTACTGGCTCTGGGCTATCCTCATCTGCTCACTATTGACCTGGACCTTCTCCATTGTAACCCACACTATCTATGGGACCACAATTAATGTCTCCCCAATATCTTTCTACAACTATGGTGACCTAAAGGGTCTCCTATAAGGGGACTAAAAATGGGAATTCCTATGATAGAGTGGTAGATATTATTGTATGAAAAATCTACTAAGGAAATGCCATCCTCCCATCTCCATCCAAATTCTAAAATGAAATCCCTCAGCATATCCTCCAATGCCTAGATAGTGCACTTAGTTTTCCCATTGATCTAGGGGTGAAAGGTTATACTCATCCTTATCTGGGTCCTGAATTACTCATTTAGGCCTCTCCAAAATCCTAATTTAAACAGAACATCACAATTGGAGACAATAATAGAGGGAACAACATGAAGATGAACCATCTACCATACATACAACTTCCCCAAACTCTCCACCTATATCTGATGCCTGATATTAAGGAAGTGTGATGACTTCATGATTCAGTCAACCCCCCACCCCCCAGATGGAATCATGGACTTTCACTATGCATGGAATCCCTATCACAAATTCAATAGATATGCCGTCCCACTTTCACTCTCAGATCTCAAGGAGTTGTAACAAAAATGTCAAAACCTGGTGCCCATCCTTCACCTATTGGAAGATGAGGCACAGATAGACGAACTCAGATATTCTACATCTCATCCAGGACCACCAAAACTACCACAAATGGTCTCTCTACATCTTCCCCACAATGGTATGTACAAATAGTGGAGAAGTGTATAACTGTCACATCACCTCCTCCCACATCATTTTTGGAACCACTATTCTCCTATGGAGAAAGATGACATGATTTCATCCTTTATAATATCCAAATTTATATATGGTCAAATAATATTTCATATTAGATATCTCCTAGTTGGGATTCTCTCACACACTTGAGAAGCCAAGGAATCAACACCATCAAATGCATGAAATTTATATCCTCCTACTCCACCAGGGTCAACTGTAAGAAAGCCAACTGCTCAGAAGCTACCTACACTAAGAGAGCCTTGGAATTCATACTGAGATAATATGCTACTAAATTTCCCTTCCCTAGATTATAGACTATCTCAAATTCAAAGTCTTGTAGGAAGTCCAACTATCATTTTTGCCTCAGGTTCAGGTCTCTTTGTGTAAAGATGTACCTAAGACTCTGATGGTCTGAGAAAACCACAAATTGCTCCCCCATAAGGTTGTGCCTTCACATCCTTAAGTAGAAGACTGCCAATGTCAGATCTAGGTCATGAGTCACATAGTTCTTCTTGTGGGGTCTCAGTTATCTCAACCCGTATGTGATGACTACATATTTTTGCGTCAACATATAGTCGATCCCTTCTCCTGAGGTATCATAATACACCACTTAATACACACCCTCCTCTGGTAGTATCAACACTGAATTACTTTTCAGCCTCATCCTTAACTCCAGAAAGGCCCTCTGGCACTACCCATACTAGGTAAAAAGCTTCCCTTTCCATGTTAGGGTTGTCAAAGTGACTACAACACTATATAATTCTTACTTGAACCTCCTATAGTACCCCACCAAAAAAAGAAATATTTTCACCTCTAACACCTTCTAGGATTTTTCTCAATAAAAAACTACATTAATCTATGTGGGGTCCATGGCTAAACCATTCTGATGAATGACATGCCCCAAAAAGTGAACCTCATGATTCTAGAACTGGAACATTGAGGGTTTTCCATAATGGTGGTTCTCTCGAATAAAATCTTGAACCATCCTCAAGTGCTCTTCATACGCCTCCTCTAATGTAGAGTAGATGAGTAAAACATTAATGAATATGACCATAGACTGGTTCATGTATGGATAGAAAACACGGTTCATCAAATTCATAAAAATAGAGGGAGGATTCATCACACCAAAGTGCATCACCAAGAACTCATATTGTCTATAGTGACATCAGAATGCCAATTTTGAAATATCAGCCTCACGAACCATCAACTTGTTGTATCCATACCATAGATCAATCTTTTAGAACCATCTCTCACCACACAATTATTCAAATAGGTTTCCAATGCTCATAAAGGGGTAATTATTCTTATAGTTACCTGATTTAGTCATTCATAATCCTTAAAAATATGAAATACGTTGTTCACCTTTTTTCAAAAAAAACACTAGAGCAACCCAGGGGGAACATTGGGTCTAATTAAACCCTTCCCTCAAAGGTCGTCCAAATGAAACCACATCTCTCAGAGCTCGGTAGGGTCCATAAAATATTCTACAGAAGATACTAGAGTGGTGTTGAGATTCAAGTCGATGAAAAACTCTATATCCTACATTAAAGGTAGTCCCAGAACATCCTCAGGGAAGAATTATATATAATCCTCCACAACTAAAGGAACCTGGAAGCCTGAGGATCCTGATGAATCAAGGTATACACTCTCCAATTGATGGGTGATGGGCCACAACCTCCTGCTCTCATAACCTTCTTTCCCTTCCATGATATCTCTATCACCATAAAAGGATAATCGCATCCCATTAGTACGTATGCATATGAATTTTCTATAGTGAAAATAAATATGGGATCAGACCATGGACATCCAATCCATACCCAAGATGATTTCAGAGTTTTATAATGGGATAACTAAAAGGTCCCACATGAACCTACTTCCACCAAGATAATTCTTGCACTACTTGAAGATAAAAGATGCAGAAGAATCATTCCCTATAGGAACCTCAAGATGATTCTTTGGGGATAGCACCTCAACTGGGAGCTCCAACTCTTGCTCCCAAAGTATAGAGATGAATAAATGACTGGAACCTATGTATACTAATATTGAATCTATATTAGAATAAACATTGATTGTATCTCTAATCATATCATGTCTGGTAGGTTCATAATCCTCCAAAGCCTACAGTTGTCCACGACAACGAACACTAGATCCCTGAGCCTGAAGTGGGCCACCTACTGGAGGTGGTGGAAGGAAATCATAACATCTTCCACCACCCATATCTCCTCTTAATATTCTACCATCTCCACCTCCCTAGGTACCACCTTGATCATGGAATTTTCTATGCCATGGAGGTCCATTAGCTATTTATCTGCACTACTCGACACGTATGGTGGGAAAGTATCCTGATATATGACCTCACCCATCATAATAAAAGAACATACTCTATCTAGGATTCTATATCCCTTTACACTGCCCCTGAAAACATATCTGAGTCTAGTCATGGGAAGGTCTCCTAAGCCAAGATCCTGTCTTTTGGCATCTGTTAATTATAGTAGAATACTTAACCCTATGACTCCAACTACCAGGATTATCTGATAATCGATAGGTGGATGTGTTTCTTCCTTCCCAGCTGGAGAGGGAATCTTGTGGTATGGACTCTGAACTGAGTCCTTATCACTCATCAGATCGTCTTCATGATACAAAATTGGTATCCCAACTGGGTGTCATCGTGGAGTCATCCTAAAATTTATCAAGATGTACCACATTCAGATGATCATATTTATATAACAAAAATTGGGAGGTGAATCAAGAATAAAAATCAAAGACTCAATACTATATGATGCATGTACAATTAATCACTGCAAGAAAAGTCTCGACAACGCGAGTCGACAAGTAGGTATTCAACATCCTAATGAATGGGTATGCCAGTTACCTACACCATCACTAGATTCCCTAGCTTGAGAGCTGCACTCGAGACCCTCTGACATTTTTCCCCTAATCCTAATAAAATACTCATAATGGTACTACTAAAAATATAATCCCAAGGATTGAACCACCTCGGATACCAATCTGTCTCGACTCGACCCAAGTCAGGGCCTGAGACACTAGTACCCAAAGCCCGCATCCATAGGCCAAGGGTTGGAGACCGGAACCAAAGGCATAAATAACATAGGTAGGACTTTTAATAAGTAAATATATGCACACACATATCCATATTGATGAAAACTATAGAGGGAGTAAATTTAAAAGAATAAAGAAAGATTAGGGAACAATAATGCATGAAAAACCTATAGACAGTACAAGATTATGGTAGTGTATACTGAAAAGAAAAATGAAAAATACATGTCCAACCAGAAATTTTGTCCCAAGATGAAAAAACTTGAAATTAAAACTATTGAGAGATCCAAGATCCTAATATCCAATCTACGACCACCATATGCAACCCACAACACCCCATATCCCTAAACTCCTATGAAGCCATCGTCGATTCTATCCCTCATCAACATAAGACACGACACATATGGGAAAATACCATGATTAAGTGATTATATAAATACCCAGTAGGATTCTTCGAAATATGAAGGGGGAGTTGTAAGATATAAAATATGAATAACAAGATAATAGATAGTAAGAAGGATGCAGAAAGTAGTGAAAGAGAATAACTCAACCCAAACCAAGAGTGGGTAACCTCGTCCAAACACAAGATGATCAAAAAGGTGTGTAGATAAACTACACATCGAGTAATTTCTGCCTATTGAAAGAGAGTATATTCATCCAATCATGAGAAGATAAACACTGATAGGATATGGCATACCCCACATGTCTTCACTTCCCATGGACAGAGAGTAACCAAATCCAAAGCTATGGATATAGAGGTATATATATATATATATAGTTAGTCAAAAGAATATCAAATGAGAGAGAAAGGTGATCTAAATCCCAAAGATCATCCCATGAATAAGAGTAACCAACAGTACCAGAAGTCCATTAATGACGAACAACATCACATGCGTCTTCCTAGAAATAACCATCGGAATCAAACCACGCCTCATCACTGTTCTTCATAGTCGAGGGCCACAAACTACAAGTGGAGGACCCATACCCTAGTACTTCTAGGGGTTACACTCTACAAGTATCCATAAAGGATTTTTTCTCATGTAGATGGGGGGGGTCACTATACTGTAATGAGGGCCCATGCCCAATCTGATAGGGGGTTCCACAGGGTAAGGTAGATGAACCATTCCCATACAGACGGGGGGTTCTACTCTATAGGTCTATGTTCAGTACCCTAGTGTGATAGGGGGTTCCACTCTAGTCATTGAGGACCCATGACCAATACGACCACTCAGATGGTAAATGACTCATGTCCATGTGGATGGGGGTTCCAATCTAAAGGTTGTGGACCTGTGCCCTGGTGTGATAGGGGGTTCCACTCTAGTCATTAAATAATCTCACACTATATGATAAGGGTTCCACTCAAAAGGTAGAGGAAACATTCCCCTGCTGATGGGGGGTTCCACTCTATAAGTTGAGTACCCTCTTCCTATGGTGATAATGGGGTTCCACTCTATAGGAGACCTCTGGTGATCCCACCTGATCACTTCCATCATCAGTTGTCACCTCAAATAAAAACTTTTCCTATAAAATTCAACATTGTATCTTGAAATCGAAAATGAATAGAACCATCATGTTATACATGGAAAACACTTCGGAATGGCTACTCACGGGGAAATATTAAAGTTCCAAAAAAGAAGATATAAAAGATTGAAGTTTCCTCAAAAGGACCATGTAGTACATGATGTGTAAGGGGACCCCCATGAAATGTGGTCCCACTCCACCGCCTGGCCATGTCCCTTTCTAGCACACAGCTCCCAAACCATGTAAAAGTACATGTTGTGCAAGTGGAATACAAAACGTTTCCAAACTATTAGGTATTGGGACATTTCCTTCTAGACATGTCCATGTACTTGAACTTGTGTCTATGTACCCGGTACATGGCGTGTTGCTTCACACGAAGTACCACTCATGTTCTCTGCCCATGTCTGTGTACTTCAATACATGACCATGTTCCTGGCCATGAACCACGACACTGAGACCTTTCGTATGATCCACCACATGACTCATCCATTCTGGGACAAGGTACACAGTTTGTAGGAGGTATACACTCCATTCCATCTGTATAATACTCCAAAACCCTATCTATCATGTCTAGGGGATACATTCCATGTGTTCATTGAGGTCACATCTTGTAGTTGGGTTTTTCAGAGATTTTCAGATCTGTGTGTTGCGTGTCAGATCTAGATTCATCCCATCGATCTCTAACCTATCTCTACCATATATTAGTGAATATATCCATGGATCATGGTTTTTGTCTACCATTCACTAGAAATCAGATTTTGTTGATCCTTAGGGATACGCCGCACGTTCTGTACCCCCCCGAAAACCTCCACCTTAGATTATTTGATCTCTAATCATAAAAAAATATCCATGACCTTAAAATTTCCTAGATATGTTCCTAGTCTATTGATCCATCCCTTTATCATAAATCCAACTTGATTCTGGGGGTTCGATCAGGCTTGATACCTCCCAAAAACATCGACCTGGGACCACGAGGTCCAACCGGTGAATAATGAAAAGAAATTGAGGTGGAAGGACACAAGAACAATGGTTTAAAGATAATTCATAAGAATTATTAGACAATGATCGAGAAAATGGGATAATTAGGGTGATAAAAAAGAATAAAAAATTAAATTTCAGCACATGAACACATGAAATTGGACACAATTGGCATAGATCCAAAAAAGGTATTGATCTGCTCAATTAATTTAACCAAAATGGGTAGAAACCAAAAATTGATAAGTCCTACCCAGAGATTGGACTTCCGTCACTGAAGAACATTATTTCTAATTATCGAATGATTTAATTACATTCTCTACACTCTAATATTCTCAAATCCAATGCTTCATCATTGTTTGATTTGATTGTTAATACAATAAGGGAGGAGAATCTCGCAACAGATTCTAATATTATGAGGATATACCTTGGAATATCACCATGGAAGTATTATTGTTGGAATTGTTTTAGGTTATAATTAATTAATTGATCCAATTAATGTAACTCCAATGAGCATTATGTCTGAACACCACACAACGACCTATTTTAGGTCGCGCCTTGGGTAAACACAATGTTCCGGACCCAACCACGGTCTCCAATTTCTAGTATGAGATTCCTTTTAAGAGTTATCTCACATTATTTTATAAATACATGTTCTTAATATAAACTATATTTAATATTTTTATAAAATTAATTCTAGACACACCTGGCCTCGGAATCACACGTCGTCTCAGCACCTGGCCATGGAAATATATACAAAAATATTTCAAAGTCTTACAAGGAAACAACTGGGACTCTAAAATGATTGATTTAATGTATATATATAATATTTATGATATAATTATACTTTTTTAATTTTAATATCACATATAACTTCTTACATTCCATTCTTCTTAAAATACTATAATGTTGCTTGTGTGTACGGAGGAATACGGCCTCGCAAAGCGATGTGATTTTTTTCACTTATGATTTATATGTAAGGTAATAATGATAAATTTAAATAAAATATATGATATATATAAAATTATATTGATTATTAAAAATTAATATATCACCCACTTCATTACCCTTCCGCCAATGAAGAAAAGATATTGTCACTCGTACGTACATACATTTCACCATCTCCACGAAGCCATGTAGATCATTTTCCATGTACAACTTTTAAGAATAGTTTTAAAAAATAATAAAATAAGTAAATAGGATAATTTTAACACTAAAATATTTCTGGATATTATATAACTATACCCTATATACAAGAACTAGAACTTTCATTGTAAAACATGCATGAGAAAACATGGAAATTAACACCAAAAACAATAAAAATAATAAAATATTGTTTATAAAATAGTGGTAGTATTTTATAATAGGATAATATATGATATTATAATCTTGAATATAGTTCTATTATAAATTAATAACATGTTTAAAATCATTATGAAGTAAGTTAAATCACATTCAATCAAAAGGAAGAATGAAGGGTAAGATATTTTTTCACAATTTCTTTTCAATGAGGCATATTGTAATGTTATGCACCTAATTTTTTATATGGTGTATATAATTCCTCTTTTACATCTAATATTACGAATAATTCATACATAGTGATATTTTATATTTTAATTTGAATTATTTCATCAAATTTGATTTGACTTGAAAATTTCTAAGTGGTAAATAATTTCATTACCCAATTTCTTTTCACTGGGTTATATTACTTACCCAATATCTTTGATATTATAAGATTATGTGTATTGAATTTTGATTATATTGTGTTTTAATTACACTTATTTTATGTGTATTGATACACATAATTTGTTTATTAATTAATTCTCACTTCAATGTTGTGATATTTATAATGGTTTCTCGTATCAAATTGTATTCTTTAAGGAATATGTCATGTTAGACACCTATATTATTTTATGAGGTGTATCTAATAAAAATTTTATTTTTTATATCATGAATATATTTATATTCATGGAATTTAATTTTTCATTTTAAATTATTTCTTTCTTTGTGGTTATAATTCCAAAGTTACCAAAGTGGTATGAGATTTATGTTTTAATCTAATTTTAATCTAGATTGTTTATGCTTGAATTTACATTAATGTAAATTATTTTAAACTTTCATAATAAACCTATTTTTTCTTATTCTTTGTTTATTGATTAATTTTTCAAGTAATAATACAATTTTCCTCAATTTAGAACTTAAAATGGCTGATAAATTATTTTTAATAAAATCCAGCTTCATTTATCTCTTCGATCAAAAATCCTTTTTCTTCTAGATAAATGTTTTATAAAAATTATTTCAAAAATGTTTTACTATTATTTTTTAAAGTCATTTTTATGCACAATTGGATTTTTACAAAAAAAAATAAATGGAATCTTCCTATATTTTTTACAAAATGGTTCATTTGAATTTTCCTAAAAAAATGTGAAAGGGATCTGTGTTTTTTAATGTACATGACATAAAAAACCTTTCTTCCATCATGATCACTCATTGATTTGAAGATTCCTATACAGGATTATAATGTTTTTTAAAAAATATTTTTTTCATAATATTTTGTATTTTTTTGTTTTTAAAAGTGATTTTCAAAGTGAAAAGGGTATTTTCCTAAATAATGTTTTAATGATATTTTCATGGTATTTATATTCAGCCAAAATGGAAACCTTTTATTATAATTATTATCCACTGGGGATATATTGTAATGATACCATCCTTATACATTATCGGTATGGTTTACAACTAGTTTGATCAAGAAAGAATTGAAATTTTATTTCTTGATTAATTTTTTTTTCATTAAATTTCCCTTGAAATATTCACCTTCTTATGATCATTGGACATTAAATTTCCCCCAAATATTGAAATTATTTTTCATGGATATGATTATTTCTTAAACCATATAAAATTTCTACATTCTATGTTCTACTTTGAAAGTTATTTTATTGACTAGGTAAATATTAATATTCTTTATTCTTTATTTAATATACACATTTATTAACAAGGAATATTATTCATTAATTAAATTGATAATTCGATATACAAGGAATGCATTGGACATGTAGTGATAGGTGGGGCCCATAATTATGTATCACCTCGATGCATCAATATTCTCAAGAGTATAATCAGTAATCTAGAATTAAATTGGTTTTTACCCATAGTTTTAAACTGTCTTGTGAATGGTCTTTAAGATATAGGTATCTTGATATATAAAATCCCGAAGTTCAATATTAATAATTTAATTCATTGAGAATTTAGTTATTATTATCCCTGATATTATTGAATTTATATTATCCATCGATGAATTTTCTGATCAACTTATTGATTAAATGGTATGTTTGTTGAGTTATTTACCATGTGATATTAATTATTCCATCTCTAATCATGGAAGTAAAATTATTTAAATGTAATTTGTGTTACGTTGTTTATCTTTCATGTTGTTTATGATTAGCGATTCATGATAGATTCCATGGTTTATAACCCTTACTAAGAATTTGAGATCACTGTTATTTTGTTTCATTTAACTAGGATACAGAGAAGGAGACTTTTAACTAATTCAAGGATGAATAATTTTTTACTTTCACTATGTTTTATTTCATTCTTTAAAATTTAATGTGAGATTAAATTATGCATCTAGTTTACCAGGAATACTAAACTATTTGGTCCTTTGGGGTGTGATCACTTATCTCTAACACCAATGTAATAAATTAAACATTGAATTTGGGATACTATGTTTGGGGTATTTACATGTCACATGGGAGAGAGTTTGTTTGGAGGGGTGGTCCTTTTTCAGGGATTAAAATTATGTTGGACTCCAGAGAATATCCTATACCTCATTCTGACATGTTTTCATGGTATCCTTTGACAAATACTTTTTTTATTACATATTCATGATATGTTAATGAATTTATAACTTTATTGTGATGAATAAAATATTTTTTGGACATATGATTATCTATTGGTGATAATTTGGTTAATTATTATTAAATTAATAAAAAAATTATATGTTATTTTATATTTGAATGTCTTAAATAAAATAATAATGTTGAGATAATTCAAATTATTGATAAAAGGCATGGAATTATTGTAAAATGTGAATTACTCAAAATGAATGTGGATTTATTATGATAATTAGTATAAACATTAACGATAATATGTTAGATAATAGTTAGAGATAAGTTTGTTTATCAGTAACTTTGGATAACCATCGAATAAGAATATATAATTGACTCATAGTATTTAAAATAACTATAAATTACTATTATGGTATGAAATTCCTATAGAAAAATGAAATATAAATAGATTACATGTAATATTACTTAATAGGTAGTAGTTAGTGAAGGAGGCATGGTACATTAAATGTGATATTAAAAAATAATAATTTAGTGTACTGAAGGATTATAGGTTAATCAAAGGCATGCCATTGGATGAGATCTACCACATTGAGTGTTTTGAGGCCTCAATTGTAATGGCCTGGAACCCCCCTGTCCATTACTTTGCCAAAAATAAGGTTCCACCAAGACAGTGGCACCGTGATGGTGGCACCGGTCAGGGTGGCAACGTGACGGTAGCACCGGTCACGGTGGAACTGGTCACGGTGGAACCGTGAGGGTGACACCATGAAGGTGGCACCGTGTCCTCACCTAGCCCTATGTTTCTTTTTCCAGTTCCACTCCCGCAACATCTTTTTTGACATAAATTAATTCTTTTACCATTTCAAGGCCATTTAAATCCCATAATTAATTCATATTTATCCCGAGAAACCTCCCCGATGGGGGGATATTAAATAACAACATAATTCCATCGTGTGTAACTGTCGAACCGTGTAGGAAACCGCGATCCGACTTTCCAGGCGTTCAAAATTCCCATATCCCGTAACAATGGGATATTATCTATATATCACACGGGAAGTTCTTTTTTTCCACTTCTTCCTTTGGCCGGCTTCGTTCTTCCCCTGGTGCACCTAGAGTCCCTTCTTCCGGGGGTTTGTGGTGCACCTCTGATGGAGATTTATTCACCCCTTAGATTCCACGGAATTCCTCTCCTGCAAGTCGCACATCCCCTGTCCATGACGCGTGGAGAAAAACGTCGATCCTTGATCAATAAAGTAGGGATTTTTTCTTTGCCACTTCTTTCTGTGTATCATGCGGGCTGGGTACACTTTTTTCTCTGTGGGAATTGATGAAACAACACATAATGAAGATAATGAATGGACCTTTAAAGAATGAAGGGGGCTGTGATTGATGTTCTGTTGTACCCTTTTTTGTTGATATGTGTTGTTAATTGTGCGTGCCTAAGGTCACTAAAAATTATGGCCATTGGTGGTCATTCCTTGCGCACTAATGAACCATGTCTTTAGTGATGATTAAATGACTTAACATGGAACTTGGTGAATCTCTTAAACTCGGCTGGTTAAATGGACGTTCAGTAAAACAAGAATCCTTGTGTGATCACCCCAGTTAATAAAGAGAGAAAAGAACCTAATGAATGATGTGTTGAACCTGGATGTTTCCCTTCTCTGTTTTGGTAGTAGGCTTGTTGTTCTGTTTGATTTTCCTATGGGGTGATGTGGGTGAGGATGGGATCCTCCATTGTGGTACGGATGTTGGTTGTAAATATGAAGCTGTGTGGTTGCTCTGTTGTGACACGAACTCGGGCGGGATCCTCTATTGTTGATAAATCGTTGGTTCTTGGTTTTGTGAACATGGGGTTGTGTCTCGGGGATTTCATTGTTTCTAGTACTTCTAGGGATCTCACGTATCCCTTTTGTGAGGTTTTATTTGGTTCCATTTCTTTGAGGTATTTCACTTATCCCTTTGTTGTTGTGACTTTACATGGGAACCGAGTGTGAATGCTTAAATTGTTGTTTGGCTGTTTCTCTTTTCCTGGCTTGTGTTTATGCCTGTTAGTTTCCTGATAGTGCATAATTCACCTAATGGGATCACTTGAACATGAAAACAAGAATGGTTCAATGGGTAATTAGTTTGGGGATGAGTAGTGACTTGGTCATGAGTGTCATGACTTCTTTTATGAATGAATAGTAACAAGGGTGTTGTGATATGGTTTTGGAACCCCTAGGTTAGGATGAGTGTTTTTTACCTATACATATATCTGTATCTCTTATGTTTCTTATTCACGCCCCACCCAAGTTGATAACATTGTTCCGAACACTCCATTTCATGGAGAGGGTGTTTTTACCAACACTCCTATGAGTGGCTGGTTAGTAGCTCTTTTTATACTACCTTTCTTGAATTGCCCAAGACTATTAGGGAAGGTTGTGATGGCCTGAAGTCCATTATCGGCCCAATAATATTCGGGCAGGGCAGTTGCGGAGGTTGGCCCAGGTGTTTGTGGGCATGTTGTTTCCCAAGTTTCTTCGGGATGAGCCCCTGGTGTCTTCAGGCGTGGTAGTAGTTGTTCTGACCCAGTTGTTTGCAGGTGTGGTTACGCGTGGTGGTTGTGGCCCAGGTGGTCGTGGGCGGGATAGCGGTTATGGCCCAGGTGTCTGCGGGTGGGGTTTGGTAATGGGATTGCGGTGAGGTTATGGCTTAGGTGTGTGAAGGAGGGGTTTGGTAGTGGGACTGTAGTGAGGATGGTGGGATTGGTTCGATGCATATTATGTCTTCAATAACCAGTGGGAAAGTGGTGCGGGGTACCCAAATATAGATGTGATATTACTATACTTTACTTGACTTGCTTTATTTGGGGAGTGTGCCTTGGTGAGACTTGGGTAGATAGTTTTTCCTTGGTAGGTGATTTGGTTTTTCTTTTCTCACAGGGCATTAGAATGACTCTCCACTTGTGCACGAGAGTCTTTGGTTTTCCCTAATGAGTGTACTTGTCTGCTCACCCTACGTATATAAAACTGTTTTCAGGTTTCTAGGAGGACTTCAGGGATTGTGCGGGACCATACTAGCTCGGACCTTGGGGCAGTTTCTATTGTCATTTTCCTTTTTCTTGGTACTTTACCTTTGGGGTTTTGTGGCTTGTATCTTTTACTTTTGAACATGCATATGTGAAGGGTTTACTTTTGGCTTTACCTTTACTTTCAACTTCGGTATTGTTGGGGTTTCTATCTTATCTCTCAATCCTATAAAAATAAAAAGGTTAATGCCTTCCATTTTGTATGAGATTCTATACACTTGGTGCTTGTCGCCACTCTGGGACCTATTGAAGGTGGGTTTCGGGGGTCATTATCTCTCCTTCAACTTAAAGAAGGAAGGGCCTGACAATCTGCTGACCCTTCCCTCATTTTTCTAAAGGCGGGTCGTGACATCAATCCTATATTGATTCGTGATGATTTTTCAATTTTTTTAGTGTCACCCATCAGTGCTAGACTTTAAAAAGTATGAAAAAGGAGAATGAAGTTTATAATATTTTTTTATGATCAATCTCCTTCACTTGTGGAATTTTGTATTTTATCCATTTAATAATGATGATTTCCTGACCGCATGGTATAGGTCTTCTTGAATTTTTTGGACTTTTCAATTTCTTTTATTACATTGGTCCTTTCTGGTATATATAAAAAGATATCCCCATCTTTGATACTTGGGTTCATCTTCTACTTTTTCATCTCACATTTCAAAAACTATTTTGAAACTGATCAAAAAATCATTTGGGTATTTTCCTTGTTTTTATATTAATAAAAGAACACTGAAGCATTAGGTTATTGTGAGAATATATATTGAGTTGTAAATTTAGATACCTCTTTCAAATTTTATCTAGATTGAGATAAAAGAGAACATATATTTAAGTAACCTATTTTTTACCATATATTAACTCTTTAATTATTTCTTTTGTCTATACCATCAAGGGTAGTATCAACATCAATGGACTTATCTAAATTAGGTGAAAGTTACTACTATTAATACTAGTGAAGATAAAAATAATATTCTAATTAATTATAGTATCCAATTAATCCTATATAGGGACTCAAATCATTGAATCTTATCTTTATCGGGATTACCAAATTGATAACTTGATAAGAAAAACATATGATGGTCTTGTTGGATGCTCTACCGAGTAATGTTTTATTCAGGGATACTTATGTGTTTTAGTTTAGAATTCTCTTTGATATTCTATTCTAGTGAGTCTCCCTTCATCTAGGAAGGTAACTCATTCTATATAGTTTGATATAATTGTTATATACCATGATTTTAAAAGGACATAATGCTTGATAATGTGCATAACACGCAACACCAAGAATAAATGAACCGTGAAATATTATTACTTAGATGTGACCATTATAATCAAGCTATTAAATTTTATGATTAGAATAGGATTAAATAATTTTTGAAATAAATATAAATTTTATAATCAAAACAAATTTACTAATTAATTCTTTGGAAATAAGCACATAATTTTTAGTAAGAACATTTTATTTTGAAATGATATGTTTTCCTCAAAAATATTTTTTAGGAAGATAATAATATAATTTATTTATAAAAGTTTTGGAGATTTTATTTGATAAAATAAATATCCTTTTTTAAATTAGAAGATCAAAATTATCTTATTGTGAATTTTTTGAAATTTTATAAAAAAATCTATTTTACAATGAATATTGGAAATACTTTTTTTATTGAAAAATGTATTTTCATTTATAGTATTTAAAATTTAAAATTATATTTTGGATTAGTTTTAAATTTTAATTAGTTAATTTTTTATTAAAATAATTTAATTATTATTTTAAAATTAATTTTATACTTGAATTTAGTATAAAAATATTTTATACTAAAAATTGGAATTCTTCTGAAAAAATATTTTTCATTGATTTTTTTTAATTTAATTATCTATTAAATTACATAAATTATATGATTTTAATTTCAAAAAATGGATTTCATATTTTTAATACTTGGTTCCAAATTTATATAGTAATTCACTTTTATTTTTTGACATTATGAATACTGTCATTACTAATTTTTGTTACCATAGTAAGGGTAAATTAGGTATTTAAGGGTTAAAAATAATATAATAAGGACTAGAAAATTATATTAAAACTTGAATTAATTTTATTTTATGAGTTAATTTCTACCCTATTCATCCAATATTAGTTTATATGGAATTTGTTTCATTTGAATGTGATTATAACCTTTATAATATTGTATGTAAAGAAAAGACAAAAACGTGACACTCTTGTTTTTAATAAATATAATATTTTTAACATTGGTATAAGTAGAGGTTATATTTGGTTATAAATAGTATTTTTCAATACAAATTATTTATATTCATCAAAGTAATTTGTTTTTAATTTTTAGATAATAAATAATTATCTTAAATTCTTACACAACATTGACATAATAATTATTCTACTATTGGAAAAATAAAATAAATGATATTAAAAATATTACAAGTAATATAATTCAAGATAATTTTGGTTATACACGAATTTTTTTGATTTAAATGAAATATTTGGGATGTATTATAATATTTTTTGTAATTTTATATGTTCTCTTGATGTTATTGAAGTCAAAGAAATGAATAGTTTTAAAAATTGAGTTTAATGATATTCTAAAATAAATAATATTTTATTAAATGGTACAAAATTTATAAAAATAATATATTCATCCAAGTGATTAGGATATAGTTTAAAATATTAAACTTGGTTTATTTATTGTATTTCTCTATTTAACAATATTGACCCTCAAAGAGTAAAAACTCTTATTGTCACGGTAAGCTTGAAAAGAGTTAACGAGGGGTTAAAAGAAAGTGATAATAATAAAAGTGGAGTAAAAAATTATAAGGATTTAATTAGATGAGATAATTTATACCCATAATCATCCTATATTATAAATAAATTATTTTTATCCCTTTTTAATTTAAACAAAATTTATATTAATTTAGTATTTTATTAAATTTCAAGAGTGCCCCTCCCCCCTCTTATAAAAAGCACCTATTATTCTCTTTACTTAAAACAGTAAGAACCATTTGGTTCAGAAAATAACTAACAAAATAAATTCCTAAAATCCCTCTGAACATTATACATGAATTATATTGAGAATAATACCAATCTTACAGGTCTTAATGTGTAATGAAACGAAGGTTGTCCAAATAATAGATATAGTTCTTAAACAAATGTTTTTTTATTTCTTCCTCCACCAAATTTTTATATTAGTTAACCATAAATATATAATAATATCATTATATTACATATAATGATATATTATTATGTTAGTTTCATAACCCATCTCCATCTGTAACCTCCATCAAATGGGAATGGAATTCATCGTTTGTGTGAACGGCGGGCAATCGCCTTGTGGACTGATGTAATTCATTTTCCACTACCGGCTATCATGGATTATTATAATGATAGATTTAATATGTATATATGATATTAATTACATATTTATAATATTGGAGAAGTTATATATCATCTAATTTCTTAACATTCCCTACACCGAAAAATGATAATGTTGTTTGTGCGTATGTGTGGGCTACCACCTCCACGAAGCGATGTTATTCATTTTTCATCACCCCATAACAAGGATGGTATATATTCGTTTAATAAAACAAATAATTTCATATTTATGATATTATGATAATTATTTAAGTATAAAATAATACTTACCATCTTTTCTTAATGATTGTGGATAAAATGGAAATGTTACTGATGTGTACATACAACCAACTGCCTCCATGATTATTTAATTTTTTTCATAACAATATTTAATTAATTTGTTTTAAAAGTTTAATAGATTAATAAAAATGATATTTATGTAATTATTATTATTTTATTTATGATGGTACAATGAACCATTTGACCATGGTCAACACATCGAATCTGTTTTGAAATTATGAACTGAACATTCTCAAAAAAACTGTTGTGGACTTAACTGATTAAGTAATTAATCATGTCAATAAAATAAATGGGATAAATGGATTAAGGACAAGATATTTAACTTGTAAAACGTTTATAATAAATAAAATAATTTATTTTAGTTTATTATACAAGATATTTAACTTGTAAAACGTTTATAATAAATAAAATAATTTATTTTAGTTTATTATACAAGATTTAAAGGACATATATGGAATGTCTACACTCGAGGTAAGGGATTTCATCTCAATTTAATTTCATTGAGAAATATTTTATTATTATACATAAAATTTCATTTATATTGTTTTTATAATACCATTTTTAAGATTATATCATGAATATTTCACACATATTTATTTTTAATGTTTCAATTTTAATTATTTCGTATAAGGGGATTTGAAATTAAAGTTATGAAGTGGTAAAGGGTTTCTTAACTCCATTTCTTTTCATTGGGTTATAATTTTTTTAGACATTATTACGACATAATTATGTGTGTATATTTCTATAAATTTTACTACTTTAAATATCCCATATTTTTTTATTTAAATTTTTTACCCATTAATCACTCTATAGATATATTCTCAATTAAATAATATGATCTTTTAAGGCAAATTTTCTTCAAATTTCCTTTCTTTGGGACATATGTTTATAATATAAACCTATATTATTTTATGATTTTTATATACTTCACCTTAAACATAAAATATCATTAATTTATTTATTTTCATGATATTTAAAGTTTCATTTGAATTTATTATTTAATATGGATCAAGATTCAAAATTTACCGAAGTGGGAAAGGATTTATGTTACAATCTACATTCTTTCCCAGATTGTTTATATTGAAGGTAATTTTAGAAGAAATAAAATCTCTTTTATTATCCTTTGGTTATGAATGTGGATCACATTTTTAATTTAAATTTCCTCCCTTATTGATTAAATAATCATCGTGATTTTTTTGTAAGTTATCCCAATCTTATATCTTCTTCTAGATCTGGAATCTTTATCTTATATATCCATGTTTTCTAAAAAATTAAAAATGTTATTTTATAAAAAAAATGATTTCCTAAAGCTATTTTACATATTCTATGAACATATTTTAAAAATATTTAAAAGAAAATTTCTCAATTTTTTCTAAATGGGTTCCTTTTGATTCCCCTTTTCAAAATATTCGAAAATAATATTTATTTCTAACAACTACTGAATGAATGGATTTTACAACCTTCATAAATTTTATTTTCAATATTCATTTATAATTTTCCATGTTCATTTTCAAGAAAAATCTTTTTAACAGTATTGTGTAATTTTTTATAAAATATTACTAAAAATGATATTTTTCCTTATTTCCAAAGAAATATTTTGAATATTCTTTTAATGGTATTTTAATATATATAAATATACTCTAATGATTCCTTTATTTCATTGGGATTTTGAACTTATGATAACATCCATATTATTTCTCTAGATGACTTATGATAATTTTTTTAAAGAGATTTTCATGAAACCAATTTCTTTTTCACAGGTAAAAAAGGCTTTGAGGGATGTTTTTCAAGAGTGTTATGTTGAAAATTTCTTTCTTCTAAATGATTTATTCATGTTATGGTTCTTGGAAATTTTTTAGAAGGTTTGATCCCCATTATAACTTGTGAGTGTTCTCGATATAGATTATATGATTCATGTACCTAGATAACACTTCAATTCATTTTGTAATAATAATTTTATCCTAAGAATTATATTTGACATAGATCATTTGGTTATTCCAATTGTAAGTGTTCTATGATGACGATGTCCCAAGGCACCAAGACATTTTCTATATGCTTGATATGGGTTATAAATGTTTCTTTTTATCATGGTTGGAATCACATTTCTCATGACTATTGATTCTTATAACTCTTTTCCAATGGTAAATATTTATTCCATGTTTCATAATTGATGATCTAAGTATTGATTGGTATGAATTATCTTAGGACAGAATCACTAATTACATTTAATTATTAATGGTTATGTTTACCCTTACAAAGAATTTGAGTTCATCCTTATTATGTTTCCTTTTCATCATGTTATGACGAATGATGAATAATTATTTGTTTCTAGAAAGGTTTCATATATGGAGAATTTTATTGGAATTTTTGAAGACTAAATATGGAATATGAAAAGATGAGTATAATGGGATAAATAATCTCATGAAATTATGTGTGTTGTTTATGTGAGATTTTATCCTAATTATATAAAACTATGAAACTAATTGGTCCTTGGGTATATAAGTGATTCAATAGTTCATTTTGATATCGTATGGTTTGGATGAAAAAATTGGGTCACATTTATCAATAAAAATACAGATATGTATAGCTTATGTTTTTAGAACTAGATCTGAGAGTGTAGGTTCTGGGATATTACAGTTGGTATTATATTAGGTTTTGTATAAATTTAGAAATTAATATGTTTTCATGTGAATTTATATTAGGATTTATGGATTCCATCATGGCTTTATAATTTTGAGCCTAATTATAAGTTCAGTTTCTTAGACACCCATTTTGAGGTTTAAAGTAATGAAATTTTTATTTGATTTATGAAATTTTGGGATATTTTTAATTGGGTTTAGTCATATGTATCCATGAGGTTTAATGTGATGTATTATTTGAATAAGAATACCTTTTCATTTTTTAGACATAAGTTTAAAGGTATTGATACCCTTAAGGGTTTATATAATCTTTTATGATTAATATTATTCTTGGGGATGTTCATCATATTTTTGGGAATATTATAATAATTATATAGTTTTAGAAAAATGAAAACCCAGAATATGGATGGAAACCCACCATATACAGTAAGGTTGCAAGGCTTGAACCCCAAATCGAATGGATACAAGGGTGTATCCCCTACCACTAGCCTTTGTGATATCCTTGTTAGTTTAACATTTTTTTTCTTTATTTAATAAATCTAATGGATAAATGTTATGTTCATTTTGTAAAAAATATGTTTTATTTTATAGATATCCATGAGATTGAAAATTGGTTTTTTTAATTATGTGATTAATGTTATTTCAAAAGAAGTTATCTATTTTGGGAACCCAATGTGATTTAAGTAAATAGAATATTATGATATTTTATTTAAGGAATAAAGGTTGAATTTTTTTGGAGGAATATATGATTTTAAGGTGGATTTACAATGATTCATGTCATTTATGGAATGATTAGAATATCTTATAGATTATATGATTATGCCATATATATTTTTTGTATGAGACTTTTTGAGTGATTGACGTGATTTGTAGATAAATGTTATATATATATATATATATTGGAAGAATATGTGATCAAATAATTATAATATTGGGTTTTCAAGATTGTTTAGAAAGATTTTTCATAATTTTATGTATAGTTATTTATGGATTTTTTTAGTTTTAACTTTGTGTATTACTGTCCAATTTTAAATATTATTGCATTATTTATTCATACAAAGGGTTTTTTGTTTTTTTGAATTATATTACCTTGTTCTATAAATTATTTTTTTTATGTCTAAATAAAATTCAAATGGATTATTATCCTTTTTTGTAAGTATATGTTCTAATATAAGTTCTTCATGCATTAAAATAATTCATTTGAAATACTAATTTTTTGGAGAGAAATATGAGATTTTAGTAGAAATTGAATAATGAATGAAATTATACTTTTCAATTAATTATATTTCCTTTTATTCTTAGTACAGATGATAATGGAATTCCTAAACTATAGGAAAATGTTCATTAAATAAAAAAATTATATATTTACTTTTATTATTTAGAATTTAATGGTCTTTTAACCAATCACATATTTATGGTTTTTTTATGGTTAAATTTCTCATGACCATATTATATATTACTACATATTAATCCTTAGGCCTTATTTTTCTCTTAAATTTCAATGTTTTCACTTCCCAACAATTTTCTAATATTCAAAAACCCAATTTTGGGTTATTTTCGATGACTTTCATACATATTTTTGTCTTTATTCAAGTTGAAATTTTATTAACCCTTTTTACAATGATGATTTCAACAATGGTATTTTAAAATATCTATATTTGGTAACTGATATAGATTTCAAAACTATGAGAGAAAATATTTTTAAGGGGTGGGGGGAGAATTCAATATCCCTAAATTTTAAAATAATGTCATTATTTTCGATAACATGTATGGAACACAACACCGAGAAAAAATGAACAAAGAAATACTAATATTTAAATATGAATCTTATAACCTATTAATTAAATGTACAGGTGTTAAAATGACTAAATAATTTTTAAAATATATATAAACTTTCTATTCAATAAAAATATATTCTTTAATTCTTATGAAATAAGCTCTAAATTTTAGTAAAGCCGTTTTATTTTTCAAAGATATGTTTTCTTTAGAAATGGTTTTTATTGAGTGAATAATATAATTAATTGAAGGAAATTTTAGAAATTTTATTTCATAAAATAAATATCATTTTTTAAATTAGAATATAAAAATTATCCTAAGGTGAAATTTTAAATTTTTTATGATAATTTTTATTTTTCTATGAATAGTGAAAGTAGCGATTTTTATATAAACCTATATTTTCTTTTGAATTATTTACAAAGTAAAATTATATTTTGGATTAGTTTTAAATTTTAATTAGTTATTTTTTATTTAGAATAATATGATTATGTTTTTTAAATGAATTTTATACTTGAATTTTTTATAATAACATTTTATACATAAAAGGCCATTTTTCTGAAAAACTAATTTTTCAAAGCTTTTTATGATTTAATTTTAAATTAAATTATTCCAATTATATATTTATAATTTTTAAATATTATTTAAATAATTTAAATTTGGGTTCTAAATTTACTAAATAATTCCCTTTTATTTTTAGACATTATGAATAGTAATATTAGTAATTTTTGTTAACATAATATGGGTAAATCAGGTAATTAAAGGCTAAGAATAATATGAAAAGGACTATAAAATGACCCTAAAAATGAATTAATTTTATTTTATGAGTCAATATCATCTATACACATCCAATATTTGGTTATATGATAGTTTTTTCATTTTTATGTGATTATAGCCATTATAATATTTTATATAACAAGAAGAAAAAATGTCACTATCTTGTTTTTAATAACTATAATATTTTTAACATTGGAATAACTTGATTATTTGTTTGTTGATAAATATTATTTTGAATTATAAATGATTTATATTACTTATATTAATTTGCGTTTAATTTTTAGAGGATAAATAATTACCTTAAAATCTTACATAATGTTGATGCTATAATTATTCAATTAATGGAAAAATCAAATTAATAATATATAAAAATATTATAATTTATATAATTTGGGGTAATTAATGTGATAAATTAACTTTATTCATGTAAATTAAATGTTTTTTATGTATTAAAATATATTTTTTGAATTTTATTTGTTGACTTAAAGTTATTAATGTCAAAGTAATGAATAGTTCTAAAAATTGACATTATTAATATTTTAAAATAAATAATATTGTATTAAATGTTATTAAATATATTAAAATCCTATATTCATACAATTGATTTTAATTTGGTTTAAAATATAATAAATATTCTATTCATTGGAATTTTTTCCACTTACAATAGCTATCTTGTCCATCAATGAGTAAAAAACATTATTATCACGGTAAGTTTAAAAAGGGCTAAGGAGGTGTTAAAACCAAATTATAAGAAAAAAAATTAAAAACTTGTAAAACTTTAATTTTATGTAAATATTTTGACCCATTATCCTACTATATTTTAAATAAATAATTTTTGAGTCATTTATAAGTGAAATATACTTTATATTAATTTAATATTTTAAAAAAAAATCGAGATTGTCCCCCCTCTCTTATAAAGTGGAACCTATTATTTTCTTTAAATAAAACTTAATGAACAATTTTTTCGTATAAAATATTATAAAATAACTTTTTAACATCCATAATCACATTATGGTGGTCTTATTTTAGTCATAACACCCACCTTAGAGGTCTAAAGGTGTAAAGAAAAAGAGGTCATCCGAAGAAGATATATAGTTATTAACCAAGAATTTTTGTTTTATTTCTCTTCCACCTAATTAGAATATTAATAAACCATTATTATATAATAAAATAATTATTTTAAATATACTGGGATATTTTTATTTTAGTTTCATAACTCATATCCATCTCCAACCTCCATCAAATAGGAAAAAAATTCAGCATTCGTCTGTACGGCAGACTACAACCCCGTGCACCGATGTAATTTGTTTTCCACAACTAACTCTCATGGATGTTTATAATGATTAAATTAATATTTATATATGATACTAATGAAATATTTTTTATTCTTTATAATTAATATATCATATATTTTTTTAACATTCTATACACTAAAAAATGATAATGTCATTCGTGCGTACGTATATGCTACCACCTCCACAAAGCGATGTGATTCATTTTTCAACACCACATAACATGGTTGATATATATAAGTGTATTAGAAGAAATAATATGGTATTTATGATATTATTAAAAAAAATTAATTATAAAATAATACATACCATCTTCTCATATAGATCACTGATAAATGGAAACGTTGCCCATGTGTATATATAACCAACCATCTCTATGATTATAACATAGTTTATTTTTTCATAACCATATTTAATGAATGGTGTTGGTCGGAGTGGATACTCAATAGGGGGTGAATTAAGTTATAATTAAAAATTTCTATTTAAAAGATTTGTATTAAAATCCCCCAATTCATAAAACAAGTTAAACTGTAGTGAATTTATAAAGATTGTACATGTTCAATTAGTTTCTCAAAGATTGATTACTTCTCAGTTAAATTAATTTGAAGATTAAGTTAGCTTTTGAAACTAACTTACTGGTTCAAAAAAATTACAAACACTTGCTAGTTCAACTATCAGAGTAACTTTAAAACAGATTTATATATAAAGTACTTAGCAGCAGAATATTCAAAATAGTTTTAACAAAGGCAAAATGCCCAAAAGTTTTAAAGAAAGAGTTTCAGTATCAAGATGAGACTTATTCCTCTTAAACAGTTTATATAAACTATGATCCACACCCTAGATCGAGGTTTTACAACAGTACTCAGACTGTTCTGGTCCTGAGACTTCTACCATAATTCTACATGGCTAAACAACAAAAACAGAACCCAAGATATCCAGGTCACACTTGACCTCTTCCACAATTCATAGTGGGATACAATAAGGTGTAAAAGGTTTGGTGTGAGGATTTAGTATCCTCTAGTTCAGCCCAGGAGTAAGTGTGTGTCTAAATAGATAGATGCACACACACTGCTCAAAATATTAATCAAAGTCCTACTACAGAGGAAATAAATGTATAATAAGTTTAGAATGCTCTGAGTGATTTCAGATGATATTTGGACTCCTTTGTATGTTTCAGATGTTATTCGAGTCCTTTATGGTGAAGTTGACACAAAACATAGTGTCGTTGTTCTTCCAAGCTACAGTCATGCAGCCTTGTGCATATGATGTTCAGTAAGGCACAACATCTCGGCTTCAGTTCTTTTTCCTGGTGAATGATCTTCTTGAATCTCTATGGTTTTCATAGGTGTTCTTCAAGTTCTTCTTTTGTTTCATGGGCCTTCACACACACACATGTAAACTCTCCTTCTTGTGTGTCTCTGTCTGAGTATTTTTTATGTCTCATGTCATGCCTTTCACTACAGATAGATCTTCCTTTTCATTTGTTGAGATCCGGTAAAAATAATGATAACTTTTTGACAGGTACGAGGTACGGTTCCATGACTTCCAACAACCAATATTAATTAATAGCAGGTTCATTAAATTAAGAAAATATGACCATTGGAATTAAATAATAGTTAATAAAAATTCAAACAGTTTTCATGACTATCGATGAGTCATGAGATCGGTAGTTCATTTAATTTTCATTGGTATTGGTAGGTCATTTTATCAGTATCGGTTTCAGTAGGTTATGTGATCAGCATCAGCTTCGGTAGGTCATGTGATTAGCATCAGCTTCGGTAGGTCATGTGATCTGCATCGGCTTCAGTAGGTCATGTGATCAGCATCAGCTTCGGTAGGTCATGTGATCAGCATCAGCTTTGGCAGGTCATGTGATCAGCATCATCTTCGGTAGGTCATGTGATCTGCATCGGCTTCGGCAGGTCATGTGATCAGCATCGGCTTTGATTGGTCATGTGATCAGCATCAGCTTCGGTATGTCATGTGATCAGCATCAGCTTCGGTAGTTCATGTGATCGGCATCGGCTTCAGTAGGTTATGTGATTAGCATCAGTTTTAGTAAGTCATTTTATCAGCATCAATTTCAGTAGGTCATTCTATCAGCATTAGTTTTGATGGGTCATTTGATCATCATCGGCTTCGGTAGGTCATTTGATCTGTATCGGTTTCGGTAGGTCATTTGATCAGCATCAGTTTTGGTAGGTCATTTGATCAGAATCAGTTAGATAGTTGAATCATTAGTGTGAACGTTGTCATTGGTGCGACCGTTGTCATCGGTTCGCCACATCCGTGACTCGTCCTTCAGTTTTTCACATCAGTGTCTCATTCCTTTAACTATCGTTGACTCAAGAATATAACTAACGGTGATTCAAAAACATAAAATTCTCACAAAGTGTTTGTTTAATCCAGAATACTTTCAGATCAATAGTAAACCATAAATAATCATAGATAAACATATGTAGACATGATTAATCATGTATAAACATATTTATAACAGATTGAATAATGGACTAAATTGACTTATCAAAAGAAAACAACAATGATTTGTGATTATTAAAATAATTATCACACAGAGGGTTCAACAATCTCCCCCTTTTTGATAATCACAAATCTAGGGCATAAATGAAGAGGGAAGATGGTATAACACTCAGTATGCTCCCCCTATGTAAAAATAATATATGTCTAAAGGTAAACATGTCATCAGATCATGGAATCAGATCATAAAAAAAGTTAGATAATATCAACATAGCATCAGATCTAGAAAACATGGCATCAGAGGTAAGAATAAAACAAAGCTATATGCCTATTGGAGCTTATATAATATAAATCATGACATTAGAGTTTAAAGATGATTTAGAGCTTATATGTTGTTCTCCCCTTGATTATACTTATATATACTATTCTACCACTTAGATATATATATATATATACTGTTCTCCCCCTTTGGGATTATCAAAAAGAAAAGGAGAAAGCAGAGAGAGAGAGAAAAAGGTTTCATTGAAATAACATCTAAAAAGATAAAATAAAAAGCCACCCTATCAAAAATGACAGACAACTATTTCTGGGGGTGCATAGGTGCTTACCATTTAGTAGAGGGAGGAATGGATGGTCTAGAAGGTGTCTTGGTGGATGATTGATTTGGCCAAATGGAGAGAGGAGGTAAGACAACTCTGGCTAGAAGCAACTGGGTGCTAAGGTTACTTGCTGGTGGCTAGAAGATCCTCTTGAAGGTGGCTGCTAAATAACTGGCTGAATATTGGACTAAGCATGAGAAACTGGTATCTGACCAGGAGCAACATTGGATGGACTGAGAGGCTTAGTAGTAGGAAGAAAATTTGACTTTGCTTTCACATGAAGATATGGTTTGAGAAGATTGATAAAATCCTGAACTACTTCACCACCATATTTCATGGCCTTCTCAAAATCATCTTTGTTCTGCATGAAATTCTCTAGAGTGGGAGTAAAATCCTTTAACTGTTTGACCTACGCCTTAAAGGCTTGAGTGACTGGAGGTAGCTTCAAATTCTCATCCAGGACTTTAAACTAATGGTTCAACTCATGCTTGGTATAAATTTTAGAGAAATAGTGATCCACATTTTCTTTGATCTCTTTCTGAGCTTTAGTAGCATCAGCCGAATATAGCTTCACTATCTTGTGAATATGATCACTATTTTCTTTCATCTTTTTCAAAGAATCCATGTCCATAATTTTTCAAAGGGCTGCTAACACTTCTTTTATAACATCTTTTAAGGCATTTATCTCATGTCCAGTTATCTTGGTCACTTTGGAGGTGCTAGCCTGAGCAACAATCTGAGTTATTTCAGCCTTCAATCTTCTCAAATAAGATTTCTTCAGGTGTTATATCAAGTTTCTCATGACTTCCATCATACCAGTGATGGTTGATCTAGGTTCTACTGATAGAGATATTAATTCACTGCTCAAATCCTTGAGTGCTTGATTCAGAGAGGAAATGTTCCTGCCAATCATCTCACCAGTATTGCACAGGTCTGGATTAATAATATTTACCACTCTTTGAGTTATATCATCCATAATAGCCTCAGATAGATTCACAGGAGCAGGAGTAGGAGTAGGATCATTAGATAATTCCCCTTTCATTGTTTCCCTAACCGCGTGGAGCAACTCGTCTTTAAACTTGTCAAAATCAGATCAAGAAACAGAAGAAACAAGTCTTTCTACAGTCACTTTCACTTCCTCAGCAACTGGTCCAGCCTCAACTGGATGGTTTAATCTTGCGATATTCACTTTTTATTCCTCTTCCTCTGAATAATCCAAACCTAGAACCGCAAAACCTGGGTGGTCTTCCCATTAATCTTTACAATAGGTATACATAGGTTTTACAAAATCAGCTTTACTAGAATTTGTAAGAGAGTCTTCCCCATCTACATAAATCACAGTATACACTGCCCTTTCAGCCTCAGGAACAGTTTATTTCTCAACTTATTGTGGTTGTGGATTAGCTTGAATCATATCATGACCATCCATTGGTCGAGTACTTGCATCATCATCATCATCATCACCATTACTATTTCCATTATTGTTTACCAAAGTCTCATTGGAACTGTCTTTGTTACTGGATTCATACTTGTCAGAATTTGATACTTCAGTGTCAACTTCTTCTTCCTCACCTAGAAGGGGTTATGACTTAGGTAACTTAAGAGGTGGACTTGCTGGTCCAAATTCCATTATTTTCTTAGGACTTACTTTATCAGGGTCACTCATGTCATCAGGAGGTGACATAGGATCCTTTTCAGTATAGACATCACCATCAGCTTCAGCTTCCCCTGTTTCCTTCCAACTGGACTCTCTAGTGTCCTTAGGAACTTCCATCTCTTCTTCCTCATCAGAATAGACAACTTCCTCATCGGGTTTTAAACTGGGATCTCTCAGCCCCTTTGGTCTCTTAGAGTGTTCAGTAGGATTAAAGGATTCATACAACTTATCTTCATCAGCAACCCATGTCTTATTCCATGGATTCCAATTAATTTTCATTATTTTTCACATATCCTTGCTAATAAAAAAACCACTACTAGATGAGATACACTCATCTCCATCTTCAAAATAGAACAAAAACTTTATCATGGCAGAGACTTGCTTAGAATAGAATAAGGTTGTAGCCTTCTTGGATGGATTTACCTTCTCAGAAATATGAACAGTCATGTATCTAAACAAGTTGATATTCTCATAATTTAGCAATAAAAACAAAAATAAAACATCTTGATACTTCACAGAAGAAAAATAACCCTTTCTGGGACAGATTTGGTGCGGAATAAACTTAAGAAATATTCTACTTTCTCCATCTAACTCAACAGCTGTTATTCTTCTGGATTCATATTTTCCAGTCAACATCTCCAGAGCATACTCATACCAAAAATATTTAGTGTTAGGAGGAATATTACCAGTTTAATCCTCATATCTTCCTTTATGTGGTACTCCCAAACACTCATCCCATTTCTTAAATGAAAAAGTTATCGCTTTTCCTTTGATCACTGAAGATAATCTTGCAGCTTCTGCTCCATCCATTGCAATACTCAAATTTAAATAAAACTCATGCACTAGCTTTGGGTAGTAGACTTGGTTATAATTAAAAAAAAAGTCTTTCCATCCTTGCATCTCCAACACTTTTAAAAGCGTAGACTTACTAGATAACACCAGTTCGGAACTTACTTCCTTTTCTGCGGTGACCACCCGAGTCTCCAATTTCGGGTTCACGGACTTTTGAGTCGTGTCGCTTGATTCTCCTCGAGCATGTTTCACAGGTGAGGAGCTTTCAGATTCCTTGTCTAATTGATTTTTATTTTCCATTTGGAGGTTCAAGAGATTTGAGAGGTTTGAAATGTTTGAAAGTTTGGTATTCAGAAGATGTGGAGTTCGGCGAGAGATGGAAGGTCAACAGTTATTAAGAATTGAAATAGCCACGGGTCATTACTTTTATCATTTAGGGTTAAAATATTAAATATAATATCGATTAAGTAAAACAACATCGTTTTGATAAACACTAACTAATTCATATTGATTTTATAACTCAATCGATAGCATAGATCGGTTTCACTGATCAGTTTCACTAATCAGTTTTACTGATCAGTTTCACTGATCGGTTTCACTGATCGGTTTCACTGATTGGTTTCACTGATCGGTTTCACTAATCAGTATCACTGATCAATCATACCTAACTCTTGTTTAATAAAATATAACCTTCCATAGATTAAATTCTTGGTGAAAGTATCATCCAATTGATGTTCAGAGTCAATAAATTATAGAGAAATATCACCCTTTGGATAATGATCTCTCAAAAAGTGATGTCTGACGTCAATGTGATTAGTCTTAGTGTGTGAAACAGGATTCTTAGAGATATTAATTGCACTAGTGTTATGGAAATTTATAGACACATGTATAAATTGATATCCATATTCCAATAGAGTGTGTTTCATCCACAGAATCTGTGCATAACAACTAATAGTAGCAATGTATTATGCTATAACAGTAGACAATGCAACAGAGTTCTGTTTCTTACTACACCAAGATACTAGGGACTTTCCCAATAGATGACATGTTCCAGATGTGCTCTTCCTATCTAACTTGCAACCATAAAAGTCAGCATCTAAATATCTTATTAAGTCAAAATGTTTTTCTTTTGGATAAAATAATCCAAAATTGGTATTATGTTTAAGATATTTGAAAATCCTTTTAACAGCAAGCAAATGATATTCTTTAGGATTAGCTTAAAATCTAGCGCACATTCATACACTAAACATGATATATGGTCGACTAGAAGTAAGGTAAAGTAAGCTCCCAATCATACATCTATAATTGGTTTGATCAACTGGTTTCCCAGTCTCATCATCATCCAACTTACATGTGGTACTCATCGGTGTATCACTTCCCTTATTACTATCCAAACCAAAACATTTTAAAAGATCCTTTATATATTTAATTTGATTTAAAATAATACCATATTTCTTTTGAAAAATTAGAAATCCAAGAAAATAATTGAGTTCTCCCATTAAACTCAATTCAAATTCATTTTTCATAATCACTGAAAAATCAATGCATAAAGAATTTTTAGAAGATCCAAAGATAATATCATCAACATATATTTGTACAATCAAAATATATTTAGAAATTATTTTAATAAAAATAGTGGGATCTGCAATTCCTTTAGTAAAACCTTTAGAAATAAGAAAATTTGTAAGTCTATCATACCAAGCACTTGGAGCCTGTTTTACACCATATAAATCTCTAGAAAGTTTAAAAACATGATTTTGAAAATGGGGATCTGTAAATCCAGGTGGTTATTCAACAAAAACATCTTCAATTATAAAACCATTTATAAATTCACTTTTGACATCCATTTGATATAACTTGAAATTAAGATGAAATTAATAGGAAGATAAGATCCTAATGGATTCTAATATAGCTACAGGTGTAATGGTTTATTCATAGTCTATTACTTATTCTTGATTGTAACCTTGTGCAACTAATCTAGCTTTGTTTCAAATGATGTTTCCAGATTCATCAACCTTATTTCTAAAAACCCATTTAATACCTATGGTCAAGGTGTCCTTAGGTCTTTCTACTAATTCCCAGACATTATTTCTTTCAAATTGATTTAACTCTTCTTGCATATCCATTACCCAAAATTCATCATTGATTTCATCATTGATATTTTTAGGCCCTAGCAGTGAAAGAAAGGATTGATGTTTAACCTGATTTCTCATAGAAACTCTAGTTTGTGTTCCTCTATCCAGGTTACCTACAACTGCTTCTAAAGGATGGTTATTTATAATTCTAGTTGATCTAGTAAAGGTACAACTAGAAATTTCAGGTTCTTCTCTAGATTTGGGTTCAACAGAAGCAAGTTCTGGTGTATTTCTAGAACTGGTTATCTTTACAACAGGTTCACTATCTTTATCATTAAGATTTAGAATAGACAAGTCTTCTTTAGTATTTTCAACAATAGGTTTTGGTTCATGTGGATCAGTTTCATCAAATTTAACGTGAACATATTCTTCCACACATTTGGTTCTCTTATTAAAAACTCTATAGGCTTTGCTAGTAATTTAATATCCTAAAAATATTACTTCATCACTCTTGGATGCAAACTTGTCTAGATTATCATTAGTATTAAGAATAAAGACTTTGCAACCAAAAACTTTGAAGTAACTAAGTTTAGGTTTCCTATTATTCTAAATCTCATAAGGGGTTTTCTTAAGAATAGGTCTAATCAAGAATATTTTTATAATATAACAAGCTGTATTGACAGCTTCATCCCAAAAATAAACTGGTAAATCATATTCATTTATCATAGTTCTTGAAATTTTCTAAAGGGTTCTATTTCTTCTTTCTACCACACCATTCTGTTGAGGTGTCCTAGGGGAAGAAAAGTTTTGATTATATCCATTATGTGAGAAGTAAGATTCAAACTCATGATTTTCAAACTCACGAAAATGGTCACTTCTCAAGGTTTTAATCTTAAGTCCACTAAGGTTTTCTATAGAAATGAAGTATTTAATAAAGTAAGAGAAAGCTTCACTTTTTTGAGATAAAAAGTATACCCAAGTATATCTAGAAAAGTCATCTACTAGAACATAAATATAGTGCTTCCCATTTAAACTATAAACTCAAGAAGATCCAAACAAGTCCATGTGAACCAACTCGAGAGGTTGATAAGTTGAAACTTATTTCTTTGATTTAAAAGACACTTTATGTTGCTTTCCCTTTTGAAAAAGATTACAAACTTTATCAGCTGGGAATTCATGTTTAGGTAGGTCTCTAACTAAGTTCTTCTTAGTCAGTTTTCTAAGTGAATGTATATTGAAGTGTCCTAATCTTCTGTGCCAAAGACAAGATTCTTTATGAAAAGAATTTAAACAAGTAATATTCTTCTTAGCTAAAGAATTCAAATCTATAACATATACATTTTCATTTATTAAGGAAAAAAATACTAAATAATTTTTAGAATTAAAAACATTACAAGAATAATTTTCAAATTTAACATTAAAACCATCATCACATAACTAATAAATAATTAAAAAGTTATATTTTAAACCATCTACAAATAAAAATTTAGAAATTAAAATTAAATTAGTGTTACCAATTTGACCAAGGCCAATGATTTCCCCTTTAGAGTTATCACCAAAGGTGACATATCATCCATCAACCTTGATGAAGCTTTTGAAGCATGAAAAGTCTCTTATCATGTGTCTTGAACATCCATTTTCCAAATACCATGTCTTCCTACAGGAACTTTTCAAGAAAGTTTCCTACAAAAAAAATTAGATAGAAAATGATTTTGGTACCCAGATTTTCTTGGGTCCAGACAGGTTAGCAAGAAAAAATTTCAATACCCATATTTTCCTGATGTATCTCATTTACTTAACAGAATCAAGATATTTTGATAGATAAACCTTGTTGGATCTATAACTATGTGAATAACTAGTTGAGGCATATGAATTTTCAGAACTAGAACCTGCATTATAATGTTCAGATTTAGGAATAAATTTATTCTTTGTAATCTATCTTTGTCCAAGATGATAACCTAAACCAGTAGTATAATTTGGTGCCACTTGTTTTCCTAGAATTTGTGTAAGTGTGTTCTTTCCATTAGTAAATTTTTCCAAATATTTCCTGAGTTTCTCATTTGAAAATTTTAGTTCAGTATTCTCTTTCAGTAGTTGAGCATTCTTATCTTTTTCTACTTCTAGTGCAAATTTAATAGTGCTAGTTAATGCATGCTGCTTTTTTAAGGCTTTATACTTATCTTTCAGCTCATTGCAGGTATCCTCTGGTATATTACAACATTCAAATAAATCTTCACTAGACATTTTTTTAGAATCAGAATTATCTCCAGAATATTAAGAGTTGAAATAAGGAGTATCCAATGTTACCTCAGATGTGTTTGTCATGAAACACATATTATCTTTTTGATATTTTTCATCCTGAGTAGAATCAGAATCACTTGAACTATCTTCTGAAGCATTCCAAGTTGCTTTCATAGCTTTCTTTTATTTACTGTCCTTATAGTCATATTTCTTCTTGAACTACAATTTTGAACAGTCAGCTTTGACATGTCCTTTCCTCTTGCATTCATAGCAGACTATGTCATCACTCTTATCAATCCTTTTCAAATCTTTCTTCCAATGAACTTTGTTGTCATACTTTCCCCTATAGTTTGATTTTCTGAAAAACTTCTTTTTCCCATAAAATTTCATAAATCGTCTGGCTATCTCAGCCATCTCAGCATTACTGTCTGATGCACTTTATTCACAGCTTGAGTTATCACTTTTACTTTGAATTTTCCCTTTTTCCTTAATTTTTGAAGTAGAATTCTTGAAAGCTACAGACTTCTTCCTCGGTTCATCATCTTCTTCCTTGTTTACTTTCATTTCTTCTTCATACATCATTAAATTACCAATTATTTCCTTGATAGGAAATGCACTAATGTCACAATATTATCTAATTAAAACTGATGTGCCTCTCCATCTTTTTGGAAAGCATATGAGTATTCTCATAATCTGCTCATTAGCTGGAACATCCTTTCCAAGTGATCTCATTGTATTCTAAATTTTGTTGAACCTGAGATACATGTAAGAAATAGGTTCATCGGGCTTCATTTTAAAATTATCATACTTAATAGTGTATATGCTTAGTCTCATTTCTTTAACATTGGTTGTTCCCTCATGGGAAATAGCGAGAGTATCCCATATTTCATAAGCAGTATTACAAGAAGATATTCGATTAAATTATTCATCTCTTAAATCACAATATAAGGCATTCATTGCTTTACAATTATTATTGTAAGTAGCTTTAGTAGGTTCATCCCAAGTAGTTCTAACAGTTTTTGGAATCTTATACTGAGTTTCTAGGGATGTCCAGATGTCAAATCCCATACTTTCTAGATGAATTTTCATTTTGATTTTCCATTGGGCATATTTAACACCATTAAAGAAGGGTGGCTTGTTGGCAGCTACACCTTCTAATATGTTATCCATAATTAGATTTTAACAAATTTATTTAAAGAGATACAAAATTTAGAAATAACAGAAATTTTAAGATCTTTAAGAAACAACTAGAATCACAGTTGAAATCTTTTGACAAACAAAGTGTTTTGACCCCTTAAGATACCAAATTTTGGTCGGAGTGGATACTCAAGAGGGGGGTGAATTGAGTTCCAATTAAAAATTTATGTTTAAAATATTTTTATTAAAATCCCCCAATTCATTAAACAAGTTAAACTGTAGTGAATTTATAAAGATTGTAAATGTTAAATTAGTTTCTCAAAGATTGATTACTTCTCAGTTAACTTAATCTGAAGATTAATTTAGATTTTGAAACTAACCTACTGGTTCACACCAATTAGAAACACTTGATAGTTAAACTATCATAGTTACATTAAAACAGATTTATATATAAAGTACTTAGAAGCGGAATATTCAAAATAGTTTAAACAAAGGGAAAATGCACAGTAGTTTTAAAACAAGAGGTTCAGTCTCAAGTTGAGACTTAGTCCTCTTAAATAGTTTATATAAACTATGATCCACACCCTGGATCGAGGTTTTACAATACTACTCAGACTGTTCAAGTCCTCAGACCCTTACCACAATTCTACGTGGGTAAACAACAACAACAACAACACTCAAGTTGCCCAGGTCACACTTGACCTCTTCCACAATTCACAGTGGGATACAATACAATTTAAAATTTTTGGTGTGAGGATTTAGTATCCTATAGTTCATCCCAGGAGTTAGTGTGTGTCTAAATAGACAGATGCACACACATTGCTCAAAATATTAATCAAAGGTCTACTATAGAAGAAATAAATGGATAATGAGTTTAGAATGCTCTGAGTGATTTTAGATGAGCTATAGACTCATTTGGATGTTGTAGATGTTATTTGAGTCCTTTCTGGTGAAGATGACACAAAATAGAGTGTCTTTGTTCTTCCCAGCTACAGTTATTCAGCCTTGTTCATATGATGTTCAGTAAGGAACAACAACCCGGCTTAACTGTTTGTTCAAGGTGAATGATCTTCTGGAAGCTCTCTAGTTTTCACATTTTTTCTTCAAGTTCTTCTTTTTTTTTCGTGGGCCTTCACACACACACGTACGCTCTCCTTCTGGTGTGTCTCTATCTGTGTATTTTTTGTGTCTCATGTCGTTTCTTTCACTACAGATAGATCTTCCTTTTTATTCCTTGAGATCTGGTAAAAATAATGATTACTTTTTGATAGGTACGAGGTATGGTTCCCTGACATCCAACAACCAATATTAATTAATATCATGTGCATTAAATTAATCAAATATGACCGTTGTAATTATATAAGATTTAATAAAAATTCAAACAGTTTTCATGACTATCGGTGATTCATGAGATCGGTAGGTCATTTGAATTTGCATCGGTATCGGTAGGACATTTGATCAGCATCGGTTTCAGTAGATCATGTGATCATCATCTTCTTCGATAGGTCATGTGATCAGCATCAGCTTTGGTAGGTCATGTGATTTGCATCGGCTTCGGTAGGTCATGTGATCATCATCATCTTCAGTAGGTCATGTGATCTGCATCAGCTTCGGTAGGTCATGTGATCCGCATCTGATTCGGCAGGTCATGTGATCTGCATCGGCTTCGGTAGGTCATGTGATCAACATCGGCTTCAGTAGGTCATGTGATCAGGATCAGATTCGGTAGGTCATGTGATCAGCATCAGCTTCAGTAGGTCATGTGATCTACATCGGTTTTGGTAGGTCATGCGATCAACATCTGTTTCAGTAGGTCATTTGATCAGCATCAGTTTCAGTAGGTCATTAGATCAGCATCGGTTTCGGTAGATCCTTTGATCATCATCAGCTTCGCTAGGTCATTTGATCAGCATCAGTTTCGGTAGGTCATTTGATCAGCATCAATTTCAGTAGCTCATTTGATCAGCATTAGTTAGATTGTTGAGTCATTGGTGTGATCGTTGTCATCGGTGCGACCATTGTCATCGGTGCGACCTTTGTCATCGGTGTGACCGTTGTCATCAGCTTGTCAAATTGGTGACTCATCCATCAGTTTGTCACATCAGTGTCTCATTCCTTTAACTATCAGTGACTCAAGAATATAACGAACGGTTAGTCAAAAACATAAAATTCTCACAAAGTGTTTGTTTAATCCAGAACACTTCCAGATCAATAGAAAACCATAAATAAGAATATATAAACATATGTAGACATTATTAAACATATATAAAAACATTTAGAACAGATTAAATAATTGAATAAATTGACTAATCAATAGAAAACAACAATAATTTGTGATTATTAAAATAATTATCTTATAGAGGGTTCAATGAATGGTTTTGAAATTAAAATTTACATTGAAAAATGATAATTATTATAGACATGATGGTATAATTTCCCCTTTGACCATGGTCTACACACCAAATCCGTTTTGAAATTATGGACCAAACATTCTCAAAATACTCGACGTGGACTTAACTGATTATGTAATTAATCATGTCATTAAAATAAATGAAATTAAAAGTTTAAGGATAATTGATTTAATTTATAAAATGTTATTAAGAAATAATATAATTAATATGATTTTATTATACAGGATTTAAAGGACCTGTATGGTAGGCTCGAGGTACAGAATTTCGTCTTAATTTACTTTCATTAAGGAAATTTTTATTTTATGAACTTAATACATTTTATATGTTATATATAATGCCTATTTCCATGTTTTATAATGAATATCTCACACTTCAAGATATTTTTATCTGAAATTTGAATTATTTCATCCAATGGTATTTGACTTGAAAATTACCAAGTGGTAAAGGGTTTCTTAACTCAATTTCCATTCCTTAGGTTATATCTTTTTTTTGAATTTACCATTACATGTTTATGTGTGAATAGATGTCTGAATGTTTTTATTCTATATTTCAACTTTTTGGTGTATTTACATTTGTTACACACAATATCTCTATTGATTGATTCTAAATTAAATTATATGATCTTTTTTAGGGTAATTCATATCAAATTATCTTTCTTTGGGACATATGTTTATGATATGCACTTATATTGTTTTATGATATGTATATACTGACCCTTTGACATATTATATAATAAATATACTTATTTTCATGATTTTTCTAAATTTCATTTGATGTTATTCTTTCATGGGGAACATGATTTAAAAGTTAAAAAGTGGAAAAGGTATTATGTTATAATCTCCTATATTTTTGAGATTGTTTATGTTGAAGGTTATTTTGGATTAAATCACTTGATATATTTTTTTTGAAACACATCTATTTTATTCTCCTCTATTTATGAATGTGTTTCCCAAGTTTATTTTAAATTACCTCCCTTCTTTATTGAATATACATCAAGAGATTTTTTTATGTTATGCTAATATTGTATTTAATTTTAGTTTAGGAATATTTATCTTACATATCCATTTTATCTAAAATAATTTAAAACAATTCTTTCATAAAAATAAATTACTTTATAAAGTTGTTTTAAATTATATTTGAACTTATTTTAAAATAATTTTTTAAATTTTTTTTAATGTTTTCCAAATGGGTCCTTTTGATTCCCTTTTTCAAAATGTTTGAAAATATTGTTTATTTTTAACATCTATGATGTGAACATATTTTACCAACATCATTATCGTTATTCTCTTTGAAGATTACTTTATAATATTCCAAGGTTATTTTCAAATAAAATATTTTTTCTAATATTTTTATAAATTTTTATAAAATATAACTCAAATAAAATGGTATTTTTTCTTATATCCAAAAAAAGTTTTTAAATGTCATTTCAAAGGTACTTTCATCTATTTCAACATCCACTAATGATTCATTTATTTCACTAGGATCTTTATCTTACCATTCCATCCATATTATTTCTCTTGATAGATTATGATAATTTTTTTAAAGAGATTATCTTGAAACTCATTTCTTGATGGTATTTTCATCTATTTTAATATCCACTAATGATTCATTTATTTCACTAAGATCTTTATCTTACTATACCATCCATCTTCTTTCCCTTCATGGATTATGATAATTGTTTTAAAGATATTATCTTGAAACTCATTTATTTTTCATGGGTTAAGATATTTATGATGCTTATTTTTCATGGGTGTTATGTTTAATATTGAATGCTTATAAATTTTTTATTCATGTTATGATTCTTGGACATTATTTACAAAGGGTTGAGCTCCATTATAACTCACAGGTGAGAAATATATATCTTATATGATGAGATCACACATATAGTACTCAAATTAATTGGGTAATTATAATGTTATCCATATAATTATATTATAAGTCATTCGTATTGTAATTCAAATTATAAGTGTTCTGTTAGTGTTTATTGATGATGATGTTCCAATTCACCAATACGCCTTCTTTATGCTTACTATGGGTTATAAATGTTTTCTTTTATCATGTTTGACATCACATTGTTCATTATTATGGATTCTTATGAATCTTATCCTATAGTAAATCATTATTCCATGTTTCGTGATTGATAATCCAAGTATTTATTGGTATGAATTATTTTATGTTATAACTATTCACTTTGTTTATGTCATCATACTCTTATTCACATCTTACTATCATTGTTGAAATTCAATTGTTAACACTTATATTTTTCCTTACTAAGAATTTTTTCTCACCCTTATTATGTTTACTTTTCCCCATTCTATTAAGAATGATGAAAAATATTTTGGGTTTAGAAATGTCTCATATGTGGAAAATTTTATGGGAGCTATTGAAGAATTAATATGGAATATGAAAAGCTGTGCAGAGTGGGATAAATACTCTCTTGAAGTCATATGTGTTGTTTATGTAAGAGTTTTCCCTAATTATCTAAAACTCTAATCATAAAAGGTCCATGCATATGTATGTGATCCAATATTTCATTTATATATTGTAAGGTTTGATGGAAATAATTTGGTCACATTTATCGGTATCAAATCCATAAATGTAAAGATTATATTTTTAACACCAAATTTTGGAGGGTGGGTTTGGGATGTTATAATCATTGCTAAAACTTATTGCTTTTCTCAAGTTCTAGGTTGAATAAATAACAATTTTCTAATATGAAATACCAATTTTAATAATAATAATGAAAATTATTTAATGCTTATTGTATCTTTTTGTATTTGGATAAAGCTGAGAGGATAAAATAGAGATTGAATGATAACATAGAGAATATTCTGGTAAGGTCACAAAAATCACATTATCATGATAGTAGAAGGTTAAATATTTATTCACTAACTTTCTTACCTGCAAGACTTAAATAGGACCAAGTTGGATATGCTACACCTTCCTTAAATTATATAGTCCAACATGATAAATGTATGATAGATGTTTGATTCTTGAATTATAGAATGAAATAAATAACAATTAAGTATCCAATAATGTCACGACCCATCCCAATGGGGCCCATGTCGTGACTCCCTAAGCTTGCATCCAATAGACCAGGCGTTAGAGACTAGTGTTGAGTAGGAATATCATTAACATGGGAGGACATATCCTACAGTACATATACACACGCACTTATCTCCAAGATCATATAATGATGAAATGTAAAAAACCATGATTGCATACATCTAAATCCAACAACGAAAGTTTGAAAAAAAAATGCAAAGTTAAAAGGGACAAAAACAATCCCACAAAAAAGAGTTTGAAAAAAAGCCCAATCTAAAACTATAGATGGTGAATGTTTTCAAGATAACCAAAAGAATAAAACTTGGTCTTTATGAATCACTAAGTACCACCTGGTCCTCAACCCGGTCTTTATAGTACTTCATTAAAGGATCAGTCATCTACACATGACATGATAGGTGTGGGAAAAGACTGAGTAGGGGTGAGTATAACAATACCTAGTAGGATACCCATAAAACACTAATAATATAACAAAAAATAATAACAGTCTTTTCTACACAAGAATATGTCTTCAACACATATAAAAATAATATCTAGATGTACTCAATCAAGTACTCACAATCTCAAGGTAAAGTCACAATTTTAATGCCTACCTAGGATTCCTACTCTATGGTTCCACATAGCACTCATCTAGGAGAACACGCTCCATGAGTCAGATAACATTGATGACGTCTTTCCGAGATGTCTTGATATTTGGGTCACATCATAGGAAGGATACAACAAAATTATGAAGAGATATGATACATGTATGAGAATCAGACCCAAGGTCATAGGGTATACCAACAACTCCATCAGGAATAATTTGATAAATAGAGGATCGATGCTCATGTAGTGTTGGTCATGAAGATATCAATAACTCCACCAAGGTTATAAAGATGATAGATGATCTCACTTCAGGTATCAGAAAAATATTCTAACAACTCTATCAAATAATTCATGTTAAAGGGATCATTATCTGATGTATAGGGTGAAATTCCATACTAACCCACGGAGTATAGATATAGGGAACACACCAAAAAGAAACTTGTCCAAGATGATGAGGACAAGGGATCCAATACAAAATTGAAGGAGTACATGAAATGTATTAGTAATTCACAATGTTTCCTTTCAACATCACGTTATTACCATGTAAATAGATCATGTCTATGTCTGTTTTAAAGTACATGGAATTTTCATGCATGTGTACTTCAACTCGTGTCCAAGTACACATATCTGTCTATGTAAACCTGGACTAGAAGAATCTATGTGGGAGTACATAGTGTGTCTGTTACTATGTACTTCTATTCATTTCCTTGTACACTCTAAGGTACATTCTATGCTTCCTGGGAAGGATCACACACTGTGTGATATTTAACTTCACATGGAAACCATAGCTATTACACCAGGGTCCCACATGGTGTGTGTTTCTGAAATACATGTCGTGTATATTGGGATTTATAGAAACCTGCAAGTTCCTCATGTGTATTCCCAAATCCGTTGGCTATACCATAAATCATGCCCTTGGAACTTGGATATGTATTTTTAATAGGCCTTTCACCGCCTATGGTTGGATTCTTGCTTCTAGTTTGTCAGAATATTTTTCCTGTGATGATACCTCCATCTGTAATAACCCAGACCCTCATGAACCCGTCCTTTTCCAATTATCGGCGCGACCGATCGGTGTCACCCAGCCTTGGCGGGTTTTTCTCCTGCAGCCTCCCTCGTAACCCCACTTTTAGGCCCTTTTTTCTTTTTGAACCGTTTCAAGGCCGTTCTTAAGCCATAATTAATATCTAGAAATCCAAAGAAGCCTCCCTATTAAATAAAAATTAATCCAGTCGTATGTAACCACCCAACCGCGTACGATAACCACGGTCCGACTTCTAAGGCATTCAAATTTATTATTCCGTAACAACGGGATTTTATTTATATATCGCAGAATAAGTTCTTCATTCCCCCTCCTTTCCCATTTTGGCCGACTTCTCTCTTATTTCTTGTGCGTTTGAAGTCCTTTGTTACCGAGGCAAGTGGTGCACCTATGCCGGAGCCCTGCAAGTCGCACATCCCCTATTCCTAGGTTGTGGAGAAAAACTTCGATTGTTGATCAATCAAGTAGGGTTTCACCTTCGTCTCTCCTTTCTGTGTATCATGAGGGGTAGGTATTCTTTGGTTTCTGTAGAATTGGACGAACCAAACTTAAATTAAGATAATAAACAGATTCTAAAGAATGAAGGGGAGGGGTGTGATCGATGATGCTTTGTTTGATGATTTCTGAATTGTGTGGGCTTACTCCTACTGAAAATCAAGGCCATTGGTGGTCTTTGTCTATGCAATAATAAACCCTTACCTCTGATGTTTAAATGGATTGTATCGTGATTATGAACCTCTTCTGTGTAAAAGAATTTTGTTAATTGTGTATATTCGGCTGAATAAGTTTAAAGCACCAGGATTAACCCTTTCTGTGATAACCCCAGCTAAAGTACACCGAAATTGAAATCATGGAGTGTGTTAAATTTTTTAAATCTGAAAATACTGGCATGAGCCTGCTTTGTGTTGGTGGTAGTGGTTTGGTTATTTTCCTTTCACATCCCTATTGCTGGGTGATGTGGGTGGGGATGGGATCCCCTATGGTTATGCTTTCAATTGTGAATTTAAGGTCGGGTGGTTACTTTGATTGTGTCGCGAATTGGGGTGGGATCCTCTGTTGTTGAGAAACTGTCGGCTCCTGGAATTTGGGGGACACGGGGCAGTGTCTCGGGGTTACCTTTTGCCTCCATTACTTCGAGGGATCTCACTAGCCCCTTTGGTCGCAGAAGCTATAGGCAATATCTTGGGGTTTTCCTTGGTTCTAGTACTTTGAGGGACTCCTTACCCCCTTTTGTTGTTGTGACTTTACAAGAGAACCGGGTGTGAATGTTTAAGTTGATGTTTGACCGTACTCTTCCCTTGGCTTGTTCTTATGCTTTCTAGTTTCCCATGTAGGTGCAGAACTTGTTTAAACATTATTACCAAACATGAAAAGAAGAATGGGACAAATGAGTTTTGGTTTGGTGTGGGTTGTCACTTGGACGTGGTACTGATTGTGTTGTTTAGGCTTGCTAAAGAAAAACCTAAACTGGGTGAGCACTTGCTACCTATACATATACTTGTAGTTTTAGTGTTTCTTATTCACACCCCACCCAAGTCGAGCACTTAGTGTTGAACACCACCAATTAATGGGGGGGTGTTTTACCAACACTTCTATTAGTGGTTGGTTATTAGCTCATTTCTGATCCCTTTCCTTGATAGCCCAAGTATCTTCGGGCAGGCTGTGATGGCCTGAAGTCCATTATTATCCCAAGAACCTTCGGGCAGGGTGGTGTGGTGGTTGGCCCAGGTGTGTCCGGGCAGGTGGTTCCCAAGTGTCTTCAGGATGAGGCCCAGGTGTCTTCGGGCGTGGCAGTAGATCTTCTAGCCCAGGTGTCTTCGATCATGGCGGTGGTTGTTCTGGCCTAGGTGTTTGTAGGTGTGGATATGTGTGACAGTCGTGGCCCAGGTGTTTGCGGGTGGGTTTTGGAAGTGGGACTGTGTGAGGATATGGCCCAGGTGTGTGTAGGCAGGTGTGGCAGTGGGACTGCGTGAGGATATGGCCCAGGTGTGTGCAGGCGGGTGTGGCAGTGGAACTGCGGTGAGAATGGCAGGATTGGTTCGATGTGTAGGATGACTTCAATAACCAGTGGGAAAGTGGCGCGGGGCACCCAAACATCGATGTGGTTTTATTATACTTTACTTTCTTGCATTATTTGGTGAGTGTGGCTGGTGAGTGGGATAGATGAACTCCTTGATAGAGTTTGGTTGTCTACTTCTCACGGGACTTTAGTACGTCTCCCCACTTGTGCACGAGAGTCTTTGGTTTTTCCCTACTGAGTATACTTGTATGCTCACCCTACGTATATGAAACTGCTTTCAGGTTTCCAGGAGGACTTTGGGGATTGCGCGGGACCTTACTAGTGTGGACTTTTGGGATAGTTGCTGTTGTGGATTTTCTTTTCTTGGTATTCTTTTTTTTCTTTCCTTTGGTGTATTGTAACTTGTATCTTTTACCTTTGAACATGCATGTGGAAATGTTTTAGTTTCAGCCATACTTGCACTTTTAGTTTTGGTGTTGTGGGATTTTCTATCTTATCTCCTGATCCTATTAAAAGAAAAAGGGTAATGCCTTCCATTTAGTGTGTGATTCTATACCCTTGGCACTGTTTTCCACTCCGAGACCTATTGAAGGTGGGTTTTGGGGGTCATTATCTCTCCTTTAACTTAAAGAAGGAAGGGCCTAACAATCTACTGACCCTTCCCTCCTTTTGGTGAAGGCGGGTCGTGATAGAATGGTATAAGAGCCTGGTAGTTGAGAGATAAGATGGAGTCTGGAGTTAGGCATAGTGAGGATTGCATGGGATGGTAGGGAAATAGTGTTGGGTGACCTTGGTGCGTGAATTAGGCCAGGGAAGACTGGCTAGGACACGAGATTTTAGGGCCCCCATGATTCGATGCAAGGACTCTGGACCTACCGAACGACTAGGTGAGGCCACGTTGATTGCAGGGTAGAGACCCTATGAAAGGTATATGCATCATAAAGAATTGTGTTCTCATGTTTCATGGGTGTTTTGGGAATTGAAATCAATAAGAAATTTAAGAAATTTTAAGAACAATATTCTGCACTACTTGGGCTTAGGCATTCCTTGTTTACCTTGCAGCTATGGCACCTGGGAGGCGACCACTGACAGTATGGGAAATCGAGGCCCAGGAGGTTGACTTGGTCGATCGACAGAGGACTGATCAAGAGGAAGAAGACGACCAGTGGCTGAGGACACTTCAGGCCTTCCAGTGACAGACCCTCGAGAAGTATGAGGGCAGCACCTCTGACATGAATACGGAGAGATAGCTAGAGGAGCTGGTGATAGCCTTCAGCCTGATTCGGGCCCCGACCGAGTACTGGGTTCCTCTGGCCGTCAGCCAGATACAAGGAGCGGTGCGTCAGTGGTGGACGCTTTACCTGGGGGAGAGGATAGAGGCTGAGGTGGCATGGGATAATTTCGAGAAGGAGTTCTAGGCGGAATTCCTCTCTTCTATGATGAAGGCAGAGAAGAGGCAGGAGCTACTCTCCCTCCAGCAGGGGAGTATGTCAGTAAGGGAGCGGGTAATCAAGTTTAAGGACCTCCTGCGTTTTTCTCTAGACCTCTTTCCAGATAAGGATTCTCGGGCAAGATGTTTAGAGGAGGCACTCCGACCCTCCCTTCAGCATGCTGTTACCCCCTTCACCCTGCAAATGTACTTGGAGGTCCAGAAGAAGGCCGAAGTGGTGGAGAGGATGCACGCTCTAGGTGGTGTGTCATGAGAGGGGATCCAGCTGGGATCATCTAAGGGGAAGGCCATCAGGACCAGGCCTCTAGCGTCGGGACCCTCCAGGTTCCGACCAGCAGGGAGTAGACCGCAGCAGTTCCAGTTCTGGTCCCCAAGTCCTCACCCTTTCCTTTCGGGCCTAGGACCGAAGTGCTTCGTCTGTGGGAGCCATGGACATCTCCAGAATCAGTGCCCGGACCGAGTATAGTACGGCGGTGGTGGACAGGCCCAGCACCCGCCCCAGCAGCAACCTCCAGCTAGGCCTTTCCAACAGCAGCAGTAGGGGCAGCGAGCTCCTGCTCCTCCGAGGGCAGACATTGCAGTAGGAGGCCGACCTCAGGGCGCTCCTCAGGGACCTCGACCAGGGCATGGTCAGGCAGGTGGCCGACAGCTGAGGGGCAGGGGAGCTGGGCATGGACAGTTGCACGCCGCGGAGGCAGCAGTTCTAGTAGGGCCAGAGGTTGTTCGAGGTACGATCAGTTTGTTTAGCACCCTTGCTTTTTCCTTGTTCGATACCGGAGCTTCGAACTCCTTTGTTGCACCTAGTCTAGCCCGTGTCTTGGGTCTAGATGCCTAGATAATTCCAGTGCCCCTAGTGCTGAGCACACCAGTTGGAGGTCAGACCGACTTGTTATATGTTTTTCGAGGATGAATACTGATGATAGGGCCACATAGGTCGGTCAGGGATCTACTAATGCTACAGATACAACCATACAATGTCATCCTAGGCATCGACTGACAGTTCTCTATCTGTGCCATCATCGACTTCTTTCGAGGAAGGGTTGTGTTCTCAGACTTGGGCGGTCGGCGTGTTGCTTTCACCAGCGAGCAGAGCAGTTAGGGGGGCAGCAGGTGAGAGGAACCCCTCCTCTCCTTGTTAGCCGAGCTGTCAGTAGAGTCAGTAGATGTTGAAATGGTGGAGGTTCCGAGAATCGTCAGTTATTTTATGGAAATCTTTCCTGAGGAGGTGACGACTCTACCCCCTCGACGTGATATCGAGTTTTGGATAGACTTGCAGCCTTGTTCTCGTCCTATTTCGATGGATCCTTACCAGATGGCACCTTCGGAGATGCGGGAGTTGCGGATTCAGATTGGCGATCTCATGAAGAGGGGTTATGTTCGACCAAGAGATTCACCGTGGGGTGCTCCAGTCTTGTTCGCAAAGAAGGCAGATGGTGGTCTCAGGTTGTGGATAGACTATAGGAGGCTGAATTAGGTAATGATCAAGAATCGCTACCCTCTTCCGAGGATAGACGATCTTTTCGACCAGCTGAAAGGGGAAGGGTGCTTCTAGAAGATCGACATGCGGTCCGGGTATCACCAGTTGAGAGTGAAAGAGGGAAAAATCCAGAAGATGGCGTTCATGTGCAGATATAGACACTTTGAGTTCGTATTCATGCCCTTCGGTGTTACAAACGCCCCGACTCTGTTCATGGGGATTATGAACTCCACCATCTGGGAGTACCTGGATCAGTTCGTAGTTGTGTTCATCGACGATATCCTGATCTATTCAAGATCATACGAGGATCACGCGGAGCACCTGAGGATTGTTTTAGAGGTCCTCCGACAGCACCAGCTCTATGGGAAGTGGTCAAAATGAAAGTTCTGGACATGAGAGGTGCACTTCCTTGGGCACGTAGTGTCTGATCAGGGGGTAGCGGTGGACCCATCAAAGGTTGAAGCAGTTGTTTCTTGGGAAGCACCCAAGAATGTGGCAGAAGATCATAGTTTCCTCGGGCTAGCAGGTTACTATCATAGGTTTTTACCCAACTTATCTCGAGTTGCAACACCCTTTACAGCCTTGACCGAGAAGGACCAGGTTTTCGTGTGGAGCGAGTAGTTCAAGACAGCCTTCAGTTATCTGAAGGAGAATTTGGTTAGTGCCCCAGTGCTAAGACTACCAGAAGAAGGGGCGGCGTATGAGGTGTTCTGTGATGCTTTAGGGAAAGGCCTTGGATGTGTGTTAATGCAGCGACAAGGGGTGATCTCTTATGGGTCTAGGAAGCTACGCCCTCATGAGCGTAATTACTCCACCCATGATCTGGAGCTTGCAGCGGTCGTGTTCTCTCTAAAGTTGTGGCGGCATTACCACATCAGAGAACGCTTTTTGGTCTTCACGGATCACAAAAGCATGAGGTATATCTTCTCCCAACGGGACCTAAACTTATAGTAGCGAAGGTGGATGGAGTTCCTCCAAGATTACGATTTTGAGATTTCCTACACCTCAGGGAAAGGAAATGTGGTGGCTGATGCCTTGATCAGGAAGTCGCAGAGGGATGTGGTCCAAGAGTCGGCAGACACTTGGAGGGCGATGGAGGGGTTGGCTGCCCTTCACCAGGATGTGAGGATGGTTAGTGGTAGAGGTTTACTATATCAGATGACAGTACAGTATTCTCTACTATGTCTGGTGGAGGAGTCTCAGTGGGGAGAAACAAAGTGCGAAGTGATGCGTGACAGAGTTGACCAGGGCAATGCTCCATAAGGGTGGATGGAGGATGGTCAGAACCAGATTTTTTTCTAAGAAAATATATTTGTTCCAGAGGCTATGCGTGGCAAGGTTCTTAGTGAGTTCCACAACTCACCCCTAGAAGTGCACCCGAGAATTTCCAAGATGTACCAGGGTCTGAATAGACAGTTCTGGTGGCCCAGAGTAAAGCGAGCAATGGCAGAGTTTGTGGCCAAGTTCCTAGTGTGTCAGCAGGTAAAGGCTGAACAACGTGTTCCAGGTGGCTTGCTGTAGTCTCTAGATGTCCTCGAGTGGAAGTGGGAGGACATATCGATGGATTTCATTATGGGACTACCCAAGGTTCAAGGGGGATACGATTCCATATGGGTAGTAGTGGACCGGTTGACGAAATCGGCTCACTTTCTGGCGATTAAGGAGTCAAGTGCAGTGGATGTTTTGGCATGAAGGTACGTGGATGAGGTAGTGCGGTTGCGTGGTGTTCCGAGGTCCATAATATCGGATAGGGATGAATAGTTTACCTCACGAGTCTGAAGAGGATTGAAGCATGTTTTTGGCACCCATCTATGTCTTAGAACTGCTTTCCATCCCCAAACAGATGGGCAGACAGAGCGCACCATACAGACCTTTGAGGATATGTTGCGGGCAAGCGTTCTAGACTCAGGAGGATCATGGGTGCGACAATTGCCTATGGTAGAGTTTGCCTACAACAATATCTATCACTCTACCATTGGTATAGCTCTTTTCAAAGCCTTGTATGGGAGGCCATGCTTCTCACCTGTGTGTTGGACCAAAGTTAGAGAGGCGGGCATCCTTGGCTCGGAGGTGGTGCAGAACACGACGGAGAAGGTTCAGCTTATACGGAAAAGGTTGAAGGCATCCCAGGACCAAAAGAAGTCGTATGCTGATACCAGGAGAAGGCCCTTGGAGTTTGAGGTTAGAGACCATGTGTTCTTGAAGGTCTCCCCATGGCGTGGACAACAGAAGTTTGGTAAGCGGAGTAAGCTTTCCCCCAGGTTCATTGGACCCTTCGAAGTGTTGGGGCGGGTCAGAAAAGTGGCTTATCTGCTAGCGTTACCACCGCTACTACTGAGGATACATGACGTCTTCCATGTGTCCCGGATCCTTCAGTATCTACACGATGATTCACAGATCCTCAACTGGGGAGAGCTAGACATTGAGGATGATGTGACCTTTGTGGAGAGACTACTGATGATCGAAGATCGTGAGGAGAAGGTGCTTCATGGGTGAACCATTCCTTTGGTTCGTGTGTTATGGAGACATGGTGGGCTTGAGGAGAGTACGTGGGAGAGGGAAGCACAGATGCGTGCCCAGTACCTAGAGTTGTTTTGAGTTTTGTACTGTTATATTTATAGTTGTTGGGGTAGAGCATTTTAACTTGTTGGCTATGAAATATGTGTTTTTTTCTTTCCTCTGAATGTGTGTGAAAATTCCAGGCTATGGGGAGGGGAGGACCCGACCCCTAATCAAGATGCATTAAGGAGGATGTGATTAAACCCATGCGAGCGAGTCAGTGCCGCCCAAAGTGGGTAGTATCTTGACATGGGGGAAAAGACTCCCCAACCCATATGACTGGGAAGTTTGACATGGTATGTTGCTTGGTCCTTGGGAGGGAGGTGTTTTCAGTTAACAATGAGGTTCACTCTTGACGGGTATCTTTCGAGGTGGTTGTTCGGACTCTCTCTTTCCTTATGGGTTTTGATTCTTGAGGGCGAGAATGGTTTGAGAGGTATCTGATGTAATGACCCAGACCCTCATGACCCCATCCTTTGCCAATTATCAGCGCGACCGATCAGTGAGACCGGTCGGTGAGACCGATCAGTGCGACCGATCGGTGAGACCGATCAGTGCGACCGATCGGGGAGACCGATCGGTGCGACCGATCCGTGAGACCGATCGGTGTCACCCAGCCTTGGCGGGTTTTTCTCCTGCATCCTCCCCCGTAACCTCACTTTTAGGCCCTTTTTTATTTTTGAACTGTTTCAAGGCCGTTCTTAAGCCATAATTAATATCTAAAAATCCAGAGAAGCCTCCCTATTAAATAACAATTAATCCAGTCATATGTAACCACCCAACCGTTTGGGATAACCATGGTCCGACTTCCAAGGCGTTCAATTTTCTTATTCTGTAACAACGGGATTTTATCTATATATCGCAGAACAAGTTATTCCTTCCCCCTCCTTCCCTTTTTGGACGACTTCTCTCTTATTCCTTGTGCTTTTGAAGTCCTTTGTTACCGAGGAACGTGGTTCCCCTGTGCCGGAGCCTTGCAAGTCGCACATCCCCTATTCCTAGGGCGTGTAGAAAAACTACGATCATTGATCAATCAAGTAGGATTTCACCTTTGTCTCTCCTTTCTGTGTATCATATGGGGTGGGTATGATTTGGTTTCTATAGAATTGGACGGACCAAACTTTAATGAAGATAATAAATAGATTCTAAATAATGAAGGGGAGGGGTGTGATCGATGATGCTTTGTTTGATGATTTCTGAATTGTGGGGGCTTACTCCTACTGAAAATCAAGGTCGTTGGTGGACTTTGTCTGTGCACTAATAAACCCTTACCTCTGGTGATGTTTAAATTGCTTGTATCATGATTGTGAACCTCTGCTGTGTAATGAATTATTTTAATTGCGTATATTTGGCTGAATAAGTTTAAAGCACCATGATCAACCCTTTCTGTGATAACCCCGGCTAAAGCACACCGAAATTGAAATCCTGGAGTGTGTTGAATATTTTAAATCTGAAAATACCGGCATGGGCTTGCTTTATGTTGGTGTAAGTGGTTTGGTTATTTTCCTTTCATGGGCTGATTGCTGGGTGATGTGGGTGGGTATGGGATCCCCTGTGGTTATGCTTTCAGTTGTGAATTTAAGGTCGGGTGGTTACTTTGATTGTATCACGAATTGGGGTGGGATCCTCTATTGTTGAGAAACTGTCGGCTCCTAGAATTTGGGGGACACAGGGCAGTGTCTCGGGGTTACCTTTTTCCTCCATTACTTCGAGGGTCACACTAGCTCCTTTGGTCGCAGAAGGTGTAGCAGTATCTTGGGGTTTTCTTTGGTTCCAGTACTTTGAGGGACTCCTTACCCCCTTTTGTTGTTGTGAATTTACAAGAGAACCAGGTGTGAATGTTTAATTTTATGTTTGACCGTACTCTTCCCTTGGCTTGTGCTTATGCTTTCTAGTTACCCAAATAGGTGCAGAACTTATTTAAACATTATTACCGAACATGAAAACAGTAATGGGACAAATGGGTTTTGGTTTGGTGTGAGTTGTGACTTGGACATGGTACTGATTGTGTTCTTTAGGCTGTCTGAAGAAAAACTTAAACTGGTTTAGTGCTTGCTACCTATACATATACTTGTAGTTTTTTTGTTTCTTATTCATGCCCCACCCTAGTCGAGCACTTAGTGATGAACACCCCTATTTCACGGGGGATGATTTTTTTCCCAACACTTCTATTAGTGGATGGTTATTAGGTCCTTTCTGCTCCCTTTCCCGGATATCCCATGTATCTTCGGGCAGTATGTGATGGCCTGAAGTCCATTATTCTCCCAAGAACCTTCGGGAAGGGTGGGGTGGTGGTTGGCCCAAGTGTGTACGGGCAGGTGGTTCCCAAGTGTCTTCGGGAAGAGGCCCAGGTGTCTTCGGGCGTGGCAGTAGATCTTCTAGACCAGCTGTCTTCGGGCGTGGCGGTGGTTGTCCTGGCCTAGGTGTTTGTAGGTGTGGTTACGTTTGACAGTCGTGGCCCAGGTGTTTGCGGGCGGGGTTTGGCAGTGGGACTGCATGAGGATATGGCCCAGGTGTGTTCGGGTGGGTGTGACAGTGGGACTGCGGTGAGAATGGCGGGATTGGTTTGATGCATAGGATGACTTCAATAACTAGTGGGAAAGTGGTGCGGGGTACCCTAACATCGATGTTATTTTATTATACTTTACTTTCTTGCATTATTTGGTGAGTGTGTTCGGTGAGTGGGATGGATGAACTCCTTGATAGTGTTTGGTTGTCTGCTTCTCATGGGACTTTAGTACGTCTCCCTACTTGTGCACGTGAGTCTTTGGTTTTTCCCTACTGAGTATACTTGTATGCTCACCCCACGTATATGAAAATTCATTCAGGTTTCCAGGAGGACTTCATGGATCGCGCAGGACCTTACTAGCGTGGACTTTTGGGACATTTTCTGTTGTTGCTTTTCTTTTCTTGGTATTCTTTTTTTTATTTCCTTGGGGGTTTTGTAACTTGTATCTTTTACCTTTGAACATGCATTTGTGAATGGTTTACTTTCAGCCGTACTTGCACTTTTAGTTTTGGTGTTGTGGGATTTTCTATCTTATATCCCGATCCTATTAAAATCAAAATTGTAATTCCTTCCATTTAGTGTGTGATTCTATACCCTTGGCGTTGGTAGCCACTCCGGGACATACTGAAGGTGGGTTTCGGGGGTCATTATCTCTCCTTAAACTTAAAGAAGGAAGGGCCTGGCAATCTGCTGACCCTTCCCTCCTTTTGATGAAGGCGGGTCATGACACCATCGTTCATCAAAAAACCACATATGAACACCTATAATTGGTCATGACCCATCAGTTTTGCCATCTTCACATTATCCCCCTTCCATACCAAGTCTGGATCAGTGATAGCGAATTGGTACACCAAGGAATGGGTGCACAATATTTGGTACCTCGATATTTGGGTCGAACCACTAGGAAAACAAAAGACTGATGATGAATGCACGTAAAAAAAAGGTAGAAAACCATGAAACAAGGAAAAAATAGGAATTAACCTTGGTTTTTTTCAGTTGGAATCAATCCATTTCCATTAGAATGACTAAATAAGGACCATATTATTAAATAAATCTCTTAATAATTCCCCGTAGATAAACACATCCTACAATACAATTGATCCGTAAATCAATCTGTAGGTTGATTGATTTGAATACATCATAGGAATTAATAATATAGAACAATTTCAATCAAAAAATCATCCTACCTAGATTCATATTTATTTCTATATAATAATTAAGCTTCGTCATTACTGTTGGTGAGATCCTCTGATTCCATTGCACACTAGTCCTCGATCTCTGATATGGTAGTCATTCGTCCATAGATCCTCCACCAACAGCTCTCTAATGGTCTCCTATATTATTAGGGTTATGAGTTTAACCCTAAAATTTTGATATAACATCATATTTTAAAGGAGATACTAGTCCTCTATATTAACGAATAAAATAAAGTAATTTAAATAATTATTTTATTCATTTTACACCTGCGATGATTTTTTCACAAACACCCCACGCCGATAATTTTTTTGTTACACCTATGATAAAACCCATATTCTAAACTCAATGGTGCCCTCATATTTTTGATTGGAGCCAATGTTTATAATTTATTCTACTTTTTCAATAAAACTATGCATGAGTGTTATTTAATATGTTTAATATTTTTCAAACATTTATTTTGGGAAAACCGGGCCTAAGAATTACGCGCTATTTTAGTTCATAGTCTCAAAAATAATCTATAAAATATCCAAAAATAATACATGGAAAATAAGAGTTAACACTTTCTACCCACCTTGGGGATTTATGTACTGAAAATCCAAAACAAGTGGCTACACAAAGAGATGTGGGTCCTGAGCACGCATCTGACCCTCCCGCTCCTAGGTGCTCTCCCAGAGATTCTTGTGCTACCACTGGACACTTTATAAAGGAATAACCTGACCATGAAATATCATATCCTTTAAATCCTTGATCTCTATTAGGTACTTAGAAAAGGTATCTCTTTCATCAATGTCTATCTCTCCCTAATCGATAATGTGTAATGAGTCGTTCACATACCCCCTCAACAGTGACACGTGGAAGACATCATGTACCCAGTTTAACTACAGATGTAGAGATAATAGGTATGCCACCTCGCTAACTCGACATAGTATTTGTAAATTTCTAATGAATCTTGAAGATAGATTCCCCCTAGACAAATCTCCATAATCCATGTTGAGGTGAAACCCATAGGAACACATTGTGTCCCTCCTCGAACACTAAAGGCCCCTATCACCTGTCTACCTAGGAATTATAACGACTATGTGTAGTCCTCATCCACTCCAAGATGATCTATGCCTTCTTAGTATTGCATCACACCAAATCTAGTCCCATAAGTGCTGACTCTCCTGGGTCAGTTCAACATAGTGTTGACTTGTAGGGTCACTCATACAAGGCCTCAAATTGCCTCGTACTGATGGTGGAATGATATTTGTTGTTATATGAAAAATCCACTAATGGTATATGATCTCCGAACTATGTAAAAAGTAAAAAATTAAATATTGTAGCATTTCTTCGAGAACATTCATGGTTCACTCCATCTAACAGTCAGTCTAGGGGTGAAAAGTAGTTCCCAAATGCAGTTAATTCCCAAAAGTCTCTTGTAATACCTTCCACAAATAAGATGTGAATCAAGAATCATGTTCAAAACAATGATAAATGGATATCCATGGAGTCAAACTATTTCTTTCACATAGAGTCTTCCCAATCTCCCTACTAAAGTCTTCTCCTAAATAGCTAAGAATTGGGCCAACTTGGTGAGGCAGTCTATAATTACCTAGATGGAATTGTGTCCTCTGGAAATATTTGGTAACCCTGTTATGAATTATATGGATATCCCATCCCACATCCAATTTGTAACCTCAAGGAGTTGAGCTAAACCAACTGGAACATGGTGCTCAACCTTCAATTTTTGATAAGTAAGTCATCAAGAGAAAAACACTGCAACTCCCTTCTTTATTTATGACCACCAAAACTGGCTTTAGAGATCCTGGTACATCTTTTCAACACCTAGATGTACCACCAAAGTAGACATTTGAAAATTTATCATAAATTCCTCCCACAACATCATTGATACCATCATGCATCCTCTAAAAATAAAAACAAGTTCCCCACCATCAGAAAACTCACCAAGATCATGTCTAGTGGATATTTGAGTACGTAGAATCTCATAGTCAATATCCCCATGTTGTGCTTATCTAACTCACTATAAAAGAAGAGGTGTAATGAAAATTTAATGGAGGTAATGTTCTCTTTCTATATCCACAAAATATAAATGAAATGATGCCAATTACTCTGATTCCTCTTTCAACAACTGTGAACAAGATCTCTAACTGAGGGAATCTGCTACCATGTTCCCCTTCTCGTGAGTATAGATAGTCTCAATGTCATAATCTTGGAGAAAATATATCCATAACCATTGTCTCTAGTTAATACGCTTCTAATAGAGGATATAATTTAGAATATTATGGTCCTAATCTACAATAAACGACATTCCCATCAGGTAGTGTCACCACATATTTAGTGAGAAGAATACTGCTACTAACTCAAGATCATGTGTCACATAGTTCGAATTAGGTGGTATCAACTGATGTGAACCATAGGTAATCTCTACCAACCATTTTATCAAAAGAATACTAATCCTGTTCCTAATGCATTGTAGAACACTATGCACTCAGAACCCTCATTTGGAAATCTCAAGATGGGAGTGATCTTCAATCTCTATCTCAACTCTAGAAAAGCATGTTGGCACCTCTCTTTCCACACGAAAGGTTGGCCATTTTGATTCAAAGCTGTAGTGGGGGATGGTATCTTGAAGAATTTAGGTATGAATCTATGAAAATATCCTACCATACCAAGGAATCTCTGCACCTATATCATGCTCTTGGATGGCTCACAAAATTATACTCCCTCGACCTTCATCAGGTCCACTACCACACCATCTACTAAGATAACATGTCATGGAAAGTGGACGTCTTGAATCCATAATTGACACTTTTAGAGCTTCCTATAAATCTTCTGCTCTCATAGTAAATCTAGAACCATCCTCAAGTGTCTCGCATGCTCCTCCTCCAACACTGAGTACATAAGGATATCATCAACGAAGACTACCACTTACTGGTTTAATAAAGGATAAAAGATCCAGTTCATTATTCCAATGAACACTACTAGAGAATTCATTGTTCCAAATGGCATCACCAAGTATTCATGGTGACAATAGAGACTTCTGAATTTCATATTTGATATATCCTTACCCCGTACATCCAACTTATGATAGATTGGTCTAAGTTCAACCTTCGAGAACCATTTTTTTTCTTCTCAACTAATCAAAGAGATCACCAATCCTTGGTAGTGTAAAATTTTTCTTTATGGTCACCTAGTTTAGGTGAAGGTAATCCATACATAAACTGAAGATCATGTCCTACTTCATAGAGAACAACAATGGGACTTCTTGGGGTGAAACATTGGGTCTAACTATAACACCCCAATATTTTATAGTACGTTATCTCTTTAAAGTGATTTAATAGCTTGCGATATACGCAACATCGGGTTCCAGCGCATCACGACCTTTCGAACTAGCCATTTAAAAAGTTGTTATGAATAGTTTTAACCAATTTTTTAATTTTATATATATCCTGTATAATTTTAACTTTCATATGTTGTGTTTCTTATACATAATATAATGACTAATTCAATTTTTTAGATAAATGAAGTATTTTTCAAAAATTTTGTTTTCCGCATTTTAATAGAAAACCCTTTTTAAATCCAATATTTGACACTTTTATATATTCAATTTAATTAAATTAAATTATTCTTTAGATGAGGGAAATAAAAATTTAGTTTGGATAATTTTTTTGTACTTTTTAGATGACATTCATATTTTGATGAATAGTAAAAAATACTAAATTTTAATTAAAAACAACTTTTTTAATCAAAATAATTTGTAGTGTTAAATTATATATTTGAGTGGTTTTAAAGTATCATTATATTATATTTTTATCATTTAATATAATTTAGTTCATTGGATGTAATCTTACATTTAAATTGTACATAAACACATGTCAATCTTTTGATAGTTTTTACTTCTTAAAAACCCGTTTTCTGGTTTTGACAACAGGAATTAATTTCACTTAAATTAATGAAAATTATATGTTTTTAATTTGATAAAATTGAAATCATTTTTGAATTTTGAATATCAAAATTATCTTTGGGTGAATGTTTTGTATTTTTCTGAAAACATTCAATTGTTGAGGAATAGTGAAAAACACTGCGTTGTAAATAAAATCAAAATTTTTCATTTAAATAATTATTTTTAATTAAAAATTTATTTTAAAGTTAAAAAATATATATAATACATATATTAGTCCAATCTAATTCTTTGGATTCATTTTATAATAATATTATACATATAAAATTTTATTGAACTTTTTTGACATCTTTTACACACCGTCTATGTACATTTGAAAATTTGAATAAAACGTAATTTTACCACTTCTGTGAATTGAATTTAAAAATTCCGAAAGATACGGTTGTCATTAGTTAGTAAAATGTGGTTGAATTGGATGAAAATAATTTTTGTGAATAGTAAATTTTGATTTTTATTTACCACGGTTAAAAGTAAAAAGGGTAATTAAAGATAAAAATGATATTATAATTACCCAAAAACATGTCCTAATTATATTGGATAAATTTATTTCAACCAAAATCAACCTTAGGACAAAAATATGATCATTTTTTATCCACATGGATTAGATTAGGACATTTATTATACTTTATTTAAAGAAGTGATAAAAGTGTTAAATTCAAATTTTATTAACTAAACCATTTTTAATATGGAGTTATACATTAGATAAATTCAACTATAAATATTCATTAGAAATATAAAAATATTTCCTACCTCATGTTATTTTATTTAAAATTTTTATACATTTAATAATTAAATATATTTATGACACAATGATGATGCAACAATTATCTTATTAATTAAAGATTAAAATAATTGATTTTATAAATATCATGATAAATGTAAATTCAGACTTTTTATGCCATCGAAGAATTTTCTAGATTATTATGACATGTTTGGGTTGATTCAATTCCTTTTTTTCGAAGTAATTAAGTTGTGATGACTTTAACAAAAAACAAATACTAAATATTGTCAAAATTGATATAAATGAGTTTTTAAAACAAATACAATTTTTTTAAATGATATAATATTTATAAAAATTTAAGATTTGGAGAAATGACTTATATAATTATATATATGTCATTAATGAACCACTTTAGGTTCTCTTGAAATTCTATAGTAATTTTATTAAACATATATTAAAATTCAAGAAGACATGGTAAAAGTTAAACTGTTTAACTAAGAGTTAAATATAAAAGATAAGGTCAATATGGTGACCTAAACTTGTCTGAAACCTATCTGTAGATAGTATTTAGAGTCATCCACACCTTATCCTGAAAATAAAACTATTTTGAGCTATTAGAAACTGAAAATGATTTTATAATAAATTAAAATTTCAGGCTTTTCCTAAAATGCCCCTCCCCTCTCTTATAAAAGGGAAACTCCCCTTATCTTAAATTCAGACATCAAAATATATTTGGCTCAGCCAAAACCATCTAAAATATTCTCTAAACTACTCTAACTTAATAATAGAGGCCATACTTTGATCATAAAGCCAACCTAAGGATCCCTTTTGTTCAAATCAAAAGGAAGCACCTGAAGAAGAGGTAATTATTTCATCACCTCTTTCAAAGTTCTTTTCTTCTTCTTCCACTTCCTATATATTTGTTTTTTAAATACTAAAATAATAACTCTATTACCTTCTTAATACTGATATATTATTATAAATATGGTAAAAACATATTCATTATTCTATCCATCCTATTAATGACAAAGTCACCATACGTGCGTATGTACGGCTTACCATCTCCACGTCGTGGTATAGTTTTTTATTCAACACTAAATTATTTGCCTGGGTATAATAATAATTATAATTAATTTAAATAATTAATATAACTTGGTTATGATTCTCTATATATAATATACCATCCAATTAAACACTGTTTTACCTTCGATATAATGATATTTTCGCTCGTTCGTATGTACGGCTTACCGTCTCCACGACGCGATGAGATTCATCTTCAACGATCTCCATTAAAGAATTTTTATAAAAATCTATATATTGATTGAGTTTGAGATATATGAAATAATATTTCTACTAGAATAATATATATTTTTTTATATAAATATATGTCTTTTACTTACTTCTATACTATACGATAAGAAAATAGAAACAACATTCATGCATACATACGAACTACCATCTCCATGAACAGTGTTTCCATTATATATATATATATTATAAATATTTAAATTATGAATATATATGATATATATAAATCATGTTTTATATTCTGTAAGTACATAAATCATGATCTAAGTGATACGATCAAGAATAACAAGTTAAAACACATACGATAAAGAAAGCGACTATTAAACGAAATGTCACTTTAACATGGAAATTATTATTAAATGGGTAGTAGAAAGTCATAAATGAATCATATATGATATAATAAATATTAATATATTTCTTTTATAATTTAATAACATACTATGGTAATTATATAGGAGGTTAAACATTCCCTTGACTAAACTAAAGTACAAGGTAAGGTTTAATTCCTCAATCTCATTATTATTTGAGATTGCTTATGTGTAAGTTTTTACTGGGGACATATTTATTATCCATGTCCATGTTTCATAAAATTGTTTTCAAAAGTATTGTTTTTAATGTAATATTTAACTAAAACATCATTTTAAATGGTTCAAATATTTATTCTTCAAAATCATTCCCATTAATTTCCATGCTTTCAAGATGGTTTTAAGGATTTATTTATATGGACATGAATGTTCTAAAAAGTTAATTCCTTTCAAAGGATTCAAAGTGGTGTATGACACTGTGATTAAAAAATGTCTTTTAAATGTATACTTTTCTAAATTGTGTGACTTTTAAATGATTTAATGAAAAATGGATAATTCTCTCAAAGATTTTTGCTGATCATTTTCAACTATGTCAACATCCTTTACTAGATATTATTTATGATTTAGGTTTATTTATTATAATAAAATGTTCTATATTGTATTGAATGAATTATGATATGTTTGACTATTGATGTGTTGTTTTTATACCATTCATGGTTTATGGTTGAAGTATTGAATTTTCATATGCTATTTTTAATATGAATGTTTATGTTATGTTTCACACTTTTAATTTGAGGAATTCATTAGACTTAGTAAGTTACTGGTGGGGCCCGATATAGCCCCTCGATGCATCGGTAAGTCTCATGAGACAAATTAGTGTCTTGGAACAAGGCCTTGAAAAAAAATTATTTTTAGTCTTGGCACAAGTCCTTGAATATGTGGTTGTGACGTCCGTCATTATGCATTCCCTCGTTATGAAATTGGTTATTACATGTGATTATTATACTAGTAGAATATCCATGTGCATGTTTATCTCGCAACGTTTGATTTATTTTTTACATATTATATTCATGTTTATGTTTAAAAGTATGTTGTTTTTATTACACATATTTCCTTAAAAGTTTATAGCTTTCACTAAATTATTTTCCCTTATTGAGCATCTTAGATCACCTCGTTCTTATGTTTTGTTTTCCCAGGATTCCAAGAAGTGTACTATGATTGATATTCAGGGTTCAGCTATGGGAATAATGGTGTTCTCAAAGGATTTTTTATGTTTTGTTTTATGTTTGAATGTTTAATGTAACGTTCATATATGTAATCTATTTTCCATGACTTCTAAACTGATCGGTCCTTTGGGACATGATTACTTACAATCATGCCAATGTATTAAAATAATGAACCGAATCTAGGTAATTGGGGTCGGGCATTACACTAACAAATCCCTTCCACTACAATTACTCCAACTTCACCCTCAGTATACGAAACTCTACAGGATTCATCTGATATACTGGAATATATATATCAAGGTTATACAAGGGTGTAGATAAATAGAAAATTATATTTATCTGTGGGGAGGTAATTCTAGAATGTCCTTAGGAAATATGACCTCATAATTCACCACTATTTTAGGGAATTGAAACATTATAGCATCTGCTGCACTAGGGTTCATGCTATCCAATTGATGAGTAATCTACTGCACCCTCCTATGCCTGATTCCATACTATGATTCCTAGGTTTCCTTTTTACCCATAAAAGAAAACATATTCCCATCACTACAAACACAACACATCCTTCACCTGAAACATTCAATCTGGGAAAGAACTATAGATAACCATTACATACCTAAGATGATGTCGTAAGGACTCATCACTATAATAAATATATCTCAATAGAAACTCTTGCCTCAAAGAGTCAGGGAACACTATCAGAAGAAGTGTGCGATTGTTGAGTCATCTCTAGTAGGAGTCTCCAAGCACAATGGTCAGGCCAAGGGCTCAACCGAAATCTATAAGTCTCGAACCAGATACGTGTAAATAAAGGAATGATTAAACCTATTTATATCAATACTAAAACTAAGGTAGAAAAGACATAGAGAATTCCTCATATGTACATACCTGGAAATTCCATATAATTTTTTTTAAAATTATTTGGCAGTATTACGAGTCTGTGAAAGTTGATGATGCTTGATTTTGAGGCCTAGTGTTCCTATAATGGAATTTTGAACTTTTTTAAGGTAAGTTTTGTAAATGTGCGAGCGTGAATTTCTATATTTTTAACTAGTGCTCAGAATTGAAATCTGAGGGCACTGTTGAACTCGCAACACATAGATTTTCTTAATAGAAGCTTAACTTCAACGATAGTAGGTCGGGAGAAAAAGTTAGTCTTACAGATTTTTTGAAGAATAATAAAATAACATAAAAATGTTATTTTATTTTTCTACCACCCCTTGATCAATGGTTACGGGGACCACGGAGGTGGTCAGGTATTTAATGAGTGACATTAAATGCCCGGTTATACATAGGTTGTGTAACCACACTTCGTATAATTAACAAGACTCATTAAATACACCAATTAATGAACAATTAATTTAATGGAAATTTAAACTATTAACTTCTCCTTTTAATTATTCAAACATTGGAAAAAATGAGGATTGGGGGATCATGGGATAATCCTGGATGAATAACCGAAGAAAAAACATCCCTCCAACGAAGAACGAAGGCTTGAACGACATCGTTGGAGGAATCGATCCGGGATCAAAGAATGTCAGGGGCTTCAACAAACATAGATTATCCTACCACAAATTCAAAATATTCTCTGAATCGGAGGTTGGGGTTCTTATTAAATTCAAGTAAATTCTCAATTCAATTTCTCGTTCTGGAAAAGCATGAAGAACACAGATCAACCAAAACGTGTTGATCCGCAATTAATATAAAATTCTGGATGGTTTTTGTGGGAGTTTTGAATATGTTTTAATTTATCTTTTATGATTTATTTACAACCCACTTGATGTGATGCTAACGCAGAGGGAATAGTCCAAACGAATATGGCTCGGACCCTCCACCACTTCGGTTTTTGTCGCATTCTTTAGGGGTGGGTTTTCAACTCGATATAATCTTGAGTCTGGGAGCCATGCAGTGAAGGAAGCATCTTGGGGGGCCTATAGGCATAATAAAAAGGAAAAACGGACCACCAGAGCTCACCCAATGGCCCGCAGAATCCCCACCGACGCGGTGGCGCCAACGGGCGATGATGGCAGCTAGCGGGTGTCGGCCCTAGAGAAAGGAAGCTCCTGGAGACACCACGGTGGACAGTAGGGTGACCATCCTGGCCGACCACATTGGCAATAGGGCAGTGCACCATCACACTTTGTGGAAGGAGGTCACGGATTCGAGCTACGGCGGAGGGGGAACCGCGCCTGCGGGTCCCACTGATAGGGGGAGGCACCATGTGGCTCTACCATTGCAAAACCGAATAGAATTTTGTCCGTTCAGGAGGGGGGAAAGACCCCTGCATGGTCCACCCAGCTGGCGGGCCGCGCCCTGCCAAGGCGGGTCGGGCTGGTCTGCGGCCCGGTGGGCCGAGTTTGTCATGGCCCATCCCACTCAGGTCGGCCCAGCCGATTCAGGATGGGCCAGGTCGGACACGAGTCTGACCCGTACTGGGTTAGGTTATCCCAGTCTGATTCAGGTCAGATTGGGTGATTAGTCACTAAAATTGGATAATATTCATTGTTAATATCTTAATATTAATGTGTTTAAAAGTTCATAAACATCAATTTTAGTCCAATTTAGAAATTTAACTTCATTTCCCATCATTGTGCAATTCATGCTTAAAGAGTCAATTTGGGCCCACTCAATATGTTTCTTGTGTAAATTACTATATTCATCATTTTAATTTGATATTTTGTTATATGATTCATCACTTTATTTGGAAATTTTTTTCTTTTAGGTCTGATGGATGAATCACAAAGGAAGATGGAGATTTTTCCACCTGAATGCAGAAACAGGCTGGAAACAGCATAATGGGCCTAAGGCCCATCAAACAAATGTGGGGCCCATAAACCATACCCAAAGAAGCTCAAATTTACATAGTAGAATGATAAAAATATGAGGATCATTTTATTCAACTATGGCCGGAGCTAATTCTGAAGTTTTCATGATGATAAAGGGATCTGAAATTGAGATTTAAATGGTGGACCCGACATTAATGCACGTAAAGTCGTCCCACCATTTCGACCATAACTTCAAAACGGTTGTTCCAAAATTCCTGAAAGTTTCACAGATCATATAGAACATATGTATGATAATATTTAGCTTCTACTACCTCTCAGGATTCAGCCTCCTTCAATTCCAAATTCACACGTCAAAATGGTGGACGAATCTGGACAGTTTTCCGGGTCAAATTCGAAACGTCAATTTCCTTGTGATTATTCGCCCTCCTTTTAACTCTATTAATTTTTGGGGGTGAATTAATTGTTGGGGGGTGGAACTAAGGCTCCTAATATGCCTATATAAGGAGCTGGTGTTGAAGGTAATAGGGTGGATATTTTTCTTATCATCTTTTGTTGCTTGTTTCATTGTAAGGTTATGCTGCAAAAGTTCCTTTGTAATGTTTTCAATTTCCATGTAAGTTTTTTTTGTTTTTAATCAACATATTTCTCTTATATATTTTTCATTCATTTATTAAAACTAAATTTTCACAAAGCACAGTGATATCTCTGTGTTGTGGTGAATTAGTTCACACATAGGTGTGAATTTCATTCACACACACGGAGGAGTGCTCGTTATTTCTGTGGTTTAAATTTCTTCAATCCAATTATTATAAGCCATCTTCCGCCCACCATTGAGAGTATACCATCAATGTAGGGCTAACCCTTTAATGGGTTGATATTAGTATGATGCAAAATCTGGATTGAATGTTATTTTATGAATGAATTGTTGTTAATTGGATAATTAATTTAAGACATCCATTCTTTAGTTATTTCTAATTTTCATATTTACTGTGTTTGAGAAAACTATATTCAATTACTAAATGACCATATACCTTGGAGAGATCATGAATTTGGTTCTATAAGTGTATAGGGGATTAGTAATTGTGTTTAGTAAGCACCAAACTAGAAAATGATGAAGGTAGTGTTATTTTTGAAGAATGGATTCATCAAGAATTAATAAAACCAAAATTGTCTAAAGAAGTAAAATTCATTCAATCCACCCTGAGCATAATCCTAAGATCAAACCATTAACTTTGAATTTAATTCACTTAGGTTTCTTAGTGTTCTTTAAAACCATCCAAAATCAAAACCAAAGTTGGCTACTTCATAGCCCATCCTTCACCAAATCATAGCGTCTTAAGGTTACTTCTTTAGTCCCTATGGCCTAGACCCCTACGTGTACTACATCGACCACTTTTTACCAGTAGGGTAAATTTGGGTGCAACCATTGGGTCGGCTCGGCCGGGTCAGACCGGACCTGGACCCTTTTCGGCCCAGTTACGATTAAAAGGTCGTATCTCAAAAACCAAACGTCCGTTTGACGAACCGTATGTGGAGATGGAACCCTTGGAACTAGATGGTCCTTTTCAGATACTCCACCAAAGTTTTGGAGAAAACTTTAGTATAGATAGGTTGTATTGAACTTCAATCCAATCGGTCCCTCGATACTAAAAGAATTATAACTTACAGATCGGAGGTCCGATTGACGCGCAGTCTGTCGTAATGGAACCCTTACGGCATGGAGTTCCTTTGGATTAATCCTTTATGGAACTTCATGGAATTTTAGTAATGGACAATATTTAGAGGAGAATATTCGATGGAACTCAATCGCACGAAGTGCAGGGAATCCTATGGCTGGAAGTCAATTGAAGAGAGACCTTGAATGGATCATCGTCATAATGACCCTATGTGGATCCGCATCATAGCGACCCTGTGTGGATCATCATTCTAGAGACCCTATGTGAATAATAATCAAGAGACCCTATGTGGATCAGAATTATAGTGACCCTGTGTGGATCAGCAGTGCACGACCCGAAGAGGACTAGCCTTAGAGCAACCTGTCGTGGATCAGCAACATACGACCCTGTGTGGATCGAAAATGAAACAACTTTTTCGTGGTTCAGTTGTGGAAACTTCCAAATGGAATAAAATGACATATCTTAAGACTAATCATATTTATTCCAAATCTCTGAGTTAAATACCTGGTGTGATCTGTCTCTACTTTGTGCTTTGTGATTGAGGTCATGCTTTGTGGTTTTTACTTTGTGGAATTCTGGGAGACCTTTAGGGGTCTCAAGGTCCCTACTGGGAATTGTTATACTCACCCCTACATGGGCTTCACCCGTACCATGTTTTGTCTTATTCAGATGATGAGAATCTTGGCTGAGACTTTAGGGAGCTAGGACTAAGCGGTACACGGAGGTGACCGGTTGACATGGAGAGATGTGGAGATGATATGTACCTACCCTTCAGGTAGGATCCCTTGTGGAAGGTCATAGGAGTTTTTTTCCGTTGTATTTATATCTTTTTAGTTGGTCTTGTATTTCGGCCCCTTTACTTTCAGTACACACTTTTACTACTGCAGTTTTACTACATGGTTTGCATCTTGTCGTGTTCTTGGACTGTGTTTTTGTCGCTTTAAAGGAAATTCCTTCCCACTTCAGGGATATGACTTTTCGGTGCTAGTCTCCAACCCCTGGCCTATGGAAGGTAGGATTGAGGTAGTCCCAACATGGGCCTTGTGGGATGGGTCTTGACAAAGTGGTATCAGAGGAGTCAGTTATACCAGAGAACAAGGACTCTTATATTTCCAATTGTGCAATATTATTAAGTGTTTTGTGTGTGGTTTTCAGTTCGTGGAGTCTAGTGTTGGTGTGGCGGATGATGTACCCATACAACATGACCCTGAATTCTAATTTCCATCTTAGTGCATGAAAATAATGATTGCATGTATTTTGGAAAAGTTTTACTTTGGATCTATTTTTTGTCAGCTCACCAGGTATAACTTATTGACCATGGCACACCTATTTTTTCCCGGATGCCTCCATGTATACAACCAACTGGGGTTCCAAAGAGAGTTCACAATGATGACCCACCATGCGATGAGGCCTCAGTGCAAGGCCCTCTTAGAGTGATATCACCTTCAGGTGGTTTACCAGTAGCACCACTTCCCATTGGGTAGTAGTTGCCACTAGCCCCACTAGTTGATGGTGCACATCGACTGAGTGCATTGCACAAGTTCCAGTAGTAAAGGCCTCTGAGATTTTGAGGTGAGACAGATCCACAGGCAACTGAGGACTGGATGGAGGATGTGGCTAGAGTTTTCCTCCTAGTTGGGACAATAGTAGAGCATATGGTGATCCTAGCTGCTAGTTTTTTCTGGGGCACAACAGGGAGATGGTGGAGCCTGACGCTCTAGTTACACAACAAGGCGAACCTCACCTGGATAAACTTTGAGAGCCTCTTAAGGTCGGAGTTTATTCCAGTGACACTATGCTTTGTTCATATTTAGGAGCTCTTGCACTTCTGGCAGGGCAGCCTGACAGTAGCCTAGTACTCGACAAGATTCACTGACCTCTCACGATACTCCAGCGACATGGTACGAGACCCTTTATTTAGGGATTATACCTTTGAGAAGGGTCTCTGGAAGGAAATTAGAGTATCGATGATATCGCTCAATATCCTGACGAAGGCTGGAGTATCCAAGCGAGAATTATTTATGGAGAGATTCTTAGATGAGAAAGCATCGACTATGAGAGCCACCACCAGAAGAAAGGTAGTCAGTTCATCTGCAGTAGGTAGTAGGTAGATGATACAGAGGTCCAAGTGGGCTAGACCTTCCGAAAAAAGACCCCAGGATGTAGGGTGAGAGTTGCAGAGCTCACAGAGGAGTAGACTATTCTTCACATGTGTCGGGCAGGGCTACAAGGATCATGACTGCCAGAACCATCATACCGATGATCAGCAGATGGTTGAGGGACCACTAAGGTAGAGGCGGAGATTTGAAAGAGGAGGTCCGCAAGGTGGAGGACGTGGCAGAAGAGTTGGCCATATAGTAGGTGTTGGGTGATGATTTGATGTTCTACCTCCACCACCTCTAGGTGGTCCACCCCAACCTTATGGAGTAGGTGGATAAGGGTGAGCACAACTTCAGGAGGCTGAGACCTACGACCACGGTGGTCTAGAGATTATTGGAGGTACAATATGTGTCTTCTCCACCCCATTTGCAGTACTTATAGACACATGTGTCAGTCACTCTCATTACCATGGATCTCGTTCGGAGCTCAGAGATTCTGGTAGAGCCATTGGCTCGATCCTTACGATTAGAGACTCCGACGGGAGATGATTTGATGATCACACACTAGTGCCGACAGTGTGAGCTTACTCTAGGAGGTGAGAGATTTGTTTGGAATCTCCTAGTAGTAGCATCAAGGCCTTACAATGTCATCATGGGTATGGACTGGTTATCCATGGTCCACGATCATATTGACTGTTTTAGGAAAAAAGTGTTGTGTGTATGTGAGGATGGAATCAGGTTTTCTTTCACTAGATTGAAGGTAACCATTGCAGCTTAGGATGGAATTTCTCATAGGAGGGTTCCGCCAATCACTCATCATTTGGATTGCCTTCCCCTCGGAGCAGTTGACGATAGGAGTCTAAGCTATCCTGTAGTGGTGGACCAATATGTTGATGTCTTTCCAAATGATGTTTCGAGACTAACTACTCATAGATAGGTATACTTATACATCGTCTTGTACCCCGGGAAGACACTGATATCTACACCAGTATATTGGATGGCTCCCATGGAGCTTTGTGAGTTTCAGGTACAATTGGAGGGCTTACAGATGAAGTGGTTCATAAGGCCCAGTGTTTATCCATGGGCATCCCTGATTTTGTTTTCCAAGAAGGAATATGGGAGTCTGAGTTTTTTTGAGTAATATCAGCACCTGAACCAGGTGACCATGAAAAATAAGTATCCTCTACTGAGGATCAATGATCTCTTCAACCAGCTGAAGGGAGCTTAGTGGTTTTTGAAGATAGACCTCAGATGAGGCTATCATCAGCTCAGTGTATGGGATAGGACATACCAAAGACAGCCTTCAGATGTCGGTATAGACATTATGAGTTCTTGGTAATTCCCTTCAGTGTAACCAATGCTCTGATAGTTCTCATGGGGCTTATGAATTGGATCTTCTAGCCTTACCTCGATCTCTTCATGGTAGTATTCATTGATTACATTTTGGTGTAATCAGCGTCAGATGAGGATCATGTTATACACATGCATATAGTTATGGATACACTATGAGAGCATCGGCATTATGGAAATCTCTCAAAGTGCCAATTATGGATATTGAAAGTTCACTTCCTGGGGCACATTATCTTGGTGGCAAGAGTTTCAGTGGATCCGGTGAAGATAGAGGTAGTGCTTTCTTGGGATCAACCTAGAAGTGTGACCGAGGTACAGAGTTTCCTAGGATTGGCTGGGTACTATGGATATTTGTACCCGTCATTTCTAGAGTTTCGACACCCTTTTTATCTTTGAAAAATAAGGGGTAGCCTTTCATGTGGATGGTGAAGTGCCAACAGAGTTTCTAGGAGCGGAGGGGGAGACTGAAGAGTGCCCCCATCTTGAGGATACTAGAAGAGGGTGTTGGGTATGTAGTCTTCTGTGATGCATCAGGGACCGAACATGGATGTTCCCTGATGAAGGAGTGAGTAGTGATTGCCTATGGCTCATGTCAGTTGAGATAGAATGAGTAGAACTATGCTGCCCATGACCTAGAGTTAGCAGTAGTGATCTTTACGATGAAGATGTGGCGACATTACTTGATGGGTGAACGATTTACTGTTTACTCTGATCAGAAGAGTCTCAGGTATATCTTCTCATAGAAGGACCTGAACATGAGACAATGATGATGGATAAAGTTCCTCTAGGACTCTGACCTTAAGATTGTCTACACTCTTGTGAAGGGGAACGTGGTGGCAGACACACTCAATAAGAGGTCTAGTCTATAGTTACTGAGTGAGGTGATAGAGTAGCTAACCGCATCGCAGTTATCCTTCATATATAGTGATAGAGCAACTTACCTCTAGTCTATGACAGTTACTCCCCAACTCCTTCAGTGAGTCAGGTAGGCACAGCTTGGGGAAGTTGACTGAAAAGCTCAACAAGCTCAGATATCCTTTGGACAGGCTCCTGACAGATTTTCTGAAGGTGGGGAGCACGTCATCCTCTTTAGAAGACGCACTATGGTACCCGTGATGATACAAGAGGAGGTATTAATGGAGTTCCATACATCATATTTGGAGGTACATCTTAGTGTAGGGAAGATGTACTGAGACCCCCAGGATCATTACTGGTGGATAGGGATGAAGAAAGTGGTGGTGGAGTTTGTTTCAAGATGCCTCACTTGTCAGAAAGTGAAGGTCGAGCATCAGGTACCAGCAGGATTAGAAAATCCACTTGAGGTGTCGGAGTGGAAGTGGGATGGTATCTCCATGGACTTCATTAAAAAGAAACCACTTACATCCAAGGGAAACAATTCTCTTTGGGTGGTCGTTGACCGACTCACCTTGTCGGCCCACTTACTACCCATTCCAGAGTAGCGATCAATAGAGATCTTAGGACATCTCTATGTATAGAAGATTGTACGACTTCACGGGGTTCCATCAACGATCATCTCAGAAGATGATGCTCATTTTAAATCCCACTTGTGGTTGGGATAACAGGAGGCATTTGGGACTTAGCTACGTTTGAGCACCACCTTCCATCCTCAGGCAGATGGTCAGATGGAGAAGACCATACAAACACTCGATGACATGCTTCGTGCTTGTGTCCTTGATTTTGGTCATAGTTGGGAGGACCACCTACCACAGGTGGATTGCACATACAACAACATTTATCACTCCACCAACGGAATGGCTCCGTTTGAGGCCCTATAAAGGTGACCGTACAGATCAACTCTATGTTGGACAAACCCATGGGAGTCAGCACTTATGGGTCCAGAGTTGGTACAGGATATCATAGAGAAGGTGAAAATCATCCAGGAGAGGATGAATATTACACAGAGCCAGTCGAAGTCTTATGCCAACAGGAGATAGAGAACCTTGGAGTTTGAGGAGGGAGACCATGTATTCCTATGGTTCTCACCCTGACAAGGATTACAGAGGCTAGGCGTGGGCAGCAAGCTATCTCCAAGGTTCATCAAACCTTTCCAGATCCTCATTAGAGTAAGCAAGGTGGCATACCATATAGATCTTACCCCACAGATGCACCAGGTGCATAATGTTTTCCATGTGTCACACCTGAGGAGGTGTGTGCATGATCCATCACAAGTTATCAACTGGGGCGAGCTAGACATCGACGATGGGGAAATGTTTACGGAGTTCCTAGTGGAGATAGAGGATCAAAAATATCAGGTCCTTCATGGGCGGTCAATTCATCTGGTGTGAGTTCTTTGGAAGCACAAGAATCTCCAGGAGAGCACATGGGAGCGGGAGGCTCATATGCGTGCTCAGTACCCCCATTTATTCCCCTAGTTTTATTGTAGATTTCAAGGATAAAAATCCCTAAGGTGTGGAGAATTTAAAGACAAAAAAATTCCATATATATATTTTAATTATTTGGGATTATTACGAGTCTACAAAAATTGACAGAGCTTGATCTTGAGGCTCGGTGTGCCCAGAATGGAATTTTGAACTTTTTATAAGGTACATTCAGTAAATTAGAGAGCGGGAATTTCTATCTTTTTAACCAGTTCTCAGAATTGAAATATGAAGGTATTGTTGAACTCATGGTGTCAGGATTCAATTAAGGGAAGCTTAAATTCAATTGCATTAGGTCGGGACAAAAAGATAGTTTTACAGACTTCTTGAAGAATAATAAAATAAAATAATTATTTTATTTTATTTTTCTACCACCTCTTGAGAAACAATGGAGGGGACCATGGAAGTGGTCTTGCATTTAAGGAGGGATATTAAATGCCAGGTTAAATATTTGTTGTGTAACCACCCTTCGTATAATTAATAATATTCATTAAATACACAAATTAATGAACCATAAATTTAACGGAAATTTAAACACTTAACTTATCCTTTTAATAATTCAAACATTGGAAAAATGGTGGATTGGTGGATTGTGGGAGAATCCTTGACGAAGAACCAAAGAATGAACTTCCCTCCAACGAAGAACAGAGGCTTGAACAACATCGTCATATGAATAGATTTGGGATCGACAAACGTCGGTGGCTTCAATGAATATAGATTCTCCTTCCAAAACCATGATATTTCCTTCGAATCCAAGGTAGGATTTGTTATTAAATTCAAGTAAATTATCAATTAAATTTCTTGTTCTTGAAAAGCATGATGAACGTGGATCAACCAAAATGAGTTGATGCCTGATTCATATTCAATTGTGGAAGGTTTTTGCAGGAGTTTTGATAGGGTTTTAATTTATCTTTGATGATTTATTTACTACACACTTTATATGATGCTAACGCGGAGGGCACATACCAAATGAAAAAGGCTCAGACCCTCTACTGATTCGGTTTTTATCATGTTCTTTGGGGGAGGATCTTCAACTCAATATAATTTTGAATCTGGGAGTAATGTAGGGATAGCGGCATCCTGGGAGGCCCGTAGGCACAAGCAAATGGGAAAAAAGACCACTGGAGCTCACTCGGTGGCCCGCAGAAGCCCCGTCGGTGCCAGCGCGTGACAACGATAGCTGGATATCACCGACCGTAGAAAAAGGTGGTGCCTGGAGTCCCTACGGTGGACAACAGGGGTGGATGACCATTGGTTGGCCGCGTTGGCAGTAGGGCGGTGTGTTGTCATGTGCCGAGGCTTAGAGTCGCGATAGAGGGGGACATGCACCACATAGGTCCTGCTGATAGGGGAGGAACCATTTGGTGTCACTGTTTCAAAACTGAATGGAATTTTGTCCATTCAGGAGGGGGAAAGACCCCCACGTGGGCCACCCATCTGGAGGGTTGCGCCCAGCCAAGGAAGACCGGGCCTATCTGTGGCCCAGTGGGTTGAGCCCACGAGCTGAGTCCGCCCTGGCCCAGCCCAGCCAGTTCGGTCCAGGATGGGTTGGACCTGGGTCGGACCCAGACCGGGTTGGGTTGGGGCAGGTCGGGTCGGTCTGACCAGGTGAGACCGGACTAGGACCCTTTTCGGCCCATTTATGCTTAAAAGGTCATATATCACAAACCAGAAGTCTGTTTTATGAGCTGTCTATGGAGATGGAACCCTTAGAACTAGATGGTCCTTTTGAGATACTGCACCTGAGTTTTGGTGGAAGTTGGAGTGTGGCCAGGTTGGATCAAACCCGAATCAAATTGGGCCTTCAGTACTAAAATGCTTATAACTTACAGACCGGGCGTCCAATTGGTGCATCGTCCATCGCAATGGAACCCTTAGGACATGGAGGTCCTTTGGGTTACTCATTTGTAGAACTTAGTGGCAGTTCATGCACAGACGATGTATTGAGTAGAAGATTTTACAGAACTCAAGTGCACCAAGTGGGGGGAATCATGTGGCTGGCAGTCAATTGAAGAGAGACCCTATGTGGATCAGCATCATAGAAAATATATGTGGATCCGTATCATAGAGACCCTATGTGGATAAGCATCATAGCGACCCTTGGTAGATCAACATCATAGTGACCCTGTGTGGATCAGCATTCTAGTGACCCTATGTGAATCAACATCATAGTGACCCTGTGTGGATCAACATTCTAGGGATCCTGTGTGGATCAGAAGTGCGTGACCCGATGATGACCAGTATTAGAGAGGCTCGTCATGGATCATCAACATATGAACCTATGAGGATCGACAATGGAACAACTCCTTCGCAGTTCAGTTGTGGAAACTTCCAAATAGAATAAAATGGTATAACTTATGACTAATCATCTTTACTCTTGAACTCTGATTTATATACCTGGTGTGAGCTGTCTTTACTTTGTGATTTGTGATTGAGGTCAGGATTTGTGGTTTTTCCTTTGTTGAAATCTTGGGAGACCTTCAGGGGTCTCGTGGTCTCTAATTGGTATTGTTATACTCACCCTTTCATGGGCTTCGTCCGCACCTTGTTGGTCTTGTGCAAATGACGAGCACCTTGGCTGAGACTTTAGGGAGCCAGGACAAGGTTGTACACTAAGGTGACTGGTTGATGTGAAGAGATTTAGAGATGAGATATACCTAACCTTCATGTAGGATCCCTGGTGGATGATCTCAGGAGATATTTTCTATTGTAGTTATATCTTTTCAGTTGGGCTTTTATTCTATCCCCTTTACTTTCAGTACACACTTTTACTACTATAGTTTTACTACGTGGTTTGCATCTTGTCATGTTCTTGGTCTGTGTGTTTGTAGATTTATATTTAATGTCGTCCCACTTCAGGGATATGGCTTTCTGGTGCTAGTCGCCAACCCCTGGCCTATCGGAGGTGGGATAGGGGTAGTCACGGAATGGGACTGGGGGGCGGGTCGTGACATCATATCATTCTTAGAGCCTCTGTTTCATAAGCCTTGATCACTAACAACTTCCCCCGCCCCTATACTCCAGCTCCCTAAGCCTGGAATGGACCATCTGAGGGTGGTGGTGGTGACATGAAGAAACATCTGCCAACTCTATTTGATCTCCCAGATCCTCTACCACATTTCCCCCTATGGACCTATCTTCTCCTGTCACTACCATTGCCTATGTTTCCCATCCACTATCTCCCTATCATCCTTCTAATGGGTTTGAAAATCTCCTACAAGATGCCCTCTTCCATCACATGAGTAACACCACCACTCTCTTGTATGACTAAATACATCATGTGAGATCTAAACCATATAACCCCTATCCCAAGACCTCCTCCTAAAACACCTCTCACATACAGGTCCTTGATACTGACATCGTCTCTTTATGGCCAAATTATATTCTCCTGTGTGCCCACTACCAGCAAAAACGGGTCTACGTCTTCTCATCGAGGAAAATATCTACCACCAAAGCACACTCTAGAACCCCATTATAGGTATGAATTCATATATGTATAAATATATATCATATGTCTCTACTCATTCCTCACTCAAAGGTTTGAACTCAAAAAAACTAATCTCAAACCATATCCATCGAGTACCTACAGAGGTTGGTGAACCTCGATGAATAGTAAGTTATTGTCGTATAGTCCTGTTGAAGATATAGAATCTCTTGGATGTATACATCCCTCAATGTAGCTAGATAGAACTCCTCTTTGAAAATATTCTCAAACTCTGACTATTCTAGAGTTTCCTCATCATACAACTGGGTCACAAAACCCCACCATCATCATGCTGAGTTGAAGATAAGGCTTACTACCAGAACCACCATCTGATCTACCGATGTCCTTTAAAGATAAAAAAATCATGTCACCACCTCAATTTATCCCTCCATCACTTGTGGTTTGGGATCACCTTAGAACATGAGTGTTCATTGTCACTGAAACTCATAATGTGTACTCAATCTATGCACCTCATCTGTTGGTTCTATTGTTACCATCTACTTCTCTAAAGGTGGTGGTATAAATAGCTCACAACATAGAGGTAACACCTCTATAATAGGCCCCTATATCAATGCCTCATAACTATGGGGATCATCCTTAAGATCCTGATGCTAAATCATAGCTGGAATACGTCATAGAGGCATCCTAAAATATAACAAGATGTACCATGATCAATGAGTTTATATAGAGAGCTCACTCAATAAGGTCATGAAAACCACAACCCATTACTATATGATGCATGTACCATTGTTTTTCCTAGAAATAATTTTTCTCATTTACCAATTCAAAAGGAAGGTGATCAGACACCTGGTGTATGGATATGTTGGACACCACACTAACACTGGAGTCCCTAGCCTAAAAGAAGAACTCGAAACACTTAATAATGTTGTATCAAACCAATATTATAGAATATGATCCAAATATATAATTTAATCCTATGATACCACTCTCTCACAACCTATCCTGATGGGGCACATCCCATGACTCCCCAATCCCACCTCCAATAGTCCAAGGGTTGGCGACTAGCATTGAGTAGGCATATCACTATCAGGGAGGCCTTAGCCTAAAGAACTTGTACACATGAACCCATCTACAAGCCCACAAAATACTAAAATAAAAAAAAACCATGATTTCATACATCTAAATCCCACAACCAAAGTATGACAATTAGTAATGGAAAGTAAATAGGGCCAAATAAAATCCCCCCAAAAAGAGTATGAAAACCAATCCAACCTTAAACTATATATGGGGTCTTCTGTCAAGATAATCACAAGAACACACCTTGGTCAATCCATATTGCTAAGAACCACCTGGTCTTAGTCCCTCAAGGACTTCGTCAAAGGTTCGATCGTCTGCACCAGACACAACAGTTGTGGGAAAAGCCTGTGTAGGGGTGAGTATAACAATACCTAGTAGGATACCCCAAAAACACAAATCATATAACAACAAGAATAAAAATCGGATATACATAGGTATATTTCTACATCACATATAACAATAATATCTAGATATACTTAATAAAAGACACAAAGTCTCAAGATAAAGTCACAACCATAATTCCATCCTAGGATTTCTACTCAAAGGTTGTACATAGAACTCGGATAAGAGAAAACTCTCCATGATTCAGATAACATTGATGACATCCATCAGATGGTTTGTTCTCATCAGGTATCTTGAAAGTAAGGATATTATAGAAGTCTAAATAGATATGATACACTAATGAGGATCATACCCAAGTCCGTAAGGTATACCAAAAACTCATTCTAGAATAACCTTCTAAGTAGAGGATCATCACCTGCGTAGTGTTGGTCAAATGATACTAAGAACTCCAACAAGGGAATGAAGATGATATAGGATCTCACTCTCATCCTCATGAAAGTATTCCAATAAATCTATCCAAGAGTTCATGCTGAATTTATCATTATTGTAAGATCCTATCTTTTCCAGGTATGTCTTTCTATGAGTTTTTAGTTTACCTTGGTGGTCGATTCTTGTATGAATATGGAGATCCTTTTTGTAGAAAATGACCTAAAGTTGGGGGATGAATGATTGTAAGAATTAATGGAGTGTATGTATGACTGGGTCAACTGTTTCATGGGATATTGGTAAGTTTAGAAACTTTAAAGGGGGTTTGGGTTGTTTAAAAGGGAAATGGGCGGAAAAATAAACTGCATAAATTTTTCACATCATGTAAAGGGATTACAAATCATGTAATTGTTTTAGGGTATTAATTAAATAAATACTAGGTGATGGGTTTTTCTTCATATTCCATTAAAAACATTTACACGTTGTGTAACCAAACTACACACCATGTAAATGCCCGACCTACTTTTTTAAACATTTTTGCGGTTGATTTTCTTTATAAATTGTTGCAGCTTATCACCTCTCAACCCAAAGGTGTTATTCAGGAAATTTTGGGGTGCCAAAATCCCTTTTGAACATTTTTTTGTGTGATAAATACCTGGTAAGTGATTTTGGTTCTATTTCTCCTTTTAGTTTCTTCTTCTCCAACCGTTGTGGTGGAATACTTTGACCCATTTCATTATTGGTTTTGATCTTGATCAGTTTTGATCTAGGAACCTATTTTCAATCATCCAAACCTTTTTTCTCATGGGAGTTTGTCATTGGAAGATTTTTTGGATCACCAGTTAAAAGTAGAGGGTCTAAATATTAGCTCTATAGTTTGATTATTTTCAAGTTTATGTAATGTCATGTTTTTTTTAATGTTTCATAATTTCCATATAATTTTTTAATCATATGGAATTATTTCAAGACCGAAAATTTTGACAGTACGTGATTCTGAGGCCCGGAGTGCCAGGAATGATCCGTCGAAATATGTAAATAATTAAATAGCATAGGTGAGGTGTTTTCCTAAAAAATTTGAATAAATATTAAACGGGTGCTCAGATCAAAAATCTGAGGGCACCGTTGCCTTTAGGATGGTGGGTTTACCTTAGGTGCGACTTATGTTTAGTTGGTGCAAGCCTCCAGTGAGGAAACCTGAAAATGGAATAACTGTAAATAAAATAATAAAATAATATTATATTATTTTTAAAATGCTTATAACTCAAGAATGGAGACTCGGATGAGAAATCTGAGACCACCGCTGAACTCGTTAGGGTTTTCTTTCCTTAGGCGGATCCTAGCATTGGTTAGCATGGGCCAACAGTGGAAGTTAGTTTTTGTCCATAAATAAAATAATTAAGTAACAATTATTTTATTGTCAAATTCTTATAAATCATTAACGGTAACTCAGATTGGAAATCTAAGAGTACCTTTGAGCTCTTGGGGGTGTTTTTCCCTTAGGTGGAGTCCAAACTCAACCGACGCAGGTCGAGGGTGACTGTTAATAGTTTTTAAACTTTTTTAATGTACATTCAGTAAACATGAGGGCGCGAATTTCTATCTTTTAAACCGGTGCTCAGATTAAAAATCCAATGGCACCATTGAATTCATAGCACCGGGATTTTCTTAGGAAATGCTTAACTTTGACTGGTAAGGGTCGGATGAAAAAGTTAATTTTTGGACTTTACAAAAAAAATAACTCCATGAGTTATTTTATTCCCCTCTCACCGTTGAGCAGCGGATGGAAAGAACGCGGTGTAACGTCTGGCTTGAATGAGATTCATTTAATGGCACGACCATTGGGTTGTGTAACCACAATGTTTGTTGAATTAATGGAATATTAATTGCGGTTAATTAATGAACCACATTAATGAAATGCAGTGTGGGTGGTTCCCTCTCTTCTTTTTAAACAAAGCTTGGGCATGGGTTTTGGTCACTCATGATAGAAACCTCTGAAGAAGTGCTAAAGACGTCTTCCACCAACATAGAACGAAGCTTCTAAGCCCGTTGGAGGATTCAAACTAGACAACGATGGGCAACGACAAACACCTTCAAATGCGAGTTCGTCTCCCTCCTCTGCAGTGCCTTACAATGAGTTTGAGGTTGGGGTTTTGTTTAAGGGTTTTATGTTCCATCTCTTTTTTATGATGTTGAACCCTTCCCTTGTTATGATGCAAACGCAGAGGGCGCGGGCCGAACCGAACAAGGAATGAACCCTCCGCCAATCTCGGTATTTATTTGTTCTTCGTGGGTGACCGACACGAGGTAGCGACCGGTGGCCAATGGAAGCAGCGACCCGCGGTGACCGGTGGCGGCTGGAGGCACCGTGACAGACGAAGAGGGTGGTCGTCCATCGCTTGACAGATTGATGTTGGGCGGTGCACCATGGAAGCATGCTGCGGAGGAGGTGTGGTGGCTCTAAGCCGTGATAGTGGGCGAAGGGCAGAACTTCGCCTGTAGGTCCCACCATTGATTGGTCCACACAGACCGGCCAGGTGGAGCAGTGCCAATTGGTACCGCTGATTGAAGAGTGGAACGAACAACTTGCATGTTTGGGGGGGGGGAGCAAACCCAGCACCCAACTGGCGGGCTGCTCCCAGCTAGCAGGTCGGGTTGGTCCAACGACCCGGCGGGCCGCTCCCAGCAAGGTGGGTCAGGCCCGTCCCATGGCCAAGAAGGTCGAGCCCGTGGCTAGCGGGTCGAGCGGATGGCCAGCAGGCCAAGCCGATGGCCCAGCCCCTTCAGGTTGGGCCTAGCCAAACCAAGCTGGGTCGAGTTGGTCCAACCGGGCCTGGTCGGGTTTGTCCAACCAGGCCGGGTCGGGATGGTCCAACTGGGTCGGGTTGGGTTTGTCCGGCCGGGTTGGGTTAATCCGACCGGGCCGGAACGGGTTGGTCTGATGGGGTCAGGTCCATTGGACCAGGCTGGGTCAGGTTGTTTTGACCGGGTCTGGTCGGTCTGCTCAGGGTGGATCAGTCTAACCGGGTTGGATTGGTCTAACCGGGTCGAACCAGACCCAAACCCACTTACGACCCAGTATCGATTAAAGGGTTATATCTCCTAAATCATACATTCGTTTTGTGGATCATCTGCAGCATCGGATCCCTTAGGACGATGTGGTCCTTTTGAGATACTCCACTTATGATTTAGAGAATGTTGGAGTACGTCCGGGTTGGATTAGACTTGAATCCAACCAGGCCCTGGACACTAAAATGCTTATAACTTACAGACTGGGTGTCTGATTGATGCACTGTCTGTTGCATTGGAACCCTTATGACATGGCCGTTAATTGGGTTAATTGTTTGTTAAAATTTGTGTCACTTGATGTATGACCGATATCTTGAGGAACAGTTTCTCATAATCTCATGCGCACCAAGTGTGGGAATCTTGTGGCTGGCTATCAAGTGACATACAAACCTTTGTGGATCAGAATCAGAACGACCCTGTGTGGATCAGAAATAGCGCGACCTAAGGAAGAACGACCTTAAATTCTCCAGTCCTGGATCCCATACTTACGACCCTGTGTAGATCGGTGACTTACAAACTTGTGTGGATCGACGATTTACGACCTTGTGTGGATCGAAAACTGAAGATCCTGTGTGGATCGACAACTTACGTGTAACACCCCACGATTTAATAGTATGTAATTTCATCAAAATAATTCAATAACTCGCACTACACGCAACACAGAGTTCAAGTGCACCATGACTTACCAAACTAGTTGTTCAAAAGCGGTTATGAATAGTATTAACTGAAATTTGAACTTTATATAATCCTTATAATCCATGAATCCATATTAGGTGTTTCTTAGACATAATGTAAGAATAAATTCATTTTTTCAGATAAAAGAAATATTATTCAAAAAAATGAAATATTACCGCCTTTTAAAAGAGAACCTTTTTTTAAAACCAATATTTAACAATGTTATATATTCAATTTAATGAAATTAAATTATTCTTTAGAATCGGGAAATAAAAATTTAGTTTGGATAAATTTTTGGTACTTTTCTAATAACTTTCATATTTTGATGAATAGTGAAAAATACTATATTTTAACTGAAAACAACTTTTTAAATCAAAATAATTTAGAGTGTTAAATTATACATTTTAATGGTTTGGAAGTATAAATAGATTATATTTTTACCATTTAATCCAATTCTGGTCATTTTAAGTAATTTCAATTTGAAATTGGACATAAAAAAGTGTCAATTTTTTTATTTATGAGATTTCCTCTGGGAAGGAGGAGGCCTCTGAGCAGCAGGTTCCCTATCTCGCAGAGGCTAGGGTTTTCCTTCGAATTCTTATCCTTACCTCCTCTGGTAGCTCTATTCCTGGTGTGTCCTCATCTGGAGCTCGGCGTGGCGCGCTGTCATATGAGGCACTGTGGAAGGGCCCATTGTGTCTCTGGATTCCCGAGTATGGCGGGGTTGGAGCAGCTCGACATCGGCTTTGTTGTTCCCTGGTGTTGCTCGTCGATGACTATTGAGTGGATCGGGGGAGGGGAGGTATTCCAGATATGGTTTGGTTGGATTTTGATTTTGTGTTTGGTTTCATTTTGCATTGGATCTAGGATCGGTTTCATGGAGATTTGGGTGGTGTCCCCGTGATGTTGTTATCATTAGCTCAACTCTGCTTGCCGATCTTGTGGCCAGTGGGTTCATCCGAACCCAGAGCGATTTGCTCATCTGGAGGTCTACCATCGTCTTTTGCACTGTTCTTTCTCCTTCTCTGGTAGTCCACTCCTGGATGTTGGTTTCTGGCTTGGGTCCTTCCACAGCTCAGATCCACCTGTATTCAAGCCCATGGTTGCACTTCGTGGTTGGTTCAGCTGTGGACCCCTCTCTGGTGATACTTCTTGGGTAGGATGTTGGGTCATACCGCCCTAGGTGGCGGTGATCCGGTTCCCTATCCCATGGGGTGTTAGCCTCAGCTGTGGTGGAAAGCAGTTATGGTGATGTACGGAGTCAGTGCGCTGATGGGGATGGTCATGATGGCGGGTCTAAATGCTGGTAGCGGTGACCACGATTATGGTGGTGCTGGTGAGAGATGGAATTGAAAATACTTGTGAAATCTAATGGATTGGATGATTCTTTTTTGATGTGTTTTGTTTGGTTTATCGGATTTTGGATGGAAGTTGGACAATGTTGGTCTTCTGGAGGTGCTGGTGATTTGGCCTTGGTGAGGAGTTTGTATGTTTCATATGTTTTATATTTTTTTCGTCAAAGGTTGCGCCACAGTTTCCTGCGGAGTAGGGTGAAGCATCCGGATGACCTGGTCTTGCTCACTCTGTTCTGTTTGTTGCCCTTTGTGGATGTGCTCTTCTCAGGTCCCATCTCACTTCGCTGGAGGGTTGGACAGAATCCGACTGGAGTTCGTCAGCGGGTTTTTGGCTTTGGGATGGTGTCGAAGGTCACATCGGTGGGCTTTGGAGGAGACCGGTTCTGAGGTTTTTTCAGCTCTCTTGATTCTTGTTTCCCCTAGTTTGTGGTACCTCGGCCAGTTCTGGGTGACTTCAACTCCAGCGGTGATGGTTTTTCAGTTTGAAGGCTTGAATGGATTCCATACACTATGATTGGATGATTTTATGTGGGTAAGTGGTGAATTGGTGATGGGGTGAGGTCATTTATGGTTTCTCACTTTTTCCTTAAAATTGTTTTCATAATAAAAAAACAATTTTCAGTCAAAAAGTGTCAATCTTTAGATAGTTATTTTTTCTTAAAAATATGCTTTTTGGTTTTGACAATGGGAATTAATTTTAAATTAACAAATTCAATTTCTATGTTTTGAATTCGGTAAAATTGACTTCATTTTTGAATTTGTAATACCAAAATTAGCATAGGGTGAATTTTTGGTATGTTTCTGAAAACTTTCAAATTTTGATGAATAGTGAAAAACACTGTGTTATTGGTTAATACCGACTTTTCATTTAAATAATTGTTTATTTCATTTAAATTTAATTTAGGTCAAAATATATATATAATACCTATATAATTTCAATGTAATTTATCGGAGTCAGTTTATAATAATTTTATATATATATAAAGTTTATTGAACTTTTTATCGCCTTTTAACCACCTCCTAGAAGCATTTTCAAATTTACGTAAAACTTAATTTTACCGCTTCTGTGAATTGAATTTCAAAAATCTGAGAGACACGGTTGATATCTGTAAGTAAAATGGGGTTCAATAAGATAAAAATAATTTTTTGGTGAAAAGTAACTTTTGACTTTTATTTACCATGGTTAAAAGTAAATAGGGTAATTAAAGGAAAAAATGATATTATTATTACCCTAACAACCTTAGGAATAAAATATGATCCTTTAGGTCCACTTAGATTAGATTAGGACATTTATTATTATTTAATTCAAAGAAGAGTTAAAAGTGTTAAATTCAACGTTTAATAACTAAACCATTTTTAATATAGGGTTACACATACGATAAATTTGACTATAAATATTAATTATAAAGATAAAAATATTTTGTACATAATGGTATTTTATTTATAATTTTTATACATTAAATAATTTAATTTATATATGACAAAATGATGATGCATTTATTACCTTTTTAATTAAATAATAAAATAATTGACATTATAAATACCCAAATAATTGTAATTTGATACTTTTTATGAATTCCACTAATTTTATAGGTTAATATGAAATATTAGGGTTGATTAAATGAATTTTTTTCGAAGTAATAATGCTTTTATGAATTTAGAAAAAACAAAATACCAAATAGTGTAAAAATTTACATAAAAGAGTTTTTAAAACAAATATTATATTATTAATTGATATTCTATTCCTAAAAATCTAAGGTTTGGCCAAAGGGATTAAATAATATTATATATGTCATTAATTAACCACTTTTGGTTCTATTGAAAGTTTATAGTAAGTTTATTAACCATATAATATAAAAATCCAAAGAGGCATGGTAAATGTCAAACTATTTAACTGAGAGTTAAATCTAAAAGATAAGGTTAATATAGTGACCCAAACCTATCTAAAACCTATTGGTTGAGTGGTTTTCGACACATCCCCAACTTATCCTTTAAATAATTCATTTTTGAGCCATTATAAACTGAAAAATAATTTATAATAAAATAATATTTTATGTTTTTCCTAAGGTGCCCCTCACCCCTCTTATAAAAGGGAACTTCCCCCTTATCTCAAATTCACACCTCAAAATCCATTTGGATTGGCCAAACCCTTCCCAAATATCCTCCCTACTATCATACCTTCATCCTAGATTCCTTCCTTTGGTCAGAAAGCCAACCAAAGAAGCCCTTTTGATCATATCAAAAGGAAGTACCCGAAGAAGAGGTAATGATCTCACCACCCACTTTCAAGTTCTTTTATTCTTCCACTTACTCTTTCTTTGTTATTACCATACCAAAATAATAACTCCAGTACATTATATATACTGTTATGTTATTATAAATATGTAATAACCATATTCATTATTCTATCCATCCTATGAATGATAATGTCACCATGCGTGCGTACGTACGGCTTACCGTCTCCACGCCATGGTGTAATTTGTTATTCAACACTATGTTATTTGGATGGATATAATGATGAGTAATATGTATATAAAGAATGAAAATAATGCCTCTGTAAAATTAAAATACCATCCAATTCCACACCTTTAAGAAAATTATATTGTCTCCCATGCGTACGTACGGATTACCGATTCCACGACGTGATAAGATTCATTTCTGCGTTCACCATTCATCGACGATATTGAAAATATATATTACTAATAATTATGTAATATATGACATAATAATGCTACTGGAGATATATATATATATATATGTATGTATTTATTTATTTACTTACACATATCTTTTTCACTTACTTCTGTTCAATACGATATGGAAACAGAAACAGCGTTTATGCGTACATACAGCCTACCGTCTGCATAAATGGTATTTTCCATTTCATATATATATGTTACACCCCAACCCCTCTAGGCTGGAGCCGGTGAATTACTTGTGATATTATAATGGTTAGAAGGAATGAAAATCATGAAGGAGCGATCAATTTAGTAGTCTTGAAGAAACTAGATACATAGATGTAACTCAAATTACATTGGAAAACGTTACAAAATTCAATACATAACAAAAACTAAAATTTTCATCCACAGGAACTCAAAAAAAGACCTTCTCTTCATCACCTGCCGAAGGTAGACAATAAAATTGGTGAGCTCAAATGCTCAGTAAGGGTTACAAATATCGGATTCTTGAGTACAATAATAAGTGAATCACAAATAATCCGACATAATCAATATGGCATAGTGAATAAATGAAAAACTAATGCCATTAATAACTAAAAATGAAACTGCATCCATAGATTTTGTCACAGTGAAAATATCATGGATAATAATAATAAATTATAATGAATAAATAGAATTATTATTAATTGGACATCATGTATCTAGCACATGAAACCATAATATCGTAAAAACGGTTTAGTTCTGTGGGTAGAAACCCGTCTGATTTTTGGAAACAACCTCAAAGGGTTTGTCGCCAAACTGTTTTGTCTCATGAGTCCTACCGATGCATCGAGGGGATATAGCGGGCTCTACCCACCACAACATCTCCAAATTATTATTTATACATTGATTCAATACAAGATAAATATTCCTTTTCAATATCCGTATAGAGTAGAGTATACAGATTCATCAATATTTCCATTATTAAAATAACATTCCAAATAAACACAGTATGTAAGATGGTATGCGGTTTAGACAACAAACATATCCATGACATGAGATTATGGATATTTAATATAAATATAATTTCAAATGAAAAGTGATATCAAATGGGTAGTATATACACCACATAAGGATTATTAGGTGCACAATACAAAGTTAGTCACAATGAAAAGGTAGTTGAGACAAAGTCCCTTACCACAATGTAATCAGTCGAATCATATGACCAGAACGTAATGAACATCTAGTGAAAATTTGAATAAGATAAATATAAATAAAATAATGTTATTATATATCAAATTGAAGTACACATATACCACATACAAGAAATAAGTGGCGAACAATAAAAATCTCACAGAAGTGAAAGTGAGATGAGAAACCCCTTACCTTAAATCCAAATGTGCTCTGATCTTGTACTTAAGCTTCTGGAATATGAAATTGTACATGTTGATAAATTATTTAAGAACCTATTAGAAATGTATTTAGTTTACCATAATTATGGTTAGTTCATTTATGTCTTTATTGATAAGTTATTGTATTGAATTTCGTCGTTCTCGAGTGTTCGTTTCCTTTATTTTCATATTTGGTTCACTTGTTTTTAAGTAATGAAGTTTATGTGGAAGGGTTATAAATCTCCAAGATTGAAATTATATATTATTAATTAACATAGAGAATTGATAATGTTCATTTATATAATTTGGTTACATGGAATGAGGATGAATCATTAGATGACCACCACTTCGATTATTTGGCGGTATTTGGAATATTATGAACTAGTTTTGTCATATAACTTAATTATATGTACATATTCTGGTTCCTGAATATTAATTAGGTTATAAAATATATATTATATTCTGGTACAACCATGAATATGGTTTCATGACCAGTAATTAAGAAAAATTGAAGAACGAAACTTTGTCATCCACGCAGGTTATAAATCAGAATCTCATGGACGTCGATTTCGTTTATAAAATAAAAGGGAGGGAGTAAGAATATTTATGGTTGTTCTTCCATTAACATGATATAAATACAGTATTAAGATTTTAATGGATTTATCATGATCATTTGTATATAGGAGGTGAGTAGAGTATAGAAAAAGAAGATAAATTGAAATGAAACCAATTGAAAAAGAAGGGTGCTTTACCTCTTGAAATAACCTCCTTGAGAAACTCCTTAAGGGAAGGAGTTTTGGTCTTTTGGGAAGACCAGAAGCTTATTGGACGTGGGGATAGACTAGGGAAGTGTAATTGGGAAGAACATTGAGGATATTCAAGGCTTAGATGAGTGAAGAGAAGAGGTAGTGGGGGGGGGGGGTTTATAGTGGAGGAGAGGGGTAATTTTTGAATATTTAATTCATTATTTTATTATTTCCCTCAAGACAACCAATAGTACTGTTTCATGTGACCCCTAATAGTAATAATGTCATGTTAGTTCGAACCAAGTGGGCTTACATCATCCTTGCATCACCTATTATGCAGTAAATCAAGTATTTAGCATTTATCATATTTTATCGTATTTTACTATTCATAAAAAATTCTTGAATTTCAGAAAAATACCAAAAATTCACCCCTACCATTTTTTGACGTGTAGAATTCAAAATTGAAATCCATTTTTCAAAAATAATTTTCTAAATATTATTAATTTAATTTTTAAATAAGGTCATAGTTAATTTGAAAAATAACAATCTTGAAGTGCAATGAGTTTTATGTGACATTGAAAAATTAATTAAGATCTCATTATCATATTTCCTTAAGAAAATAAAATAATATTATTATTTACTATTCAAGGGGAATATTACTATTCATATTACTATTCATAAGGGTATGTTACTATTCACCAAAAATCAAGTTTGTTTTATCAGACTCCAAATGAGTTACCGAACACAACTCTAGATGACCATTTTTCAAAATTCAAAAAAAAAGAAGAGGAAACGTTGTGTTTATAAAATTTCATTCTATATTTATTTTCAAAACCTTGGGGTGTTACATTCTCCCCTCCTTACAAAAAATTTCGTCCTTGAAATTCACAGAATATTACCTAAAAAGATTCGGGTATGTCTTTAACATAAGCTCCTCAGGCTCCCATGTTGCTTCCTCCATCTTATGGTCCCTCCATAGAACCTTTACCAGTCGAGTCATCCGATTTCTCAATACATGTTCTCTAATATCAAGAATCTTGATAGTCTCTTCATTTTAAGATAGATCGGGCTCAAGTTCCGCATCTTCATAAGTGAGTACATGTGTTGGGTATGGCATGTACTTTCTTAACATTGACACGTGGAACACATTGTGAACCTTGGAGAGACTTGGCGGCATTGCCAAACGGTAAGCTATGGCTCCAATTCGGTCCAAAATTTCAAAAGGCCCAATGTACCTGGGACTTAATTTTCCATTCTTAACGAATCGTATAATACCCTTCCATGGAGATACCTTTATGAAAATGTGATCACCTTCTTGAAACTTCAAATCCTTCCTTCGGTTATTTTCATAGATCTTTAGCCTACTTTGAACAATTTTGATATGGTTTTGGATAATCTTCACCTTTTCCATTGTTTCTTCAACAAGTTCTGAGCCCACAAGATTTCTTTCACCAACATTATCATAACAAGTTGGTGTACGACATCACCTCCCATATAATGCTTCATAGGGTGCCATCTATATACTTGAATGGAAGCTATTGTTGTAGGAAAATTATATGAGAGGTAAATATTGTTCCCACATGCCTTGAAAATAAAGTGAATAATACCTCAACATGTCTTCCAATGTTTGAATAGTCCATTTTGATTGTTCATCCATTTGTGGGTGGTAGGCAGTGCTCAAACGAAGATCAGTATCTAGGGCCTTAGGAATACTTTTCCAGAATCTTGATGTAAAACGTGAATCACGATCAGAAACAATCGATAGGGGTACTCCATGAAGTCTCATAACTTCATTAATATATAGTCTTGCTAGACATTCAAGTGGTAGATCTTCTCTTATAGCAAGAAATTGTGCTGACTTGGTAATAAAATCAACAATGACCAATATCGCATCGTTCTTTCTAGGAGTATTTGGTAGTACCATGAAAAAGTCCTTCGTGATATTACCCCATTTCCACTCAGGTGTGGGAAGAGGTTGCAATACTCCTCCAAGCCTTTTCCTTCCAGCTTTCACTTGTTGACAAACCATACATCTTGACACAAAATCAGCAATCATCCTCTTCATATTATCCCAGCAAATTTGTTCCTTAAAATCTCTATACATCTTAGTGCTACTAGGGTGTATAGAGAAATTGGAACTATGAGAATCATCCAACAATTCCCTTTTTAGATCAGGTATATTGGGAACAAAAAGTCTTTTTCACCTTCCATGGTTATTCCCATATGCATCTTTACTAGATCCATGAAAATAGGATCCCTTTCAACTCTCATCTTGTTCAAAACTCCATGATACTTTCTTCTCAAAGCATCTTACCCCTTATTTTCCTTCCCCGGGTGGTATTGTAGCGTACAATCATAATCCTTGAGTAGTTCAAGCCATCTCCTTTGCCTCATGTTGAGTTCTTTCTATGAGAAAATATACTTCAAACTCTTGTGATCAGTATAAATCTCACATTTTTCACCATAGAGATAATATCTCCATATCTTCAAATCAAAGATTACAGAAGCTAACTCAAGATCATGAGTAGGATAGTTTTTCTCATGAACTTTTAGCTATCGTGATGCATAAGCAATAAACCTGTCATTTTGCATACGGACACAACCAAGTCCTTTCTTTGAAGTATCACTATAAATAACAAACCCATCATTCCCTGATGGTAGAGTCAATATAGGAGCATTGACTAATCTTCTCTTCAGTTCTTCGAAACATTATTTATAATATTTTTTCCAAACAAATATAACCCCTTTACGTGTGAGCTTCGTTAAAGGGTTAGCCAGTCGGGCCAAATTCTACAAGAAACGCTGATGATAACATGCTAAGACAATAAAACTGCGTACCTCGGTTATATTTGTTGGCATGGACCAATATTGGATTGCCTTTGTCTTCACAGGATCAACTAGGATTCCATACTTAGAGACAATATGTCCCAAAAAAGAAACTGACTGAAGTCAGAATTATCACTTGCTAAAATTCCCATATAATTCATTTCTTCTAAGAGTTCCCAGAATTACTTTCAAGTGACTCTCATGGTCTTCATAGATTTTTGAGTATACGAGGATATCATCGATTAATATCATAACAAAGTTATCAAGATATTCCTTGAAAACTCTATTCATTAAATCCATGAAAACAGATGGTGCATTCCTCAGTCCAAAAGGCATCACTGTAAACTCATAATGCCCATACCTGGTTGGAAATGTTGTCTTCAGAATATCTTCCTTCCTCACACTCAGTTGATGATATCTGGATCGAAGGTCAATCTTTGATAATTATTGAGCTCCAAGAAGTTGGTCAAATAAATCATCAATCCGGGGTAGACAACACTTATTATTTATTATAATAGCATTGATTTCTCTGTAATCAATGCATAGCCTCATGGATCCATCTTTCTTCTTTACAAACAAGACTGGGGCTCCCCATGGAGAAACACTAGGTCGAATAAATCCTTTGTCACTCAACTCTTCTAGTTGTTTCTTCAGCTCTACTAACTCCACAGTGTCCATTATATATGGGGTCTTTCATATAGGTCTTGAACCAGGAATTAAGTCAATGGAAAACTCAATTTCCCGCTTAGGATGACGTCCACTTAAATCATTTGGAAACACATCAATGTATTATTTCATTATATGAACATCCTCAATTTGAATATTTATTTCCTCACCCATAGATATTGGGTTCTCTTCCTCTCCAAGAATTGCATTCAATGGAGCTACTAGGGGTGGGTCTAGAAAAGAATTAGATGGCGAAGTCTCCTCTCTAAAGATAAGAGATTATACACCATTTTCAAAAATTGTAACTTTCTTTTTCTTGAAATAAATCCTCGCATCAATATTTGATTGCCAATCCAAAGAGAGAATTATATCAAATTCAGTCATGGGTATGATGATAAGGCTAGAAACTAAAGCACATTTTGGTTTTTGGAGGGGGACTATTCAACATTCCTTTGTTGCAATGATACATCCCATGGGAGTTTTGACTGACAACTCCTTTCTTAAATCAAATTGGAAATATCTAATTTTCTTGGAAAACTGAGAGGATATAAATGAATACGATGATCCAAAATCAAATAAATTGTTGGCTAAGTTTGAGGAAACAATTAAAGTACATGCCACCACGTCACTAGGAACTTCAACCTCGGCAGTTGTAATCGCATAGGCTCTCCCTTACTCTCTTGGTTTTTTCTGAGGCATGTTTCCTTGGCGCTTAGGACACTCATTTTCATAGTGTCCCGTCTCTCTGAAATTGTAGCATTAGACATCATTGAATTGTTTCTTCCCCTTACATTCATCATATCGATGACCCTTTTCTCCGCAGTTATAGCAGACTCCCTTGCCTTTCAAGCATTTCACAGGATGATTCTTTCCACAGTTCTCTCATAATGGGAAACTATTCCTTCCCTTTCTATATTTTGGTGCTTCTCCTTTTCCTTTATTATCAGAATTCCGCTTCTTATCTTTGTTTCCTTTGAAAAAATTTGACCTAGAAAATTCCTTCCCTGTTTTGATGGCACTTGATACAATTTCATCACATGATGAAAATGATTGAGAATCTAGTTCCCTTCGAAGACTTGGATTAGGACCTTCAAATAAATGATCAATCTTGTCTGCTGAGTCACTAATGTAATCCACGACATACCTAGATAGCCTTGTGAAGGTATCCTCATACTCTGCAACACTGTCTTCTTCCCTTTGTTTCAATCCAAGGAATTTCCTCTTTATTTTAGTTCGTTGCTCCTGAGGAAAATATTTTTCGAAGAATATTTCCTTAAAGGTCCCCCAATCCATATCCTTTATCTCTTATTCCTCCATGGTATTTTGAATCAAGGACCACCATTGATTAGCATCTCCCTTGAGACAATATACTTCCAGTACTACCTTTTCATTTTCATTGCATCTTAACGCCATGAATATATTTTCATGGGACTTGATCCATTTCTCAGCCACCACTGGATTAGTAGTCACACTGAAAGATGGGGGATTCTGCCACATGAAACGATCCAACACAGGTGTTGAATGGTTATTCATTACAACTTGAGTAAGTTGTCCGTATATGTTCATGATTTGATCTACTCCAACATTGATTGTGTTAACTTGATCAGTAGGGAGATCCCTATATTTCCCACGAGTATTTATTCCCCTTCTTCCATTAGACGCCATTTCTAAATAATGGGATACACTAGATTAGTTTATGAATCTCAAATAGAAAATCTCTCAACATAGATTTAAATTCTATGCATAGCTAATCTTATAAGCATGGTTCCTCTAAGGAAAAATTTACATTAACTCATTCATAATGGATTGTAAAGAAAACATGAATTATCCTAAGCATATCCCCCGGTAGTTTCATAACCAAGAGTGCAGCAAGGCCCATTTTCGTGCACCAGTTTCCATTCGAATCTATCTCAAAGTGGTGTTTTTGGGTTTTACCGCTAGATACATCTGTGCCAGAGCCGCCTCTACCTTCTCATATCTAGACAGGGATGTATTACTTAAAATATCCACATAATATATTCGTCACCAAAATACCCGGACTTTCTTGTATGTTAATCCTCAGATACAACCTTAGGGATTTGTTCCCTACTATACATCTCCTACTCTTGTTTCCAATTTTTCTACTAAACTTCCTTTGATACCAACTGTAACACCCCGACCTCTCCAGGCCGGAGCCGGTGCATTACTTGTGTTATTGGAATGGTTAGAGGGAATGAAAATCCCAAAGTAATGATCTTTTTAGTAGTCTTGAAGAAACTAGATACATAGATGTAACTCAAATTACATTGGAAAAGGTTACAAAATACAATACATAACAAAAACTAAAATTTTCATCCACAAGAACGCAAAATAAGACCTTCTCTTCATCACCTATCAAAGGTAGAAAATGAAAGGGGTGATCTCAAATGATCAGTAAGGGTTACAAATAGTGGAATCTTGAGTACATTAATAAGTGAATCACAAATAATCTGACATAATCAATATGGAATAGTGAATAAATGAATAACTAATGCCATTAACAAATAAATATGAAACTCCATCCATAGATTTTGTCATAGTGAAAATATCATGGATAATAATAATAACTGATAATGAATAAAGAGAATGATTATTAATTGGACGTCATGTTTCTGGCACATGAAACCATAATACCGTAAAAATAGTTTTGTTCTGTGGGTAGAAACCCGTCTGATTTTTGGAAACATACTCAAAAGGTTTGTCGCCAAACTGTTTTGTCTCATGAGACCTATTGATGCATCAAGGGGATATAGCGGGCCCCACCCACCACTGCATGTCCAAATAATTCTTTATACATTGATTCAATACAAGATAAATATTCCTTTTCAATATCTGTATAGATTAGAGTATACAGATTCATCAATATTTCCATAATTAAAATTACTTTCCAAATAAACATCGTATGTAAGATGGTATACGGTTTAGACAACAAACATATCCATGACATGAGATTATGGATATTTAATATAAATATAATTTCAAATGAAATGTGATCTCAAATGGGCAGTAGGTACACCACTTAATTATTATTAGGTGCACAATACCAAGTTAGTCACAATGAAAAGGTAGTTGAGACAAGGTCCCTTACCACAATGTAATCAGTCGAATCATATGACCAGAACTTAATGAACATCAATTGAATATTTTAATAAAATGAATATAAAGAGAATAATTTTATAATATATCAAATGGCAGTACACATATACCACATACAATAAATAAGTGTCAAACAATGAAAATCTCACAGAAGTGAAAGTGAGATGAGAAACCCCTTGCCTTAACTCCAAACGTGTTCCGCTCTTGTACTTATGCTCCTGGAATATGAAATTGTACTTGTTAATAAATTATTTCAAAACCTGTTAGACATTTATTTAGTTTACCATAATTCTGGTTTGTTCATTTATGTCTTTATTGATAAGTTATTTTATTGAATTTCTCCCTTCTTGAGTGTTCGTTTCCTTTATTTTCATATTTGGTTCACTTGTTTTTAAGTAATGAAGTTTATGTGGAATGGTTATAAATCTCCAGGATTGGAATTATATATTATAAATGAATATAGAGAATTGATAATGGTCATTTATATCATTTGGTTACAATTAATGAGGATGAATCATTAGATGACCAGCACTTCGATTATTTGGTGGTATTTGGAATATTATGAACTAGTTTTGTCATATAACTTAATTATATGTACATATTATGGTTCCTGAATATTAATTAGGTTATAAAATATATATTATAGTCTGGTTCAACCATGAATTTGGTTTCATGACCAGTAATTAAAAAGAAATTGAAGAACGAAACTTTGTCATCCAAGATGGTTATAAATCAAAATCTCGTGGACGTCGATTTCGTTTATAAAATAAAAGGGAAGGAGTAAGAATATTTATGGTGGTTCTTACATTCAGATGATATAAATCCAGTATATAGATGTTACTAGAGTTATCATGATCATTTGGATAGAGAAGGTGAGGATAGGATAGCAAAAGAAGATAAATTGAAATGAAACCAAATGAAAAAGAAGAGTGCTTTACCTCTTGAAATAACCTCCTTGAGAAACTTCTTAAGGGAAGGGGTTTTGGTCTTTTGGGAAGACCAGAAGATTATTGGACGTGGGGAGAGACTAGGGAAGGGTAATTGGGCACAAAATTGAGGAGAATAAAGTCTTAGAGGAGTGAAGAGATGAGGTAGTGGTGGGTGGTTTTATAGTGGAGGAGAGGGGTAATTTTTGAATATTTAATTAATTATTTTATTATTTCCCTCAAGACAACCAATCATATTGTTTCATGTGACCCCTAATAGTAATAATGGCATGTGAGTTCAAACCAAGTGGGATTACATCATCCTTTCATCACCTATGATGCATTAAATCAGGTATTTAACATTTATCGTATTTTATCTTATTTTAATATTCATAAAAAAATTCTTGAATTTCAGAAAAATCCCAAAAATTAACCCCTACCATTTTTTGACGTGCAGAATTAAAAAGTGAAATCCATTTTTCAAAAATATTTTTCTAAATATTATTAATTTAATTTTTAAATAAGGTCATAGTTAATTCGAAAAATAACAATCTTGAAGTACAATTAGTTTTATGTGACATTGAAAAATTAATTAATATCCCTTTATCATATTGTCTTAAGAAAATAAAATAATAATTTTATTTACAATTCAAGGGGCATATTACTATTCATATTACTATTCATATTACTATTCATAAGGGTATGTTACTATTCACCAAAAATCATGTTTGTTTTATCAAACTCCAAATAAATTATCGAACACAACTCTATATGACCATTTTTCGAAATTCAAAACATAGAAGAGGCAAAGTTGTGTTCATAAAATTGCATTCTATATTTATTTTCAAAAACTTGGGGTGTTACATTCTCCCCTCCTTACAAAAATTTTGTCTTTGAAATTCATAGAATATTACCTAAAAAGATTTGGGTATGTCTTTAACATAAGCTCCTCAGGCTCCCATGTTGCTTCCTCCATCTTATGGTTCCTCCCTAGAACCTTTACCAATCGAGTCATCTGATTTCTCAATACTTGTTATGTAATATCAATAATCTTGATAGGCTCTTCACAGTAAGATAGATCGGGCTCAAGTTCCGCTTCTTCATAAGTGAGTACATGTGTTGGGTCTGGCACGTACTTTCTTAACATTGACACGTGGAACACATTGTGAACCTTGGAGAGACTTGGTGGCATTGCCAAACGGTAAGCTATGAATCCAATTCAGTCCATAATTTCAAAAGGTCCAATGTACCTGGGACTTAATTTTCTCTTCTTACCGAATCGTATAATACCCTTCCATGGAGATACCTTTAACAAAACATGATCACCTTCATGAAACTCCAAATCCTTCCTTCGGTTATCTACGTAGATCTTTTGCCTACTTTGAGCTATTTTTTTATGGTTTTGTATAATCTTCACCTTTTCCATTGTTTCTTCAACAAGTTCTGGGCCCACGAGCTCTCTATCACCAACATCATCCCAGAAAGTTGGTGTACGACATCACCTCCCATATAATGCTTCATAGGGTGCCATCTGTATACTTGAATGGAAGATATTGTTGTAGGAAAATTCTATGAGAGGTAAATATTGATCCCACATGCCTTGAAAATCAAGTGAACAAGACCTCAACATGTCTTCCAATGTTTTAATAGTCCGTTCTGATTATCCATCAGTTTGTGGGTGGTAGGCAGTGCTCAAACGAAGACCAGTATCTAGGAACTTCTGAAGACTTTTCCAGAATCTTGATGTAAAACATGGATCACGATCAGAAACAATCGATAGGGGTACTCCATGAAGTCTCACAACTTCATTAATATATAGTCTTTCTAGACATTCAAGTGGTAGATCTTCTCTTATAGCAAGAAAATGTGCTTACTTGGTAAGACGATCAATAATGACCCATATTGAATGGTTCCTTCTAGGAGTCTTTGGTAGTACCATGACAAAGTCCATTGTGATATTATCCCATTTCTACTCAGGTATGGGAAGAGGTTGTTATACTCCTCCAGGTTGTTTCCTTCCAGTTTTCACTTGTTGACAAACCATACATCTTGACACAAAATCTGCAATCTCCCTCTTCATGATGTCCCACCAAAAATGTTACTTCAAATCTATATACATCTTAGTGCTACCAGGGTGTATAGAGATATTGGAACTATGAGAATCATCCAAAAATTCCCTTTTTGGATCAGGTATATTGTGAACACAAAGTCACTTCCCAAATTTTGAAATTCCATCTTCATATACGAAGTCACTCAATCTCCCATCATTCAAAGCTTTATTCTTCTTTTGAAACTCCTCATCATCAGCTTGAGAACTTTTTATCCTTTCTAGTAAAAATGGTTTGGCAACCATTTGAAAAAGTATTGATGTTTCACCTTCCATGGTTATTCCCATATCCATCTTTACTAGATCCATGAAAATAGGATCCCTTTCAAATCTCATCTTGTTCAAAACTCCATGATCCTTTCTGCTCAAAGCATCTGCCACCTTATTTTCATTCCCTGAGTGGTAGTGTATCGTGTAATCATAATCCTTGAGTAGTTCAAGCCATCTCCTTTGCCTCATGCTGAGTTATTTATGTGAGAAAATATACTTCAAACTCTTGTGATCAGTATAAATCTCACATTTTTCACCATAGATATAATGTCTCCATATCTTCAAAGAAAAGATTACAGTAGCTAACTCAAGATCATGAGTAGGATAGTTTTTCTCATGAACTTTTAGATGTCGTGATGAATAAGCAATGACCCTATCATTTTGAATACGGACACAACCAAGTCCTTTCTTTGAATCATCACTATAAATAAAAAACTCATCATTCCCCGATGGTAGATTCAATATAGGAGAACTGAATAATATTATCTTCAGTTCTTCGAGATATTCTTCACAATATTTTTTCCAAACAAATTTAACCCCTTTACGTGTGAGCTTCATTAGCGGGTTATCCAGTCGGGAAAAATTCTGCATGAAATGCCGATAATAACCTGCTAAGCCAATAAAACTATGTACCTCGGTTATATTTGTTCGCATGGGCCAATCTTGGATTGCCTTTGTCTTCATAGTATCAACTAGGATTCCATCCTTAGAGACAATATGGCCCAAAAAAGAAACTGATTGGAGCCGAAATTCGCACTTGCTAAACTTCCCAAATAATTAATTTCTTCTAAGAGTTCCCAGAATAACTCGCAAGTGACTCTCATGGTATTCATATCTTTTTGATTATATGAGGATATCATCGATGAATATCACAAAAAATTTATCAAGATATTCCTTGAAAACTCTATTCAATAAATCCATGAAAACAGATGGTGCATTTTTCAGTCCAAAAGGCATCACTGTAAACTCGTAATGCCCATACCTATTTCGAAATGTTGTCTTCAAAATATCTTCCTTCCCCACACTCAGTTGATGATATCCGGATCGAAGGTCAATCTTTGAAAATTATTGAGCTCCATGAAGTTGGTCAAATAAATCATCCATTCGGGGTAGATGATACTTATTCTTTATTGTAATAGCATTGATTTCTCTGTGACAATGCATAGCCTCATGGATCCATCTTTCTTCTTTACAAACAAGACCGGGGCTCCCCATAGAGAAACACTAGGTCGAATAAATCCTTTGTCACTCAACTCTTCTAGTTGTTTCTTCCGCTCCACTAACTTCATAGTGGCCATTATATATGGGGTCTTTGATATAGGTCTTGCACCAGGAATTATGTCAATGGATAACTCAATATCCCACTTAAGAGGATGTCCAGTTAAATCCTCTAGAAACACATCAATGTATTCATTCACTATATTCACATATTCAATTTGAATATTTATTTCCTCACCCAAAGATATGGGGTTCTCTTCCTCTCTAATAATTGCATTCAATAGAGCTACTGGGGGTGGGTCTAGGTAAGAATGAGAAGGTGAAGTCTCCGCTCTAAAGATAAGAGATTCTACACCATTTTCAAAAATTGTAACTTCCTTTTTCTTGAAATAAATCCTTGCATCAATATTTGATATCATATCCATACAGAGAATTATATCAAATTTAGTCATGGGTATGATGATAAGGCTAGCAACTAAAGCACGTTTTGGTGTTTGAAGGGGGGCTAGTAGACATGCCTTTGTTGCAATGATACATCCCATGGGAGTTTTGACTGACAACCCCTTTATTAAATCAAATTGGACATATCTAATTTTTTTTGAAAACTGAGAGGATATAAATGAATGCGATGATACAGAATCAAATAAAGTGTTTTCTAAGTTTGAGGAAAAAATTAAAGTACATTCCACCACGTCACTAGGAACTTCATCCTCCGCGGTTGTAATCACATAGGCTCTCCTTTGCTCTCATGGCTTTTTCTGAGGCATGTTTCCTTGGCACTTAGAAAACTCATTTCCATAGTGTCCCATATCTCTGTAATTGTAGCATTGAACATTATTGAATTGTTTCTTCCCCTTGCATTCATCAGATCGATGACCCTTTTCTCCACAGTTATAGCAGACTCCCTTGCCTTTCAAGCATTTCCTGAGATGATTCTTTCCACAGTTCTCGCATAATGGGAAAATATTCATTCCCTTTCTATTCTTTGGTGATTCTCCTTTTCCTTTGTTATCAGAATGCTGATTCTTATCTTGGTTTCCTTTGAAAAAAATTGACCTAGAAAATTCCTTCTCTTCTTTGATGGAACTTGATAAAATTTCATCATATGATGAAAATGATTGAGAAGCCAGTGCCCTTCATAGACATGTCTTAAGACCTTCAAAGAAATGATCATTCTTTTCCTCTGAGTCACGAACGTAATCCATGGAATACCTGGCTAGCCTTATGAAGGTAGCCTCATAATCTGCAACACTATCTTCTTCCCTTTGTTTTAAGCCAAGAAATTTCCTCTTCATTTTAGTTCGTTGCTCATGAGAAAAATATTGTTCGAAGAATATTTCCTTAAAAATCATCCATTCCATATCCTCTATCTCTTCTTCCCCCGTGGTATTTTGAATCAAGGACCACCATTGATCAACATCACCCTTGAGACAATATACTTCCAGTACTACCTTTTCATTTTCATTGCATCATAACGCCATGAATATATTTTCAAGTGACTTGATCCATTGCTCTGAAACCACTGGATTAGTAGTCCCACTGAAATATGGGGGCTTCTTCCACATGAAATGATCTAAAACAGGTGTTGAATGGTTATTAATTACAACATGAGTAAGTTTTCCCAATATGTTTATGATATGATCTGCTCCAACATTGACTGTGTTGACTTGCTCAGTAGGGAGATCCCTACCTTTCCCACGAGTATCGATTCCCCTTCTTCCATTAGACGCCATTTCTAAATAATCTGATACCCTATATTAGTTTATGAATCTCAAATATAAAATCACTCAACATAGATTGAAATGATATGCATAGTTAATCTTATAAACATGGTTCCTCTAAGGAAAAATTTACATTAACTCCTTCATAATGTATTGTAAAGAAAACATGAATTATCCTAAGCATATCCCCTAGGAGTGTCATAACCAAGAGTGCAGCAAGACCCGTTGTTGTGCATCAGTTCCCATTCGAGTCTAGCTCAAAGTAGTGTTTTCGGGTTTTACCCCTAGATACATCTATGCCAGAGCCGCCTCTACCTGCTCGTATCCAGACAGGGATGTATTACTTAAAATATCCACATAATCTATTCCCTGCCAAAATACCAGGACGTTCTTGTATGTTAATCCTCAGATACTACCTTAGGGATTTGTTCTCTACTATACATCTCCTACTCTAATTTCCAAGTTTTCTACTAAACTTCCTTTGATACCAACTGTAACACCCCGACCCCTCTAAGCTAAAGCAGGTGCATTACTTGTGATATTGGCATGGTTAGAAGGAATGAAAATCCCAAAGGAATGATCTGTTTAGTAGTCTTGAAGTAACTAGATACATAGATGTAACTCAAATTACGTTGGAAAAGGTTACAAAATACAATACATAACAAAAACGGAAATCTGCATCCACGGGAACTCAAAAGAAGACCTTCTCTTCATCACCTGTCGAAGGTAGACAATGAAAGGGGTGAGGTCAAATGCTCAATAAGTGTTACAAATAGCGGAAGCTTGAGTACAATAATAATTGAATCACAAATAATCTTACATAATCAATATGGCATAGTGAATAAATGAATAACTAATGCCATTAATAACTAAAAATGAAATTGCATCCATAGATTTTGTCATAGTGAAAATATCATGGATAATAATAATAACTGATAATGAATAAATATATTTCTTATTAATTGGATGTCATGTATCTATCACATGAAATCATAATACCGTAAAAATGTTTTAGTTCTATGGGTAGAAACCCGTCTGATTTTTGGAAACAAACTCAAAAGGTTTGTCGCCAAAATGTTTTGTCTCATGAGACCTACCGATGCATCGAGGGGCTATAGTGGGCCCCACCCACCACTGCATCTCCAAATAATTATTTATACATTGATTCAATACAATATAAATATTCCTTTTCAATATCTATATTGAGTAGAGTATAAAGATTCATCAATATTTCCATAATTAAAATAACTTTCCAAATAAACACCGTATGTAAGATGGTATACGGTTTAGAAAACAAAATTATCCATGACATGAGATTATGGATATTTAATATAGATATAATTTCAAATGAAAAGTGATCTAAAATGGTAATTAGGTACACCACATAAGTATTATTAGGTGCACAATACAAAGTTAGTCACAATGAAAAGTTAGTTGAGACAAAGTCCCTTACCACAATGTAATCAGTCGAATCATATAACCAGAACTTTATGAACATCAAGTGAATATTTTAATAACATTAATATAAAGAGAATAATGTTATTATATATCAAATGTCAGTACTCATATACCACATACAAGAAATAAGTGGCAAACAATGAAAATCTCATAGAAGTGAAAGTGAGATGAGAAACCCCTTACCTTAACTCCAAATGTGTTCCGCTCTTGTACTTAAGCTCCAGAAATATGAAATTATACTTGTCAATAAATTATTTCAGAACCTATAAGAAATTTATTTAGTTTACCATAATTCTGTTTAGTTCATTTATGTCTTTATTGATAAGTTATTGTTTTGAATTTCGTCGTTCTGGAGTGTTCGTTTCCTTTATTTTCATATTTGGTTCACTTGTTTTTAAGTAATGAAATTTATGTGGAATGGTTATAAATCTCTAGGATTGGAATTATATATTTTTAATGAACATAGATAATTTATAATGGTCATTTATATCATTTGGTTACATGGAATGAGGATGAATCATTAGATGGCCACCACTTCGATTATTTGGCGGTATTTGGAATATTATCAGCTAGTTTTGTCATATAACTTAATTATATGTACATATTTTGGTTCGTGAATATTAATTAGGTTATAACATATATATTATAGTCTATTTAAACCATGAATAAGGTTTCAGGACAAGTAATTAAGAAGAAATTGAAGAACGAAACTTTGTCGTCCACGAAGGTTATAAATCGGAATCTCATGGACGTCGATTTCGTTTATAAAATAAAAGGGAGGGAGTAAGAATATTTATGGTGGTTCTTCCATTAAAATGATAGAAATACAGTTTATAGATGTTACTAGAGTTATTATGATCATTTGGATAGAGTAGGTGATGATAGGATAGAAAAAGAAGATAAATTTAAATGAAACCAAATGAAAAAGAGGGGTGCTTTACCTCTTGAAATAACCTCCTTGAGAAACTCCTTAAGGGAAGGGGTTTTGGTCTTTTGGGAAGACCAGAAGCTTCTTGGATGTAGGCAGAGACTAGGGAAGGTTAATTGGGTAGAAATTTGAGGAGCTTCCGGGCTTAGAGCAGTGAAAAGAATAGGTAGTGGTGGGAGGTTTTTATAGTGGAGGAGAGGGGTAATTTTTGAATATTTAATTCATGATTTTATTATTTCCCTCAAGACAACCAATAGTATTGTTTCATGAGACCCCTAATAGTAATAATGGCATGTGAGTTTGAACCATGTGGTCTTAAATCATCCTTGCATCACCTATGATGCAGTAAATCAAGAATTTAGCATTTTTCATATTTTATCGTATTTTACTATTCATAAAAAATTCTTGAATTTCAGAAAAATCCAAAAAATTAACCCCTACCATTTTTTGATGTGTAGAATTCCAAAGTGAAATCCATTTTTAAAAAATAATTTTCTAAATATTATTAATTTAATTTTTAAATAAGGTCATAGTTAAGTCGAAAAATAACAATCTTTAACTGCAATTAGTTTTATGTTACATTGAAAAATTAATTAAGATCTCATTATCATATTGCCTTAAGAAAATAAAATAATAATATTATTTACTATTCAAGGGGAATATTACTATTCATATTACTATTCAAATTACTATTCATAAGGTTATGTTACTATTCACCAAAAATCAATTTTGTTCTATCAGACTCCAAATGACTTACCGAACACAACTCTAGATGACCATTTTTCGAAATTCAAAACATATAAGAGGCAAAGTTGTGTTTATAAAATTGCATTCTATATTTATTTTCAAAACCTTGGAGTGTTACAATATATCTTTTATAAATAATTATATTCTAAATATATATGATATATGAATCAGGTTATGTATTCTGGAAGTATTTAAATCATCATCTAAATGATACGGTCAAGAATAACAAGTTAAAATATGTATGATAATGAAAGCCATTATTTCCCGAAATGTTAATTTGACGTGAAAATCATTATCAAATGGGAAGTATAAAGTCATAAATGAATCATTTACGATATAATAAATATGAATATGTTTCTGGTATAATATAATAACATAAAATGGTCATTATACAGGAGGTTAAATGAACCCTCGACCAAAGGAAAGTGAAAGGTAAGGGTTAATTTCACAATCTCTTTATTATCCGAGATTGTTTTTATGTAAATATCTACTGGGATATATTTATTATCCATGTCCATGTTTCATGAAAGAGTTTTAAAAGGTATTATTTTAAGGGACTTTTCTTATTAAAAACCCATTTTAAATGTTTTAAATATTTATTCCTCTAAATCATTCTCATTAATGTACATGTTTTCAAAATGGTTTTAAAGGATATATCTATATAGACATGAATTTTTTTAAAATGTTAATTCATTTAAAAAGTTTCAAAGTGGTATGGGACACTTTGATTAAAAAAATGTCTTTAAATGTCTTCCTTTATAAATTATATTACTTTTAAATGTTTTTATGAAAAAGGTATATTTATCTCAAAGATTTTTTCAAATAATTTTCATCTATGTCAACATCCTTTGATGGATTTTAAACTTGATTGAAGATGATTTATTATGATACAAATCTTCCATATTGTATTGAAGGTTTTATGATATGTTTGACTATGGATGTGTTATTTTTATACCATTCATGGTTTATGGATAAAGTATTGATATTTCGTATGCTAGTTTTAATACGAATGTTTATGTTATGTTTAAACCTTTTTATATGAGGAATGAATTGGACTTAGTAAGTGACAGGTGGAGCCTGCTATAGATTCTCGATACATCGGTAGGTCTCATGAGAAAAAATAGTTTCTTGTCACAAGGCCTTGACAAAATATTATTTGTAGTCTTGGAACTAGGCCTTGACTGTGTGGTTATGAAGTCTGGCATTATGCATTCCATCATTATGAAAGTGGATATTGATATTTCATGTGACTATTCGACTAGTAGAATATACATGTGAGTAATTAAATGGAATTATTTTGATTTATATTTTCTATATTATGATGAATTTTATGTTGAAAAGTCTTTTGATTTAATTTTATACATTTCCTTAAATGTTTATGCTTATTTATGAAAGTTTTTGTTGTATTGTTATCCTTTTTGATCATCTCATCTCACCCCTTTCTATGTTTTATTTTTTTTCCTAGGATTACAAGAAGTGTATTTTGATTGATATGAAGGGTTTAGATAAGGGAATAATGGCATTAATAAATGATTATTTATGTTGTTTTGTGTGTTATAAAGTGTAATGTAACATTCATGTATGTAATCTATTTCCCAAGACTGCTAAACTGATCGGTCCTTCTGGACTTGATTCCTTGTAATCATACCAATGTATTAAAATAATGCACCGACTCTGGGAAATTGGGGTCGGGCATTACAGTTGGTATCAAAGGAAGGTTATCAATAACCATGGAAACTATATTTAGATAAACTCTCATTAGAGAACATTACCCTAAGATAGACTTTGAGGATTAGTATAGAAGAACTTCTTAGAATTTTGGTAATGTATATATTTTGTGAGTTTTCCATGCAATACATCCCAGTCAGGATATGAGTAGGTAGAGGCGGATCTGGAATAGATGTACGTAGGGGTAAAACCGGAAAACACCACTTTGAGCTAGACTCAAACAGGAACTGGTGTACAAAAACGGGCCTTACTGCACTCTTGGTTACGACACTCTCGGGGGATATGCTTAGGATAATTCTCATTTTATTTACAATCCATTATGAAGGGTTTATGAGTATATACTTCTTCAAATAAAACATTTTTATGATTATGGATTATATCCATAAACTGATCAATTTATGTTAAGCATTTTAAAAGTTTGTATTTATGTATTTCAATTCATAAACTAATCTAGTTTATGGCATTGTTTAGAAATGGCGCCTAGTAAAAGGAATGGAAGTAAGGGGAAGAAGGGAAAAGTTAAATATCCATCCTATAGTAAATTTGGGAAGAAACACCCTGGTACATGCTTGAAGGGAATGAGAGTTTGTTATAAGTGTGGAGAAAAAGAACACCAAGTACGTGATTGCAAGGGTAAGAAAAAAGTTTCAAATTTACAATGCTTCATCTGCAAGGCGTTGGGACACTACGTGAATCAATGTCCCAGTCATCAAAGTATAACTTAAATAGTTATATTGGATAATAATCAAGTTATGATACTACCTTAGATGAAGATGAATGACTAGTGTTATTATGTTGTTATTATAGAATTATTACATTTTAGTGTTGTATCAGCAATATATTAGTTATATGAATTATGGATATAAATAAGGATTGTACTGCAGTACTATTTTATTAAGGATTTGAAATTATATGGTTCTAAGAAAAGTGACTTAATAGTAAGCTAATTTTTTTTGGAAAAATACATGGTTGAAGGAAATGTAATCCATAATATGGTCCTGATAATGAGGTAGTGATTTTGGAAAAAGAGATGGTTGATTTGGATAAATTATATTGGATATTCTTGACTTCCTTCGAACTGATTAATAGTTTTCTTATTTCATCATTGTTGGAATATTCGATATTTTTGGATAGAAGGAGTATATCTAGTATTCTATAAGGAATAAGGGAGCATGAATTTAATCAATAAGGTTTTATGGTAATTCAGGATGTTGTAGTGTTTTAAAAGAATACATGATGAAGGTGTTCACATATTATTACGTGGAAAAAATGATCTTCATTGTGTTTATCTTTCTTATAAATTTTGGACTGTGAGTTTGGAAAAAAGTCTTTTGGATAAGTCTAGTTTGAGATTATTTTTGGATTTCCATAAAAAGGATAACCTGGAGGTCGGGTGGCAACCCATCACATCCGGTAAGGCCACGAGACTTGAACCCACAACTGAAGGGCGCCAAGGGTGTATCACCTACCACTGGCCCACGTAATGTCCTGGATTGAATAATGTTATTTTTTTAAAAGGTCTGGTATATGAATTATAAATTCATTTTTTAACCCTATATGAATAGGATAAATATAATATTTTTTTAATTTCTATTATCTTTTAGAGTGAAAGATAAGTTTGTGGTAGAAATTAGTTAAAAGATGGAACTCTACTTGTCATGTATGTATATATATATATATTCTTCTTTTATTCTATGAAGAAATTAATTCTTAAACTTTAGGTAAGGAATCTTAAAACTAAAAATTCTATATCCTAATACCTTATGTTTTGTTGAACTGATGATATTTTAAATCATCATAGATTGATGTCTTTGAGGACCTCAATTCTACAATTGTTTGTGACTGATGACCTCAATCACTCCCTATAAATATTTAAAATTTCCATCTAATTATGTGTCTCTAATTTACACCAATGTTCTCATAATCGATATCATAACTTGGTGGTGACTTTTTCATTCCCCTTCTTCCTCTTATTATGACAAAATTTTATTAACCCAATTTCCGATGTGGGTTTTCCCACAAAGGTATTTTCTATTTTCAACCTTTTATTTTCGAAGAATAATTTCAAATTGAGAGGATGAAATTTATTAAAGGAGGGAAGAATGTAACACCCCATGATTTCATAGTACGTTATTTCTTCAAAGTAATTCAATAACTTGCACTACACGCAGCACTGAATTCAAGCGCACCAAGACTTACCAAACTAGTCGTTCAAAAGCAGTTATGAATAGTATTAACTGAAATTTGAACTTTATATAATTATTATAATTTAAGAATCTATATTATGAGTTTCTTTGACATAATGTAAGAACAAATTCATTTTTTTCAAATAAAATAAGTATTTTTCAAAAAAATGCAATTTAACCGCCTTTTAATAGAGAACCTTTTTTAAAACCAATATTTAACAATGTTAAATATTCAATTTAATGAAATTAAATTATTATTTAGAATCAAGACATAAAAATTAAGTTTGGATAAATTTTTGGTACTTTTCTGATAACTTTCATATTTTGATGAATAGTGAAAAATAGTATATTTTAACTGAAAACAACTTTTTTAATCAAAAAAATTTATAGTGTTAAATTATAAATTTTAATGGTTTGTAAGTATAAATAGATTATATTTTTACCATTTAATCCAATTTTGGTCACTATAAGTAATTTCACTTTAAAATTGGATGTAAACAAGTGTCAATCTTTTGATAGTTATTATTTCTTAAAAATACGCGTTTTGGTTTTAACAGGAATTAATTTTAAATTAATAAGTGAAAATTTTATGTTTTTAATTTGGTAAATTAGACTTCATTTTTGAATTCAGAATATCAAAATTATATTAGGATAAATTTTGGTATGTTTCTGAAAACTTTCAAATTTTGATGAATAGTGAAAAACACCGCGTTATTGGTTAAAACCGACTTTTAATTTAAATAATTATTTATTTCATTTAAATTTATTTTAGGTAAAAATATATACATAATACCTATATAAGTTCAATGTAATTCATTGGATTCAGTTTATAATAATTTTATATATTTAAAAATTTTATTGAACTTTTTACCGTCTTTTACCCACCTCCTAGGAGATTTTGCAAATTTACATAAAACTTAATTTAACCGCTTATTTGAATTGAATTTAAAAAATCTGAGAGACATGGTTGATATCAGTATGTAAAATTTGTTTCAATAAGATAAAGATATTTTTTGGTGAATAATAACTTTTGACTTTTATTTACCACGGTTAAAAGTAAATAGGGAAATTAAAGGTAAAAATGATATTATTTTTACCCTAACACATGTCCTAATTCTATTGGATAAGTTTAATTCGACCAAAAAAAATCTTAGGAAGAAAATATGATCCTTTAGGTCCACTTGGATTATATTAGGACATTTATTATTATTGAATTCAAAGAAGAGTTAAAAGTGTTAAACTCAACGTTTAATTACTAAACCATTTTTAATATAGTGTTACTCATAGGATAAATTCAACTATAAATATTAATTAGAAAGAAAAAAATATTTCCTACATAATGGTATTTTATTTATAATTTTTAGATATTAAATAATTTAATTTATTTATGACACAATGACGATGAAGTAATTACCTTATTAATGAAATATTAAAATAATTGATATTATAAATACCCAAATAAATGTAATTTGAGATTTTTTAGGAATTAAACTAATTTTATAGGTTAATATGAAATATTAGGGTTTATTAAATGAATTTTTTTCCAGTAATAATGCTTTTAGGAATTTAGAAAAAAAATACCAAATAGTGTCAAAATTGACATAAAAGAGTTTTTAAAACAAATATTATATTATTAATTGGTATTATATTCTTAAAAATATAAGGTTGAGCCAAAGGTCTTAAATAATGTTATATATGTCATTAATGGACCACTTGGGGTTCTCTTGGAAGTTTATATTATGTTTATTAACCATATAATATAAAAATACAAAGAGACATAGTAAATGTCAAACTATTTAACTAAGAGTTAAATCTAAAAGATAAGGATAATATAGTGATCCAAACCTATCTAAAACTTATTGTTTGAGTGGTTTTCGACACATAACCACCTTATACTTTAAATAATTCATTTTGGAGACAATAGAAACCGAAAATGAATTTATTATAAAATAATATTTTAAGTTTTTCCTAAGGTTCCCCTCACCTCTCTTATAAAAGGGAACTTCCCCTTCTCTCAAATTCACACCTCCAAAGTCATTTGGCTCGGCCAAACCCTGCCCAAATATCCTCCCAACTATCATACCTTTATCATAGAGTCCTTATTTTGGTCACAAATCCAACCAAAGGAGACATTTTGATCAAATTGAAAGGAAGAACCCGAAGAAGTGGTAATGATTTCACCACCCTCTTTCAAGTTCTTTTATTCTTCCACTTACTCTTTCTTTCTTAGTACCATACCAAAATAATAACTCCAGTACCTTATATAAACAGTTATTTTATTATAAATATGGTGTAACCATATTCATTATTTTATCCATCCTATGAATGATAATGTCACCATGCGTGTGTACGTACGGCCTACCGTCTCCATGTCGTGGTGTAATTTGTTATTCAACACTATGTTATTTGGATGGATATAATGATGATTAATATGTATATAAATAATAAAAATAACATACTAATGTCTCTGTAAAATTAATATACCATCCAATTCCACACCTTTAAGGAAATGATATTGTCACTCGTGCGTACGTACGGATTACTGTCTCCACGACGCGATGAGATTCATTTCCACATTCACCATTCATCGACGATTATAAAAATATATATTAATAATAATTAAGTAATATATGAAATAATAATTCTAATGGATATATATATATGTACTTACATATATCTTATTCACTTACTTCCGTTCAATACGATATGGAAACAGAAACAGCATTTATGCGTACGTATGACCTACAGTCTCTATAATCGGTGTTTTCCATTTCATATATCTATCTATTATAAATATTTATATTCTAAATATATATGATATATGAATCAAGGTTTTTATTCTGGAATTATTTAAATCATGATCTAAATGATACGATCAAGAATAACATGTTAAAATACATATGATAAAGAAAGTGATTATTACCTGAAATGTTAATTTAACATTAAATAATTATTAAATGGGTAGTATAAAGTCATAAATGAATCATGTATGATATAATAAATATGAATATGGTTCTGGTATAATCTAATAACATATAATGGTCATTATACAGGAGGTTAAACATACCCTCGACCAAAGGAAAGTGCAAGGTAACCATGTCCATGTTTCATGAAAGAGTTTTGAAAGGTATTATTTTAAAGTACTTTTTTTACTAAAGCACCATTTTAAATTTTTTAAATATTTAATCCTCTAAATCATTCTCATTAATGTCCATGTTTTCAAAATGGTTTTAAAGGATTTATCTATATGGACATGAATGTTTTTAAAATGTTAATTCCTTTAAAAAGTTTTAAAGTGGTATGGGAAACTTTGATAAAAAAAATGTATTTAAAAGTCTTCCTTTCTAAATTGTGTGAATTTTAAATGTTTTCATGAAATAGGGATATTTATCTCAAAGTGTTTTACAAATAATTTTTATCTATGGCAACATTCTTTGATGGATTTTAAACTTGTTTGAAGATGATTTCTTATGATACAAATCTTTTATATTTTATTGAAGGATTTGTGATATGTTTAACTGTGGATGTGTTATTTTTATACTATTCATGGTTTATGGATAATGTATTGACATTTTGTATGCTAGTTTTAATACGACTGTTTATGTTATGTTTAAACCTTTTCATGAGAGGAATGCATTGGACTTAGTAAGTGACGGGTGGAGCCTGCTATAGCTCCTCGATGCATCGGTAGGTCTCATGAGACAAACTAGTGTCTTGGTTCAAGTCCTTGAAAAAATCTTATTTGTAGTCTTGGCACAAGGCCTTGACTATGTGGTTATGAAGTTTGGCATTATACATTCAATCATTATGAAAGTGGCTATTGATATTGCATGTGATTATTCGACTAGTAGAATATACATGTGAGTAAGTAAATGGAATTATTTTGATTTATATTTTCTATATTATGATGAATTTTATGTTGAAAAGTAATTTGTTTTAGTTTTATACATTTCCTTAAATGTTTATTCTTATTTATGAATGTTTCCGCTGTATTGTTATCCTTACAGAGCATCTGAGCTCACCCCTTTCTATGTTTTAATTTTCTACTAGGATTCTAAGAAGTGTATTGTGATTGATAAGTAGGGTTTAGCTAAGGGAATAATGTCATTAATAATGGATTATTTATGTTGTGTTGTATGTTATAAAGTACAATGTAACATTCATGTATGTAATCTATTTTCCAAGACTGCTAAATTGATCGGTCCTTTAGGACTTGATTCCTTGTAATCATACCAATGTATTAAAATAATGCACTGACTCTGGCTAATTGGGGTCGGGGAATTACAATGCGACCCTGTGAGGATCAACAATTGAGCGACCCAACGAGGACCAGCCTTAGAGCAGCCTGTCATGGATCAACGACTTACGATCCTGTGTGGATTGACGACTTATGACCCCGTGTGGATTAGTGACTTACGGCCCTAGGCAAATCAGTGATAGAGTGACTTCTTCATGGTTGAACAGTTGAACTTCTCAATTGAATAAAATGTATTATCTTTACGACTAATCATCATTATTCCTATTCTTTATGTTATATACTTGGTTTGAGATGAGTCTTTATTTGTACTTTGTGATTGATATCATGCATTGTGATTTTTCCTTTCTGGAATTCTAGGAGACCATTGGGGTCTCAGGGTTTCTACTGGGTATTGTTATACTCACCCCTACAAGAGCTTATCCCTCACCATGTTGTGTCTTGTACAGACAACAGACAACTTTGACTGAGGTTTGAGAGCTAGGACCAGACAGTGCATGGAGGTGACTGGTTGACGTAGAGAGACGCAATGATGAGTTGTACATACCATTTTGTTAGGACCCTTGGGGGATGATCTTAGGATCTGTTTTCCCTTGGTGTTGTACATTCATTCCAGTTGAAATTGTATACTGGACCCTTTACTTTCAGTACTTACTTTTATACTCATTTTCGGTTTTTAGTTGTGGTTATAACTTTATTCTTCCATTGTGTTTTACTTGTGTGCAGTGTTACCTATCTATGTGTGTACAGTTTTTGAGGCAATGTCTTCCCATTTTAGGTATATGCCTCTTTGGTGCTATTCGCCAACCCCTGGCCTATGGAGGGAGAGCTTATGGTAGTCACGACACTGGACCTGGGGGATGGGTCGTGACTAAGAAGTACCAACACTGGACTCCTTGGACTGAAATCCAAACTCAAGACTCTTAACACTATTACCCCCATTAAAAAATACATACTCCTAGTTCTTATAGTATAACTGACCGCCCTCTGATACATCTTTTGAGTCAGCTCACTAGGTATAACTTAATGACTATGGTTCATCTTGATACTCTTTCAAGATTCCACCATGTAGACAGTCATTCATGATTTCAATGCATGACCATTAATATGGTCCACAGAGTGTTGATGCTTCAGTATAAGTATTGTTTCCTAAGATGGTACCATCGGGCAGTGTCCCAGTAATTCCACTACTCGTTGGTCAGTAGTTACTACCGGTGCTACCGAAAGATGGAACATATAGGCTTAGTGCCTTTCACGAGTTTCAGTGACAGATACCCCTCAGGTTCCGAGGCGAGCCCGACTAACAGGTGGCTAAGGACTGGAGTGAGGTGATAACTGAATTTTCATCTAGCCATGGCACTATTAATTAAGATTGCATTCCTGGTATTGAGAATTCTATGTGGCTCAGCAGGGTGATGGCAGGGTTTAGATTACCCCTATCTTATGATGAGATGATTTTTCCATGGACAGAGATTGTGAAACTTCCTTAGAGAAGGGGTGTCTTTCCATAAAAATCTAAGGGGTTTGTGGTCCCAAGAGCTTATATAGTTTTGACAAGATGACATATCGGTAACTGAGTATTTGTCGAGGTGTACCAATCATTCCAGGTACTCGATGAATATGATATGACCAGTTCTTCAGGGCTCGGACCTCCGAGCGAGATGTGTTTAGGGACATCCAAGCTAACAATATTATTATATTCATTTCTACTTATGTTGGGGTTCTGGATAGAACCATTGTGGTTGAAAATTATTTGGCTGAGCAGATACAGTCAGTGAATGTCAGCAGTGGGAAAGTAGGAAACTGACGTCAGTATCAGAGACTTGGATATGTAAATGTTTCTGGCAGAGAAAGTGATAGAGACAGATGAATCTTCAGAGCACCAGATGTGTAAGAGGATCTAGGAGAGCATCAGGAGGTGTTATACATTTCGACATGTTATAACCAGCATCCTAATGTGGTCCCCACCAGGCTCATGGAGCTAGAGAACATGGAAGGGAGTAGCTGCATGCGGTCATGGAGTGTGACCCAAGGGCTCCGGGAATGAATTTAGGTACATTATGTGTCTACTACTAGCTTCCATATTAATAGAAATAGGTACTAATGATTTCTTCTTGTCATGAATCTTGTTTAAGACCTAGATTTTCTGGTAAAATTGTTGACATGATCCTTATGTCTGAAGATACCTATGGGAGGTGACTCGATAATCCCACTTACGCTAACGATGTGATCTGGCCCTTGAGGTGAGATTTTCGGTTGGAACCTCTTTGTGGAAGCATCGAGGCCTTACGATGTTAGTTTGGGTATGGAATGGTAATACAGAGTTCATTCTTAGATTGTCTATTTTAGGAAAAAAGGATTTGGTATGTCCGTAGTGTTGGAATGGGTTTTTCCTTGGTCAGTGAAAAAGGAAACCCAGGTAGTAGAGGTTAAACTCCTGAATAAGAGGGTGTGGATAATCACTATTGAGCCATCTATCCTTACCCTCATGGAAACATGTGTTTTGAGTTTTCAGTTCCCAATAATAGTGGCAGAGTGTGGGAACATCCTCTCTAAAGATGTTTCTTGTATTACCTCCCCACAGGGAGAGGGACTTCTGCTTTGGCTTGTACCCAGGGATGACACCGATATCTACAACTGTATAACGGATGGCTCCCATGGAGCTCCAGGAGTAGAAATCATAGTTGGGGGACTTGCAGAGGAAGGGCTTAGTAAGACCCATTGTTTGAGGTTATGTGTGGATTACCAGCCCTTTAACCAAGTGGATGTGGAGAATGAGTACCCACTACCAAAGGGTTGATGGGCACATCAATTAGTTAAAAGGTGTAGCCTTTCGCATGGATAGAAATGTGCATATAGGCCTTACAACAATTGAGATAGTGGTGATGGCTAGATTTACTTTAGGTTTATGACTTTGAGAGAGTCTATACTCTTTGTAAGGGGAATGTGGTGGCAAACACACTAAGCAGGAGGTCTAGTTTATAGATGCTCAATGAGGCGATAGAGTAGTTAGCCATGATAAAAATATCCTTCATGGATAGTGATGGAGAAACTTACCTCTAGTCTATGACTGTCACTCCCACACTCTTATACAAAGTTAGGGAGGTGAAACTTGTAGATGTTGACTACGAGGCTTGACGTGCTCAGATATCCTCATTACTTCCTCTTGGTGGATTTTTGATAGGTGGGGAGAACATCATCCTTTTCAGAGGATGCACCATGGTACATGTGACATTACGAGAGGAGGTGTTGAGGGAATTCCACACATCCCCTTTAGCAGTACATCCTAGTGTGGAAAATATGTACCAGGACCTCTGACGTCAGTACTAGTTTCTCGGGATGAAGAAATCGGTGGAAGAGTTCATTTCAAGATGCCTCACTTGTCAGTAAGTGAGAGATGAGCATCAAGTTCCAACACGCTTGAGCACAACTTTTACCCCTAGACAGATGGTCAGATGGAGTGGAACATACAGACCTTGGAGGACATGATTCATTCTTGTGTCCTAGATTTTGGTCGTAGTTGGAAGGAACAGCTACCATTGGTGGAGTTCGCATACAACAACAGTTATCACTCCACCATTGGCATGGTGCCATTTGAGGCCTTGTATAGGTGACCATGCAAATCAACTCCATGCAGGATAGACCTAGGGGTGTTAGCACTTATGGGTCCAGAGTTGGTATGGGCTAGCACTGAAAAGGTGAAGATCATTCAGGAGTAGATGGAGACTTCACAGAGATGGAAGAAGTCTTATGCTGAAAAGAGACGGAGGCCCTTGGAGTTCGAGGAGGGAGACCATGTCTTCCAACGAGTCTCACCCCAATGAAGATTGCAGATATTTGGCCAAGGTAGAAATCTATCTCTGAGGTTCATCAAAACTTTACAGATCCTAAGCAGAGTAGGTGAGGCAGTGTACCACTTATCTCTTCCCCCATAGATTCACCAGGTGAATAATGTTTTCCTTGTGTCGCATCTGATGTGGTACGTGCATGATCCATCACACGTCATCGACTGTAGCGAGATGTAGATTGATGATTGGGTGATGTTTGCGTAGTTACGAGTGGAGATATAGGATCGAAAGGAGAGGTTCCCTCATGGATAGTTGATTCCTATGGTGTACGTTTAGTGGTATCACGGGAATATCTAGGAGAGCACAAGGGATCAGGAGGCTTAGATTCATGCTCAGTACCCCCACTTGTTTGATTTTCCTTTTTTTTGCTTTCAAGGATGTAAATCCCTAATGTGGGGAGAATGTAATATCCAAAAATTTCTGTATAATTTTTTTAAATTAAATAGAATTATTTCAAGACCGCAAAATTTGATGGCATGGGATTCCGAGGCTCGGAATGCCAGGAATGATTCGTCGAAAAATGTTAAGCTTTAAATAGCATGGGTGAGCGGTTTTCCTAAAAAAATGGAATGAATATTAAATGGATTCTTGGATTAGAAATATGAGGGCATCATTTCATTCAGGATGACAGGTTTACCATAGGCGTGACTTAATTTTAGTCGGAGTAGGCCTCTAGGGAGGAAACCCGAAAATGGCATAACCGTAAATAAAATAATTAAATAAAATTGTTTTATTTTTAAAATTATTATAACTCACGAATGAAGACTAGGATTATAAATTTGAGACCACCACTGAATTTTTGAGGTTATTCTTTCCTTAGGAAGATCCTAACATTGGACGGTGCGGGCCAAACGTGGAAGTAAGTTTTTCGTCATAAATAAAATAATTAAGTAACAATAATTTTATTGTCAAATCCTTATAACTCCTAAATGGTATCTTGGATTGGAAATCAGAGAGTACCTTTGAGCTCGTGAGGGAGTGTGTTCCCTTAGGTGAAGCCTAAGTTTGATTGGTGCGGGTCGAGGGTGACTGTAAATATTTTTTGAACTTTTTTTAAGGTATGTTCAGTAAACATGCGAGCCCAAATTTATCTCTCTTGAACTGGTGATCGGATTGAAAATATGAGGGCACTGTTGAATTCACAGTGCCGGGATTTTCTTAGGAAAATATTAACTTTGACCATCAAGGGTCAGAAGAAAAAGTTAATTTTTGGACATTACAAAAAAAAAATAACTCCATGAGTTATTTTATTCTCCTCTCACCGTTGAGTAGCGGATGGGGGGACCGCGGTGTAACTTCAGTCTTGAATGTGAGTCATTTAATGACATGAACCTTGGGTTTCATAACCACGACATTCGCTGAATTAATGGAACATTAATTGCAGTTCATTAATGAACCACATTAATGAAATTCAATGTTGGTGGTTCACTTTCTTCTTTTTAAAGAAATATCGAGCATGGGTTTTGGTCACTCATGATAGGAACCTCTGATGATGTGCCGATGAAGTCTTCCACCAATGTAGAATAGACATTTAATGACCATTATAGGATTAGAACCAGAAAACGATGGGAGATGATGAACACCTTCGAACGTGGGTTCATCTCCCTCATCTTCAGCGTCTTCCAACATGTTTGAGATATGGGTTTTTTAAGGGTTTTATGTTCCATCTCATTTTTATTATGTTGAACCCCTTCCATGTTATGATGCTAAAGCGGAGGGTGCAGGCCAAACCGAACAAGGCTCGGAACCTCCGCTGATCTCAGTATTGATTGTGTTCTTCATGGGCGGCAGAAAAATACAACGGTTAGATGAAACCATGGGCCACACAGGGATGCTAACATCCCGGAAGGCCTGTAGGTGCAGTCAGGAAAAAAATATGACCCATGGAGCTTCATCGATGGCCCGCGGAAGCACCATCGGCGCGAAAGAGCCGGTGACCAGCGATGACAGTGACTGGAGTTAGCGGCGACCAATGGCGGGGGATACCAGCGGTGGGGGTGACCGGATCTCATTGGCTATGAGAAGGGGGTGGTGCCTAAAGGCGTCATGGCAGATGAAGAGGGAGGCCATCCATTTTCAGCCGTGTTGAATCCGGATGGCGCACCACAACAGCGTGCCATAGAGGAGGTGTCATGGCTCCGAGCCACAGTGGTGGGTGAAGGGTGGACCCATGCCCATGGGTCCCACCATTGACCAGTCCACGAGGACCGTCCAGGTGGAGCGGTGCCAAGTGACACCACTGATTGAGGATCCAAAAGGCCAACTTGTCCATTTGGGAGGGGAGCGGACCACCATGCCCATCTAGCGGGCTGCACCCAGCGAGCAGGCCGAGTTGGTCCAGCGGCCCGGTGGGTCGTGCCTAGCCAGGTGGGCTAGTCCAATCTTACGGCCCAGCGGGTTGAGCCCACAGTCCAACGGGCCAGGTCGGGCGGGACCCAAACCCACTTACGGCCCAATATCGACTGAAGGGCTATATCTCCTAAACCAGATGTATATTTGACGAACCATCTATGGAGTTGGAACCCTTAGTATGAGGAAGTCTTTTTGAGATATGTCACATGGGTTTTGGAGAAAGTTTGAATATGGCCTGGTTGGATCAGACTAGAATCCAACTAGGCCCTTGGCACTAAAATGCTTATAACTTATAGACTATGTTTCCGATTGACGCGCCATCTATTGTGTTGGAACCCTTATGACATGGCGGTTAATCAGTGTACTCTTTCATGGAACTTCATGAAGGTTGAGGTACAACCAATATCTTAAGGAGCGGTTTCTCGAAAACTCAAGCGCACCAAGTGTGGGAATCTTGTAGTTGGCTGTCATGTGACATACATACCTTTACGGATCAGCATCAGAACAACCTTGTGTGGATCAATAGTAGCGTGACCCGATGAGGACCAGACTTAGAGCGACCTGTCATGAATCAACGAATTACGACCCTGTGTGTATCAGTGACTTATGACCCTATATGGATCGATGAATTATGACCATGTGTGGATTGATGACTTACGACCCTGTGTGGATTGGTGAATTATGACCCTGTGTGGATCAACAGTAGAGCGACCCAATGAGGACCGACCACAGGGTGGCCTATCGTGGATCAGTGACTTACGACACTATGTGGATCAATGACTTATGACCCTATGTGGATCAGTGACTTATGACCCTGTGTGGATCAGTGAAATAGTGACTTTTTTTGTGGTTCAACAGTGGAACTTCTTATTGGAATAAGATGTATTAGCTTTACAACTTTTCATCATTATTCATATTCTTTAAGTTATATACCTGGTTTGAGCTGAGTCCATATTTGTACTTTGTGATTGAGATCATTATTTGTGATTTTTCATTGTGGAATTCTAGGAGACCTTTGGGGGTCTTGGGGTCCCTACTGGGTATTGTTATAAACACCCCTGCACGGGCTTCGCCTACACCTTATAATGTCTTGTGCAGACGATGAACAACTTTGTCTAGGTTTGGGAGCTTGGACCAGAAAATTCACGGAGGTGACCAATTGACATAGATATCCACAGTGACGAGTTATAACTAACCTTATAATAATATCCTTGGTGGATGATCTTAGTAGTTGTTTTCCCTTTTTCTTGTACCTTTTCTTCTGGTTGGGCTTGTATAACAGCCCCTTTACTTTCAGTACTTACTTTTACACTCAGTGGTGGTTTTTAGTTGTGGTTGAACCCTTATTTTTCCATTGTGTTTTACTTGTGCACAGTGTTCTCTGTCTGTGTGTGTACAGGTTTTGAGGCAATGCCTTCCCATTTTAGGTATATGCCTTTCCGGTGCTAGTTGTGAACCCCTGGCCTATGGAAGTGGGATTAGGTGTAGTCACGACATGGGCCCTGGGGTACGGGTCATGACAATTGTTCCAACCAAATATATGCCTAAATTGAATAAATAATAAATTGTATTATTCCTTGAATTAATTTTTTTCAATTGGAATATGACCTAGATTATGGCTACCCATTGGGTGAGAAAACCTTTGAATATAATTTAATTGGCTAATGGATTAAAGTATGTTTCGCATGAAATGTGACCAAGGGTGATTTCTTATTATAGAATCCATAAATTGTGTCTTATTGCTTGTTGATATAATTTTTAATCAATTGTGAATTAAATTTCATGTGGAAATTGAGATAATAATGGTAATTTTTATAATTAACCCCCAAGATATATGATCTGCTATTATGATATCCAATTTGTATTACATGGATTTTGTTCCATGTTGTAATGATTATATATCGGGCTCAGAATTAGAAATTGCACACTTATATGTTGTAATGATGATATTGAGTGAGATTGGCCCAGTCCATGTTGTAATTCTTATAGAGAGAGGGATATGCCCAATTCTGTATTGTAATACTTATAAGTATTTGATCCAGAATGTTGTAATTCTTATAGGGATTTGACCCAAATTGATTGTTGTGACTATACCATGGTTATATGGTTGGGTTTTTCATGGTATTAAGATATTCCCAAGGATATTATAGAATTATTATGAAGTAATTTATTTTACCTTGGTTATATGGTTGTGGTTATCTTGGTCATAATACAAGATTAAAGATATTCTAGTACGGTGATGAAGAAGGGTTTTGTTATATTTTATTAATAATTGAATTAATTAATAAGCTTGTTTATATATTTATTGTATACACTACTTATTGGACTAGTTTTGTTTTGACATAGTGATTTTGACCTACTAATTTATACTCGCACCCTATTTGGGATGTTGTTTGTTACCCGAGCACATTTCATAGACGAGGGTTTGGACAAGGAAAAAAGACCTTGATGTTGATTTCTTATTATCTGTTGGGATTGAGTTTGGATATGGGACCCACATAGGTCTCAGGATATGAGACTTCAAATATTTTAATTGAGTATGATAGTATTTTTCTTGTATTTTTCAATAAGTAAATTCAGTTAAATTCTAATATGTCATTAAATTATTCCTTATTATTTATTGGATTATTCAGTTGGATTTAATTGTTTTCTTCTGCTATATCTTTACATTGATTATTTCTATTCTATTATGATTTTTACCACTAGGACACATCATATCAGGGGTTGTAGTCTCCTCACTATAAATTTCACACCCCCACTACTAGTAGTCAGCCTCTGGAATACAGAGAGGAATGATTGGGGTATCATAACCAAACCTTTATGGCCACGTGAGAGAGTTCCATATTGGGGGATGTTACAAAGTGGTATTAGAGGCCTCAAGTTTTCTTTTTCTTTTTCTTTACTATTTGGGGAATGGTAGAAAGGTGACTAAGATATTTCAGGACATGGTAATTATCTTGTGTATGGGAGTAGCAAACCCATGTACGGGGGAAAATCCGAGTACCCAAGGATGGGATTATTGTTTTTGTGGTGTTCTTCTTACATTCGGTGTTATTTCACCTTGGTTAATTCACATGTCGTGCAAGGTTATTGTTTTATGATCTTAATATTTATTGAGAGTTTCACTCATGGACTAATATGGTATGATATGAGAATACATGCATCATAATAGACACATAAGGATATATTTACATGCACTATTCATAATAGGGGCATATTTATTCTTTCATGTGATATATGCTTTCCTATAAAACTATGATATAAGAAATTTGTTTCAATGGACCAATAAAATGAATTTTAATGTCATAAAAAAATACTTGTAATTCATTTCTAGATAGACCAAGATTTAGTGGTTCTCTATTACGACCACCTGTTTAGGTTGAATATTTTGCAAGATAGTTCTCTAATATGTGTGTTTGTCTTATAGAGAAAATGTATCATCATCATATTTGAATTGAGTGTCAGGAGAGTGGAAATATACACTCTCCAAATGCAGTTGAACCAGATATTCCTGTATTTCTTGAGGAGTATATGGATGTCCAGCTTCGTGATAGCTTCTTGAGGGTCTTGCGATCCATGGAAATAAAGACTATTTTTACCGTTCCTTTGATATCTGAGCTGACAATAGAGTTTCTGCTTTAGTATCCACCTATATTTACTAAGTAAGGGACCCCTAGGAAGCTGAGTTCTAGATTGAGTCAGTCCAGATGATCCTCAAGAATCTTGATATACCGACGAATAAGAGGGTGAATCTTGTTGTGTATATGCTTCATGGACCTACCAAGAATTGTTTAGATATTCTGGAGGAAGTTGTGCGGCATGATGAGCAATATTGGAAGGAATTTGAGAGGAAGTTCCTAAACCATTAATATCCCTGGAATTAAAGGGAAGAAAACTCTTGTGAGTTCATCCATCTAATGTAGGAGGGTTTGTCAGTTCTAGACTATGATGGATATTTTACTGACCTACAACACTTTGAACCATCTTTGGAAGCTAATGAGATATCCAAAGCAAGATGTTTCTAGAATGATCTTTTTCAGGAGATCAGGTCATTGGTAAACATTTTCCTTTCAAGGAGATCTGAATATGTGATGAATCAGGAACTCATGAAGGAAGGAACTTGAGATAGGATCCAATCATAGGATAAGATATTTTATCAACGTGATCTGGGAGTTATTCATTCATTGGTAAGAAGTTCCATTAAGATATTTTCCACCAAAGTAGTAGTGGTTAGAGTAGTTAGGGTAGTGGAAAACCATCTCAAGATCTTGTTATGTCCCAGTTCTATTAGTGTGTAATGTTTGGAAACAAGCACCCATAGTGTCCTTAACCCATATTTAAGTGTCATATCTATGGTAAAATGGGTCATATTCTAAGGTTCTTTGTGAAATTTCCATATAAGACCAATAGAAGAGGATCAGGATAGGCACCGAAATCAGGAAGGGGCTTAGCTGGCCCTCAGTAGGCTAGTATCTTGGGTTCCATAGGCCGTTCAAGATGAGGTAGGGGATGTGGTACCCCAGTGCATGAGAAATAGTACCAATTAAGGTAAATAGATCAAGGTAGTTGGACTAGAGGCCAGGGAAGAGGAAAATGTTAGTTTCACGTTATATAGACTACTCTAGCTAACGTGGGTATATGACCATATACTATCAGAGGTACGATTCTTCTATCATCTACCTTAGCTTTTTTATTTCTTGATACAGGAGCATGAAATTAATTTCAATCTGGTATTTTTTTCAAATGATTTGGACTTGGATTTGGAAATCATAGATGGTGTTTTAACCATTGAAACACCATTCAGAGTGCGGTCTAAATATATCAAATTTTACAATGCATGTTCTCTAGAGATTGGTGGTTACCATTTATTTTGGGAACCGTATGTGATGTAAATGATAGGCTTCGACTAGATTCTTGGTATAGATAGGTTAGTTATATACCAGGCTCATATAGTCTATTACAAGAGGAGAGTTACTTTCCTATATCTAGAAGGAATCATAAATTCTCACTAGGGTGACTGGGATCTTCAGGCTGGTCGTGCAAGATCATTTTAGTACAAATTATATTGTCTCACAACTCAGATTTCTAATATTTATCTAGATAATGGTGTAATGTTGCCAGATTATTTTCCTCCAATGGTAGAATATTTTTAGGATTTTTCCCCAATGATTTATATGGCTTACCACCTAAGTGAGAGTTTGTGTTCACGGTCGATTTGGTGTCAGGAGCAAATCAATTTTATATCCTTCATTACTGAATGTCACCAGCATAGCTTTGAGAGTTGAAATTTTAATTAGGAGAAATGGAATCTAATGGATTCTAATGGCCAAGTAAATATCCTTGGGGTTCTCCAGTTATCTTTTCCAAACATTTTGATGGATATTTTCACTTATGTGTGGATTATCGGAGGTTGAACTAGATGACATTCAAGAAATGGTATCTTGCTCTATGCATTGATGATATTTTCAATCAGTTGAGAGGTTCTAAGATCTTATCCAAGATTGAGTTGAGATTAAGATAAGATCTGTTAAGAGTGATACTATTGGACATACCTCATACTTTTTTTAGGAGTAGGTGTGGATTTTATAAATTGATAGTTATGTTTTTTGGGTTAGCTAATGTACCTGTTGTATTCACAGCCTTAATGAATATGAAAGTTCATCCTTTTATGGATTATTTTTTTTAATTTGTTATCAATGGTATCTTAGTGTACTCCCATTCAATAGATGATCATTCTAAACATATTGACATCATCCTAAGTACATTGAGATATTATTAGCTATACACCGAGATAACCAAATATAGTTTTGGGATAATTAAAGTGCACTTCTTGGTCCATTTCATATTAGAGTAAGGAGTGTTAGTGGACCAAGAGAAATTCACAACTGTGATATCTTGGGAACATCCCAAGATCATCTTCAAACTTTGGAGCTTTATGGGTTTAGTAGGTTATTACCAGTGTTTTATCCAATATTTCTCACATTTAGAAGCTCCAATATTTGGGATAACCAAGAAAGTGGTGAATTTTGTTTGGTATTATTATTGTGATAAATATTTTTAGGAGATGAAAGGAAGGATTAACTTATCACCTATCCTCACTTTACATGTGCTAGGTAAATCATATACCATGTACTATGATGCATCCAGCATTAGAATCCTGGCAGTTCTAATGAAAGTGGATCATGTGGTCGCTTATGGCTCCAGGTAGCTGAGACCACATGAGATGAATTACCCTACTCATGGTCTAGATTTAGTAGCAGTGGTATATTCATTAATATTTTGGAGACACTATCTCATGGGTGAGAGGTTTTTAGTATACACGGATCAAAAAATACGCAGGTGCATATTTTCTCAACGGGGTCTAAACCTTCAACAGAGGAGGTGGATCAAGTATCTTTAGTATTTTAACTTTTAATTAGCGCATACACCAAGAAAGGGAAACATCATTTCCAACGATTTGAGCATAAAGACACACACATAATAAGTACATGATTTTTTTGATGAGTGGAAGATAGTGGCTCTTTTTACAGACATGAATATGGATATTTTGGGGTCTCCGGAGCAAGTATCTCTAAATTATATATCTATTATACCTATGATTTTGGATCATATTAAGATCAAGCAGTTTTTTTATCCGAAGGACTTAGTTATGAGAGAAAAATTATATATTGGGGAGACATAATCACGATGGTCTCTCAGCAGTGGAAATTCTCTTATTTTCTATGGACATGTATCGGTTCCTATGGGCTTACGTGAGGAGATGATTAGGGAGTTTCATGCTTCTAGATTTCAGGTACATCCTAGTTTAACAAATATGTATTGTGATATCCATAGAAAATATTTGTCATCGGAAATGAAGAAGGAGGTGGTAAGATTCATGGCTAGATAGTTCACTTTTCAATAAATGAAAGTTGAGAATCAGAGACCAGCTAATATTTTTCAGTCTTTACCCATTCTTGAGTTGAAATGGGATGAAGTCGTGATAGATTTTGTGATAGGACTACCCATGATGACCCATAAGAATGATGTTTTATGGGTTTTTATGGATCTACTGACTAAGGTATCCCACTTCTTACCTATTAGGGAAACCTTCACAGTTAAGGATCTAGGTAATCTTTATGTGTGCGAGTTAGTTCAATTACACAGTGTTTTGACACGTATAATTTCATACAGATATCCCCATTTCACATCATGTTTCTGGTAGGTCCTTCAAAACACCCTAAGATCATGAGTTCTTTTAAGCATAGCCTCTCATCCATAGACTGATGGTTAGTATGAGTAGACAATTTAGGTTCTGGATGATATTTTTCAAGCCTGTGTTTTGGATTTTTGTGGTTCATGGGAGAATGATATGGAACTCATGGAGTTTTCATATAACAATAGCTTCCAAGTATCAATCCAAATTGCACATTTTGAGGCCTTATATGGTAGGACATTCAATTCTCTTCTTTTTTAGTTGGAAGAAGGTGAGTCAGAACATGTTGGTCCTAGTCTCATAAAAGAGACATATGAATAGGTTTAACTAATCATACAGTGGTTGGTGACCACACAAAGTAGCATTGGAGATGACCTCTGGAATTTAAGGTTGTTCATAATGTTTTCTTTAATGTGTCATCTAGATTGGGGCTCTACTGTATCAGGAAACAGAAAAAGCTAGAACCCAAGTATTTTAGGTCCTTTGAAATAGTGGAAAGGGTCGGTCCTATATTGTACCATTTATCCCTTACACATCACTACATTTCCTTACACAACATATTCCAAATGTCACAACTATGAAGATATCATCCAGAACCTTCCCATGTGACAGATGTAGAAAACATCGAGCTTTATGTTGATGTGTCCTTTAAGGAGTCTGAGTTGTGAATCATAGTGAAAAACATCTTCAGGGTAGGAATATACCATTAGTTTGGGTGTAGTGGAAGCATGGGTGAGTTCAAAAGGATATATGGGAGAGGGATTCTAATTTGTGGAAATAGTGGTCATACTTGTGCACTGATACCTCATAGTGATTCTTGGAGCAGCTCGAGGATGATCTGTTATAAGGTGCGGAGGTTTTAAGATCCTGTCTTTTCCAGGTATGTCTCTCTCCCTCTCTCTATGTGTTTTTCATTTTTCCTTTGTAGCTAAGTCTTATATGGATATAGAGATCCTTTGTTGGAGAAAATTACCAAAAGTTTTGGGATGTATTCTTGTTTTAATTAATGGAGTTTGGGTATGACTGGGTTAAGTGTTTCATGGGGTCTTGGTATGTTGAGAAGCTTTAAAGGGGGTTTGGGTTGTTTAAAAGGAAAATGGGATGAAAAATCAATTGCAAAAAATTTACACAACATTTAAAGCGATTATAAATCATGAAATTCTTCAAGGGTTTTAATAAAATAAATATGAGGAAATAGGTTTTTTGATATATTCCATTAAATACATTCACACGACATGTAACCAGATTACACAATGTGTAAATTTCCAACATGAAATTTTAAATATGTTGTGCGGCTAATTTTATTTCTAAACCACTGAATCTTCTCACCTCTCATCCCTAGGGAACTCTCCAGGAAATTATAAGGTTCCAACATCCATTTTGGATGTCTCACTTGTGTGAGAAATACCTAGTAAGTGGTTTTGGCCCTATTTCTCCCTTCTCATGATTCTTCTCCAACCATTACAGTGGAATCCTTTGACAAATTTCATTTTTTGTTTTGATCTTGATTAGTTTTGATCGAGGAAGCTCTCTTAAATCATCCTCACCTTCTTCCTCATGGTCATTAATTATTGTAGGCATTTTTGGATCATCAGTTAAAGGTAGGGGGTCTAAATCATAAACCTATAGTTTGATTATTGTCAAGTTTATGCAAGATCATGATTGTACCAAAAAAATGTCCACCCAAATTGAATAAATAATAAATGGGATTATTCCTTCAATTCTTTGTTTTCAATTGGAATATGACATGGATTATAGCTACCGACTAGGTGAGAAAACATTTGAATATAATTTAATTGGATATTGGCTTAAAGTATGTTTATCATGACATGTGACCTAGGGTGATTTATTATTATATAATCCTTAAATTGTGGATTATTACATGTTGATATAAATTTTAATCAATTGTGAATTAAATTTCATGTGGAATTTGAAAGAATAATGTTAATTCACATAATTAACCATTGAGATATATGATGTGATATTATGATATCCATGATGTATGATAGGGATTGTGTTCCATGATGTAATAATTATATATCGGTCTTGTCCCCTAGAACTTGCACACTTATATACTATAATGATAATATTGAGTTGGTTCAACCCAGTCCATGCTATAATTCTTATAGAGAGTGGGATATTCCCTATCTGATGCCATAATTCTTATAGGTATTTGACTCAGAATGTTATAATGATTATAATGCTTTGACCCGGATTGATTGTTGTGACTATACAATGGTTATTTGGTTGTGGTTTGTATGGTCATAAGACATGCTCAGATATATTCTGGGATGGTTTTTAAGTAGGTTATTTTTCCTTGGTTATATGGTTTTTTTAATATGGTCATAAGACATGATCAAATATATTCCGACATGGAGCTGAAATAGGTTTTTTTGTATTTTATTAATTGTTGAGTTAATTAATACACATATTGATCGCTTAATTTCATAAACTTCTTATCAAACTATTTTTGTTTATAAATAGTGGTGTCGACCTACAGAGTTATACTCACACCCTATTCAGGCCTTCATTTGGTACCTGAGTAGATTTCATGGATGCATATTTGGATAAGGGAAAAGGACATTGTTGTTGATTTCTTGTTTGTTGTTGGGCTAGAGTTGGAGAAGGGACCGACATGGGGCTCGGGACCCCGGACTTTGATTTTTTAATTGATTCTACTTGTATTTTTCTTGAATTATTCTAGCATGACATTTAGTAAAATTCTATCACATCATTAAATTAATCTTTATTATTTATTGGATTATCCATTTGTCTTTTATTGTTGTCTTCTTCTATGTATTTACTTTGATTATTTACATTCCATTATGATTTTTTCTACTACTATGACACATCATATCAGGGGTTATAGTCTCCACACTATAAATTTCACACCCCCACTTCTAGTTGGTAACCTATGGTGTACGGGGAGGCACGCTTTAGGTCTCACAACCAACCCTTTCTGGCCACATGAGAGTGTTCCAGATTGGGGGATGTTACAATTATCCTATGTGTAGGAAGCGATTTGATACTAACCCTCAGGGAATGTATATAGGGAACACACCCTCATGAAACTTGTACAATATTAAGAGTTCAAGGGATCTAATCAAAATTTTAAAGAGTACATGGTATGCACTAGTTATACACAGAATGTCCCTTCGACCCTGGGTTCTGCCTGTGTAAATGACCCATGTTCATTTCCATATCAAAGTGCATGGCATGTCCATGCTTGTGTACTTATTCCCATGTCCAAGTACACTACTCAACCCATATACACCTGGAATTTCTATTTCCATGTGGGATTAGACGATGTGTTTGTCCCTATTTACTCTTGGTCATGTTCGTGTACCCTTCGAGGTACACTCTGAGCTTCTAGGGAAGGGTCACATGTTGTGTGACCGAGTCACGTACCATGTGATATTTAACTTCACATGGAAACTCTAGCAACCACACTAGGATCCCACATGGTGTGTGTTCCAAATATATATGCCATGTATTTATAGATTTCCAGAAACCCATAGGTCCCTCAGAGGACATCCTGAATTCATCACCACCACCATCAGTCGCACCCATAGAACTCGAATCTGGGGTTTAACCATCCTTGCCACCATCGATGGACAGATTCCAGCTTCCAATTTTATAGAAATCATTTCCCATGATGATACCTTCATTATTCATCATAAATACATTCATGAATGACTCCAAATGGTTCTGATCCATCATTGTTTTCATCGTTACATGATCCCCACACCAAATCGAGTCTAGATCTGTCATATCTAATCATTACGCTAAGAAACAGGTCCACAATGTTTGATTCTATGGTATTTGGGTTGAACCACTAGGTAAAAAAAGACCTGGTTATGAACACATATAGAAAAAAGTTGTAAAACCATGAAACATGCAAAAAATTGGAATGAACCTCATCCAGGTTTGGTTGGCCTCGATCTGTTTTCATTAGAAAAATTAATGCAGAACTATAAAAGATAAATAAATCTCCCAATACATCTCTGCATATAATTCCACACTGTAATACAACTGATCTATGAATCAATATATTGGTCGATTGATTTACTTTCATCATAGTAATTAATAACGGGTAAGAAATCCAATGAAAACATCATCCTACCTTGATTTGGATCGATCGCTGACAAAGAACGAAGTTAAATCATTGTTGCCAGTGAGATCCTATGATTCCATTGTACACTAGTCATTGATCATCAATATGGTTATAGTTCATCAATATATCCTCCTCTATTGACTCTCTAACTCTCTCCTAGAATTGTGAGGTTATATGGACAACCTTAAAATTTAGCTATAACAACATATTTTAAAGGATAGGCTAGTTCGTTGCGTTAACGAATAAAATAAAATAATTCATTTAATTATTATATTAATTTTACGTCAGCGATGACTTTTTCACAAACACCCCATGATGAAAATGGTTATGTCACACCTAAGGTAAAAACCACATTCTGAACTCAACAGTTACCTTGGATTTCTGATTCGATCCTCCATTTAGAATTTATTATACTTTTTTAGGAAAACTGCACACTTTTTGTTTAATATATTTGATATATTTCAATCATCTATTCCTAGAATATTGAGCCTTCAAATCACACTTTGTCTTAGAACCAAAATAATCCATACATTATCCAAAAATATTAAATGGAAAATATGATTTTCTAATAATAAATTCATTAAATTTTATTGAGGGTTTGACTTTTCTTACTTACTTGGGTGTAATGTATTACCCAAATATTAGTGATGTGAGGAATTTTCATCCATCATCAATTTTATTAGAGGTTCTTAAGAATATTATTATTCAAATTTATGTGAGTTACCATCATTAACTTCTAGAAAAGGATTATGAGAAAGGACAACGTAATGTAGCTTGAAAGAAATACATGGAAAATATAAAGATAAATAAAGAGAAGGAGAAGAAGATCATTCATAATGACTATGCATCAATGGATGGAATTTTAAGATGGTTCCTCACTCTCCAGGGAGCTCTCGGGCTCTTGGCTCGACTTATTCTCCTCCTAGGGTTCTCATCAGTGGCATTGTCTTCTAATTTTCTATCCATGGTTCTCTCTTCTATCTACTCAGCTCACTAGGCTTCAGTCTCTCCAGGTCCTCATCTCTTTCTCTCTGATTGGTTCTGATCTCCTATTTATGCTTCGCCTTCCCGGAATTTGTGAAGACTCAGAACTCATTTCTTCACTCTGGCCTTGAGCCCCACCACTCCTCTTTAGGTTGTATTTGGAGTGGTGGGAACACTGAGGCTTTGGGATAGTGGTTTGGCGTTTGAGGGTTCTCTTGGTGCCTCGGTTCTTATTAATTTAGGGTTCATCCCCTGGTCTTTTTCTAGGGTTTCATCTCCTCACATTGCTTTTCTTTTAATGGTCCTTCCCTAGTAAATTTTAGGGATCAATCCCATTTCATCATTATCGTCCTTGGTGGTTTTTGGTTGTCCTCAGTTGATGGTTTTCATCTGTTTTTCTGGTTTGATGTTTGTGTTGTATAGTGATGTTGTGACAATTTTGGGAAATATTTTGTTGCGATGAGGATGGAAACAACAAAGGAAATTTGTTCCATGTTATTAGAGGGTTTTTATGAATTCTGTTCTCTGGTGGTTAAGTGGTTTGGGGATGGTGTCGTGGTTTTATCAGGGGGATACTTGAGGAGATATATTTTCTGGTTTTCTTTGTTCGGGTTTTTATTCTAGTTTTTGTTTCCCTAGTTCATGGTCTCCCAGTTGGAGATGTGGATTTTTTCCGGCGACTGAGGCATTAATGTTCTTCTGGAGATGGTGGTCGGTGTGTTGCAATTTATCTGGTGGTGAAAAGGGTGAGTACAATTCTGGCGTTGATGATGATGATAGTAGGAAGGGATGTGACTGATGGTGCTTGCGTGACACGGGCTGGCTCGTAGTCCGAGAAGCCCTTTTGAATTTTGAATTTTTAAATGTTCAAATATTTTGAAGTGTTTTGAATTTTGGATTTTGTGGGCAGGATTCAAGTTGTGGGTGGTAATTGGGTTTTCTTGGTTGGTCTTGTGCTGGTTGACTTTGTCTTTGGTTCACACCTACCTCTTTAAAACTGTTATTAGAAAATAAAAATATAGATTGGTGGACTATGCATCGATGATAGAACATGAACGAATGTGATCCATGAATCATATATTATAAGGAGGGATGAAACATTTCTTAGCCTATTCTAATTATGGTTTACTAATGAAGGATTATATATCCTGCTATTGATATTTTTTGTTTTACTTACAGTGTTGGTATTTCAGTGGCTAAATCCCTTTTAAAGGATTTTAATGATATAAAAATGTGTTTTATAGGGGATTAAAAAAAGTTAGGAGGATGAATAATGGAAAGATAATATTGAATACTGATTAGGTGAACCATAAACAAAGAATATTTTTCAATTAAATAATGATAAATAAATATTCTAGCGATAATGTTAAAAATTTAATATGATAATGAAGATAAAATTTAGTGATGATTCTTTAGATCTTTTATAAATAGATGAACATGGTTATATGATATGGATATTTATAGTAATAATATGATGACTTAGTGAACTAAATGATACAATAATAAACATTGATTTCTTATTAGATTTTAGTATGTGAATGACATGGAAAATACTTGATAGTGATTTGGCATTGTATTGGATATTTATATTGGATTTTTATGGTAACTGATAAATGGATGATTGATTAGCTAATTTTATTTATTTTCGTACTCAATTTACTCTTCCATGTGATGTATTCTAGTGATTGGTGTATTTATAGTGTGATGGTGCACTATGGTGATTAGTCTCATATTCAACCATTGACTTGGGATAGATATGGACATTGTGATTTGATTTTTTATCCTATTCTCCCCCATTGATCTAGGTTATAGTATATTTATGATACACTTGCATTTTTTATCTCAATATCTTCCACTAATGAGGTTTTGAGATATATGATGGTTCACTAGTGTTTTACTCTCCTTCTCTCTTAAATATCTAGGACCTGGGTGGATGATGATTCACTAAGTACTTTCTCTTTTTATGTAGGACACTGATACCAATTTAGCATAGTCAAACATTGAGTATTCACTGGGGGTGGATCATTAAATAAAAATCATTTAATATTCTTCCAAAAATCAATCTTTATCACAAGTTAGGATGAAACAAGTAGGATATCAAGAAAATTATTTCTTCACCACAAAATATTTTTTATTTTAATTAGTTTAGTTTTGTAATTTAATATGCATATACATAGAACAAAATATGAACCCAATCATATACAATGTTCATAAATCAAAACGAATAGCTGCATCCTTAGTAAGGCATGGGATTATCCATCACTATAGGGTTTACTAGAATCACCAAATTTATTAAAAAAAGTTGGGTCTATCTTGAACTCGTGAGTGTATAAATTTACCCTGACAAGTACAATGTTCTCCCACACACTTTTTGATATATATTCAAATAAACACCAGAAAGATTCTTCCTGAATCACCATGAGTATCTAAATAAAATATTAAAATATTATATCCTCATATTATCTCTTTGATCATATAAAATTTGAAATTATGCAATAAAAAACTTATTTTAGACAACCTAACATTTTCATCCTTTTTCAAATGAGTTATATCAAAGTTAAAATGAACCTCTGATTTCCAAACCCCAAAAATAAACTCAAAAAATCACTAAAAAATAACTAAAATGAATATTTCTCAAAAACTAGACTTAGATTTTCATTTTCTAATGATTAATCAACAAATAACTATGATAATAAACATCTAAGTTTCATTTTTTGGATTCAATCCTTCTCTCTCACTTATCCTTCTCTAATTAAAACACTCATCTTTTACACACACTTATTCACTTTTATATATCATTGTACACTATATAACTATTCTTCATTAAAATTTTGATTTCAAATTAAAATTCAAACACATCACTTAATATTCAACTTATCATACATTAACATAATACATTTCATCAATCCAACCCAGTATAACTCCTTTACTATATTTAAGGGATGCATAGGTTTGAGTTTGAGTGGCCCATAAGATTTTTATAAAGACACATTAGTAAATGCACTTGAATATGGACTTTGGTACTATTCGTGGTTTGATTATTCTCAATGTATCTAGATATATAAAATCATGGCACAAACATATGTTTCAAAAAGTGGCCATGAAATTAACAGGAGTATTTAACTTCCTACTAATCATGCATGTGTTTGGAATAACTCAGAACATTATTATGATGTGATTAGGGTCCTCATAGTGCAACCTATCCCCCCCCCCACACACAAACAATCTGGTTTCCCATATCAAATAGTGAGAACAAAAAATATCAAAGATTAATAGTTATGGAATTATCTCCATGTCTTGAAGGAATAAATCAAAACATTATTAAATTTTATAAAAAGATCATTTCATGATCAATACCATTGATTCATGATTTTCATTAACTCACCAAAATTTAATCTTATGCAGACATATCATGACATGGTGACCTCTCCTATGTAATGAACTTCTTTGCCTCTTTTTTAATATCTCCAAACTTCTCTCTTAATATTGAAACTCATTCCAAACACCTTCATACTTATAAATGGTATTCGCATAATTTTTAATCATATGAAATCATTTGATTTTTAATTGTATTAATGTGTTAAATTTTTTTAATGTATTGATAATAAAATTCTACACTAACACCAACACAAAATCCACCTCTCTTCCACATCAATATTCCCCCTTTGAAAATAACCATATATTAGGGTACAATTAAACCTAAATTAATTTACTAGTCATTATAACCTACAATTTTTTATTTTATTCAACCATAAAACATAAATCACCATTAAAAATTATCAATGATTCATTATTCAATCATTATGAGCCAATATGAATAAACTTGGTATAAGAAATAAGAACTATGGATATAAATTTTTAAGATAAAAATTATAATGAATTGAATCAACTTAAAATATCTATATTTCTCTTCTATTTACAACTCATATTATCAAAAATATTTGTGTGCATGTACTGAACAAAGTTACTACACACATTCCCAACAAAGATATTATAATTTTTCACACATCAATAATTTAAACAAATTCAATTTAAAACTGTACACTATTTAAAACCTAAAAATATATTCTCCTACTTAAGGTAAAATATATTCTTTTAATTTAAAATATTTTATACCCCTTGAACAATTAAAATCCAAATACAAGAAGAGATTTTACATTATGTCATCATTTATCATTTAGATGGTGAATGTTGATTTTTTTTCAACTTTTAGCTTAGTAAAAATATCCAACTTTGACTAAAAATGTATCTGATCAACCAACCATGTCTTAAAATCCTATTTTATAATAGGAGAACATTATTATCTTCAGAATTGTCAAGATAGAATATAAAATAATCTTCCTTATCATTAGACTTCACTTCACCTTCTTTTTCAGAACTTTTTCATTGTTATCTTGAAATTTAAACACCTTTATCAACTCTTCATTCAACCAACATATTCTGGTCTCTTTCATTTGAGACCTGATTATTCAATAAATGAGGCTAATATTAATTGTTAATATATATAATATTCATGTGCTTTGTTATTAATAAACACAATTTTAGTGCATTTTACACTTTGAACATCATTCCACATTATGATCGTAATACCTTCTTAAAATGCACTATTATGTGGTATATTTTTTAACATCATTTAAAGCACCCAATGATTCATCTGATTTTAAGGAATGTAATTATCCATATTTTAATTTTATATTTTGGTAAATTGATCTAAACTTCAATATGAACATGTTTCATTCAGGTATCAATGGAGAATTCATGGAAGAAGATGGGGATATTTTGTGATGAAAGGAAGCAATTTTTGAGAAGGTGGATTGGACACCAGCCCACTGATTCGAATTTGGGGCCCAACATACAGTCTAAATGAATCCCAAATATCGTGGGATGATAGAATACATATATAGTAACATATAATTCTTCAAAATCCAGTGCTAATTCGTCCTCCATTGCGGTCATTTAGGCGTCCCAACTTAGAGATAAAAGTCTGGGCCAGATTTTGCGGCCCAGAAAAACATCCCACTAATATAATCATATATACTAATATAAAACATTAAATGGGCCAAAAATTTACATGCGGTTATACTACATCAGGAGATAAATTTTCGTCTTCTATGTCCCACTCTGATTTGTCCATCTATAAGGTCTTCCAAGCGTGTCAGTTCAGTGGATGAAAGTTGGCTACCACCTCAGGTCAAGGGTGGAAAATCAACTCTCCCTCGACTTTCCACCCACCTATGGCCTACCAAAATTAATTTAGAAGACTTGGACTATTGGAGGATCGACCCAAGGCTTCAAAAATGTCTATTTAATGTAGTGGTGGTGGAGGAGTTGAGAATCTTGGGTGCTTTTTTCAATTGTAATGTTATGCTGCAATTTTGTTGTCTCAAATTTTCCTTTCACATGTATGTTGTTCAATTCACTTTAGTTTCTTAATAAAATTTTTTCTTCTGCTCTTATTATTTTGTTCTACAAATAACTTCGATGTCGTTGCCTCAAGGTGTGAATTTATTCCTCCCAAATCTTGTGAAATTATTCACACAACGGTGGAGTGATCATTTTATTTTTGTTGTTTTCTTTACTTCTCCATTTCCTCCCTCATGAGTCTACTTTATTCTTTCATTGAAACCATGGGATCAATATAGAACTAAACCACATATGGGTTGATACAAGGGAGTTTCAAGGGGCTGTATTGGATGTTATTTCTCACTCCATTAATGGTTAATCACTTCTTTTAAATGATATTTCTATTTTATGATTTTTAAACTCCATCATCCTTGTTGAATTTAAGGTCACATACTTCAAGTGCTAATACGAACCTTTACCTTGAAGTGATCAAAACATTGATCCTTCAAGTGTGTAGGATATTAGTATTAAAGGGTGTAGGCATTAAACCAGTAAGTGATGATGTTGTTTTATCTCCTTAAATGAACTCATCTCAAATATAAGAAATTGAAATCATTGAAAAGGAAATACGTCCAATCCACCCTAAGCGATAACCTAGGATCAACTCATTCTTTTAAATTTAATTCACTTTAATCTATTAGTTTTACTTTAAACCCATATAAAATCAACCCAAGTTGGCTACTTCATAGCCAAAAATAGTCCATAGAATGTATGTGTCTATAGGTTTCTTCTTATGTCTCTGAGGATTAGATAACCCAAGCTAAACTACAAGGACCATTCTACCTTCATCTCTTGGGTAAATTTGAGTGAGAATAAAATTTTGGTGTCATATCTGGGGATCTAAGTAAGTTATCTTGGACACTATCATCCTTTTTTTCATCCCTCTTCTCTGTTCTCACCCCATCACTCCTATGGAATTCAATTTTGAACAAGTCCAAACATGGGAAACTTATCCCTACTTTGATCACCCAACCCCACGTGTGATGTACAATGACCATCCTAATTTATACTTGTTGGATAATCAAAAACCTAATGAAACACAATGTTTTTACTCCTATGATCCACAAAACATTACAAAATATAATGAGTTTCAATCCCTACAAAGCCAATCTGAACACCCTCTTATGCAATTCCAACAACTTAATTATCCACCTGGAACAGACCAACATTCTCAACCCCTTTCCCATAATGATCCACAACCATTACTTGAAAAATTGTGTCAAAAAATTGAGAAAATTAATTTGAGGTTTCATCATTGAGGTTAGAAATACAAAGCATTAAAACTTGTGAGGAACCCATCCCTACACAAACTATCCCTTCTATAACTTTATGTGAAGTGTCTAGTTTCCCAAAAACCTCTCATGAATTTATTGAAGAGAAAACCTTTGGATTTGGGGAAGATGAAGAGGATAATGGAATTGTTGATGGGTGTTTAAATCAAGAGGAAACTGATTTTTTTATTCACCAGAGAAGAATTTGACATCATGGATTGAGTGTCCTGAATATCACTCCATTGATTCTTCATAACAAAAAATTACCAAACCATTGGGAGAAATCACAAACTTCGAGTCCATAAACATTATTAACACTGATCTTTCCAATTTTTTGGTTGAATATTATATTCAAAAGTAACAAATTTTGTTGAGAAATTTGGAAAATTAAACTGATTTGGATTCAAAATCTCAACCTGTGTTTGAATGTATTATCCAACATGAGCTCAAAATTATTGTCCTTCATTCCGTGATCAAGTATACCTTCATAGGATATAACCATGAACTTTTAGTTGGAATTCATTCATCTCTTGAAACCAAAAAAGTTGGAATGACCATTGATGTATTTGGAAAAACTACAGTGGAAACTGGATCAACAATTTCAAACATTCCTTGGATTTTCTCACTCATTGTAGAACATCGGTTTTTACATGACACAAATTATAAACATAAAATCAATATAAAACTAGTAGAAGTGGTGAAACATGTGGTCCTTAAAATGTTTAAAGGTGGAATTGGGTAAGTTAGGGGTGTTCATGTTGGGCTAACGATGTTAAACAAAGCGTTGCATGGGAGGCAACCCATGGTTTTCAAGTTTCCTATCATTTTGTTGTTTTAATAAACTTTATATTTTAAATAGGATTAATTAATCATTTTTATATTTAAAAAAAATAGACTCTTGACTTGTTCTTCTATTATGAGTATGGATGGGTATCAAAGGGGAGCACTATATTCATCTGTGTCACATGGTGTGATCCTTGAGTAATGCCTTACCCAGAAATTTAAAAAGAAGACAATGTATAATCAGTTTGTTTTATTTTAATGTGTTTGTAGGATTAAAATAAAAATAAAAATAATAATAATAATAATAATATAATAATAATAGTAATAAAAAGGGACACGTCGTGGGTCGTGGGTCAAACCCCGTCACAACCGGCGAAGCCGCGGGGATTCGAACCCGGAACCGAAGGGAGACAGGGGCGCGCGCTTACTACTGACCTACGGCTTAATGTGCTTACTTATTCTATAATTTTTATATATATACTTATATTTTACTTTCTTTATTATATATATATATATTGTTTGTTTGTTTTGATTTGTCTGTTTTGTTTTTCCTTTTTCTACCAGGGAACTCTGCAAGTGACATGGATATCAAAGGATTAAAAGGGAGCAGCAAGAATTTCAACTTCAACCACAAGGTGACTTCATTCCATGATACTAATTTTCAATTTCTTTTTTGAACTTCCATTATCTGCCTCTACTCCTAAATTTTCATTTCTTCAAACACTTGGGACAGTGTTGTTTTAAGTTGGGGGGGAGATGAAATAAAAAAAATTGCTTTTGTGAAAAAAAATGATTTGAAAAAAAATTTAAATGGAATGAAAAATTCCTTTAACTTTGAATGTGGTAATACAAATTGCACACTCTAAAACTGAATATCAAATAATTTAGCATTCCCCGATTCTGATTTTAATCCTTGTATAATTTCATGAGCATAGATTTTGGAAAGTGTGGCTGTCTAATGTGATATTTCATCATTCATATTTTCATCCAAATAAAAAAATGATCACAATGCACGTCCTTTGGATAGTGGGGTATTAGTTTGAGTTCATGGGGTCCCCCAAATAAATATCATAGGTTTGGTGATCATTTTATTTTTAATATGAGTATTCAATAAAAAAAGAAAATAAAAAAATTATAATAATAAATTTTCACGTAGAGCAATGAAATGACCTAATGAGTGGCATTCGGCACATGGGGATTGTGACTGCATAGTTGTCTGGCCGAGAGTTAGTAATTTTATCTCTATTTTCGGTAATTTGAATTTTTTTGACTGAGTTAACTCGAGATGATGCCAGAGTATGTGGGCTTCTCTTGGTGCCCTAAGGCCTTTGAGCATGGGAGTCATCGTCAAAGTCTTGTTACAGGGGTTGACTCTTTTTAGTGCAATTTCAATTACCATGAAAAAATTGCAAAAAAACCAAAATAAACAAAAATAAAATAAAAAATTGAATACTCATCTTTATATTGAAATTTGATTCTACCTAGCGCTTCCATCATTTACCCTTGAATAAAGATGAACCCCCATGTCTATTGTGATGCGCAACACATCCTCATACTTAATTGATATTGGATGAAATATGGAAATGAATTTGAACAAAGGAATGAGCTTGGGATTGGGATCTTCTTATGAAACTATCTTGCATTAAATTATTTTGATGGGTTTTAGGATTGTTTTTTATAAGGGTTTTTGGTGATCATTGTGTATTAAAATGTTTTTGGAGAAAGGAATTCTAATTTCATATTGTTGAGATATATTTTGCTCGGGACTAGAAAAACTCAAGTTGGGGGGGGGGATGTGATTAGCCACTAAATGAGGCTAATATTGATTATTAATATATATAATATTCATGTGATTTATTATTTATAAACACCATTTTAGTGCATTTTACACTTTGAACACCATTCCACCTTATGATTGTAATACCTTCTTAAAATGCACTATTATGTGGTACATTTTTTAACATCATTTAAAGTACCCAATGATTCATCTGATTTTAAGGAATGTAATTATCCATATTTTAATTTTATATTTTGTTAAATTGATCTACATTTCAATATGAACATGTTTCATTCAGGGATCAATGGAGAATTCATGGAAGAAGATGGGGATATTTTGTGATGAAAGGAAGCAATTTTAGAGAAGGCGGATTGGACACCAGCCCACTGATTCGAATGTCGGGCCCACAATAAAGTCTCAATTAAACCAATTTTTTTTTGGATTCTAGAATACATATATATGAATATATCATTCTTCAGGATCTAGTGCTAATTCGGCCTCCATTGCGGTCATTTAGGCGTCCCAATTTAGAGATAAAATTCTGGGCCAGATTATATGGCTTAGAAAAACATCCCACTAATATAATCATATCTCCGAATCTACAACTCCAATTGGGCCCAAATTTTACAGGAGATTAGAAGACATTCGGGTATCTATTTTCGTCTTCTATGTCCCACTCTTATGCGGCCATATAGAAGGTCTTCCAAGCACGTCTGTTCGGTGGATGAAAGGTGTCTGCCACCTCGGGTCAAGGGTGGAAAATCAACTCTCCCTCAACTTTCCACCCACCTATGGCCTACCACAATTTATTGAGAAGACTTGGACTATTGGAGGCTCTACCCAAGGCTTAAAAAATGTCTATTTAATGCAGTGGTGGTGGAGGAGTTGAGAATCTTCGGTGCTTTGTTCAATTGTAATGTTATGCTACAATTTTGTTGTCTCAAATTTTTCTATCACATGTAAGTTGTTCAATTCACTTTAGTTTCTTAATAAAAGTTCTTCTTATACTCTTATTATGTTGTTATAAATATCACTTTGATACTGTTTCCTCAAGGTGTGAATTTATTCCTACCAAATCTTGTGAAATTATTCACACAACGGTGGAGTGATCATTTTATTTTTGTTGTTTTCTTTACTTCTCCATTTCCTCCCTCATGAGTCTACTTTCCGCTTCCATTGAAACCATGGGATCAATGGAGGACTAACCCACTTATGGGTTGATACAAGGGAGTATCAAGGGGGTGGATTGGATGTTATTTATCACTCCATTAATGGCTAATCACTTCTTTTAAATGAGATTTTTATTTGATGATTTTTAAACTCCATCATCCTTGTTGAATTTAAGGCCACATACTTCAAGTGCTAATACGAACCTTTACCTTGAAGTGCTCAAAACATTGATCCTTCAAGTGTATAGGTGATTATTATTAAAGGGTGTAGGCATTAAACCAGTAAGTGATGATGTTGTTTTATCTCCTTAAATGAATCCATCTCAAATATAAGAAATTGAAATCATTGAAAAGGAAATACGTCCAATCCACCCCGAGCGATAACCTAAGATCAACTTATTCTTTTAAATTTAATTCACTTAAATCTGTTAGTTATCCTTTAAAACCATATAAAATCAACCCAAGTTGGCCTCTTCATATCCAAAAATAGTCCATAGAATGTACGTGTCTATAGGTTTCTTCTTAGGTCTCTGAGGATTCGATAACCCAAGCTAAACTACAAGGATCGTTCTACCTTAATCTCTTGGGTAAATTTGAGAGAGAATCAAGAACACTATATTTTCATTATTTTATAATAAACCAAAATTTACAACTATTTTGTATTAAATAATCTTTAGTGGATTTATACTGATTTTCCTGGTCTTCCTTCATGGAAACTCTTTCATCCCCAAGTTCCATCTATAGTATATTTTCTAGAATATATATGCCTTATGTTTTTAAAATTTTTGAGCCATAAATATCATTAGAGAATCTTCAGAAACATGACCCTATTAATGATATCTTACAAACACATCATTCAATCCATCAAAATGATTCTTCAACTTGATACCCCTTTACAGAATAACACTATTCTCGACTATAATTGTTTGTAAGAGTTGAATCTATATAAATTTGTATTTTTAATCTTTTATCAGTGGACTAAATATAAATAATATAAAAAAATATCATAATGTTCATGTATCCAAAAACCACCAAAAATTACTATAAATGGTTAATATTCAAAGGGATAATATCAATTCTTCCAAAAAGAACACCTTTAGGAAATTCATCATTTTAAAATAATTTCTACATTTTTTATGGAAAATGAACCTTGGGATACTCTACACATGTTATTATATATTTTATATAATTTTTTTGAATTGTTAACTTCACACATAATAATAGGTGTTACCTCAAATGTAAAATTATCATAAGAACCCAAATTCTAAGTATTCTCCTTTTGTATGCACTCCATCACTCTCTTATTATCTTGTTAGGATACATTCATTTTTTCAACAATGTCATGATTTTTATTAATCATTATTTATGATCCCTTTTTATTTAAAAAAATTCATGTCTCACTTCTTCCACAATATAATTATCTTATTTTATGATCAAGTGATAAGAACATTGAACACCATGAAATAGGTTACCCTTTATCTGATATACTCAATTCTCAACACATACATCTTTTAATATCTTTACCAAAAACCCATATTTATAAAATATAAATTTATTTATTTCATCACATAGTTGATAAATGCTTTTGATATTGTATTTGAAAACATTAAAAAATAGATTACTCTTGGACTTCACTTTCTCTTCATCAAACTTTGTTGAGCCAAATACTTTTATTTTAAGTGTTCCTCTATTTACCAAGGTCATATATCATTATCTACACTTCTTGAAGAATTTATTTAATCCCTTATTAAATTTTATTTGTGATTAACTTCCACTATTAAATATCTATGGTCAATTATTTTGAGATTCTTTCAAAGAAACTTCCACTATGAGATATTTTTGATTTCCTCCCTCTTTATTATTCTAAATTTTTTTATAATTTCACTTGATTTATTTCTATAGAAAAGTGGGTAAGAAATTTATGCCCAAGTGAATTTATTGATCACATATCCCACCAAATTCATTCATATTTTTAAACTAATTCTTCATTAGAAAACCAGAATTATCAGCATTATTTTATACTTTTCATATTTGAGTGGGTCAAATCCCTTTGAACTTATACCTTCAAACAATTCTATAAATTTTTAAATAATTTTTAGTGAACAAAAAATCCATTTTCATAGGTCATTATCCACCACAACACCAACAATATCCCCGAAATGAGAAATTTATCACAAGAAATTATTTCTATCCAAACCATGACACTTTTATTTCATCAAATATCAAACCATTTATTTTAGATATTTTCAGGGAACAAAAACATTGTGGTGTTCCTAACATATTTTAGTTCCATTTAAACTTTTTATTTTAGCTATACATATTTTTATTTTTAGAAGATTTCAGATTCAAGATGCCACTCCCAAATTTTTTAGAATTATAGGTTTTATCATCTGGGGAAACCTTCTTCCTCTTTCATCTCCTTGCTATACATTTAGTTTTATTCTCCATACCATCAAAAAAAATTTAATCCATAGAGTGAGGATTATAAGGATTTTGGTGGTCACCAACACACTTGGGTGTTTCACCAATCATCTCACCATTCTTCAAACATTATATAACTTCACGCATATATATATTTTTTACATCCAAAATGATCTTAATTAATTGATATTAAATATCAAACCACTTCTACAGATAATCAATAAGTTCCTCATTAATTTATTTAAAGTGATCATTTAGTTTATTATTCAATTTATTCTCCTAAAAAAGTTAGACAATCAAACTTTCTACTTCTCCCAAAAATTGTAGCTATCTTTCTCCTTGGGATGTTTCAACTTCATTTTTCATTTAAGAAACTTTACCAAACTTATTTTTCTCCTTATAAAGTTTTGAGATTTGTAAAATAAAATTTTTCAAATATATCTTTAACATTAATTCCATTTCTATCTTGTTTTCTTCCAAACCACCGGATAACTATTCTTCAAACACCTTATCAATCATAAAATTCTCACTATGAATTATATATTGTGAATCAAATTTAATTTTGTGATCATCACATTTCTATTCCTTAATAATTAGAAATTAACACTTTCTTTTGAATTATTAAAATTCCATCCCTTTTACCTTAGGAATGAAATTCCTCTCAATGAGTTTTCAGATATTATTCCTAGAGAACTTCCTTGATTATATATCTTAATATTCACTTTATTAACCCTAAAACCTTATATAATCCATAAATAGATATATAATTTCTCCATATCTAAATTAATTTAAAGGTACTATACCATGATATATAACTTTCTTTTTTAAAAAATTTCTTGAGAGTGACATGATCTTTTTAGACATTACATGAACATATTTATCAAAACCTGAGTCTTCAATTACTTCATTGGAAATCTTAAAGTACATTCCATTCTTCAAGTATTTTTAAATATGTTTTATCCTCTCATTTACTTATATTTTTGGAATAATTATGAATCCTCATTTCTTACACCACCAACATGCTATACTATTTTATAAGTTTAAATGAATTCAAACCATGCTCTTTAAGAGAAAAAACCATAGCATCAAACCCATTCAGCATGATACATAGTAACTTATTTACTATCATTTAATTATATAAGGTAGATCTATAAACTTTTATTGAGCTAACTATCATATTAATTATAGTGAATAAATAATCCATTGGTTTTTTTTCAAGCACAAAAATGTCTTCAAATTGAGTACGCATATCTTAATTTTTTCTTCCTTCACTATAGCATTCCATTTATGAATATTTCATAACATATCTCAGATTTATCTTACCATATTGATCCATATATCCTTTATTAAATATTTCCTAATAAGTTAGGTGATGATATAATTCCTTTCAAAACCATTGATCTCAATATTCTTATAATATTTTGGATTCATTAATGCGCCTTTTATGATTAGAGAAAGACTTTTTGTTACATTATTAAACACTTTTATACCAAGAAAGAGAAAGTATGGTAGCATCCTTTCATTCAAAACACTGTAAATTTTCCCAAAAAATGTTGTAATGTGTTTTTTATGGACTGAATTAATGAAATACATGATGAAAAACAGAAACATAGAACCAAAAATAACAACAAGAAGAGATCAATTTTTATGAAAACTTCATAAAACCTTGATGACTTTAAAAAGAACTTATTGCACTGATAATACCACTATAGTGTATTCCCATAGTGATTATTCACTGATATGGGGGTGAATTATTTAATAAAAATAATTATGATTCTTACACTAATCAACCTTTATCATCATTTAAGATAAAATATATAAGAGTGATTCTACCAGACTTCTTTATTCCCCACTAAACTCTTTTTTTGTTAATTAGTTTAGTTTAGTGATATCATTTTCATAAATAAAAAAAATATATAAATAAAATGATGTACAATGATCACTGATGAGAATTAATGACTATATCCCTCGCATGATGTGGTATCATCCATTTCCATATGATCCAATAGAATCACCAAATGGATTATTAGGAGTTGTCTCTATCCTTCAACTCAATTGTGTAAAAATGTATCTCAACAAGTACAATGTGATTCCAAAAACATTGTGAAATATCTATAATGAATCACCAACAAGTTCTTTCTTGAATAACCAAGGATCTCTAAATCCACTATCAACAGAGTATCCCCCATTCTTCTTCTCTTAGATTACTAAAACTATGAAATTAAAAAATATAATCCTTCTTTTTGAAAACCAAACAAATTATTCCTTTTTTAACTAAGATATCTCAAAGTATAGATTAACCTTTGAACATTAAACACCAAGAAAAAATTAATAACTCCTCATGAAACCACTATAGTATATCTTCTTCCAAATAATTCCATAAATATTCACTATCTAAATATTCCTCTTCAAAGACTTGTGATAATTAGTGGATAATCTTTTTCTCTATGAGTCCCTCAGTCATCTTTATCACTTATCCTTATCTAATTCATAAACTATACTTATGCACATAATTTTTAAATTATGTATATCACTACATAATAAATCATGTTTCTTCATTCAAATGTGAATTTCAAATTCAAACTTATATACATAATTTTCTCTCATGATTCTCTTGATTTAAATAGATCCATTGGATTAATCAAGACCATTATACTACCTTTACAATACTTAAGGGATGTGAGGGTTTCAGGTTAATAATACCATATGTCACTCATGAATTGACATTAGAAAATGCACTTGAATATAGACTCTAGCACTAATCACAACATGATAATTCTCATTGAGGCATGATATTTAAAATCCAAGTGAACACATGTGTTTCATGACATGAACATGAATTTACTAGGAACAGTTAAATTTATATTTCTCAAATAAATTTATCATTTTGGGGTATTGGAGTGTCAATATATATATATATATATATATTAGCTTCACATTAGAGAGAAAATCACATTTTTCATATCTACCACATTTACTATGTGATAAAGGTATTCATGGTATAACATTCTCCCTCATGGTGAAATCTCGTAGCCTGCACCAAATAGTGAGATTATAAAAAATAATTAATTACTTGTTTCCAAATGATCTCTATCTCAAGATGGACCATCTCAAGACATCATTATATTTTAGAAGCACCGTTGTGTTATGATGAACTCCAACTCACCAGAATTTAATCTTATGTATACACATCATGAAATGAAGACCTTACCTCCAGTTTCATCTTTTTTATCTCTTCATCAACATCCCAAAACTTCTCTCTTCATCTTAAAACTCCTTCCAAACACCTTTATACTTCCAAATGGTCTTAACCTCATCTGAAATCATCTAAAATCATTTTATTTTGAATGTGATTCATGTGTTGAATTTTTTTTCAATGTGATGAAAGTAAAAGAAAAATAAAACACCAGTATCACATCGACTTCATGTCTCTGTAAAAAATATATCCCTTTAATAACATCCTTTTATTAAGGTATCCATTAACCTCAAAAATTTATTATTCAAAACACTTTTATTACTCATAACTCTAATTTTGTGGTTGAATAGCCAGAGTGGTGTTGGTTGTTAATAGGATTTGAAGTAGAGAAATTTATCCGGCATGAGATGGTGATTCATCCTAGGTGAATCATTAGAAGATAAACCTATTGCGGTATATGAGATTATAACAAACTACCCCTATTTATCCTGAATCAATACCTGATCCAACCTACCACATGGCCTAACAAGCATTCCTGAACGCCATGGTCTAGAAATTAGTACCGGGGTATCAAAAGAGTCAACCAGTGTGAATAGTTTCACCACAAAATAATATTAATAAAAGTAGTTGAAACTACCAAGAATCCAATATGATACATCCATACATTTCACAACCATGAATATAAAATAAATAGTTCCCAATAATAAGACAACCAAATAGGGTAATACCATCATAAGTTATCAATATCATTTATAAAATACAACATCAAGAATAACACATTGCAAGGACCTGGAATAAAGGAAACAAAAATATAAATAAATCTGATGGTGGAATTGGAAAATACATCAACATCCCCAAAATAAATCAACCATCCCAAACCACTACTCGAACATCTCTATATGACCCATGGCCACTCACCACATCCACAACATTCATAAATGATTCCAAAACAAACATACCAACAGAGATCACAAACTATACACCAAAAAGAAAACATAAAGGGTTGCATACATGCCTATACCAATGTGTATCCTACGTCTGACCTAGATAGTCCCAATATGATTTTACCAAAGAGTCTATGAAATTCCTTTTATAAAATAATTCATAAATTCTAATTTGAGACACATTTATAAAAATATGGTTTTCCATAATAGGTGTAAAAGAAAAAAAATATCGTTCTTTTACCATAATTAAAAGGTTCAATAATTTTATATAAAACAATAAAGACCACCCCTTTGTATATAAAAACCCTTTGAAACATGAAATACGAGATTTTTATTTTATATAAAACAAAAAAATTGTTTTTAATATTTTTGAAAATTATTCTCAAAAACCATATATAAGACATAAATTTCCATTCTCATTTTGAAATAATTCCTTCAATTAATATTTTCAAACCATTTAGAGAATAAATACCATCCATAAAAGAATGGAATCACAACACTATCATACACCACATCATCAATGAAGTATGAAAGCAAAAAAAAACCACAATCACACAATGGTTCTACATAAGTCAATCAAATTATAGGATGAAATAAACTGTGATATGAGAATAACCTTTATGGAATCATTAGAAAGAACTACGTTTCATGGGAAACTCATTAGGTCCTAAGGTGAGATGGTCCAAGACAATACTCAATAGAACCAATCTATTAGTAATCTCCCTAGGTCTTGCATGGTATCCATTCAATTAGCTCCCATAGTATAGACGGGTCACCATACTTAGCAAGAACACAATGGATACTAGGTATGACATCCCTACCTCTGTTTACTCTAAATAATAATTAGAATTAGTCTCCACATGACCTCAAGCATGGATCTCAGTTCACCATAGATTGCTGACTAGGGGAAGGGGCTGGGGTGTTACCATGGGGAGAATATACCTGCATATCAAAGTGTGAAATAACAGATAAATAACCAAACAAAAAATAGAAGTAATAATAATCATATTAAATAGGGAAAATAAACATAACATACTATATCAATTGAATACGTGGAAGTAAAGAATGACATAGACTCACGGTCATGTTAATATACAAGACTGAATGCCCACTAAGCTGATTAAAATAAACTAAATGAAATAAATTATGTGAATATATTCGGCTGGTACTACAATACATGAGTTATACATAAATAAAGGTCTTCAATCCCAAGTTATCCTACTCCCTAATATTACATTGGGCCTTTTATCAACTTGAACCTGTGATTAGTGATGACTGCTTAGGTACCCAAGTTTCATTGCCACCCGAGCAGTTTGTGGGTTCAACTCAATAAGTAACATCCAATATGGTACCATACATAACCATAAAATATATTGTATTGTAAAATGTGATATTATTATAATAATAAAATAACTGAAGAATAGTAAATAAATGAATCTCATTGATTCTCAGGTTCTTACATGACACTTGGGATCGATTATACCTTCTTTGACTAGTTCCAAATTTTCATTGGGCATGTACCATCTTCTAGAACCTGGGGGAAGATTCTCCTCACCCAGGAAAAAAATCATATAGAGTCTCAAGGGTGTATTCATAGCCTACTAAGAAATAAAGTCATCTAGAAACTCAGGGGCATATCAACACTCTGCTGGGAAACCAAATCATATAGAAACTTAGGGGAGTATCCACTCCCTACCGGGAAATGGGATCATATAACAGTAGGTATGAATTTTAGATCCCAAGAGAACATCAAAGATATGCCATGTATCTCAATACATCTAAGTGGTAAGTTTATCCCACCTGAATCATCCCATCTTGTACATCTCACCTGGGTCGTCTATCCATTTGAACCCATTACACCAATATGAGGCTAGACTCTCAAGTGAATGAAATGTCATCACCATAGCTATGGTGAAATCATTGATTCAAGTTCTAAGGTGACACCTACAATCATCTATTATCATTACCACATACATCTCTCAAGGGTAAAAATCTCATCGGTGTACCCTCCTAGGTCCCATAGGACATATCGTAACATAAGAACCCCATTTAGGCTCCCAGATCTCAATCTCAAACTCCTAGGATAATCCCATTACTCAAAGAGTGTAACATCCCCCGACATCATCCTGATCATGTCACAACCTCACTGGCATCATAAGGCACTCCTCATTAGCATTGATCTCAAGAGATAGCACAAGTCCTATCTCACTTTTGAGGTCATCTCAGGCCAATCCTCTCCCTCAACCTATTCAAAATCTACCCAAGGAATATCCACCTTGTACTTATATACTAATAGGGTAGGAACTCTCACCCCACAGTCATGTCATTTAGCCCTTAGGCTATAAGGCATCTCACATCTCTATCTACTTGGGAAAGTCAACCCAATCCAATACTCTCCTATATAAGGATGTGTCTAAGGCTCCCACATTAGGAAACTATGTTACATTCACTTCATTTAATGTACACCCATCAGGGTATAAGCATCACTAGGAATACATTTATTATCACGAACTTCTCCAACAACTGAGGTTATCAAGCCAGTAGACAATGGTTAATCGTGGCCTTGGCACATTGTTCTGTCCAATGATTTCATTTTAAAGATATCATTCACTTTAAATAAAATTCGAATCACACACTGATGGAAAGAACTCATATCACATCAAATAAATAATATTTTTTTCTTCTAAATTCGCTATGTTTAAGAGACCACATACCTCATTTATGAATCCATTCTCTTTATATAAGAAATTCCTACCATTAGAATCACCTAACAAAACACATTATCAACGGTCCAATGACACAGTAGGTGGGGTCCCATCTCAACACACCCAATTCTGTTTGAAAAAACTGGTTTTACCTTATATGGCTGACCATTCTCACAAATGCTTCATCCCACCCATTAACGTGACATCACATCACCCAATCTAGATTCCTTTACTCATGTAGGAATCTTGATATTATCCCAACACCAATACCAAGGTTTGAACCTAAATTCAACTGTAATTCCATGGTAGGTTCCTCGTTAAACCAAATCAGTAATCATGCTCCACTCATGATCATCAATGTGACCTCGATCAGGCTCATGCTTGGGCCATACCAAAACCATCCTGAGCCCAGTGCCAATGTACAAACTCTCTAAAACTACATTCAAAAATTGAAATCTAGTGTTTGACATGGAATGATATAAAATCATATTTATATTATCATTGACATCCTAATTCCATCTTGATCATCAAACAACTGGTCTCATCTCATCTACGCCGCTATTTGCATGAGGGTCATACCTCCACGACCCATTCTCTGTTCATTAACATAATGACTAGACATGACTATATATCTTATAACCAATCACTAACACAAAATATCAATCGCTAAACATTCCCAACTCACTAGGAATGTCATCCTCAACATCTGTTAAATTTTTTATTCTCAATGAGGGGCACACCCTCATTTATCCAATGGTGCACTCCCCACTATATGGATTTCCTTATATAGATCACCGAGCATCACCTCAACAGGTTCCATTATCACGTGTGTCACTCCTCCTGAGCCACGCTCACACCTCCATGACAACCCATAGTAGTTATGTCAAGGGACAAGCTCTGATCAGTCATACCACTTTACCCTGATCCATCTTTTATGTCACCTCTAACAATAGGGAAATCTATAATCATCTTCAAATCATCATTAATCCATACCCACAAGAATATCATCGAATCCACCAATCCTTAGACCATACATGGATTCTCTCCAATTCACAATTGTAACAACATCGTGTGTAACTAGTACGCACCACCTTGGTCTCGTTGGACGCTAATGGGTGTATGCTACTACACCACCCAATCACAGAACCCGACTCACATTACCAGGAGTTATAGGTTATCAATTCTTAGCATATGATCCTAAATCACAGATCATGCACCCATTCATGTCATTATAATCTAACTAGAATCACTCATAATGATCCTATTCAAAATTACACATTTCAATTATGTCATGGTCTACTACATGACCACCCATTGACCGGATCATCATTCTTAATCCACAAGTGTCTACTCATGCTCTCGCTGTGCCAAAAGTACCACATCAAAATCAATTAGGTCTGGAATCATACTGATCCTTCCATCTAAAACTAGTATTGATACCCAAGCACCTTAAGTGTTTCTGTTTTTGAAACCCAAGGAATCTCTATGCCTGTACCATGCTCCAGGTAGCACATCCTATGCAGCACTCTCATAAGCTGAAGAATCTACACATAATTCTCATATTTAAGGCACTCACAATCTCCGGCTAACCTCTGTCTCGGGTTACAATCATAAATATCACTTGTCCAGATATAAACCAACCGCGAAGTGGATGATGAGCCTGTCGGAAACTCAAAGCCAAACTGCGGTTGACCGGGATTCGGTGAAGAACCCACCGTGCGCGCGGATGAAGACCGTCTCCGCGCGAGGAACATACCCTCCGGTCGCCGATGAAGATCCCGAACACAGGTCGGATCCGCACAACCCGATTGTAGGTGAAGGAAATCCAACCACCGGGCCTGTAGATCTGTAGAAGATGAAGCACCCGACGTCACCCAACGCGGCTGAATCACACCACTGATGAGACGGACGGGAATCCAACTCCCCGACCCTAGACCCCGCGAGCCCAGCTTTAACCACGGAAAAAAGTAAATAAATAACACGGAAAAAAATAAAATAAAAGAAAAATAAAATAAAATATATATATTATAAAATTTAAAAAAGGAAAAAAAGAAAAAAGAAAATATATATGATAATAATAACAATAAATATGTATATATGTATGTTTGTATAATATATATAATAATTTCTTAAATAAAATTTATGTTTTGTTTTCAGGTTTGAAGAAACATATAAAAAAGACCACTTGCTGCCAAGACCCAATTTCAAAATCTCGATTCCAATATGCTCATCATTTTCCTCAAAGCAACTTCAAGATGCCTATTGTGATGCAAAGCACTGAAACGCACACGTAGCTTGATCATGGGAGGAACATTCCCAATGAACTTTAAGATGAGTGTGCTCATCACGTGGAGAACTTCAAGACACTTTGGGACGCCCGAGAACTTTTCTTTAAATTAAAGTACTATTCACTATGTTCAGGGTTGGCCACTCTCTCGTGCTCGCTCTCGAAGACAATTCTCTGTTTATACTATTTTTCTCATTTTCTTTTCATTCTGCATTGTAATAACTCCAATGATGGAACACTATAACATTTTTTGTCACGCCAAGGAGAATTCCCCCTTTACCCCCTGTTGATGAATTCCAATTGTTCGATTCCCATTTTGATTCCTCTATAGATCTTAATGGTTTTAATCAGTCAGATATTTCTTCTGGTTATAAGCTTTTATATTCTTCCACTTATTATCCGAATTGCGCACACAAGCCACTCAGACTTATATCACTACATACGATTGCAAGCAGGGACATAATTCAAGGTTGATTGGAGATGTCGAATCACCAAGCTAGGCAAGAATAGGGGATACAATGAACATTGTATTTCCCCATCTAAACGGAAGTATCCAAATAAAGGTAATCAATGAGATTTCAATTGGTTAAAGGATGAATTGAGAAAAATTAAATAACGATTCAATAGAAGAATGGGGGGTTGATCCAAGGTGAGATCACGGATCTCTAAATTGATATTTAAACCAACCAATTGCACCCACTATTTTCAACAAAATGGAACTCAATAAAAAAGTATTTTAACACACCCACAACACTGTCTTTTCTATAGACAACCCAAGTCCCACTGTACAACATTTTTCTCGGGTTCAAAAATCATTTTGTTGAGCGCCACATGACAAGTGCTCATCAAACTCAGTGTTGTTGCTAGGGGAATACAACTTTTTGTTTTAATTTTGTATAAAAATGTTTTCAAATGACCAGATTCAATTCTTCCAACATCACTAGTTTTTATTAGGAAGTTGAGAGAACTATGCTGGCGAAACATTAAACTTTAAAGATCACAGAACAAGTGGAAAGTGAGTTTTTCAACATTCCATCGGCTGACTCTCCTTCCTCATCTTATTCATCCACCAATTCAATAATTGAAAGTGAAAAAATGGAAGATAATATTGCCCATGTTAATAGGACTTTGTGAGAAATGTATACACCCAATTTCAATATTAATTACCCACAACTATAATTAAATGATCAACAAAACTATGAACTCAATGATGGAATGGTTGGAATACTGCCTATGTTTCATGGATTATCTGCTAAAGACCCCAAAAAGCACATGAGATCATTCAATGAAGTTTTCAATGAATTCAAAACCAGAGGAGTCGGTAAGGGTCAAATCAACTGGATGGATTTCCCCATTCTCACTTGAAGGGGCAGCCAATGACTGGATCAACAACTTTCATCCTAGATAATTCACCTCAAGGGATAAACTACAGAGGGCCTTACACTAGAAATTATTCCCTTCTTTTTGGAGTGATTAGCTCTTAAAGGAAATTTATGGAATCAAACAGGCAATTAGAGAAACTCTCCATGAGTTCTGGGAGAGATTCAAGAAACTAACCACATCCTGTCCACATCAATCATATGAAGAACATCACTTCTTTGTATTCGTCTACCAAGGATTTATGGATAATGAACGGAACCTACAAGATGATTTTTTAGGTGAAGCGCTTATTGATAATTCAACAATTGGAGTAAGAAAATTGATTGAGAGGATCTCGCAAAATTCCCAACAAAATGGAATGAGAACATCAGCGAGAGGCATATATGAGGTGAAAAGTTCCAAATCACCTTTATTAGAAAATAAAATTGAATAACTAACTTCTATTGTGAGAAAACTAGTTATGAAAAAAGTACATGAATCATCACCCACCAAGGGTCTGCTAGCAGTGTTATTCCTAGGAGTATTTCACTGATGGATGCCCTAAAGTTCAATGGATTGATAGTTGTGATGCAATACTCTAGGGGCAATTCCAAAACAAACCAAGTGGAAACTAAGGATTTAAAGATTTTTCGACCAACCAATTTAGAGCTGGGTGCCAACATCAACAAAGGCCACCACTATAACAACCTTTTAGACAGGCTTATCAACAACCCTTCCAACCCCCTCCATTTCAAAGATAGAATTTACTACCCTAAATAATCTACCAGAAAGGAAAAGTATAAGATAATTTTATGAAGGAAATGTTGATATAGGAAATAAAATCTCAAAATAGTCAACAAACCACTCTCACCGCTTATAGATCAGAATTGAAGGAGTTGAAAGGGAATTTCATCCAGCTTATGACCACCCTCAATAATATGGTAAATCAAAACTCCTTTAATATTTCTTCTCAACCAATTCCTAACCCTAAAGTAAATGTCTGTGATATTACATTAATGATGGTAAATGACCTATAAAACAGTGTAAGAACACCCCCATAAATCAAAGCAAGAAGTGAACAACAACAAGAACCAAAAGCATATTCCCAAGAAAAAAACATGAATAGGAATCTATGAAGACACCCCCTATGAATAAGGATAAATTAGAATCCAAGATAGAAAAACAACTTGAAACCCAAACACCCTTCCCTAAAAGAATGCAAGAACCCAAGAAAACTAGTGAAGAGTCACTTCAACATGAGATGCTGAATTTGTCCATGAAAGTGGAAATCAGCAAGCCCATAATGGATTCCATCCATCATATTCCAATTTATATGAAATTAATCTATGAAATGGTCATTGGAAGGAGAATATTTCAATGTAATGAAAAGGTAAGTTTAAGTAAAAATGTTTCTTCCATTTTAACCCCACAAATCCCCTAGAAGTGCCAAGACCCGAGTATTTTTTCTATCCCCTACACTATAAGATAAATCAAATGTTCCAATGCATTATATGATTTAGGAGCATTGATAAATGTCATGACTTATTTAGTTTAATCATATCTATATATAAGAGAACTCAAAACCACCTGAGTGGTTGTACAACTTGATAACAGATCCACTTCTTACCCAATAGGTGTTTTAGAAGATGTTCTGGTAAGTGCACAAGGTAATCCATTCCCTACTGATTTCTGTATTCTGAATAATAAGAATGAAAAAGGTTACAATATTTCCCCCAATATCTTGGGTAGTGCATTTCTCAAAACTTCCAAAACTATAATAAATGTCAATTATGGAACACTTTCTATGACCTCTAGTGAATAAATAATATATTTTAATATACTAGACTCAGTGAAATGCCCTCATGAGGAACAAAATTATTTTAATGTAACCCATTTTTATGTGTATTGTTTTATTAAAAAAGAGATCATAATTTTGGATGATAAAAATGTTTTAATAAAAACTTTGGAACCACATGATTATTTTGAAACTATTTTTGAAAATAAGATTAATCTGGAATTTGTTTTAAATACTAAATATTTTGATGGAACTAGTGGAAAGTACTCAGATAATTCACCAGAATTTTCTGATGTCACATCTATCTTACCTGTGAAAGCCACAAGAAATAAGGAACTATTTGTTGAGCTATAGAATAAAACCAACTGGGTTGAAAAAAAAGTAAACCTGAATTATAGTAAATATGAAAAATCAAGGAAGATATAGAAGATAGAGCAAGAGAACTAAGGATGAGTAACACATAAGTGCACCCTGTTGTGTAAAGAAATAACCAAATATTTCCATGATAGAATCATCCAGAAGAATGACTTTCAAATTAGAGAAAAAGTGTTGTTGCACTCTATAAGAAGGAGACTAATACTTAGTAAGAATCGTTCTAAGAGTATTAAGCCTTTTATAGTGACTAACATTCATCCATATTGTATAGTTAAGATAAAAAAATCTGATTTATAGAACCCCTTCAAGGTGAAGGGGACTAAGCTAATTTTTTAATAAAGATCCTTGGAAAGAGGCCATGGAGGAGTCCAAACTCCTCCATGTTTCCATCAATTGAAGGAATCCATATTGTCAATTTCTTCTTCATTTTTTTGGATTTTCATTTTTAATTTTAACTTTCTTGAGAAATTTCCATGATTTACTTAGCCAAAGTAAAACTAGAAGTGTGTTTGAACCAAGTGTGAGGGATATAGACAAGGAATTTTTAGGTTTTAAATATCATTATTTATTTTTACTAAAAAAACAAGTAGACAAACAAAACAAAAAAATTTCAATTTGGTTTTAGGAACCCGTATAGAGTTCTATAGGCTTTTCTTTTTGATTTTATAGAACATGGAGAGTGAATAAATAGAATAATAAAATGTTAAAAACAAAAAAAATATATAACAAAATAAAATAGATTTATATTTTTTAATACTGTAAATAGCTCTTTTATAAAACTTATGCATTGATTTTTAAAAAAATTCTTGAATTTCATCATTGTTCTGCCTAGTTTGAAAATATTATTCTAGAGTAGAAATATTACATTTTATAAAGAACTGAGAGACTTAAATGATTTTTGAGTGGATTGATCAATAATTTTATGAAAATATGGTCTTAAAACTAGGAAAATAAAGTTTGAGTGAACATATTTTTGTGGAATCTATTTTATAACTTAATGTCACTATAATTTTGAACTTAATATGAGGTAACTTGACCTCTATAAGAAATAACACCTTAGAGATACAACTCAATTGAAAATGGTATAAGTCCTTTGAACATGGATTAAAATGGGAAATTGGTATTTCATGGAGAGTCTCTGAGATAAGGGAACTGAGCGCATTTATGTAATTAAATAATGCCATTTTCAATATTAATAAGTGTTATGCACAATGATTTGTACAAAATTATGGCTAGAAAAAATTTAAATAAAGATCCTTATAAAAATGAGTTAATTTAGGTGAGGGGAATATTGAACTCAATAAGGAGGTAATTAAATTATAACACACTCATTTAAGTTGTATCAATATAGTGGAAAATCAAAATTTGGTTTGAGGAAACTTAGGAGAGAAGCATAAATGGAAGTGCATCTGGTTAAAATTTTGATTCGATTTAAATCTAAATCGATCCAACTCATTAATTAGAACCTTGACTAAATTGAAATGAGGTAGTGGTTTGATTCACATTAGAGGCATGCTAATCTTCACAGTGGATAAGTCTCAATTTAATTCTTCTATGGATGGTGAATTTAGATATAGGTATGATGATTTTCCTTTTCTTTTTGAATAAATTGAATTTAAATGATAATATTTCTAGGGGGTGCAATAGTTTAAGTGTGGGAGAGTGATGTGAACTGAATATTTCAATTTTTTGTGTGTCATTATTTGAAAATAACCTCAATAAATTTAAATATTGGGTGAAAAACTGAATTTTTGTTGCTTTTTGAGAATTTGGAACTTAATTATCAAATGACCCAATTAATGTTGTTATTGATTTTAGTCATAATTGTAATTAAATTGAACAATTCATACAATTGATTTTCAAAATTTGAGAAAAAATTATTTAATTCAACCCGAAATAATTTTTTTAAAATGGGTTCAATTTATTGAGTTTCAATTGAATTATTAATCTTTGAATATAATGAAAATCCATTGTGAAATTTCATTTTAAAATCTATACATAAATGAAATTTTTTAATGGTGAAAATTGTTCTTTTAGAAATTAGGAATTTAATTAATTAATAGGAATGAATTTTAATTTTTTTATTTGGATTTTAAGTGATTTATTGTGGTGCACTGAGAAAAAAATATTATTTTTGAAAACATAGGTGGAAATGTTGTATAGTACCGAAGTGACTGTACACACACCTTGCATAGTCAATACACAGACCGCACCTTTCTAGGAGAACTGACCGTGAAACTCCCTCTCATGGAAGGTATACCTACAGTGAGCATCCACTGCCAACCTATCATGAATTCACGATAGGTTGACACCCAGCCATGCCTTCCACCCCCTCTACATGCATCTCCAAATCACATATATTGACCTCGAGACACACTTCATACCTATCGTCAGCATCCACCCAAATACCTACTTTTCTCTTATGAGTATTTTTATAGGACTTTTTATTTTTTTATAAATGTGGGTAGGTCAAAAATATTATCAAAAATATGTCTGAAAGGGGTAGGCCCCCCCCGCCAACTTTCAACACAAAAAAATTACAAATTTTAAATATATTTTTTAATATTTTTAATATTTTTAATTTTGTTTTGTTTTGTTTATATATATATATATAAATAAAGCAAAAAATTTCAATAGAATTTATCTCCTATTTAATATCTAGATTTTACATTATAGCAGTCAGGAATTTTGACAAAAACTCTCACCCATGGCTCCATTTTATAAGAGAGTTTGCCTTGGAAATTATTTTGCATTTCTGATGTGGGATCCATGTTCTCCCTTTCCTGTGCAGAATTACTAATATTTTATTATTAATCATTTTTAATCAATTAATTAATGTTATTAATTACAATTTAATAATATTATTAAACTAATTAATTTATAAATAGTTAGTAATTGTTGGTCGGAGTGGGTACTCAAGAGGGGGTGAATTCAGTTCCAAATAAAATTTCTGTTAAAAACTTTATGATTAGAATCCCCCAATTCAAAACAGCCAGGTTAATTAAGGAAATAGTGATATAAATGTTTAATTTCTCAACAAGTTTATCTAAGGTTGATTAGTCCTTAGTTGAATCAATGTAATCACTAATTAAACTTTTGAAACAGGTTTACCAAATTAAGCACATATACACACTAACCAAAACTAACTATGAGAGTGAATGTAAAAATAGTTTTCTCTCTTTTGAAAAATTTAAGTAGCGGATAAAATAAGACAGAGTAACACAAAAATGTAAACAAGAGGTTCAGTCTCAAGATGAGACCTAATCCTCTCTACTTGGTTATCACCTTCCACTAATCAGTTTATATAAATAAACTTGATACACAACCTGTATTGGGCTTTACAACAGTTTTTACAAACTGTCCAGGTTCTACAACCTCTACCACAGTTCTACATGGGAAAAAAAGCGACCAAGCCACACAAGGCTTCTTCCACAGTTATGCATGGGAAATAAGAGATGATAGTGTTTTGAGTGGGGATTTTCAGTTTCCCCCAGATAAAGAACATGAGGAAGTGTGTGTGTAACAAACACACAATGCTCAGAAATGTAAAATAAAGAAAATAGTAGAGCTAACGAAATAAGTCTTGAGTTTAGAATGCTCTACGTGTTTGAAGATCAGATCTGGACTTCTTAGAGTTAAGGAAATGAAGGTTTTGTTCTTCTATGCTAGTTGTCTCCAAAAACAGAGTGTCTCAACTTTCAGGTACTGGCTTCTAGGTATTGAGATGTTCAACTTCTTGGTACAAGGGAGTTGATGAAGCACAACAGGAAATCCTTGAGTATGTTCTTCAATATGATCTTTGTGAGGCCCTTGGATTATCAGAGTGAGCACTTAGAGAGTTATTATTTTTTTCATCAGTAGTTTATTCCTTGTGCCTTTTACTTCTCAACTCTTTCTCATATGTATCTGTGTATCTCCGTTTTTTTCTGTGCCTTGTTATATATATCTTTTCTTCCTCGGTCTTTTTCTTTCATATTTGAGGTCCGAAAATAGGAGCAAGTACATCACATGAAATCTTTCTCGTACCTCGTACTATCAGGATATGGTCTCCTGATATGTCTACGATAAGCATTAATTAAGTCAGAAGCATTAAAGTTAGAAAAATATGACCATTAGAAAAAAATATAAGAATTTGATGAAGTATAGAAGAGAAGAGTATGGTAGACTAGTAATGGTAGCCTGTCAATCGGTAGCATCTTCAACAGCAATCTTAATCAGTAGTAGACTTCCAACAGTAGGCTTGCCCAGTAGTAGACTTCACCAACAATAGACTTTTCCAGTAGTAGACTTTCCAAATAGTATACTTGTCTGGAAGTAGACTTTACCAATGGTTGACATGTCCAGCGATAGACTTTACCAATAGTAGACTTGTCCAGTGGTAGACTTTTCCAATGGTATACTTGTCCGGTGGTAGACTTTACCAATGGTAGACTTGTCCAGCAGTAGACTTTACCAGCGAGATCTTCCGTGATAGACTACTTAACAGTAGACTTCTAGTAATAAGTCTAACAATGGACTTATAACAGAAACTATTTGTAACATAAACCTTGTCACAACATTGACCTATCACATTGACTCAACATCTGTATGCTTCGGTAAGTACTCCAACGGTAGGCTTTATAACATTGACCTTGTACTGGTGACTTCCAACGGTAACTTTATAATAGTGACCATGTACTGGTGACTTCTTATACTGTAAACTGATTTTAGCAAAGTCATGAGATTAAAATAGATTTAAATAGATTGTCAAATAACTAACCCATTATAGAATTAAACCTGATTTGGGATTATAGAAATATGTGAGTCCAACAATCTCCCCCGTTTTGATAATCACAAATTATTCCATTAAACTTCGGAATAATTATTAGATTAGCAGAGATAATGAAAATCGGAGGTAAGTTAATAAAATAAAAAGGTGTTACATATAAGCCTATAACACATCCATCACACATGTAGTATCAAAGATTAATGTGATATGGATATTGAATTACTTTTGTTGTATTTTCTCACCCTTTGTGATTAGGGAAAATAAATACAATAAGAGACAAAAGAGAATATTTGTATTAATGAAATATCATTACATTATTCAAAGAGAATTATAAAAGCCCTATCAAAAGATATAACCATACTCAATCCATGTCAGAAATAGGTAATGCCTCCTTCCATTTGGAAGAGGAAGAGGGAGGGTCTGCAGGTGGAGGTGGAGGCCGAGGATGAGGGATAGCATCAAGGATGGTAGGAGAAGCTACAACAGAAGCTTAAGTGTCTCTGGAGGGAGTGAATCTCTGAGGAATCATTAGATTCAAGCTTCTGATGGCTTAAACATGAGACATCATAGGAGAAGCACTGGCCGAGGCTGAGGTAGTGGAGGAAGAAGGTAATGCTAGAGGAACAACGATGGGTGTACAGTCCACATGGAGGAAGGGTAACATAATATTTCTGACGTCCATGATGATGTTTCCACCTCTCTCCATGGCTGAGATAAATTCATCATTATTCTCCATAAATTTCTCCAAGCAGGAGTCAACTGTCCCAGTTGGCTGACCTGATCTTTAAAAGCTCTGGTGACTGGAGGAATCCTCAGGTTTTCCAAGTGAAACTTGAAGTTCCCATCCATCTAATTCTTGGTACAAAACCTTTTGTAATAGTAATCAACTTGATCCTTTATGGCCTTCTAATCTTGAGAAGCTTCCCTTAAATAATTTCCCACAATGGTATGAATTTCCCTAGTAATAGAAATGACATGAGAGTCTAAGGTTCTAGCACCAGAGATCTTTTACACTTCTTCTCTAATAATGTATCTGAAATCTTCAATGTCAAATGGAGGAGATGTTAAAGTGGGAGTAGAATCACCTAGAGGTGCCATAGTGAATTCTATTATCTCCTTGAAGGACTTGGTTAGACCACTGATCAACCTCTTCACATCATCATCTTGGTTCTTCACATGAGCTTTCATGGACTCCTTAAAGTCCTCAAAGACAGCAACCATCTGCTGCACTACACCTTTGACATGTTGAATATCCTTCTCCACCTGAGCCCTAGAGGTCATAAGAGAATTCAAGCTCACCACAAATTGCTTCAGAAGCTCCACAGACTCTGAAAATTCACTCATTTGACTTTGACACTGGTTTACTCCCCGGAGCATATTAGATTGAATGCTGGATTGAATTTTGGCTAACTCAGATGTTGAATGCTCTTGAATTAGAGCAACATCCTTTTCCATCTCAGAGGACCTATCCTTAGACATTATGTGTATGTCAGATTTCAAGGATTAAAGGTCTACCTTAATGACATAGTCTTGAGGGAAGGAGATTACTGGAGGTACGAAAATGAAGTCTGAAACAGAAGGCACTGAAGGTCTTTTGGTGGGAATTTCATCTTCTGATTCATCATAATATAGACCCAACACTAGAAACCTAGGGTCCTCATACCACCCCTCAATTTCATGAACAATAGATACTGACCCTTCTGTTGCAGGATGATCTCCCTCACATGGAGCTACTTCCTGAATGTTCACCTATACTTCTTCTATTCTTACAACCTCTTCTGTTTCGGCCTGATCTGTTGATTCAACAGTAGAGTGATCCACTACCTCTACTGAATCATCCACAATCTCTATTATATCAATAGAAGACACAAACTCTTTTTCTTGATCACTTACTGCCCTTTCTGTAATGCCTATCAGAGGACTTAAACTGAGATCCTCTCCTTCACTATCATCTGTGGATGTCCCATATTCCTCATGCTCAGAATGACCAGATTCAGTAGATTCTTCCTCTTATGAGGTATCTCTAACAGTAATATGAGCCTCATCAAAAGCTTCTTCACTAGTTTCTTCATCCTCATTATCCCTTAGGACGAATTCGCTTCTTGGTAACTCTCTTGGAGGACTGGGCTCTCCAAAAGCTACGATTCCAACTAGAGGACTGATGTGTAGATCTGGATCACTCCTATCATCTATAGGAGTACCCTCTTACTCAAGTTCCACAACATCTTCTACTTCTTCATTAGAATATAAAGGTTCTGCCTCATCAGGATTCAGACCTGGATCCCTCTAATCCTTTGGCCTAAAAGGATTATTTACAGGGTCAGACCTCTCATAAATCTTCCCTTCATCATTTACCCATTCTATTTTCTATGGATTCCAGATGATCTTTATGAACTTGAATATTATCTTAGAGACACAAAAATTGTTCTTGGCTACAATTGTTTCCTCTTTATCTCCAACAATTCCCTTAACCTTCAACATCACATAAATTAGTTTGGCATGAAATAGAGCATTTGATTTAGAACTTGGATTAGTAATGTCTTCCAACTAAGCCATCATCAACCTACATAGGTTGATCTTATGTCCATGCTTCAGAAAATACAATATGAGTATGTCATGATACTTCAACATAGCAAATTCCCCTCTCATGGGAGTGATCACATGTTGGATAAACTTGAACAGGAGTCTATCCTCTCCATTCATTTCAATAGAAATACTTTTCTTTGAGGTCCCATTTCCCATCATCTCTTCCAATGATTTCTCATACCCAAAAATCTCAATGTCTGAGGAATCACTCCAAAGTAGTAGTCACATATACCCTCATGAGGTACCCTTATACATTCATCCCACTAAACAGATGAAAAACTTACCTAAGTTCCATTTACTCTTGACACCCATCAGTTCTCATCATCTGAATTCTCTAATTTTAGATAGTCGTAAAATTATTTGACTATCCTTGGGCAATATGGCCTATTATTGTTTGAAAAGCACCCCACCCAACCTTGAGTCTCTAGTGCCTCCAGAACAAAGGATTTTCTCGAGAGAAACCAATCTTCGCTTAACTCCTTTTCAGCCATAATAGTTCTCTTTGACAGATGTAAGTTAACATACTATGTTGATATATTACTTCCACTACTGGTCTTGGCTTGGGGTGTCTTAGGCCTTGGCGCATCTCCATCATCAGCAGAAGGTCACTTGACTCTTGCCATTGAGGTTCGAAGCGGTTTGAGGTTTCAGCGGAAAGTTAGGGTTTAAGGATTTTGAGATTAGGGATTCAAGAGTGAGGAAGAGAGTGGTTCTAAATGTGTTTGTGATCTAATTTTATCATTTAGGGATCGAAACAAAAACAAATATAGAAAAATAATATTAATAAAATGGTTCAGATTTCCACATAAAATACAAAGTAATGGTAATGTCCAACAGTGAGGTACCCAACAGTGAGGTTTTAATGGTGAGGTCTTAATAGTGAGGTTCTAATGGTGTGGTTCTCACGGTGAGGTTCTAACGGTGAGATTCTGACGGTGAGGTTATAATAGTGAGGTTCTAACTGTGAGGTTTTAATAGTGAAGTTTTAACGGCGGGGTTCTAACAGTGAGGTTCTAACAGTGAGGTTCTAACAGTGAGGTTCTAACATTAAGGTTCAAAAGTGAGGTTCAATAGTGAGGTGCAACAGTGAGGTTCTCTATACTAAAATTAATCTTCCCTAACTCATGTTTGATGTAGTTTAAACTCTTAGAATTTAAGGGATTTGTGAATATATCATCCAATTGATGTTCAGTGCCAATGAATTCAAGAGTGATATCACCTTTTTGATAATGATCTCTCTAAAAGTGATGTCTCACATCAATATGCTTTGTCCTAGCATGAGATATTGGATTTTTAGAAATGTTAATAGCACTTGTATTATCACAATTTATTGAGACATGTTTGAATTGATATACATAGTCTAGTAAGAGGTGTTTCATCCACATAATTTGAGCACAACAACTACCATCAGCTATATATTCATCTTCGGCAGTAGATAATGTAATAGAATTCTGTTTCTTACTACACCATGATACTAGTGATGTGCCTAAAATGTGACATGTTCCAGAGGTTCTTTTTTCAGTCTAGCTTGTAACTAGCAAAGTCAGCATCTGAATAACTTATCAAATCAAATGATTGTCCTCTTGGATAAAATAGTCCTATGTTGGGAGTATATTTGAGATATTTGAAAATCCGTTTAACATCAGTTAAATGAGATTATTTGGGATTATCTTGAAAACTAGCACACATGCATACATTGAACATAATATCAGGTCTGATAGCTGTAAGGTAGAGCAGACTCCTTATCATACCTCTGTAGTTGGTTTGATCCATTGGTTCACCAGTTTCATTAGCATCCAACTTACAAGTGGTACTCATAGGTGTATCACTACCTTTAATACTATCCAAACCAAAAAGTTTTAGAAGATCCTTAATGTATTTACTTTGATTCAAAACAATACCATTTTTATTTTGAAAAATTTTAAATCCAATAAAAAATTTAAGTTCCCCCATTAAACTCATTTCAAATTCATTTTTCATTATCTTTGAAAAATTAATACATAAAGATTTTTTAGAGGATCCAAAAATTATATCATCTACATAAATTTGTACTATTAAAACATATTTGGAAATCCTTTTAATAAACAAAGTAGGATCTATAATCCCTTTAGTAAAACCTTTTGAAATAAGAAAGGAACTTAGTCAATCATACCAAGCTCTTGGAGCTTGTTTTAGCCCATATAAAGCTTTGGAAAGCTTAAAAACATGATTTGAAAAATGGGGATTTGTAAAGACAGGGGTTGTTTAACAAAAACATACTCAACTATATACCCATTTAGAAGGTCACTTTTAACATCCATTTGATAAAGTTTAAAATTCAGATGTGCTGTATAAGTAAGTAGTATCCCAATGGCCTCTAACCTAGTTACAGGTGCAAAGGTCTCCTCATAGTTTATTCCTTCCTCTTGACTATACCCATGTGCAACTAATCTAGCTTTGTTTCTAACTATATTTCCGGACTCATCAACTTTATTTCTAAAAACCCATTTAGTTCCTATGGTCATGGCATCCTTAGGTATTTCCACTAATTCCCAGAATTTGTTTCTTTCAAAATGATTCAATTCTTCTTACATAGCCATCATACAAAATTCATCATTGATAGCATCATTATTATTTTTGGGTTCAAGATGTGAGAGAAAATCTTGATGTTCAACCTAGTTTCTCAGAGAAGCTCTATTTTGGGTTCCCCTATCTAGATCACCTACAACAACATCAAAAAATATGATTCTTAAGAGTTCTAATGCCTCTAGAAAGGGTCGAACGAGATTCCTCAAGGTTGTATGTTGGTTCAGACTCAACAGATGCAGATTCTGGAAGATTCCCAGAATTGGTCACTTTCACAGGGGGTTCACTATTTTTATCATTAAGGTCCAAAATCGACATATCTTCCTCAAGATATTCAAGAGAGGTTTTAGGTTCATGTGGATTAGTCTCATAGAATTTGACATGAACTGAATCTTCCACACATTTGGTTTTCTTATTGAATACTCTATAGGCTTTACTCAATATTGAGTAACCTAGGAAAATTCCCTCATCACTTTTGGGAGCAAATTTGTCAAGATTATATTTAGTGTTAAGGATAAAGACTTTTCAACCAAAAAATCTAAAGTAATTAACCTTAGGCTTCCTATTGTTCCAAAGCTCATAAGGGGTATTCTTATGAACATGTCTAATCAAGAATCTATTGATGGTATAATAAGCTGTATTTACAACTTCAGCCAAAAAATAAATTGGTAAATCATATTCATTGAGCATTGCCCTAGAAATTTCTTGAAGGGTCCTATTTATTCTTTCAACGACACCATTCTGTTGAGGTGTTCTAAGAGCATCAAAATTGTGACTATAGACATTGTGTGAGCAATAAGATTCAAACTCCTGATTTTCAAACTCATGGCCATGATCACTTCTCAAGGTCTTAATTCTATGTCCACTAAGATTTTATACAAACTTGGAATACTTAATAAATTAGTAACAAGCTTCACTTTTGTGAGCTAAATAGTATACCCAAGTATATCTAGAAAAATCATCTATAAGAACATAAACATAGTGTTTCCAATTTAAACATGAAACTCTTGATGGTCAAAACAAATCCATGTGAACCAACTCAAGTGGTTGAGAATTAGAGACCCCTTTCTTTGGTTTGAAAGAAACGTTGTGTTGTTTTACCTTTTGATCGGGAATACACACTTTTTCAAGTGGGAATTACAATTTAGGTAAGTCTATAACTAGACCTTTCTTAGATATTTTCCTAAGAAAGTGAACATTATAGTGTCCTAATCTTCTATGCCATAACCAAGATTCCTTATGAAAAGAATTTATGTAAGAAACATTTTTCTTGGCTAATGAATTTGAATCAACAGCATACACATTTTCATTTCTACAGGAAGTTAATACTAAATCATTTTTGGAATTAAAAACATTGCATGCATAATTTTCAAACATGACATTAAAACCATCATCACACAACTGAGATATTCTAAATAAATTGTACTTTAATCCATCAACAAAGAGTACTTTGGAAATTAATATTGTATTAGGGTTACCTATCTGGCCTAAGCTGAGGATTTTTCCCTTTTCATTATCATAAAAAGTTACAGGTCCACCATCAACTTTGATTAGGCTCTTGAAGTAAGAATAATCTCCTGTCATATGTCTTGAACATCCACTATCCAAGTACCACAAGGTCTTATAGGAAATACTTAGGCATCTTCCCTACAAAACATATTAGGCATGGGGTAACTTTGGTACCCAGATTTTCTTGGGTCCAGGGAGGTGATCAAGTAAAACTTTGGGAACCCATATTTGATTTATAGGTTTCCTAACATCAACATACATATTTAGATGTATAAATACTTTTTTAGGTCCTTTAGAAAATTTTCTCTCAAAAGATGATCTAGAACTGGAACTAATAGTGAACTGTCCAGATTTTGAAACAAATTTGGTTTTGCTAATTTTTCTCTGTCTTAGTTGATATCTAGACCCGTTGAATATTTTGGGGAAATCTGTTTTCCTAGAAACTGAGTCAATGTATCCCTACCGGTAGTAAAATTCTGAAGATATTTTCTTATTTAATCATTGGATAATTTTAATTCCTTATTTTCTTTTAACAGCTATGAGAATTTATCTTTTTCAATATCTAGATTTGACTTATAATTTTCATTTAAAACATGCTATCTCTTTAATGATTTATATTCATCCTTGATCTCATTAAAGGTATCCTCAATCATTTCACAGTATTCAAATAATTCTTCCTTAGTCATATCTTCATCATTATGTGACTCACTCTTATTCCCAGAATAATAGGCATTATGTATAGGAGAATTAAGTGTTACCTTAGATGTCTTTTTCACGAAACATAAGTTTGCATGATTGTTCTGTTCACTATCAGAAGCATCAGATCCACTGGAGCCATCTTCTGAAGCACTCTAAGTATCCTTCATAGCCTTTTTATAACCCCTTCCCTTATCTTCATATTTCTTCTTAAATTTCATCTTGGGGCAGTTTGCCTTCACATGACCTTTTTATTTGCACTCATATCAGATTATTTTTTTTGAGTTTTCATTCCATTTTATGTCTGTCTTCCATTGTCCTTTACTATCTTACTTTCCCTTGTTGTTTGACTTCCTAAAGAATTTCTTCTTTTGGTAGAACTTTTTGAACCTTCTAGAAAGATGATCTATCTCTTCATCACTGTCTGAATTTGACTCTTCACTAGTGGAACTGTCTATAGGAACTTGAGCTTTTTCATTGTCTTTATTCTTTGAGGTTGAAATCTTGAATGCTACTGATTTATTTCTTGATTCTTCTCCTAATTCTTGATTCACCTTAATCTCTTCTTCATAAATCATATGTTTTACAATTAGCTCCTTTACTGGTAGCTTTCTTATGGCACATAATTCTTAGATGGAAATAAAAGTTCCCCTCCATCTGTTAGGTAGGAATCGAAGCAGTATCATGATTTAGTCCTTGTTGTCCACTGGTTTCCCAAGCAGGCTCATGGTGTTCAATATTTCATTGAACCTGAGATACATTTCAGAGATAGGTTCATCAGGCTTCATTTTAAAATTATCATATTTAATAGTGTATGCATTTAATCTCATTTATTTAACATTGGTTGTTCCCTCAGGAGAAACAGATAAAGTATCTCAAATTTCATATGTAGTTTTACAAGAAGATATTATATTGAATTAATCATCACCTAGAGAACAGTATAAGGCATTCATTGATTTACAGTTATTATTATATGTGGCTTTAGTCAAATGAGACCATGTCTCCCTAGCAGTAGCAGAAAATATATGTTATTCTTTAACTGTGTCCCAGATTTCATCTCCCATACTCTCTAGATACATTTTCATTTTTAATTTCCATTGAGAATAGTTATTACCATTAATTAAAGGTGGCCTATTAGTAGTATCACCCTCAATTATAGTTTCCATAGTTGATTAGAATTTAAAGAGCTCAAAATTTAGATATGATAGAAATTTTATGATCTTTAAGATACAACTAAAATCACAGTTGAAAATAATTTGAAAACCAAAAAATAAAAACTCCTCTAATACCAAATGTTGGTTGGAGTGGATACTCAAGAGGGGGTGAATTGAGATCCAATTAAAATTTCTATTAAAAACATTATGATTAAAATCCTCCAATTCAAAACAGCCCAGTTAATTAAGGTAGTAGAGATATAAATGTTTAATTGCTCAACAAGTTTCTCTAAGGTTGATTAGTCCTCAGTTGAATCAATGTAATAACTAATTCAACTTTTTAAATAGGTTTACTGAATTAAGCACATATACACACTAACAAAAACTAACTATTAGAATGAATGTAAAAATAGTTTTATGTCTTTTGTAAAATATAAGAAGCGGATAAAATAAAACAGAGTAGCACAACAATTTAAACAAGAGGTTCAGTCTCAAGTCGAGACCTAATCCTCTCAACTTGGTGATCACCTTCCACCAAGATGTTTATATAAATAAACTTGATACACAACCACTATCGGGATTTACAACCATTTTTACAAAATGTCCAGGTTCTACAACCTCTAGCACAGTCTTACGTGGGAAAAAAAGAAACCAAGCCACACAAGGATTATTCCACAGTTTTGTGTGGGAAACAAGATATGAGAGAGTTTTGAGTGGGGATTTTTAGTATCCCCCAGATAAATCATAGGATACAATGTGTGTGTAACAAACACACAATGCTCATAAATGTAAAATAAAGAACACAGTAGAGCTAAAGAAATTAGGGTTGAGTTTAGAATTATATATGTCTTTGAAGATCAGCTTCGGACTTCTCATAGTTGAGGAAATGAAGGTTTTATTCTTCTCTACATGTTGTCTCCAAAAACAGAGTGTCACAACGTTCAGGTACATGATTCCAGGTACTGAGATGTTCAACTTCTTGGTACAAGGGAGTTGATGAAGCACAACAGGACAACCTTGAGTATGTTCTTCAATATGATCTTCGTGAGGCCCTTGGATTATCAGAGTGGTCACTTGGAGAGTTCTTATTTTTTCTTCAATAGTTTATTCCTTGTGCCTTTTACTTCTCAACTCATTCTCATATGTATCTGTGTATCTCTGTTTTTTCTGTGCCTTGTTATATATATCTTTTCTTCCTCGATCTTTTTCTTTCATATTTGAGGTCCGACAACAGGGGAAAGTACATCACGTGTGATATTTCTCATACCTTGTATTGTACGGATATGGTCTCCTGATATGTCTACAATAAGAATTAATTATGTCAGAATCATTAAAGTTATTAAAATATGACTGTTATAAAAAATATAAGAATTTGGAAAATTATGGAGTAGAAAAGTATGGTAGACTGGTAACGGTAGCCTGTCAATCGGTAACATCTTCAACAACAAGCTTAATCAATAGTAGACTTCCAATAGTATGCATGTCTAGCAATAGACTTCACCAACATTAGACTTGTCCTGCGGTAGAACTGTCCAATGGTAGACTTGTCCGGCAGTAGACTTTACCAACGATAGACTTGTCCAGTGGTATAATTTACCAACAGTAGACTTGTACAGCGATAGACTTGTCCAACGGTAGACTTTTCCGGTGGTAGAATTTACCGATGGTAGACATGTCCAGCGATAGACTTTACCAGTGAGCTCTTCCATGGTAGACTACTTAACAATAGACTTCCAGTAATAAGTCTAACAATAGACTTCTAACAGAAACTCTTTGTAACAACAACCTTATCATAATAGTGACCTATCACATTGACTCAACATCTGTATGCTTTTGTAAGTACTCCAACGGTAGGATTTATAATAGTGACCATGTACTGGTGAATTCCAACGGTAACTTTATTACAGTGACCTTGTACTGGTGACTTCTTATACTGTAAACTGATTTTAGAAAATTCAGGTGATTAAAATAGATTGAAATAGATTGTAAAATAACTAACCCATTATAGAAATAAACCTGATTTGGGATTATCAAAATATGTGAGTCCAACAGTAATATATAATATGTGTTAATTAATTATAAATTAAATAATATATAATTAATAAACAAATATTAATAAAAACTACGTAATATTTATTAACTATATAATTGATAATTATATAATTAATGAATATATCACTAGTTAACTAATTAATTATTAATTAATTAATAATTATATAATTAATAATTATATACCTAATGATGATGGATACAGAGGGGAGCGAAGCTCCTAGAAGCGACTCTATGAGGGTTTCACCATTGATTGTGCAAGTAGTTGGCGATGCAAGGTTTGATTGTCAAACTGCTGAAGATTGAACATAAGCATCAGGTGCATCTGTCGTCCCTACGTCATGAGTTGGAAACCCTGGCGATGATCATTTTTTGGGTGGCTGTTCATTTGTTGAAGCGTTGTGGGTTGGGAGTGGTGATCTCAGTTTTGGTGGTCGGTTTGTTGAAGTGCTATGATCTTGGAGTCTTGGTTGTGGGGCTTCAGATATGAGTCACCATGATCTGGCTCGGGTTTCTGGAGGTCCAGTTTTGGGAGGCCCAGATCTGAATGGTGTTGTTTTGACTCCAGTTCTAGGCAATCCAGATCTGAATGTTCCAACTTAGGTTTTGATCAGTCCCAGACATTGTCTGTTAAAACCCTTGCGTAGTGGTATTTCTTTTGTTGATGCTCATAATTGCTCAAATCTTCAAACGACTACAAGTTCTCATGCAGCTGATGTCAACCCTTATGAGGTTGTTTCCAAATCTGGGAATGGGTCCTTTAAAGTCGTTGCAAATACTGATTCTCTTAAGGAATGATTAGATTCATGTAAGTTTTCTCTAATTGGGAGATCGATTCTTTCTAAGGGTGACAAACTAATGAACACTGAGGTGGTTAAATTGAAGCTCTCCCAGATTTGGGGCATCTCCAATTGGTGAATTATCCCCATTGTTAGAGGATATTTCATTTAATTTTTTATAATGTGAATGATTGAGATTGTGCATGGAGATCTAGTTTCTATGTTCTTAATCTAGGGGGTTTTTGTATCTCTTCTTGAGATTTGAGTTTCAACCCATTTTCTAAAAAACATAGAACTACAGAAATCTAGATCAGAATTCATGGTCCCATCTAGGAGTTTTAGCATCCTATTATTATTTATTATCATGTATCCTATATTTTTGCACCAATTAAAATGAATGAAAACACTGTTGAAGGGAAATTTGGATACTTCTCTAGTGTTCTTGTAGATATTGACTAGTTAAACCCTTTTCCTGATTCTACCACCTTAGTGGAAATTGGTGATAAAATTGATGTTCATTTTTAATATGAGTTCATCCCATCATTTTGTAAATTCTTCAAGGTTGTAGGGTATGAGGTCTCCAACTGCATGAATGTTCAGAACATTCAAGTCAAAAAAGTAGGTAATTTTCATCCTTTTGGTAAGAAATTTCCAAGGAAATTTGTTGTGAATGATTGCATCATAGCTGGGATTGGAACAAATATAGATGCTGACTTGAAAAGGATTGCATTCCCTTCAGTGGATAAGGGATCTCTTGATGATGGTGAAAAACAGGTTGAATAAAATCAAGGAATTGAAGGTGATATTGTTACATTCAAATATGTCCTCATTGGTTCCAAATTAGGACCCATGCTTACAGTTGAACCAATTTCTGATCTTTCTGACATTGGTCAGACAGATTTTGAAAGGGATGCGCAGAAAGAAGTGGATGAGGAACTGGCGCAAGATCGTTCCTTATCCTACAAAGAAAAGAATGAGATAGAGATTGATGCTTCCCTAGTTCTGAAGGATGTCTCCCATAGGGAATCTACTCAGAGTGAGAATGAACCCTTGGAAAGGTAAGAATCAGAAGGGTATTGACAACAACCTAAGACATGGAAATAGGGCCATCATTTAAAAAATCGTGGATGAGGATGTGGCAAGGATGGGCGTGGTTGTTCATCCTCTTCAGGGAAAAGTAATGGGATTTCATGCTCACTTGGTCTATGCTCCATGTAATGGGGTTCATTCCCACTGGGCCTACAGGTAGTGTACTGAATAAATAAGGCTTTATGGGTGGCATATCTCCTTGGGGGTGGGGGTGGGGGGTCTATGGACTGCCTTTTTGGCATGTGTGTTTGTGTTTAAATGTAATTGTACCCCTAAGAACCTAATATATATATAATTTATAATTATATTACTAATTAACTAATTAATTATTATCTTACTTATTAAATAATTAATTATTATATGGATGAGGGAATGCCTCATTGCGGGACCCCATCCATCCTCTTTTCATCTTTGTCAATTTTCTTTTTCTAGTAAATTTTTTCAGAGAAGGCTCACCTATCTCCTAAACCTTATGAGTATTATATAATTAATAATTATATTACTAATTAACTAATTAATTATTATATAGTTAATAATGCAGTTGGGGGCTTGCCTAAGTGGTAAAGGCTCCCTGTAATCTTGGATCAGACCCAGGTTCAAATCCGGGTGGGAGCAAATTTCCACAGGGAGGTGGTGATGCATGCATGATACATGGAGGCGGTAACCCATGCATGATGCAAGCCTGATGATGCAGGAAGTATGATGTAGGAATGACACTGTACTGGGCCTTCAGGCCAGTTTTTAGGCCTTTGGTCCATGTATGGGCTTCATTCCCACTGGTCCTTCAGGTCATGTACTAAATAAATAAGTCTTGATGGGTGGACTATCCCTGTGGGGGGGGGGGGGCTATAGCTCGCCTTTCCTATGTATGGTGTGTGTGTGTTTAAGGTAATTGTACCCCCAAACACCTAATATATATATATACATATATATATTAAGATAAAGCCTTATTTCTTCTCCCCAGCTATGCTCGGTGGTTAGGGGTTCTCCACCAGTGAGAAGAAGCACCCCCCCCCCCGACCGTGAACCCGCTTTAACCAGAGAAATAAAAATAGAAAATAAATAAATAAAATAAATAATATATATATATCATGATAAAATATAAAATATAAATATATATATATAATAAATAATAATAATAAGTTTATATATATATATGTGTGTGTGTATCAATATCTATATAATATATATATATATATAATAATAATTTCTAAAATAAAATTTATATTTTATTTGTGGGTTCGATGAAACATCTCAAAAATCCCAACTACTTCCTAGAACCAATGTCCAAATCCCATGTCAAATATATTCATCATATTCCATTGAAAAAAAATAATATATCCACTGTGTTGCGAAGCACTGAAACACAAATGGAGCTTGATCGTCTAAGGAACATTCCCGATTAAATTGAAGATGACTGTGATTCCCACATGGAGAACATCAAGGATCCTATGGATTCTAAATAACTCTTCTATAAATAAAACCACTATTCACTATGCTCATGGATGACCACTTTCTAACAATTTCTCTTGAAGACAATTCTCCATTTCTTCTACTTCACTTGTTTTCTTTTACATTCCCCATTATAATAACTCTGATGATGGACCACTAGGCCATTTTTGGTCGCAAAAAGGAGAATTACCCCATTACCCCTATTGATGAATTCTAATAATTTGATTCTCATTTTGATTTCTCTATAGATCTTAATGGTGTTAACCAGTCAGAGATTTTTTTAGTTATAGGATTTTAATTTCTTCTACTTATTATCTAAATTTCACATAAAAGACACTAAAACTTTGATCACTACATACAATTGCAAGCAGTGAGATAATTCAAGGGGGATCTAAGATATCTAATCACCAGGCTAGGTAAGGATAGGGGATACAATGATCATTTTATTTCCCTATATAAACTAAAATATCCAAACAAAATTAATCAATGAGATTTCAATTGGTTAGAGAATGAATTGAGAAAAAATTAATAATGAATCAATAAGATAATGAGTGTATGATCCTAGGTGATACCACTACTCTTTAGTATTATACTAACACCAACAAATTGCAGCCACTATTTTCAAGAAATTTGAACCCTATAAAATAGAATTTTAACACATGGACAACACTTTCTTTTCTGGAGACAACCTGAGTCCCACTGTATCGCATTTTTCTCAGGTCTAGAAATAATATTTCTGTTCACCCCATGGCATGTTGTCATCAAGGGTATTTGAAAAAAACTTTTATAATTCACAAGGGGAAAAAACTTCCACCATGGCTTATGCTTTGCTGTGGTGCACTCCAGCCATCCCCTGAGAGCCCTGACATCCCAAAGTCCTTTTCTGCTCACCATTTTCCACCATGGGGCCTCACATCAAAAACAATCTTCCAAATGGAACAATGGTGTAACTTTACCCCATTTCCCTTAGGGGTCCTCTATCACCTAGGTCGACACCACAACTGACCAAACACACTACTAGGGCATTCTGGTTATCTATTTTGAAAAGGCTCCACACCCTGCCACTACATAGAGCTCTATGGTGAGCCAAATCAGCCAGACTAAGGGTACCATAGTGTGGCCTATATCATGGTTAACCTTCACACACCATGTGACCATCAAAAATTATAAAAATACTCCTATTTTGGCCTCACATCACATCTATAATCATCTCCTAGAGATGTTTAAATACTCTCAACTCCAATCTGAATCTCTACTCTCAATGTGAAACCCTCATAAAAAAATATTCAAATTTATTCTAAATTTCATAACCTATACACACATGAGGTTTTACAATAGGGTTCACTATAAAAATCTCAAAAGAAGTTTTTTTTGGCCTTGATAGAATACCTCAATTATCTATCTAATTTCCCATGACATAAATGATCTGGAGGTGAGAAAATAAGAAAAAAATCCAAGTGATCATGATAATAATCATCAAAAATCACAATAGATAAATCTCACCACACCTACCACACCCTCTCATGAAACAACCCCTTTCATATTTCATACCCTAAAAATATTTAAAAACCTAGGGGCTCTAACAGAGGTTCATATAATCATCAACTAAACATATTTTTTTATAAAATTCCAACTGGGACATTAAAACTAAACTTAGAAAACAAATAAAAATTATCATAAAACATCCCTTGAAAAAAAACAAAGGTCCCATTACTTTAAGAACAAAAATTTTCATCCATTAAGTGTCACTAAAAATTTCAAAAACACTCATTTGGTTTAGAACAACCTTCGAAACATTTGTTACTCAATTTATAAAACAAAACAGGGTTAAACCCCCTCATTTATCATCAAAACCATTCGAAATAGTCATATAAGAATGTTTAGAAATACTTCGTATACAGACTAATTTTAGTTCAAAATAAATATATTAAAATAATCACAATCCTACTTTAAATGTCAAGAAAACACATGTTACATTTTATAAACCCATCATGGGTATCACATATAAGTAGAACACCATAGGGAAATATTTTATAAACCTTTAAGCACTTCCTGACTTTCTGAATAAAGGAATTTCAAAGAAATATCAGCCTCATTCATGTGGAAAACACTATCATTAAATGTAGTAAGACAAACCAAGAATAAAGGCATCCTCTTCCACCCCTAAAAAACCAAATCCCCATGATTAATTCAAACCAAACCCAAATTTCTCCCCATTAATGCTAGGGTTTTGAAGAGAAAGAATAATAAAGGGGAAGGAATAAGGGATAATAGAACAATAAGTGGGAAGGATTTATTATATAAAATCACTTGACATCAAGGACGAGGAGTTCAAAATCCAAGGAGAGAGAAGGGAAGGACACCTAGGGATCTCCTTTAGTTCGGTCACGTGAGAGAGGGTATAAAGGATGAACCAACCCCTTAAAAATGAAATATGAATGATCTTGAATTTTTTTAAAAAATAAACCTAGGAACATGCATGTCACTACATGACTTCACTATGATGGTATGATTTTCATCCCAGGTAGAATCATGAATCAATACCCATGGTTATTCCACGACATTACCCTAACTTCATAGTGTGATTCCACCTTCATGGGTGACCCCTTGTAAAGAAAACTCAAACGAAACACCTCCCCAGAAAACATTCCCATTACCTAGTTTTGTTTATGGTGAAACCACATTATCACTCAAAAATAGACAAAGGAAAAAACCACAGGTCATGGAACAACCACCTACAGTCCAGAACCATAGGTCACCTAACACATTGATCATGATATGAATTACCAATTTCATGGAATAAAATACTATAGATAGATCCTTTGACCTATATAAAAACCAAAAACACTTTCAATTTCTTAAAAATCCAAAATTTTCAAAATAACACAAAATTAAACTGCCTTTAATAGAAAATTTACATGGGGGTGTTTCAATTCTCCACACCCTACCACTTTCTTCCCCAAAATTTATTGATTAAGAAGAAGCAATAAAAAAACCTTAACACCTAATATTAGTTATTGGAGGGTCAATAAAAATTCAATATGTACTAGTGTAAAAGGAGAATCAAAAAATAGAAAACTCACCAACATCGATAGAATAATTCCTCAAGAATTATCAAATATCGCCAAGAATAATATAAACCAAAACCAAGGGTCATAAATCTCCCAGACCATAGAGAACCATGATAGGTCTCCCCCAATATTTAAAATTCATCAAAAATGGAGAGACTAGGGATATACAACCTCATGAAAATGATTTCCCCAATACAAACACATTTCCTCAAAATAACACAATTGAAACAATAATCCTCTATCGCCAAAAAAATCATCTCAGAGATGAATCAAAATTCCAATAGATAACACTGTCCAAGGAAATACCTAAAGCACCACAATCATGGTAAACCAATACTTTGATATCTCATAACACAAGGATAGAAAATATACACCAATAAAAACATTCCCTGATGATAAATGGGATCTCTCCATGGGTTATAATGAAAAAGAATAAATAACCTAGTACTTTTCTCATGGAACAACCATCCATGGTAAACCTGGTAGAAAATGCATCTGAGTAGAACTGCTAATATAACAAGTAACAATCCCCTAGTCAAAGAAATTGTCTTAAATAAAGAAACTAATCCCAGTTACCCCAGCATACACCCAAGGCTTCCCTTGAAAAAATTATCAAAAACTATGTCTCAACATATAGTTAACATTGAATACAAACCTAAAGAGGTATAACCAAACAATGAGAAAAAAATCATAACTTGAATAATCAAAACATATATAAAACAAGTATGGGGGAAGAACCCAAAGAAAATACAAAAATAGATAATCCTTGAATGCAACATTGGCTCTAAATTGATCCAACATAAATCTTAAAATAGATGTTCATCCAAACCCTGAATACATACAAGACTCCCTATCAATCAATTCAAAATAAAATATCAGAATATATTCCTATCAGTATATCAACCCAAGTGTAGCATAATCACTATATAAGGAAATAAACAATGCATTAAGAAATGAAAAATTATCAGAGGTCTCGAATCAACCAAGTTATTCAGAGTCTAGGAAGAGTCAGAAACTAGATGAGTCACACTAAAAAGATAAGATGGATCATCCTAAAGACTATACATGAAGGTAAACTATCTACATTACTTCTATATGTTTCTAGGAGTAATATTCCAAATATCATGAGGCATAGTTACAACCAATCTATGTTCTATATATCTAAAAAAAATCCATTTAAAATCAAGTGATTAAATTAGAAACACCAATTCACCAAAACAAAAACACTACAAAAAATTATTTCTTTAAACTCATAATGTTTAAAAATAGTATAAAAACTCATTTTACAAATGTAGGATTTTAAAAAAAAAATCAATTCCTTTAAAAAAATAATAAAACATAATTTTAAAATGTAAAATATTCACTTCCCTACCAGTTAATTTTCAAAAAATTGAACTTTCTTTGTAAATAATTAACTTAATTAAAATATGAAACCCACTCAAACATCATAAAGTTTGATTTTATTTCCCAAAAACACTCTATGAGTCTTGTTATAAAAAACAATAGTCATGAAATTCATTTCTATTTCAAAATATATATATGAAAAGCCACTTTATTTTAATTTTTTTCCAAAATATCCACTTTCCATTTCATAACAATTCACCCTTTGAAACACTTCAATACACATCCTGAATTTGATAATAAACTAAACCAAAATTGAAATAACTACACAATGTACAAAATATTTTTTTTCAGAAATAACTAGAAAACAATGTTTTAAAGTTGATGAATCCATAAAATTATCCCCTTTAAATAGACCATTAAAAACTAGTTTTAAATATAACATATTACATTAAATTCCATTCTCATACAAAGTGATATTTCAAAAAACAAATCTAGGCCACACATAACAAAACACATCAAAAAAACCACTCCAACAACATCAAAACATTGTAAAAAAAACTCTTTGATCCATCTATAATAAGTGTGAACAACTAAAGGAGACATTCTATATTAATAAAGATATCAAAAAAAAATTCTATGTGGGATAAAGTGTTATGAAAAAGTTGGCCACACAGTTTGGATGACCATGGGAGGATCATGTGGTAGCCTCATATCATTTTAAAAAACCATGTGCATTGGATCCACATGGTTTTCCAAACCATGAGAGATAATTGAGTATCTCTGGTTCATTTATAATTTAACCACAAAAATCAAGGTAAACCCCAAAGTATCTAATATATCTGAATGGGGATCAAAATATCATCAACAAAAGTCAAGTAAAAATCAATGTTAATAATAAAATCAGGACTACCCATGGAACCTCAAGTATCATCATGAATGGTGGTGACTATGAACATAATCAAGAAATAACTAATGAATTATAAGAATATTATCTACATACTTCTAATATGCACCCAAATAAAGAGAGGGTGCTTTGATACAATTTTGTAATGAACCATATCTAACTATCCAAAATCAATACTTATGTCAACCTACCACAAGGCCCAAAGAACAATCTCGATCTCCATGCGTAAAAAGTAGTCATGTGGTATAAAAATAGATAACCGCTCGGAATGATTTAAACCCCAAATCATAATAATAAAGTAGAAAAAACTATCAAGAATCCCACATGATGAATCCATACATTGGATGTCCATGAATATAAACTAAATTGTTCAAAATAATAATCTAACCCAATAGGGTAGAACTAACATAAGTGATACAACTAATTTATAAAATACAACATAAAAAATAGTACAACATAAGGATCAGATAAAAAGGAAACCAAAAATAAATACATTAACTATCCGAATTGGACTATACATAAAAATCCCAAAAAATGCAACCAATATCCTAAGAAACAACTGAAACATATCTATATGATCCATAATCAATCAACACATCCAAGGATTCCATAAATAGTTCTAAAAAAGCATTCATACAGAGGTTATAAACTAGGAACCTAAAAAAAATTATAAGGACACACACACACACACCCAAACTGATGTGTATGTAGGGTGTGAGCTTGGTAGTCCTAGAATAATATCACCAAATATTTTAGGGAATTTATTTTATAAAATAACCCAAAAATTATAGTTTGATACATATTTTAAAAAATAAGTTTTTCCATAATAGTAAGTGGAAAATGGAAACAACTATCATGTTTTACCCATAAGGAAAAGGTTCAATTCTTTTATATAAAATAATTTGTATCACTACTTAGTAAAAAAATACAAATATGAAACCCGAAATGAGGACATTTGATCTCATTTAAAATAAAACAAATATCTTTTCATCATTTCCAAAACCTTTCTCAATATACTATACATAAAATCATTATTTCATTTTTCATTTTAGAATCATTACTTAAATCCATATTTGATAACCATTTAGAGAATAATTTCCAACCATAAAATAATGAAATTACAACACATTTGTTCATGAAATCATCAGTGAAGCATAAAATGGAAAACTAACCATAACCAAATAAAGTTTCCACATAAAAAAATCGAACGAGGGAATGAAATAAAGTGTTATATGGGAATACCCTATATGGAATCATCATCAAGAACTAGGTTTCATGGGAAAATCATTAAGTCTTATGGTGAGATTGCCCTAGAAAATATTTAGTAGAACCAATGTATTAGTAAGATCTCATGGGCATATCGTGTCACCGTTGAATTATCTCCCATAGTATAACTTGGTCACCATCCCTATAAATTTACCAACAAATATTTTGGGACACTAGTAAAATCTCTAAAAAGTTTTTATATCTTAGAAATAATCCCTCACTTAGCTACCTGGGTTCCCATGAAAACAATCATCTGAAGGTGAGAAAATAAGCATATATTCCAAGTGATCACCAAAAAAATCATTATAAAGAATAAAAAAATAAAGCTCACCTCACCACCAAAACCCTTTCATGAAACCAACCAATTCACATTTCATACTATAAATATATATAAAAACCAACAAGCTCAAATATAGGGTAGAAAAAACATCAATTGAAACTCATTTTCATAATATACCAATCGGAACTTTAGTAATAAACTTGTAAAGTGATCCCAAGTTATAATAAACAATCCTTGGAAATAAATCAACTACCTATCACTTTAAAGACACCATTTTCCACCCTTGTGAGTCACATAAAATTAAAAAACACTCCTTTTGTTCACCAAAACCATTGAAATTTGTGTTACTAACCTTAAAAATAAAAATAAGGTTAAAACCCAACATTTATCATAAAAAATATTTGAAGGAACCTCATATAAAATTTTAGGAATACTTGGCATGCACAAGCATTTTAGTTCAAAAAAAAACATAAGAAACTCATTACAATCTTCCATGTCAAGAAAATAAAATGCTTGAAATATTTTATAAAACCATTATTTGTTTCACATATAATTATAAATCAATAGGAAAATATTTTGGAAACCTTAAAAAACTTCATGACCTTTTAAATAAAATAATTTCATAGAAACACCTACCTCATTCAACAGGAAACCACATTTTTCAATAGAAAATCCCAACCATGAAAGAATACATCATCTTCCACCCCTAAATAACTAAATACCCTTTATTAACTAAAAACCCCTAAATGTTTGTCCTATAGTTTCTATAGTTTTTAGGATAAATAAAAACCAAGGTGAATGTAATAAGGGAGAAGAAGAGAAGAATATGGAATGATTTACCTTATTAAATTGCTTGAAATTTAGGAGGAGGATCTCAAAATGAATAGAGAAAAATTGAATGGTTTACTAGAGATCTTATATTGTTTGAACACATGAGAGATTATGGTCAAAACACTTGAAATATAATGTGGGTAAAACTAGAAATTCAAAAAAAATTAAAACTACCTACAGGAATGTCATGACACGGCCTCCCCATCTTGGTTCAACCTGCCTCCTAGTTAGAATTGTGGCCCAATACCAAGGTTCACATGAAGACATGAACATAAATTTATAGAATGAAATACTCTATATGGGTGACCCATCATGGCATGAAACTTGGTCTCTAAACCACTATAGAAAATGACCCCATTGTCTGGGTCAGGTTGTGGTGTGACCTCCCCTTCCACAGCACAACCCCTTTCTTGCTCAAAAATAAAAAATAAGAAACCTCCAGTCATGGTGTGACTCAAATATTGCATCATTACTATTTTAAGTCTATAAATATAGGTCACACAATACATTCATCAGGAAATGACCTACCCATGTCACAGAATGACCGACTAAAATATAGCTACCAACCTGCTTAAATTCCAAATCAACTCCCAATTTATGGAAACTTTTATAATTTCAAAATAGACCAAAATTATAATATATTTAATATAATAATGACATGGGGGTGTCACATATATAATAATATTATTTTAAAATACGTTATTTCATTTATAAATCCTCCATCCACATGTGGGGTGAATGAGTTCCAACATCCATCGAGGAAGACATGTAATGATTCTAGGAGTGGATTGAGTGTTATAACCATCACTCTTATCTTGATAAATCGTGGGCCAAATTATATCTTTGTGTGGCTTGGAAACTTGGTATAATTAGACTTCCCTAGTATCTCAAGGTCTGGATGATTACATAATAGGGACAAGAGATTTGGTTTTTAGTGGTATTGAGAAGGATATAGTACATGGCGGGGACCTTATTAATTTAATATTATTCTGATTGAGTACATTTTTATAAAAATAAATTATTATTTGGTGAGTGTAATTATAGTGATCTATGGAAAATATTTTTATAAAATTAATCAAAAATATTAATGTGATTGATGATGATGTGTTTTGAGTTATTAGTTTTTACTAAATTGTATACATTGATGATGTATACAGAAACTAGTTGTTTACGGAGGCTGACTCACTATTTTGGATGAACATATTGAGTATTATTTATCACCTCTATATTTTTAAAAATATGGTGTTTTCTATTGTATTCATACTGATCAATAGATACTAATAGTGGATGAATTTGGAGGCTGGAGTTAGATGGAAGATGTGGTAGTTGATGGTGTGAAGTATTTTTTATGATGACCTCATTATTGTTGTATGTATTCATGATTATATTTTATTAGACATTTTTGGGATTTTTTATCTATATATGATTATTTATTTAGTTACTTTGCACTGCATTATGCGGGATCTATATTATTCATGAAATTTTTACGTTGTAGTATTTGTATATATTTATGTTATTGTGGATAATATTTTTTTTGGAGGTGGTAGGTTATGTTTTTAAGTAATATCAGCCAATATATTTCAGCGGGTATTTTCTTTCAAGTCATTATCTCTTGATATAGTTCAGGTGGGTTTGGAGAGTAGACATACTAGTATTATGAGACATGACAATATTTTTTTTTCATTTTCGTTAAAACAAATAAAAAACACACCCACACACACACATGTATAATACGAATAAAATATGACACTTATACACACAACACAAAATATAAACACAAAACACACATACTCACACACACACACACATATATATATAAGACATTGAATATGAATTGAAACATATATTTTGTGTTTTTATATTGAGGGCATGTAATGTTATTTTTTTACATATTAACACATATTAAACACATAATAAAAAAACACAAAAATATTTTATATAGGTAATATATATATATATAATGTATATACCAATGTCATCCATAAACATGATGTATATACATATTCATTCAAATTGAAGGTGATAATGATTTTATTATGATCGAATATTGATATAATATAAATGATTACTAATTTTTTATTATAACTCAATGTTTTGAAATTATTTGAACTTTAAGTGAAGATAAATAATCAAGTCCAAATCAATTCACATATAGTTCAATTTGATCAATTTAAAATTTTATTTTCATTATTTTATTGTACAATAAATACTAATGTGCGGGTTTATATCTTTTTTGATCATTGCCTTTATTCATATTCAAAGATCTTATTCACATGATTTTTTAGGGAATTAGTGGTTTTTAAATTGTATATTTTTTTAGGATCAATTTTTGTTCTTTGTAGTTACCACCCTTATTTACACATTTTTCTCATATAAGTGATGTGATCACATTTTTAGCACATAGTTTAATTAATTAATAACTTATTTAGATTTTAATGATTTATCAATATTTATTTTCTTAATAAACCAAGAATGAATAAAATCAATATGAATTTATAAAATTAGTTTTATATGACTTTATGTTTATTATCAGTTCATATTTTTAGTTTTTATCTCTTATGTTAACAGATTCTCAATTGATTGGTTCAAATAAATGCCTTTTAACTTGTTGAAACCCCCCTTTCATACCCAATATTTAGAATAGAATCACCTTCATAAAAGAAAATTGTCATCCAAATTGAATGGTTATTGATATAAATTTATAACTATATGGATTTTATTAATAAAATGAGTGAGTATCAGTTCACAAAATTCATACAATTGATTTGGGTAAGGTAAAACCTTTGTAAAGGAGATGATGATTATCCTCCCTCCCCAACTCCATTATCCTTTTTGTTTTCGTTTTCTTTTCATTATATATATATATATAATATTTTAAATCCAATTTTGAATATGTATAAATAAATTATTAATTTTCATATTAAAATAAAATAAACTTTTTAATAAAATGTAAATATTGTATCTATAAATGAAAATTATCATGAGTGTGAATTGTTTGATTCACAAGTTTTAATATACTAGTGAATTAATTTTATTAATCAAATCAATTACTATGTTTATTTTGTTATAAAATTTTCACTTAATGATGGTTTTAAAAAACATATGTTTTTTTTATTTAAAACATAACATATGTTATATTTTTTTAGTGATTTTCTTGTGTATATTTATTTTATTGTCAATAAAATATATAAAACACAAAAAAAATAACAATACATAAAATATATTTAAATTAATAATCATTTATATGAAAATAAATAAATAAATAAATAAATACATATATTCATGCATGAAAACATGAAGAAACACACACACATATTTAAAAAGGGACATAAAGGCTTGCAACATTTTGGAAATATAACTAAAAGTTATTTATTACAACATAGGGGCCTGAATGCCAAAAATATTATGAGGGTTAAACAATTTTAAGGTGGATGACTATTTTTGAGTATAATTTGAAAGGAATCGAGGCCTAAGGGGGATATACATTTGAATATGAACCCACACAGGAGGAGGATAAACTATTTTTTAAAGGAAGATTGTTTCAACGTAATTTATAAAAAATACATTGCCCTAGAGGATAAACATACAAAGATGAACCCACACTGAACTTTTAAATAGGATAAATTTCTAAAGAAGAATAATAACCCAAACCTAGGGGTGTGTCCAGAAGAATCCTTTACCTACCCTAAAATTTACTAAAATCAAATAATCCATTTGAAATAATCACTTGCATGAAGATTGAATATAATAGGAATCAAAATCCCAAAAGCCATGTATTCACAATCTCCCTACCTTTATGATAGTTATCAATTATTGAATATTAAACATATAAATCAAATAAAATTACACACGTCAAGTATCAAGGATTATAACCCCATATGATGCTAATCTAGAGAATATTTTTTACCAAATAACCCATTGTAAACCAGTATAATAAAACACACACACACACACACACTATTTCAATCAAAAGGTACAAAATCACCAAGATATTTGGGAGTTGTAAATTAGGGTGATTAAATTTCTTCATAATATAGATTTTTTATCATATTAGTAAAAATACTTAAACATATCAATTCAGACAGACTATTCAAAGCATCCAAATCATAACATTAAATAATATAAGCATGAGTATTTTTACTTTGTTCTTCCATAAAGGGTTATGTCCAAGAAGTATACACAAAAAAATGTGATGATGTATTAGGGAATTACTAACTCACTATTATAAGAATATAATATTTTGGAATGATTCACTTATTTATCCAAGTCTCACTACCTCTTATTATACCTTTACTCACTACATTAAGAGAAGGTGATAAATAATATAACTCATATGGAATTTATAATAAATGTTTCAATAAACAATAAGTATACCATTCTATAATTTGTGTTTCAATTTATCTCACACATCAAGAATTAGTTTGGACCTTAAATAATGTTATATTATTAATCCTTTAAATAACAATCTCTTTAGAGTTTAAGATATGAAATTTATTACTTCTCCCTTATGTAGTATGTATATCCTTCTTTAAAATAAAGACTCATTTTTATTCTCTATAAATATATTCTCTAATGTTATTCAACTTCACATGAAACATGTAAAAACCTCTATCAAATTTAAAAATATCCACCGTAGTAAAGTCAAATCTAATATAAAATATAATATTCTATCATATTTGAGAAAAGAATAAAATATAAAAAATATGAATAGATCTTCTAACCCACAACATGAACCACAAAAGAAAAATAGGTTTTTATGTTCAATGGTTTGACCCAAAAAACCAAATCCATCATATATTGATATCTTTAAAAATTTGTTTAGTTCTATATTTTTAAATTCATGAATAAATAGAACCATGAAACAGTTTAACCCATACTATATCTATGATTTTATGTTGAGTTCTCTAGAATCATTATTTCAATAAAACTACCCACAACATGTTCATCACTATGCCCAATCTCCATATTTATCATAAAAACAACTTAAGAAAATGACTATATTCGCTTCACATCACATTTTTAACATAACTTGTATTAAATAAAAATTCAACCACGATTTATGTTATGATATGGTTTGTTCAAAATTATTTATTTTTCAATATCATATGTCAGATGTAATCCTTCATACATTTGTCTCTTAAGTTATTCATTTTTCGGAACTATATATATACCATGACATGATTTAGTCATCCTATAGTGTATAGTGAACTTAGAAAACCAGATTCACTAAAAACACTTTAAACCTTGACTTATATTCATAAACCATGATGTGTTTTAGTAAAATATGATGTGTTTTACTTATTATTGTGTCCAATAGATCCCACTTGCCTCTATCAACACTTTTTTAAAACCAAAATCTATACCTTTCCTATTACCACTAAATTATTTTTTCCATTATAAAAAACTTCTTTAAACTTCATAAATCTAGATCCATATGTCTAAAAATCTTTAATTGAGTTATATATTAACTTTTAAAAACAATTTTTGATAAAATAACCACATTTTATCATACTATAGAATTATACATTATGATTAACTTTGGATTCACCATTTTCCCCTTTGGGTTTTTTGAAAATTTACCATATAAATATTAAGTGTAAGATAATTCCAAAATATTTAATGATGATTTTCACACTTTTCCACAAAGACAAATAGATATAAATTGTCTTAACTAGAAATTTAATTTTATGTGATCCATGACCAATGTAAAAAATAAGAGTTCTAGGAATATTTCTATGCTCACATAGAAACATCAACTCTTTAAACCACTATAATATCATTAATCCTCCCAAATTTAAATTTTTTGATAATAATATATATGTATTTTATCTCCTCTTATATAGTATTCCAAAAAAACCCTAAAGAGCATAATTCCCCCACTTTAAATGAAATTAATAATTGTTTCCACTTATTTAAAACATCAAAATTTTATCCTAATTTGATTTTAAAACCAAAGGGTACTAAAACTATATAAAATTAGTATCCTTATTAAGTAGTAAATACATATTGAGAAAGGTAATAAGATAAACCTTATTAATATTTAGTAGGGCTGTACACCTAGATTCAATTGATATTTCTCCAATATCAATATGGCTAAAGGATTTGTGAAAATGTTTGAAACATATTTATTTGATCTAATGTGATTCACTCTAATCACTCCATGCTCTAACCTTTATTTTATAAAATAATAACTGATTTCAATATGATTTATATATGAATTTTATAATATAATTTTCATAAGATTAATTAAACTTTTGTTTTAACACAATATAACTAGAGTTATATTCACTTCACTACCAAAATCTTCAACTATTTTTCTTCCAAATTAGTTGGGTACATGCCTTCATTGTTGTGAGATACTTTTCTTCAACAACAACAAATGAAATTCCATCCTTTTTATTTTTTATCCAACTAATACACTTCATTTTATTAAAAAAACTTCTTAACTTATAGAATTTATAGTCATAATGTATCTTACTTAATAAATATTTTATTATTCCACTAAATGTTTCTCTATTCCTATTCCATATACCAATCCATTATCAATGGATCATTGTACTTTCTCATGATTCATTTATCTTCCATAAGAATCATTAATTTTGGATTTATTCAAAACCATGAAGCCAAAAATATTGTACAAATTATGTGAAAACTTGTTTTTATGAAATATAGAAAACCTCAAATCATTCTCTTGAATAACATTGAATCAATTAATTTTTCAACTTTGTAAATTCCATGTTTAGTCCCGAGAATGATTTTTTTATTGAACATGTTTTCAATCATTCACCTCACACTCTTTCAAAACTTTGTAACATATTTATCTTGAGAGACTTAAGTATACTCACCTTTTTTATTGGGATAATCCAAGGTCATATCCAAAAAAACATAAAAATATCATGTAACCTTATTTAATATATACAATGATTTCATTAAATTGAACACCTTGTATCTATTTTCCCAATGTTTAAATCCAACAAATTCTTCAATATAGTCTTATTATTAATGTAAATGATTAAGAAAATTTCATTTTAACATCCATATGAAATATATTTAATCACCTGGAATTTTTAATACTCCAAATAATCATATTGATTCATGTCTCACCACCTATAAAAATTTATATTTAAAATATTTGAATTTATTTGTGGAAGAACCACTACAAACTAACCTTGATTTGATTTACGTTTCATTTACATGATTATATTGTTTTTTTTCTGAATGCCCATTTTATTGGAACAAAGTTATAATTTCTTGTACTCTTCAAAATAATAATTTATGAATTTTCTTAATCTGATGAAGTTTTCATTATTTTCCTTAACATTAGATTCATACTTTTTTACTAATTTAAACAATTTCTATAAAAACTGGGACCTACTGACTACACATGCACCCTAACTTAACATAGAAGTCACGTCTTGGCCTACCAGGAATCACTAGTTTTCAAATATACACATGGTCTACTATTAGATCCCACCTACATTCTAGAATGTATAACCAGACTAATGACTGTACCCACAGTCCAACACATGTTATTTCAATGTACCTTTTCCTCACTCACACACACCCTGGGAAACATTCCAAGAGGTCACCCGTACTAAAACTTCCCATGAACAAGTCTTACTTAACTATGAAATTCTAATAAGGTATTTCCCTAAAAATAAAGGTTTACCTTGGTGACATGGGTAGTAAAATCCAGTCTTCTAACCTTTTTACTTTTTGGGGGTGTTACATTCACTCCCCATTTAGGGAACAATGTTCCCACTTTGGACCCTATATGTTAACATTGGTAGTGATACTACACTTTTAGTTGGATAAAACTCTGTTACCATTGTAATAACTAGGCCATACTAACAACACATTCAAACCTCCTAGAAATGTTCATCCGGTCTTGGCCCGCTAGGAACCACCAGTTTCCTAATAGACACATGGTCCCCTAATAGGGCCCACCCATGTCCCAAAATGGATCATCAAACTAATTAATGTACCCACATTCTAAAAAATATTCATTAAGTGTGATTTTATCTACTCACACACACCTTGGGAAACTTCCCAAGAGGTCACCCATCTCAACACTACTCCAGCCCATGGCTCTCTTAACTGTGGAGTTCAAACCAGGAAGGCTCCCAAAAATAAAGGCGCACCTTATTGAAATGATTAGTAACATTTATTATTTTAACTAGTGAAATTTATAGGGTGTTACAATGTCATATAAACCTATTATAAATGATAAAATCATTCCCTAAATACAAACTTATATGTGGTGTTACAAACCTTGTCATGGATTGTGCGGTTGTAAACAATGATATAGTAAAGAACACTATACTATGGTTTGATTCATGAAAATACATGATTTATTTGATTACATGTAACTCATCCTATTTATCATAAATAAATCTATCATGTTTTTTGGACCCTCATGTGATTATTATTTTAAGAGTTTGTACGTATGAATCTATTGTTCAAACATTAAATGACTATGAGACCAACGTTTTAAAGAGTTGTAACCCATGAAACATGTATGGAATGTTTCATTGAATGATAGATTATTTTGATAAATATTTTAGTTCCAAGTACCATCCTTTGATATATATAGATGGATGTTCATTCAAAGTGATTTGTAAGGAAATCAAATATGAGATTCAAGTGGTGAAAACTCCTTAAAATGTAATACAATGAAGCTCTGTCTCATTATTTTTCTATTTATTTAAGGTTCTATCCAACCATGTGAAAGAGGGGATATTTTTATATAATTTTTAGATTTATACAACCCATGGATACCCCAGGAGGAATGATTTTGTTTAATGGTTCTCTGATAACTCTATAAATACCTTATAGAAGATATTGAATATTTTAAATCAATTAATGAAATGTATGTTCTATATAAAATTTATTCAATACAAAACAAATGGATGGATATATTTGAAAAAAGGTTTTTTTGGTTACTTTTAATTTCCTTTAAATAAATTTTTCACAAAGAAAACCAATTATGGTATCAAATAGACATCTAATATGATTCTATTGAAGTTATAATAGATTAAAAATATAGAAAAAATGTGTTTTTATACATCCATGATGTGTTTGTTAAAAAACAATTATTGTTCTTGATATTTTTCAAAATCAATATATAACTCAAATAAAAATGAACATGGTTAAATAAAATTAATAAAACCAAGTAATGTTTAAAAAAATGGGTGTGGAAGGTTCTTTTGAAAATAAACCATCATAAAATGATAATTTTATAACATGGCTATATGGGAAAATGAATATTTTTTTTAATGGGAATGAGATTTTAATTATAAAACAACTTTGTGGTTGAATAAAGAAAACTCATTTTTTTAAATTAGGGCTTGTGTATTTTTTTAATGAAATGGATTGAACTAAATAAAAACAACATGGCTTCCCTAAAAAGGTGTTGTTACTCAGGAAAAACCACATCATAGTTTATGTAAAAAATTGGCCTTGGTATTTAAATTTTAAATGAAAAAAATTAACTTCCTTAAATTTTGGCTCGTGTAAAATCACGAGGGGGGGGGGGAATTTAAACAATAACAAAAATATCTTGGTGGTATGTGATCTAGTTTTAATGAAAATCTACATGGTAAATTGATAAAGTATTTATAAAATAAAAATAAATCTAATACAAAAGAGTTTATATTGTTATATGAAATATGCATATAAAAAATACTTATTTAGATTTTTTTTGAAAATAAAAAATGGGGTTTTCATAGATTTGATAAATAATTAAATAAAATGAAATATGTGATATTTTTTAATTATTTTTTATATAATATGAAATATTTATCTGATTTCAAAAAATTTCATAAATATTATGTACTTTGAAATATGAAGGAAACCATATTAATATAAATGTTAAATGAGAGTATAAAATAGTTTATATTAAAATAAAAATGAAAATTTAATGTTTATTTATGTAATGAAATGTCCATAAATCATGTCTAAATTATAAAGTATTTATAATTACTTATTTATGAACTGTTCAAAAATGTTCATGTCATTTATAAATTAATAAATTATTCATTAATTTAGTTCATTACCTAATTTATTATTAATTAATATATTTTTTATAATATAAATAGATTTATTATTTATTTTAAAGTATTAAAAATATTTTTATAAATTTCATACCATATTTATATGGAGTTAATTATTAGGTTTGAAAAAAGATTTACTTACATTTATCCATGATTATTAGTTATGTGTGGGTTATAAACATGAAAGAAAATGTTAGTTGTGATTTATACATATTACGTGTTTAGATAATATTGGAATTAAGGTATCTCTTATGTATCAATCCATGGATAGTGGAAATTTGGTTCAAAATTCTCACTAGGATTAGGGATTAGGCTTTATCTAGGAATGTAGGGACCAGGCACTTGTCACACTATGATTGATCTTGTGGAGATTTTTTTTCTGCATGATTCTAAGAATTTATATGAAAAAGTTTCATGTACCAAATGAATGGGATATATGAGATATTTGTTGATATTGTTTTATTTTATTTTTAAGAATTTTATACAAAACATGAGTTATATAATGTGTTATACATTTATTGTTTTTTGAACTTGTTAATTTAGTTGAAGATATGAGATACAAAATAAATATTTTAAAAGAATGCAAACATAAATGGAGTATATGAGAAAATATGATGATATTTTAAACCCCTTATAATAATATGTTTTAGATTCCTTCAAAAGTGTTCAATTTTTTTGACCTCAATCATCTAAATAGAAATGTTCTTTATAGTAGGGTTCCAATGGATTATATTCTATCCTAAAAGTAGGTTATGGATGACCCAATAAGATTTGGTTTTAGTATTTTTCATTCAATTTGGATAGTAAGGCATCCCAAAGAGTTTTTATATTGTAGGAATACAGTTGGGATAATCCATATGATGGATTTTGGTAAGGAATTATACATTAAACTATCCAAGAGTCATATATTATTTGATTGATACAATGTTATACCAAAATACTTAAGTTATCACTAAAATTAAAAAGAAGACTCAATGCTTCGGTGATATATAGATCATGTACCATTAATGGATATGAAAATTAAAGAGGTTCATCTTTTTAGAGATAATATTTAATATAACTCCGTATTAAATAAATTTAAAACATGACACACTTATAATAAAATATTTAATGGTAGAAAAAATAGAAAAATAACCATCAAACATAATAATAAGATAATTTTAAGGAGATGAGAAATTTAATAGAAGTAAATTATTAGCTTGGTATTGAAATTAACAAAATTTTCTTTTTCAACTAGGAATGTTTTACATGTTATAGAAAAAAACTTATTGATAAAAGACCTACTGAAGATACTATAAAATAAGATAAAGATACTTATAATAATTATAATAAATATTATATTATTGTACCTATATTTATGTTTGTTTATATGGATCCCAAGTTTCAAAAGAAACAACATAATATAAATTATTTTAGGATAATAGATAACATAAAAGGATTTACTAATAATAGGCTTGACATGAGTGATATAAAGTTTGAAAAGAACTCTTTTAGTGTTAGATGGATGAGGGTAATTTAATCTCAAGTAATGAAAAAAAATATGTCTAGGTCTATAAATGACATGGGGGTACTAGGGTAACTACTTAAGGTTGATATGGATAAGGAATTAATTATTCAATTAATGTTGGAGAGATTATAAAAGTTCATTATGAACTATAATATGAAGGAATTCAACAATCGTTTTCCTAGTCTCTTCAATATGATGAAAATTTCTAATAAGAACATGGGAGATCAAAACTCAAATGTCATGATAATGGTACAATAAGAAAAGGGTAAAATATTTGGGTAGAAGGAGAAGAATATATTCCATGGAGAGAATATAATAAATTTAATAAAACTAAATAAAGGGGATTCTGAGTAGGGAAAATTTTTCTACCATGGAAAACATGTAAATTGGGGAAATGTTTTTCCTAGACTAACTGAAGGAGTGTAATAAATTGTCCATGTTAGAAATTAATTTAATAATTTATTTATATTTTGAAAGATATACAATAATAATAATAAATAAAAAATTTACTTTAGATATATATAGGAGTTTAAAATTAAAAAAGGATTGATTGTTGGAGCCTGAATTATATATTCATGTTATGAAGTAAAGAGTTATTATATCATATAGGTTGATCTAGTAGATTAATTTTATGATCCATTGGATTTATATAATTTTTTTTATAAACAAAGTCTTTTACATCAATAGAGAAGTAATTTTTAAATAATGGTTATTAATAATAATATTAAATGATGATTTTGGTATGCATGTATTAAGATTTCATCCATTCAATAATAAATTTGAGAATATTATTTATAGGGTGTTTTATCCATAATAAAAAATATTATGAAAGTTTTTATTAAAATATAATGGAAATACTTCCCAAGAATAAATAATATAATATTTTAATGAATAAAATCTTATTTTTGAATATTACTCCAAACACAAAGAATACCATATAAGATATGTGTGTTAATAGATTATTTTTTAACTATTCACTTAAATGAAATAAATATTATTTCCTATCATAATAGATTTTCTATATTATAAATATATTTAAGATAAATATAATTTCTAAGTGGATAGTGGGAGTATGTTTTAGCATAAAGAATTTAAAATTGAAAAAAATAAATGATTATATCTCTATAATTCAAAGTAAAAGTATGTTTTTATTCTAAATTATTTTAATATATATTAATAAATTATAATCTTAATTTAGTGAGTTACACTTAGATTTATTACAAAAAAATTCTCAATTTTTTTGATTGAAATTGTTCCAAGATAGTGATGGTGAACTTAGAATGTTTTATATGTATTTAAGAACATAAATTTTATTAACATCATAACATTGGATGTTGTAAAGTAAAAAAGTTTGAATATTTTTTTTTCTAATCGTGTATGAATAAGATTATGAATACTAATCTCACCATTATTCAAACAAGGAAGATATTTTGATGTTAAACCACAAAAATAGTTTAGTGGGAGGATTTATAATATGGTTACTTAGAGATGTGGTAAGAATTATATTATGATAAAATGAGTATAAAAAACCTTAAAAATATTTCAAACATATCAACTATCTCATAGACTATCAAAAGGTATATGGTTTGTATTGTTCTTATGTTTATTACGTAAATATTATTAAAGGTGTTTAAAAATAAAAAATGTGTCATTTTATACAAAAGGAAATTTCCACTTTATAATTATTTATTATTGTACACATATATTATATGAATTGAAATGATAATTAACCACTCAATGTATAACCTGGAGTTATCCCTAATCTATGGCCATTAATGAGTATTAATGAATGTGATGAAGTGTGAACATTATTATGGATTGGTTTTTATGCAGAGATAATACATTCATCTATGAGGAAAAAATGAGTTTTGTGATCTAGATAACCCACTACATATATTACATGGAGTGTTATATAGTATGGGTTTGGTGTACTGGAGGTGTAAGTTTCATATTGAATCCTCATTACTAGAGGTTGAAAAGATACCTCTCAGGAAAAACTTTGTTTAATTTGGTATCTATTTTACACTATCAATGACGTTGAACTAATCATGGGATTTTAGGTATGTTTTTATTATGTTTTCAGTTTATTTTTTACAAAGAAACATCTTTTCCTCTCATATGGTGAGTATGACATGTGGTCACCAAATTGATATAAAATAAGGTTGTTTTTGGACATATATAGAAAAGTTATATTTTATTTTATAATATTTTTTTGGATATCATACATGTGATGTAATCATCCATATGGAAAAAGAAAATGCGATGTGCTTATCCATATGATTAGTATATTCCCAATGAATCAAGAATATATGAGTAGTTTATACGATATAGACATACTTAAGGTCTTGTGTTTACTTGATATCTTAGATAAAATTATTGAATGATAATTTATATTTTATATGATATAATTAGGGGGAAGGGGTATGAATATATGTCTGTTTGATGGAGATCAAGGTAGATACATTTTTAGATTTAGTTACACTGATATTTTTATAAACCATTTTCATTGATTAAAATCTTTGATTATATATTTCATACATGATTTAAATACTGAAAAAGATCATGGGGTCATACTTTGTGGTATTTTTGAATGAAGAAATTGTTTTTATATAATGTTTTTATATAAAAACATTTATATTTTCCCTAAAATTGCTTAATAAGATATCCAATAGGAGTCTTATATGGTTTTTAGATGTTTTTACATATGGTAAAAAATGAATGATAGACTTTTCAAGATATGTTTTAAATAATATCCTTAAGTAATTTTGTGTATGGTTTCCCATGTTTTAATATTTGATGTTACATAAGGTGAAACTTTACTAAATTTATATGTATTGAGTACAATTGGGAGGTTTATATTATGATATCGTAACACTAAACCATGTTTTGGAGATATAAACCATGTTTTGGCTTATACTAGGGTAAACCATGACATAGTAACAGACAATATACCATGTTTTTATGCATGATAGATAATGTTGATTAGAAAAAATTAATAATAATTTCTACCATAATTTATTGATATGTATTGTATGGGTTTAATACCAAAAACCCATATATAATACTATTTAATAAAATTTTAGTGTTTTATATTATAATATTTAGAAAAATGAACTTCTATTATTAAGTAAATTCATTTATTTTATATATTTGAGTCCCTTATTTTCTAAGATATATATTTCATACTTTAATATATTCATTTTATGATATTTTCTTCGTATAGTTTGTATGTTATGTAAATTATTTTTTTTATATTTATGTTTATTACATGAATAATATTTTTTTTTCAAATTTATTTATCTATTATAGAGAGTGAAAATGAGTGAATATTTCCAATTCCACAAGGTTGGATGATGAAAAGTAGAGAATTTTATTTATGCCATATTTTGTTAGGGGGATAGAATCCATTAATTCCCACATTTTCAGTCAATTTAATATAAACTTTAGATGAAATCTAAATTATTACATATGATAGTGAATCCTTTTTAATTCACCATTTTTATATAACACACACAATGAAATAAGAACAATATAAAAAGTTCTATAATACCCTATTTTAGAGGAATATGAATTCTCAAATTGAAAATATTAGCTACCCAACAAGAGAGAATACATCCCTATAAGTTATCTCCCTATGAAACCAGTTAATAACATGCCAACTACCAAACACTAATTCTATAGTCAACATCAATAATGATAACCACCAACAGAGTTCACAACTACACCCCACACAATGTCTAGCTAATTTCTCCCTCAACATAACACAAGATTCCAAATTAACTATATTCTTCACCTATGAGCATCAATCCATTTCATAATCATTATCATAAGAATGGGTAATCAATAATAATGGGGAAAGGAAACAAAGAATAAGAAGGGTTAGGGAAATCATCTCAAATCCATATGGATAACATGAAATATTGACGGGACCATAAAATAATACACATATATAATTGACTAACAAAATTGGGTTGGAATTAAATAATAAATCAACATAGAGGTAGATCTTTAAGAGTGGTGTGTTCATTGAAATTTTATCTTATCATATATAGAAATGGTACAAGAAGATTAACTCTCCATATAGAGATCAAATTTCACATAAATTTACACATGGAATAGTTCCATGATACTAATGAAGAATTCAAGGGAGTTACTTATTTAAAGGATAGAAAAAAATAATGGTGTGGATATAATCTGTTGACTATGGAGGAATAACGGAATATAGGATGGATTTAGAGTTTTTTTTAAAATTATGAGGTTATTTATATTGTGTGAAATTAATATGGATGATAACATTAATAATTATGAGGAGTTGGATATAATTCCTCATGAGATCATTGGAATTTATTCTCCTCAATTCTTCATTTCTATATATTGTTATGATGATGTATTAGGTTGTTCTTAACTATTCTTATATGGAAATTGATTTTGATTGATATTGATTTTATTGAATTAATATTGGTTTTATTTGTTAAATTATTTCTCTTAATCTTAATCACTAACTAGTGGTTATTGGAAGGATGAAAAATGTTGGTGAATAAGGAACAGGGAGTGAAAAATTATACAAGGCACTGAGAATTTTTACACTTTCAATATGTAGTGAAATTTTAAGTGTTGTTAAAATATGATATTTGAGCTTATAATAAGAAAATGAGGAGGAAATATCATCTCTTAGTGAGGGTATTAGAAAATAGTGAAACCATTCACTTGTGTGATTGAAAACTACACCTATTTTATCTTCGAAAATAGAAATTGAAGGCCCCTATTTAAGAAGTAATGGTAAAATTGACACCATTCATGGTCGGAACTCATTTCTCTTATTCATGTACTATCATGAAATGTCATAGGGAATTGATTATTCATTAAAAAGGATTTAATATAGTTTGATAGAGTATATTTATAAATTTATTGGTGGTTTATCATCATAATAAAATTACCAGTAGATTGCCTTAGGTATGTTTGGTTGATTGCTTCCTCATTTGAAAGTAAAAATACACACTAAGTTAAGGTGAAACCCCTTATAATTAACTCATGGTTAGGTATTTTTCCATTATTCATACCCAATTATCCTATTTATTTTACTCCAATGGAAACTTTGACCGAATATTTTACTATTATTTATTATAAATTCAATAAAAACACTTGTTATTAAAATGTTATCCCAATAGAGAAATGAATCAGTACATAACTAATATTGTGCTACATTATTCCTTTTCACTTTTAGGGAGTGTGTATTATGCACCACACATATACATCAAGAACTATTTGGACCATTTATGTGGATAGGTTCTTGAGTTACTTGTGTTTAGGGGGAAAACCCAAAAACCAATTGAAAAAAAACATAAAAATTAAAAAATCATAAAAATACTAACAAATTCATAAAAACATTCTATATCATTCTATATTTTCTAAATTCCTTGATAAATTCCTATTTATAAATTTAAATTTTTTATAATTTATTACTTTAACACTTCACATAAATAGATTTACTTTATTGATATTGTTGTTATTATAGGATGTAGATATTCTTGTGTAGAGAGATTAATAGGATAAAATTTATAATACTTTTGGTAACGTTGGAAACCCATTTTGGAGCATAAATTGATTGAGGATGAGAAGAACCAATTATGAAGAAGAAAAAAAATAATAATATTGCTTTAATACATAATAAATTATTAAGAACATACTTTAAAAAAATTTAGGATTTCCACTTTGTGTAGTGAGCCATGTCACGACCTGTCCCTCAGGGCCCGTGCTGTAACTACCCCAAGCCCGCCTTCCATAGGCCAGAGGCTGGTGACTAGCACTGGAAAGGCATATCCCTAATACGGGAAAGAATTTTATTTTAACCTGTACAGACACACAGTCCAAGAACACAACAAGAAGCAACCACGATGTATAATACTGTAGTAAAAGTGTGCTGAAAGTAAAAGAGTGCTGAAAGTAAAAGGGGTCGGAGTACAAGCCCAACTGAAAAGTACAAGTACAAATAAAAAGTATAAAACAATTCCTGAATTGTCCACTAAGGATCCTACCTGAAGGGTAGGTACATATAGTCTACACAACACTCTACGTCAACATAAATAGTTAACCTCTGAACACTGTCTGGTCCTGGATCCCTCATCCTCGATCAATGTTGTATATCGTCTGCACAAGACACAACAAGGTGCAGGCGTAGCCCTTACAGGGGTGAGTATAATGATACTCAGTAGGGAACCAGAGAACCCCGCAGGTCTCCTAAAATTCCATAGAGGAAAAACCACAAAGCAAGACATCAACCCTACTTAGGAATATTCCCATACATATAACTAAGTTATCAAGATATACTCATCCCATACATGAGGGAAGAATACCATAAAGGTAACACCATGAAGGTAAACATACCAAACATGTAATACCACTGAGATAGAAGTACCACATAGGTAACAAAACGAATACATCACCAAAAAGGTAGAAGTACCACATAGGTAACACCACTAAGACAACACCACGATGGTCGAAGTACCACACAGTTAACACCACGAAGATAGAAGTACCACATAGGTAATAGCAAGAAGATAGAAGTACCACATTGGTAACACAAAGAAGATAACACCATGAAGGTGAATTTACTTAGTTCAAAATCATGTATAACTTAATTAAAGAAGTACATATGATTAGTCATAAGCTAGATCATATTATTCTATTAAGTGGCACTGCTACTGACCCACACAGGATCGATAGGTAACTAACCCCCACTGACCCACACATGATATGACCAACACATGATCGGTATGCGTAGACCCACACAGGATCGTTGAGCACTAACCCACACATGATCTAATAGAAGCTGACCCACACAGTATCGATAGATGCTAGCCCACTTAGGATCGATGTTCTTTCTTCACATTACAGCCTGCCACAGGATTCCTCACACCCGGGGAACTCACGTTTCATAGAATCTTCCTATCGAGATATCTTTCATACCTCGACCTCCACTAATCTCCAAAAAGGAGTAACCCAAACTACCTTCATGTAGTAGGGGTTCCAACATGATAGACGGTGCATCAATCTGACACCTGGTCTGTGAGTTATAAGGGTTTTAGTTCTGAGGGCTTGGTTGGATTCGAGTTTGATCCAACCCGCCCGTACTCCAACTATCTCTAAAACTCAGGTGGAGTATACCAAAAGGATCATCTTGATCCAAGGAACCCAATGTCGTATACAATTCGTCAAACTAACATTCAGTTCTTAAGATATGACCCTTTAAGTGTTTCTAGGTCTGGTTGGGCCCGAGTCTGGTCCGACCCAGTCTGGGCCTACCCGACCCTGTTCCGGTCCAACTCGACTGGGCTGGGCCATGGCGGGCTCAGCCTGCCGGGCTGAGGTCCGGACCGTACCACAAGGGGGCGGCCCGACATGCATGGGGGTGGCCCGACCCACAAGGGGGGCACAACCTGCCAGTTTCGCGGCCCATTGGGTAGGCAGACCGACCTGCTGGGTAGGAATCCTGACCGCATTGGAGTAAGACCTACAAGGGGGCTCGTGCTATGTGTCATAGGGGAGAGGCTGCCCCAATTCCCCAAATGGACTAAGCCGTGTAGTTGGTGCGGCGACCCTTCTGGTTGGGGCTCATCGTAGTAGGTGCAGGGGGTGAGACCCCCAGTCTCCTGAACAACCTGGATGTCATTCGGCTCCTCCGTAGTGGAGACAGCACGTTTTGCCACCAGGTTGCTTGCGGGGCTCACTAAAATGGGTCTTACCAATCCCTTCGCGGCTGGCCGGTGTGCCGCCCGCCTTCGTCGGTCTGCCACGACGGACAATCCACTACCACATCCTCCAATGGCACGCTGGTCGCGTCGTTCACTTCTTCTGTGGTCGGACGGTGTGCCGACGACCTACTCTGAATTTCGTGGCTGACGAGCCGCAGTTGGTTCCTCTGACGGCGTGGGTGCGCTACCTCCTCCCTTCTCCGGTGGTGCACGACAATGCACCACAACTTCTTTCTCGTCTGACCGTTTCCAACTGCTGCTGTCATCTGGCGTTCCGGTTTCTGTATAACCCAAATTTAAAAGCCCACGAAGAACTCATCAATTCTAACAAAAGGGAAGAGGGTGCAGGTCATGTTCGTTTGGCCTGCTCCCTCCATGTTAGCTTGGTAACATGAGGGAGATAAAGAATTCAATAATCTCATGGAATTAAAAAAAAGATAAATCCCTACCTCAAGAACGATGAAGAAACGCCCGCAATTGAGGAAGTGGGTTAGTGTTCTCCATCCACCATAACTAGTCTCCAATGACGTCACTTGATAGTCGATCATCGGTTTGGGGTTTCAGTGTCGCTCGTCTCCACCCGCTGGAACCGTCTCTGTCCTCCAAGGGTTTGGCGTCTCGGCACTTTGTCCACACTTCACTACTTGGTGAATTCGTTCCAACTTCTCTCCCCAAGCTCCATTTAAATAGAAGGGGGGGGGGGGGGGGGTAAGTAAAGACATTAGAAATTAATGGGGTCACATTAATTAGGAACTTTACTAATTCTCTAATGACTTCATTACTTAGGATTGAAAGGACAATACATTTATTGGCTTGACATGTCATGGGTCCCATGTTTCTATTTTTCAGTTGGAGGAAAAGAAAGAAACAAAATAAAATAACAAAGTTATTTTATTTATTCTTTTAAAAGTCCGAAAACATAACCTTTTCTCCAAACCTAATGTGGTCAAAGTGAAGCCTCCCTTAAGCGAATCTCAGCACTGCAGATTCAATGGTGTCCTAAGATTTATAATCCGAGCACCAGTTCAGAATTTAGAATACGCCACTCGTGCGTTTACAGAACGTACCTGAAAAAAAGTTCAGAAATTAATTCTGGGCACTCCGGGCCTCAGAATCATGCACCATCAATTTTTTAGACGCATAATAATTCCATATAATTAAAAAAATTACATGGAAAATTTCAGGTCTTTACATTCTCCCCACCTTAGTGCTTTTCATCCCCGAAATTCGCAACATAGACTATGAAAAAAATGTGGTATTGAGCACGTATATGAGCTTGCCACTCCCAAGTGCTCGTCAGGAGGTTCCTATTCTACCAATGAAAACACACTAGAGGTATTGACCACCCATGAAGGACTCGCTCCTATTGATCCTCAATATCTATTGGAACCTCTGTAAATGTCACCCCATCATCGAAGTCCAGTTGGCCGTGGTCGATGATGTGAGATGGGCCATGCACGTATCTTCTCAGCTAGGATATGTGGAAGATGGTGTGCACCCTATCCAACCACGATGGATGTGCCAAGAGGTATTCCACATCACCAATCCTCCTTAGTATCATAAATGGCCCGATAAACCTCGGTGATAACTTGCCGCCTTAGTCGAATATCCGAAGTCCCTGTCGAGGAGAGACCCACAAAAATAAGTGGTCCCCATCCTTGAACTCCAAAGGTCTCCATCTCCTATCAGCATAAGAATTTTGTCTGATCTGTACAGTCTTCATCCATTCATGATGATATGCACCTTCTCAGTGGTATCTCGTACCATCTCTAGACCCATAAGTTCTGACTCCCCTGGGTCTATCCCGCATAGAGGTGATATGAAAGGTCGACCATACGAGGCCTCAAATGGTGACATACCAATGGTGGAGTGATATCTATTGTTTTATGAGAACTACACCAAGTTCATGTGATCCTCCCTACTGTAGAAAAAATCTAGGACGCATGCACGAAGCATGTCCTCCCACGTCTGAATGGTCTGCTCTGTCTGACCATCCATTTGAGGATGAAATGCAGTGCTCAAACGTAGATGAGTCCCAAATTCCTCCTACAATCCCTTACAAAACTGGGAAGTAAAACGTGCATCATGATCAGAGACAATCATCGATGACACCCCATGAAGTCTCATAATCTCCTGTACATAGAGGCATCCCAAGCCATCTACCGTTACTTACTCCTAGATAGGTAGGAAGTGGACCGACTTGGTGAGTCAGTCAACAATCACCCATATGGAATCATGTCCCCTGGGCTTACATGGAAGCCCTATCAGAAAGTCCATGGATATTCCATCCAACTTCCACTCCAGCACCTATAGTGGATACACTAAGACTACAGGAACCTGATGCTCGACATTCACTTGAGGACAAGTGAGGAATCTAGAAACAAACTCAGCCACTTCTTTCTTTATCCCTAGACACCAGTGCTGATGTTGGAGGTCCTAGTACATCTTCCCCACACCAGGATATACCGGCATAGGGGATGTATAGAACTCCCTCAACACCTCCACCCGTAGTACCACCAGTACCATGGTACATCCTCTGAAGAGGATGACGCACTCCCCGCCTTCAGAAAATCCATAAAGTGTCTATCTTGAGGATATCTGAGCATATCGAGCCTCACAGTCAATGTCCCCAATTTGCGCCTCCCTGACTCGCTGAAGGAGTGAGGGAGTGAATGTCATAGACTAGAGGTATGCTGCTCTATCTCTATCTATGAAGGATATCTGCAACACGGCTAGCTGCTCTATCGCCTCACTCAGCAACTACAGACTAGACCTCCTACTAAGTGCATCTTCTACCACATTCCCCTTCCTAAGAGTTTAGACTATCTCAAATTCATAGTCCTAGAGGAACTCTAGCCATCGCCACTGTCTCATTTTCAGGTCCTTCTAAGAGAAGATATATCTAAGACTCTTGTGATCAGAGAAGACTAAAAAATGTTATCCCATCAAGTTATATCACCACATCTTCAAGGAGAAGACCACTACTGATAACTCTAGGTCATGGGTAGCATGGTTCTTCTCATGCTGTCTCAGATGTCATGAGCCGTAGATGATCACTGTTCACTCCTACATCAAGAAACACCCACGTCTGGTCCCTGATGTGTCGTAGTAGACTACATACCCAACAAACTCTTCTAGTAGCCTCAAGATGGGGTAACTCATCAGTATCTTCCTCATCTCTTGAAAATTTTGCTGACATCTCTCTGTCCATACGAAGGGTTGTCCCTTATTCATCAATGCTAACAAGGGTTCCGCAACTCTGGAAAAGTTAGGCACGAATCTCCAATAGTATCTAGCCAACCCTAGAAAACTCCGCACCTCGGTCACACTCCTGGGTGGCTCCAAAGAAAGTAAAACCTCTATTTTCACTGGATCCACTACAACATTTTCCTCCGAGATAATGTGTCCCAGAAAGTGGGCCTCTCGTATCCAGAACTGGCACTTCAAGAGATTACCATAAATATGGTGCTCTTGGAGTGTATCTATAACTATTTGTAGAAGATAGGCATGCTCCTCCTCCGTCACCGAGTATATCAAGATGTCATCAATGAAGACCACCACAAAGCGATCGAGGTATGGATAGAAGATCATGTTCATGAGTCTGATGAAAACTGCTAGGGCATTGGTCATGCTGAATGACATAACCAAAAACTCATAGTGTCCATACTGACATCTGAAGGTTGTCTTCCTCATATCCTCATCTTGTACCCTGAGCTGATGATAACCTGATTTGAGGTCTATCTTCAAAAACCAACGAGCACCCTTCAACTGATCGAAAAGATCTTAAATCCTCGGAAGTGAGAATTTGTTCTTCATGGTCACCTGGTTTATGTGCCGGTAGTCCACACAGAATCTCAAACTCCCATCTGCCTTCTTGGTGAACAAAATTGGGGATGCCCATGGAGAAACGATGGGCCTTATGAACACCTTTTTCTGCAAGTCCTCCAACTATACCTATACCATACAAAGATCCACGGGAGCCATCCGATATGATGGTGTAGATATCTGAGGTACAGGTCAATGTAAAAGTCTACCACTCTGTGTGGAGGTAATCCGGAAACATCATTAGGAAAGACAATGACATACTGGTCCACCACTACAGAATAGCTCAGACTCTCAACATCTACTACTCTGAGGGTAAGGCTGGACAACTAATGTTTAATCAGATGAACCCTCCTCTGTGTAAGTCCATCCTGTGCTGCAAAGGTTCCCTTCTCACCGGTGAAGGAAAACCTAGTTCCATCCTCACGGACACACCACACTTTATGAAAAATATAGTCAATCTCGGCTTGGTCTGTGGATAACTAGTCCATACCCAAGATGATTTCGTAAGGAATCAACACTGCTACTAGAAGATCCCAGCCAAAGTTCTTACCTCTTAGAGTAAGCTCACACTACTGGTACTAGTGTGTAACCATCGAATCCCCTCCCGTAGGAGTCTCTAGCCATAAGGATCAATCAAACGGATCCACCAGAATCTCTGAGCTCTGAACTAGGTCCATGGAAATAAAAAAGTGAATGGAACCTGTGTCTATAAGTACTGCAGTTAAAGTGGAGAGGACACAGATCATACCTCTGATACAACTTGGTCACAACTCATCCCTCGGGGCCCGTGCTGTGACTTCCACAAGCCCTCCTTCCATAGGCTAGGGGTCGGTGACTAGCATGAGAAATCCGTATCCATAATACGGGAAGACATTTACTTTTAACCTGTACAGACAGTCCAAGAACACAACAAGATTCAACCACAAAGTATACTACTACAGTAAAAGTGCGCTGAAAGTAAAAGAGTGCTGAATGTAAAAGTGGATGGAATACAATCCCAACTAGAAAGCACAAGTACAACTAAAAAGTAAAAAACAACTCATGGATCATCCACTGAGGATCCTATTTTAAGGGTAGGTACAGATCGTCTCCACAATACTCCACGTCAGCCCAAATAGTCCACCTCCAATCACCATCCAATCCTAGCTCCCTCAGCCTCGATCAATGTTGTATGTCATCTACACAAGACACAACAAGGTGTGAGCATAGCCCATGCAGGGGTGAGTATAACGATACTCAGTAGGGACCCCGAGACCCACGTAGGTCTTCTAGAATTCCACAAAAGAAAAAACCACAAAGCAAGGAATCAACTCTACTTAGGTATATGCCCATACATATACCTAAGTTATCAAGATATACTCATCTCATACATGAGGGAAGAATACCATAAAGGTAACACCACAAAGGTACACATACCACACAAGTAATACCACTAAGATAGAAGTACCACACAGGTAGCACAATGAAGACATCACCTCAAAGGTAGAATTACCACATAGGTAACACCACTTAGAAAACACCACGAAGGTAGAAGTACCACACAGGTAACACCATGAAGATAGAAGTACCACACAGGTAAGACCACGAAGATAGAAATACCACACAGGTAACACCAAGAAGATAACCCCACGAAGGTGAATTGACTCAGCTCAAAATCAGGTACAACTTAAGTACATAAGTAAAAATGATTAGTTATAAGCTAGATCATCTTATTCTGTTAAGTGGCACTACTGTTGACCCACATAGGATCAATAAGTGACTAACCCCCGCTGACCCACAAAGGATCCAACCCACACATGATTAGTATGCGCAGACCCACATAGGATTGCTGAGCACTGACCCATAAATGATCTAATAGAAGCTAACCCAAAAAGAATCGATAGATGATGAACCTCACAAGATCGATGTTCTTTCTTCATGTTACAGCCTTCCACAGGATTCCTCGCACCCAGTGCGCTCATGTTCCGTAGAATCTGCCTCTCAAGATATCGGCCGTACCTATAATACCACTAATCTCCACTAAAGAGTAACACGTCATACCTCCATGTCGAAGGGGTTCCAACGTGACAAATGATGCATCAATAGGACGCATATTATGTGAGTTATAAGCATTTTAGTTCCAAGGGCCCGATTGGATTCGTGATCCATACAACCCGACCATACTCCAACTGTCTCCAAAATTTAGGTGGAGTATACCAAAAGGAACATCTTGAACCAAGAATCCCAATGCTGTAAACCGTTTGTCAAATGGATGTACAGATTTCAGGATATGGCCCTTTAAGTGTTTTTGGGTCTGGTTGGGCTTGGGTCCGGTCAGATCCGGTTAGCCCGACCTAGCCTGACCCAGTCTGGGCCACACCAACCTAGTTCGGGTCAACCTGGACCAATTCGGGTCCGAGCCAGCTGGGCTGGGCCACGACGGGCTCGTCCCGCCGGGCCAAGGTTCGTCTTGGCTCGCAAGGGGGGCAGCCCAGCCCATATGGGGGTGGCCCAGCCCACAAGGGGGTGGTCAAACCCGCCAGGGGGCAGCCCATCCCACAAGGGGGGTGCAACTCGCCAGGTGTGCGGCCGTCTGGGCTGGCGGCCTCACCTGCTGGGCAGGCGGCCCGTCCTTGGTAGAGTGCGGCCCATAATGGGGCTCGCGCTAGGTGGCATAGGGGAGTAGCTCCCCCAATTTCCGGAATGGCCTAAGCCGTTCAGTTTGTGTGGCGGCCCCACTGGCCAGGGTCCGCCCTAGCTGGCATGGGGTGTGAGAACCCCGGTCTCCTGAACAACCCGAAGGCCAATCAGCTCCTTCGCAGCGGCAACGCCACGTGTCACTGCCAGGTGGCTTGAGGGACCCACTGGAGTGGGTCCTACCAATCCCGTCGCGGTCGGCCGGTGTTTCAGCCACCTTCCTTGGTCCACCGCGACTGACGAGTTGTGGACCACATCCTCCGACGGTGTAGTTGTCAGACTGCCCACTTCTTCCACTGCCGGCCGGTGTGTCAGCCACCTACTCCGACCGCCGCGACTGACGAGCCACGACCGGTTCCTCCAGCGGTGCGGGTGCGCCTCCGCCTCCCTTCTCCGGCAGCACATGACGACACACCGCTACTTCACGGCCGATCGTTGCCGACCACCGCCGACATCCCACGTTCTGACTTCCATACAACCCGAATTAAAAATCCCATAAATAACACATCAATTCCAACAAAAGGGAAAAGGGTGCGGGTCTTTCTTGTTTGGCCCGTACCCTCCCCGTTAGCTTGGTAACATGAGGGAGATAAAGAATTCAACAATCTCACAGAATTTAGAACAAGATAAATCCCTACCTCAAGAATGATAGAGAAACACCCGCAATTGAGGAAGTGGGTAGGTGTTCGTCTTCCCCTACAACTAGCCTCCAATGATTTTGCTCGATTGTCGATCTTCAGTTTGGGGATTTGGTGTCACTCATCCCCACCCTATGGAACTGATTCTGTCCTCCAAGTGTTTGGAATCTCGACACTTTGTCATCACTTCGCTACTTGGTGAAGCCATGCTGAAAATTCTCCCTAAGCTCCATATAAATAAGAGAGGGGGAGGGTAAGTAACGACATTGGGAATTAGTGGGGGCTCATTAATTAGGAAACTTCCTAATTCCCAAATGACATCATTTCTTAGGATTGAAAGTTCAAGCCATTTATTGGCATGACACGTCATGTGTCCCACGTTTCCGTCTGTCCGTTGGAGGAAAAGAAAGCATCAAAATAGAATAACAATGTTATTTTATTTATTCTTTTAAAATTACCAAAACATAACTTTTTCTCTAGACCTACTGTGGTCAAAGTGATGCCTCCCTTAAGCAAATCTCAGGGTAGCGGACTCAACGGTGTCCTCAGATTTTTAATCCGAGCACCAGTTCAAAATTTATAAAACTCCGCTTGCGCGTTTACTGAACGTACCTAAAAGAAGATCATAAATTTATTCCAGGCACTCTGGGCCTCGAAATCAGTCACCATCAATTTTCACATACTCGTAATAATTCCATATAATTAAAAAAAATTCATGGAAAATCTGGGTCTTTATAAGAAAACCCGAATTACTTGAATGAACCCATATTAAATTATTATAAGAACTTAGGTGATACTTTTTATCATTGAAGGATGGTGTAAATTTTAAGGGTGAAATAATGAAAAAGAAAAATATGATGTATCCTATTTTCTGCGTTACTTATAGATAAATAATAAATATAAAGTGAATGTAAGATTTCAACATGAACCATGAGGTTGAAATACGTAAAATAATCATGGTAAAGAATATGAATTTTGAAAATTTCAAAACACATACATGGATAATACAATATGAAATAGCTATGTGAACACATAGAAATATCATAATATAAATAAAAAACCTGTAAAATAAATAAAAATGGAACTACTAGAAAAAACCACTTTACATGAATGGTGTCAAACAAACATGCCCTAAGGGCCAAAATTGGAATACCGGTGGTGAAATCCTCTATATGATCAACTATTGAAAACACTACTATAAACAATCCATCATCCAACTAAAATATTTAAAAGAATACATCATAAATCCAAACTCTATTTTTGGTGTCCTCCCATGCTCCCAAATTTTTATCTCCCATTAAGAGGTGCATCACCTTTACACGGGTCATGAAAGACAAGTCCTACATGTATCCAAAAGGGAACAATTTTAGGATGTGATTACATCATAACCTATGAAAGTCACCACTCGACCTAATCCATTATTTCTATATTCCTTATGTGCAATATTGGAATATAAAGTTGGTTGGTAATAAATAAATATAAGCATTCTATCAATAATGTACTACTATGAAAGTATTCCTACTAAAAAATTAGGTATTTTATCTAGTTTAAAAAATATAGATTATAATTTATTAATTCCCCAATTATTTTCATTCAACTAAGCTAAACCTACTTTAGGCCATGCTCAAAATACAAATAGTGTACTTTTCCACCATAAGGTACTTTTCTATCAGAGATGTCTCCCCAAATACATCTTATATAAGGGGAATTGTACATATATATGTATATATATAGTTTTCTAAAATCATTCACACAAGAAGGGCATATATATTCTATTTATCTGGGGAGGCGACATGTCTATTGTCATGGAGTTACTGTATATAGTCATATCTATAATCCACCTCCTATGGAGGAACTATATATACCTATCTCACATGAAAGTAACTATTTTCTCATTAGAAGGAATGTATACATATAGATATTTTATACGTATATACAATGGTTCCTCTAAATAAGGTATTATACATAAGTATTTGTGGAATCCCTGATCATAATAAGTATACATGCCTCAAGTCAGAGCCTGGAAGAAATTTCTTAACATCTAGATATAAAATACATGAAAACCAAGGCTGTAGATGTGAAAAATTGACATGAGGCCTACAAACAAAATGGGCTTGAAATAATCCCCACCCCTTGAGATTCCCACATAGTACATGATGCTGGGCCACTGAGTACCTAGTTCTTCTATAGTACCTTAGATGATTTTTTCTTCCTTCGTCTCTCTCCTATAAGACTTCAATCCATTATAAAAATTGAATTAATTAGAAAATTTTAAAAACTAAAACTGAAAACTAAAAATAACTAAGAAGGGAATGACCAAACTATTTCATCATGACTATTTACAGTCCATAAATACAGGTCACACAATACAGTCATGATGAAATGACATACTCATTTCGCAAAATAAACTAATAAAAATATAGCTACCGACCTGATTAAATTCCAAAACAAATCCCATTTTATGGAAACTAGTATAATTTAAAAATATCCAAAAATTATAATATATTTAAAATAATAGTGACATGGGGGTGTCACATATTGATATTATTATTTTCAAATTTGTTATTTCATTTATGAATCGTCTATCCACATGTGGGGTGAATGAGTTCCAACATCCATCGAGGGAGACATGTAATGATTCTACGAGTGGATAGTGTTATAACCATTAATCTTATGTTGATAAAATATGGGCCAAATTATAACTTAGTTTGGCTTGGAACCTTTGTATAATTACACTTCCGTAGTATCTTGGTGTCTGGATGAATTCATAGTAGGGCCAAGAGGTTAGATTTTTAGTGGTATTGAAAATGATATAGAACATAGTGGGGACCTTGTTATTTGGATATTATTATGATTGAGTACATATCTATAAAAATACATTATTATTTGGTGAGGGTAATTATGGTGATCCCAGGAAAACATTGTAATAAAATGAATCAAAAATATTAATTTGATTGATGATGATGTGTTTTAAGTTGTTAGTTTTTACTAAATAGTATGCATTGATGATGTATATAGAAACTATTGATTTATGGAGGTTGAATCACTACTTTGGATGACTATATTGAGTATTATTTATCACCTATAAATTTTCAAAAATTCGGTGCTTTCTCTTGTATTCATAATGATCAACATATGCTGATAGTGGATGAATTTGGATGTCATAGTTAGATGGAAGATGTGGTAGCTAATGGTGTGAATTATTTCTTAGGATAACCTCATTATTGTTTTCTATATTCATTATTACATTTCATTACATGTTTTGGGATGTGTTATATATATATGATGATTTGCATTGTTACTTTACATTTTATTATGAGGGATCTTTATTATGAATGCAAGTTTTACATTGTAATATTTTTATATATTTATGTTATTGTAGATAATGTTTCTTGTTGGAGGTGATAGGTTATGCATGGAAGTAATACCTCATGTTATATTTCAATGGACATCTCTATTATAGCCATTATATCTTAACCTAGTGTAGGTTGATTTGGGGAGTACACATATTAGTATCATGGAACATGACAATATTGATTTTTTGTATTTTCATTAAGACATATAAAACAAAAGCCCAAAAATTACTGTACATGTATAGAGATTATTGAACATTTATAAAGAAACACAATACACACACACATAAAATGAAAACATAGACACACATATACATATAATAAAGATAAAATATTACACTTATATACACAATAAAAATAAAATATGAATTGAAACATATATTTTGTGTTTTTATATTAAGTGTGTGTAATGTTATTTTTTTATGTATTAAAAAATGTTAAACACATAATACAAACACACCAACATATTTATATAGGTTATATATATATAACATGTATATACCGATGTCATCCATAAAAATTAAGTAAGTACATATTCATTGAAATTGAACATGATAATGATTTAATTATGATTTAATGGTGATATAATATAAATGATTATTAGTTTTTTATTTTAATAAAATTTGATAAACTTATTTGAACTCTAAGTGAAGATAAATCATTAAGTTATTATTGACTCATTTTTAGTTCAATTTGATCAATTTAAAATTTCATTTTCATTCCTTGATTTCATAATAAATAATAAAGTGTGGGTTTATATCTCTTTTGACCATTTCTTTTTTTTATATTCATAGATCTTATTCATATGATTTTCTTGGGAATTATTGGTTTTAAAGTGTATAGTTTTTTATGACAAATTTTCATGTGTGTAGTTACTACCCTTATTTACTCATTTTTTCTGGTTCAAGTGATGTGATCACATTTTTTGGCACATAGTTTAATCAATTCATAACTTATTTACATTTTAATTATTTATCAGGACTTATTTTCTTAATCAACCAAGAATGAACACAATCAATATGAAATTATCAAATTATTTTTAAATGAATATAAGTTTATCATCAGTTATTTTTTTTAACTTTTATATTAACTAATTATCAATTGATTGGTTCAAATAAATGCCTTTTAATTGGTTGAAACCTATTTTTTATATCCAAGATTTAGAATAGTGACACCTGCATAGAATAAAAGTTTAACCATAACAGGATGTTTATCAATAGAATTTTATAAATCTATGGATTTTATTAATAAAATTAGTAAGTATTGGTTTACAAAATTTTTACCATTGATTTGGGTGAGGGGAAACCTTTTAAAGGAGACGAAGTTTATCCTCCCTACCCAACTCTATTATCCTTTTTGTTTTCAGTTTTAGTTTTTCAATATTTTTTAATTATATATATATATATATATAATATTTTAAATGTAATGATAAATATGTATAAATAAATTATTAGTTTAGATATAAAGATAAATTAAAAATATTAGTAAATTGTAACTATTGATCGATAAATCAAAATTTTCATGTGTGTGCATTGTTTGATCAACAAGTATTAATTTAATAGTGAATTAATTTTATTAATCAAAAATATTATTATTTTTTATTTTATTATAAAATATTATATGAATGATGGTCTTGCAAAACATATGTTTTTTAATTTAAAACATACCATATGTTATATTTTTTTGATTTTCTTATGTATACATATTTTGTTGTCTATAGAATATATAAAACAAAAAATAGACATAACACATAACAAATATTTAATTTACTATGAATTTATATTAAAATAAATAAATAAATAATTACACATATTGATGCATTTATACATGAAGAAACACACACACATATTTAAAAAGGGACCTAAATGAGTGCATTATTTTGTAAATATAACAAAAAATTATTTATTACAATATATGGGCTTAAAGTACATACATATTATGGGGGTAAAACTATTTTGAAGAAAAAACTATTTTTGAGTATAATCTAGAAGGAATCCATTCCATATGATAATGGATATTTGAATAGGAACCCACATAGGAGGAGTATAAACTATTTTTTGGAAGAATATTATTTCATGGTAAGTTCTAAGGAATACATGGTTGAGAAGGATAAACATATAAAGATGAATCCACAATGAAATTTTATAGGGGATAAATTTCAAAGGAAGAAAAGTAACCCAATCCCAAGATTATTTCCAGGAGAAGCCTTTACCTACCCTAAAAGTTTCTTAAATAAAAGAATACACTTGAAGTAATAAATTGCACGAAGAATGAATATAATAGGAATTAGAATCCTAGATGCTCTACATTCACAGTATCCCTACATGCATTTCACGTTTCAATTCTAGAATATTAAACATATAAATTAAATAAAATATTAGATATGAAGTTGAAAAGATTAGAACACCATAAAATGAAAATATAGAGGATCTTTTTTAAAAACTAAACCATAGTGGATCAGTATAATAAAACACACACACACACAATATTTATACCGAAAGGTACCAAATACCCATAAGAGATGGGAGTGGTAAATTAGGGTGATCATGTTTCTTCATCATATAGATCGATTTATCATGTTTGAAAAAACACTTAAACCTATAAATTCAAACTAACCATTCATAATATCCAAACAATAACATTAAAGAATACAAACATGTGTATTTTTACTTGGTTTACCCATAAAGGTCTATTCCCAAGAAGTACACACCAAAAATGTGATGATGTATTTAGGAATTAAAAACCAACTATTAGGAGAATATAAGGTGTTTGAATGATTCACTTCATTATCTAAGGCTCACTACCTCTTATTATCCCTTTAATCACTACATTAAGATATGGAGATAAATAATATAACTCATTTGGATTTTATAATGAAAGGTTTAACAAAAAATTATTACACCATTCTAGAATTGGTGTCTCAAGTCATCTCCCACTTTAGGAATTAGTTTTTACCTTAAATCATATTATATTATAAATACTTTACAAAAGAATCTTCTTAATGTTTAATATATGAAATTTATTCCTTCTCTCTTGTATACCATGTATATCCTTCTTCAAAAAAAGACTCATTTTTCATCTCTAAAAATATATTCTCTAAATTTATTTAACTTCATGTATGCATGTCCTAGCCTCTATAAAATTTAAAAATATACACCATATTCAATTAAAATCTAATATAAAATATAATATGTTTCTATATTTGAAAATAGAAAAAATAGAAAAAATATGAATAGATCCTCTAAACCAAAACATGAACAAAAAAAGGTTTTAATGTTTAATGGCTTGACCCTAAAAACCAAATCCACCATATCTTGATATCCTTAAAATTATGTTCAGTTCTATATTTTTAAATTCATGTTTAAAAAGTGCATGAAATATTTTAACCCATACTATATCAAGTATTTTTACCTCAGGTTATCTAGAATAATCCTTTCAATAAAACTACTAACAACATGTTCATACCCACATCCAGTATCCCAATTTATAAAAAAGAAACTTGAAAAAATGACCATATTATCTTTACATCACATTTTTAACATAACTTGAATTAAATAAATATTTCACCATTATTTATATTATGCCATTTTCTATTCATAATTATTTATTTTTTAATCTCATATGCCACATGTAATCCTTCATACATTTGTCTCTTGCGTTCTTAATTTTTTGAACAATACATATAACATGACATGATTTCATTATCCCTTGGTGTATAGTGAACTTCCAAAATTGTGTTCACTAAAAAAACCATAAACCCTGATGTATCATTACTCCTCCAACATTAACAATATTTTATAATAGTATGTATGGATTATATCTCCCCCTATATATTATTCCAAAACACCCCTAAAGAGTATAACCCCCTTTAAATGAAAGTTATCTTTATTTACACTTATTAAAAAATTAAAATTTTTATCCCCATTTGATAATAAAACCAAAGGGTACTAAAACTATAGAAAATGAGTATCCTTATTAAGTATTAAATACATATTGACCAAGGGAATAAGATAAAACTTCTTAAGATTCAGGAGGTGGTTGAACACCCAGATTCAATTGATGTTTCTCAAATATCTATGTGGCCAAGGGCTTTATGAAAATGTTTGAAACATATTTATTTGTTCTAATGTTATCTAATCTAATTTATCAATGATCGAACATTTATTTTATAAAATGATAACTAATTTCAATATGATTTATATATGAATTTTTTAATTGAATTTTCATAAGATCAATTAATATTTTATTTTAACACAATATAACTACAGGTATATTCACTTCACTACCAAGATCTTTAACTATTTATTTTTCCAAAATATTTGGGTACATTCCTTTTTTGTTGAGATATAATTTCATTAAATGAAACTGAATGACATTCTATCCTTTTTATTTTTGATCCCACTAATAATGTTCATTTTAATAAAAAATATCCTAAAAATATCAATTTTTTGTTCACAATGTCGCTTCCTCAATATATATTTTTTTAATATAATAATTCATTCTATATTACTATAATATATATCAATCCATATTCAAGGTATCATTTTCATACGCATGATTAATTTCACTTCCATAATAATATTTTATTTTGGATTGCGTCAAAACCATACATCCAAACATATTGTAAAAATAATTTTTGAACTAGTTTATATAAAATGTAGAAAAAATAGAATCATTATCTCGAATAACATTAAATAAATTACCTTTTAATATTTTTAAATTCCATGTTTAGTGATATTGTGATTTTTTAATCATGTTTTCAATTATTCACATCAAACTATTTCAATAACCCTGTAAAATATTTATCTTGAGTGGTAGAAGTATACTCACCTTTTTTATTGATATAAATCCATGTACATGTCCAAAAAAATATAACAATCTCACATATCCTTATTTAAGATACATAATTATTTATTTATTTTAAATACCATGTCTATATTTTCCCAAAGTTTAAATCCCACCACTTCCTCAATATAGTCTTCTTATTTTTGTAAATCATTATGAATCATTTATTTTACTGTCTATCTATAATATACTGAATCACCTGGAATTTCTAATACACAAAATAATCAGATTGATTCAAGTATCAACACTTAAAAAAAATCCATATTTGGAATCTTTGAATTTATTTAGGGAATAACTATTGTAAACTAAACTTTCTTTGTTTTACATTATATTTCAATGATCATATATTTTTTCGATATCCCATTTTATTTTAATGAGGATGTAATTTCTTGGGCACTTCAAAATTATAAATTATTACTATTCTTAATATAACCAATTTCTTCATTGTTTTCCTTGACTTTGGATTCATACTTATTTACCCATTTAAACAATTTTTATAATGATTAGGACCCACTGACTGCGCAAGCACCCCACCTTAACAAGGAAATTGTGTCTTGGCCCACCAGGAACCACCAATTTCCCCATAGACACATGGTCCCCTATTGGATACCAAATATATGCCTAAATGGATAAGGAGGTTAATGATAATCATCATATTCCAATACATGTTCTTTTAGTGTGATTTTTCCTCACTCACACACATCCTGGGAAATATATCAACAGGTCACCCATCTTAACACTACTTGAGGAAAATAAAAACTTAACTGTGTAATTAAAATAAAGTATGCCCCTAAAAAGAAATATTCACCTTAGTGAAATTGGTAGTAAAATTTAGTCCATTAACCCTTGTACTTTTTGGGATATTACATTCACCCCTAAAGAGAACAATACACCCATTGTCGACCCTATAATTTCAACACAAGTAGTGAAGATACACTTATATCTAGGTACCACTCTGATACCATTATAAAAATTGGTTCATACTAACAACACATGAAAACTACATTTACATTGTCATCAGGTCTTGGCCCACCAAGCACCTCAATTTTCCCTGCAGACACGTGGTCCCCTACTAGGCTCACCCCTATACCTAAATGTATCATCAGACTAATTAATTTCAACACATTCCATTACATATTATTTTAGTGTGATTTTCCACATTCACACACACCCTTCGAAAATTTGAAGGAGATCACCCATCCTAACACTACTCTAGTCCATGGCTCTCTTAACTACGGAGTTCAAATCAAGTATGCTCCCAGAAATAAAGGTGGACCATATTAAAATGTGTAGTAACATATAGTCTTTTAACAATAGAACATTATGTGGTGTTACAATGTCATATAAACCTATTATAACCGATAAAATCATTCCCTAAATATAAACTTCTATGTGGTGTTACAGACCATGTCATGGATTGTACGGTTTTAAACAATGATATAGTAAAGGACACTATATTATGGTATGATGAATCAAAGTAAATGAATTATTTTATTACATATAACTCATATTATTTATTGTATTACAATATATCATGTTTGGTTATACCCTCAAGTTATTTTAATTTTAAGAGTTTTTATGTGAAAATATACTGTTCAAACATTTAATGACTATGAGGCCAATGTTATAGAGTTGTAACCCATGAAAATTGTAAGATATATTTCATTGAATTACTGATTTTTTTGATAAATATTTTAGTTTCAAAGAGAATATTTGGATGTATATAGATGGAGGTTTAGTAAAAAAATTTAAGGTAATCAAATATGAACTTCCAGTGGCGAAAACTCCTGAAAATGTAGTACATTGAACTATATATCATTATTTATATACTTATTTATGGTTCTATCCAACCATGTGAAAGAGTGGATATTTTTGAATAATTTATAGATTTATACAACCCATGGATACCCTAGGAGGAATGAGTCTATTGGTTGATCTTCTGGGAACCATATCAATCTCTAGTATAATAGATTGAACATTTCAAATAAACAAAACAAATGCAGGTTCTATATTAACTTTATTCAATATGAAACAAATGGATGGATATTTTTGGAAAAATGGTTTTTTGGTTAGTTTCCATTTCCTTTGAATAAATATTTTCCTCCCCATAAACCATTATGGTATTTAATCCACTTACATTATTACTGTATTAAAGATTTAATAGATGAAAAATTTAGAAAAAATGTGATTTTATACATCCATGATGTGTTTATTGAAAAATTATTAAGGTTTTTTATATTTTTTAAAATATATACAAATCTAAAATAAAAATGAACAAGGTTATATAAAATAAATAAAACCATTTCATGTTAAAAAAGAGGATGTGGAATATTCTTTGGAAAATATACCATCATTAAATGATAATTTTATAACATATATATATATGGGAAAATGAATATTTATTTAATGGTAATGTTTTTTCATATTTGAACCACTTTTTGGTTGAATAAAAAAACCCCATGTTTTAAAAATAGGACTTGTGAATTTTTTGGAAGAAATCGGTTTAACAAAATAAAAACAACATGGCTTCCATTAGAAGGTGTTGTCAATTTGGAAAAACCACATCATAGTTTATGTAAAAAATGGGCTTGGTATTTATATTTTTAATGAAAAATTGACTTTCTTAAATTGTGACTCGTGTAAAAGCTCGGTTGGGGGGGGGCTTTAAATAACCCAAAAAATATTTTGGTAGATGTGATCTAGTTTTAATGTAAATCTACATGGTAAATTTATAATGTATTTATAAAATAAAAACAAGTCTAATAAAAAAGCGTTTATATTTTTATATGAAATATTCAAATTAAAAATAATTATATATATTTTTTAAATAATAAATAATGGTGTTTTAATAGATTTGTTAAAGACTTAAATATAATTAAATATGTGATATTTTTTAAAATTTCTTTTTTTATATAATATGAAATATATATATGATTCAATTTTTTTAAATATTATATACTTTAAAATATGAAGGAAATCATATTAATTTTAATGTAAAATAATAATATAAAATTATTCATATTAAAATAAAAATGAAAATGTCATGTTTATTTATGTAATGGAATGTCCATAAAGAATGTATAAATCATAAATTATTTATAATTACTAATTTATGATCTATTCATATATGTTTATTTCATTTCTAAATTAATGAATTATTCATCAATTTAGTCTATTCCATTATTTATTATTCATTAATATATGTGTTATAATTTGAATATATGTATTATTAATTTTAAAGTGTTAAACTTATTTTTATAAATTTTATAGCATATATGTATAGATATAATTGTTAGGTTTGAAAAAATATTTACCTACATTCATACATTATTATTAGTTGTGTGTGGGTTATAAAATTGAAAGAAATGGTTAGTTGTGATTTATACATATTAGGTGTTAAGATAACATTGAAATTAAGGTATCTCTTATATATTAATCCCTGGATAGTTGGACTTTGGTTGAAACTTATTACTAGCCTAGGGGTTTAGGATCTATCTAGAAGTGTGGGGATTGGGTACTTGTCACAGAATTATTGATCTTGTGGATATTTTTTTCCACATGATTCTAAGAATTTACATGAAATTGTTTCATGTACCATAGGAATGGGATAAATTAGGATATGTTTTGATATTATTTTATTTTATTTTTAATAATTTTATACACGACATGAGCTTTATAACATGTTATACATTAATATTTTTGTTGAACTTATTAATCTAGTTGAAGGTATGAGATAAAAAATAAATTATTTAGAATAAATCATACATAAAGGCAATATATGAGAAAATATGATGATATTTTAATCCCATTAAAATACTATGTTTTATATTCCTTCCAATGTGTACAATTTTTATGACCTCAATCATCTAAATAGAAAGGTTCTTTCAAAGTTGGTTGCCAATGGATTATATTGTGTAAGAAAAGTAGGTTATGGATGACTATAATAAGATTTGGTTCCAATATTTGTAATTTTCTTTGGCTAAGAAGGAAACCCAAATAGTTATGATATTATAGGAATGTAGTTGGGATAATCCATATGAAGGATTTGGGTAAGGAGTTATCCACTAAACTATCCAAGAGTTATATAAGATATGATTGATTTGATAGTCTACCAAAATATCTAATAGATTAGTGAGATTAAAAAGAAGACTCAATGCTTCTGTGATATAGATATCTTGGAACACTAATTGTTATGAAAAATAAATGGGTTCATTTTTTTTGGGAGAACATTTAATATAATTCCTTATATAATAAATTTAAAATATGACACACTTATGATAAAATATTTTATGGTATAAAAAGGGGAAAAATCATCATCAAACATAACAATGAGATAATTTCTATAAAATCATAATTTTAATATAAGTGGATTTTTATATTGGTATATAAATTTAAGAAATTTTATTTTTCAAAAAGTAAAGTTTTACATGTTAAAGAAAAAACATCGCAACAAACAACCTATTGAAGATCTTAGAAAAGAAGATAAAAATTCTTATAATAATAAGAATAAATATTATATTGATTTCCCCATATTTATTATTATTTATACTTATCCCAAGATTCAAAAGAAACATGAGAATATTGATTATTTTAGGGTAAAATATAACATAAAAAGTATTTATTAAAAATAGACTAGACATGAGTGATATAATGTTTCACAAGGACACATTTAGTGTTAGATAGATGAGGGTACTTTAATCTCACCACATTTACATAATATGATTAGCTATGAAAATTAAATGGGGATACTAGGATAAATTCTTAAGGTTGATATTGACAAGGAATTCATTCTTTAATTAATGTTGTAGAGGTTCTAAAAGTTCATTATGAACTCTAATATGAATGAATTAAATAATCGTCTCCCAAGTCTATTCAATATGCTGAAGATTTATAAGAAGAACATGGGAGATCCAAAATCAAATTTCATGATGATAGTACAAAAATAAAATTTAAAAATATTTGGGTAGAATGAGAATAATATACTCCTTGTAGAGTCTATAATAAATTCTCCCAAACTAAATAAAGGGGATTCTAAGGAAGGAAGATTTTCCACTGTAAAAAACCTGTAAATTGGGGAATTTTTTTATATAGAATAACTAAAATAGTATTAGAAATTGACCATGTTAGATATAAATTTAATAATCTTATTTATATTTTTAAATATATACAATAACAATACTAAATTAAAAATTTATTTTAGACATGAATAAGAGTTTAAAATTAAAAATGATTGATAGTTGGAGATTGAATTGTAAGAAAACCGGTATTTATAGAAAAATGCTTATTTATATATATATATATTAATATTTATGAATAAGATATTAATTTTATGTTAAAGTGTATTCTTTTTCTAATAGAGTACTCAAAAAGAAACAATAGGTTTATCTGAAATCTTACGTTGCACACAACATTGAGTTATATAAAAAAATAATACAATAATAATATTATTATTTTAAATTCTAGTTAATGCCTAGCCATTTGAATGGATGGAATGAATAGTATAAACTTAATTTTTAAATATGTTTTAAACATATTTAAATAATGATTCATTGGTTACCAAATTTATTAGAAATGGAAATAAAAATATTGAATATAAAGGATATGTTTTTTTTGAAAACCAATTTAAAAAGAAAATAATTGTGTTTATAAAATAATATCACCCTTTATGGATTTTTATTTAATGAAGATACATTTTATATTTTAAATTTATTGTTTTAATTTCATCTTATAAGTTTTCTAGATATCTTATAAGAACAAATTCAATTTTTCAGATAAAAGAAGTATTTTTCTAAAAATTTAGTTTTACCACATTTTGATGGATAATGCCTTTTAAATTTAGTTTTTGACACATTTATATGTTCTATTTGAAAAAATAAACTTATTATTTAGAATCAGGACATCAAAATTTACTTTGGATGAATTTTTGATATTTTTCTGACAACTATCATGTTTTGATGAATAGTAAAAATATGCTAAATTTTAATTGAAAACAAATGTTTCCATCGATATAATTTATATGGTTAAATCATATTATTTAATGGTTTTAAAGAATAAATTGAATATTTTTTTATTTAATCCAATTTTGGTCATTGTAAGTAATTTACCATTGGAATTGGACATAAACACATGTCAATCTTTTGGTAGTTTTTACTTCTTAATAACAAATTTTTTTGTTTCGACAATTAGAATTAATTTTAAATTAATTAATAAAATATATATTTTTTGAATTTATAAAAATGGATTCAATATTTGGAATCATAAGGTCCAAATTTAGTGAATATTTACCTTTTATTTTTGGACATTATGAATAGTAATTTCAGTAATTATTTTATTTACCATCGTTAAAGGGTAAATCTGGTAAATAAGGGTAAAACAAATATTATTATAATAATATTAAACTAGCCTATCACATGTCCTAATACTATTTCATGAGATATTTCTAACCATGGTAATCCTTGGGGGTCATTTTTTGGACCCCATTGAGGCACTTGGATGTGAAGATGACATTTTATAAGAATTAATTTAAAATAAAGAGAAATATAACATAAACATATATCTTTTACTAAATTTTTTTATATGGGGTTATATAAGTAATATATTACACTATAAATATTAATTATAAATATAAAAATATTTTCTATATCATTATATTTTGTTTATAGTTTTTAGACCTTAAATTAATAAATTTAATTAGGCCACAATGATGATGTAGTGATTGCTTTGTTAATAAAGGATTCAAATAAATGTTATTATAAATATTAAAATAAATATTATATGAAATAATTTATGTGATAAACGAATTTTATAGGTTAATATGAAATGTTATTATTGATTCAATATTTTTTTTAGAAGGAATCATGAAGTTATGAATTTGTAAAAAAGTTAAGTATAAATAGTGTCCAAAATTGACATAATTCATAACTTAAACCATAAAATAGTTTATTAAATGATATTAAATTACTAAAAATATAAAATTATGAAAAATGGTCAAGATAAATACAAATATATCATAAATTAATTTCTTGTGGTTTTTTGGACATAATATGGTAATTAAAGTAACCCACAATGTGTAAATAACATGATATCACTCTATGGTTAAAAAGGGTAAAATAAGGGTTAAACAAAAAAGATAAGGATAATTGTATAAAAATTATATTATAATGGTTATTTGAACCAAAATTACCCTATATTAAAATTAAATTGGTTTTGGACAATTTATATTCAAAATTGAATTTATAACAAATTAATATTTCTAGACTTTCCTAAAGTGTCCCTCCTCCCTCTTATAAAAGGACACCACCTCTTCCCACACAACTCACACCTCTAAATACCCTTGTATCATACACTTTTTACCCAAATAAGTTCCCAAAATCCCTAAATTCCCCATATAAGACTTACCTTGGGTAAGAGGAAATTCAAGAAATCCTTTTGGCTCAAATCAAAAGAAGTTACCTGATTTAGAGGTAATGCCTTCTCTCAAGTTCATTTCCTTTATTTTCCATCTCCACTCCCTATTATCTTTTTTATTATTTAATTAAATAAAAAACCATTATCCTAAATATATTAGGATGTTTTTATGAGAATTATTTAAACTAAACTTACACACACCTCCATCTTATGGATACGAACATACGGTTTCTGTGTACGGTGAACTTCTACCTTACAAAATGATGATTGTTTGATTTTCTCCTACCACCTATCATGGTGGATATTATGATGGAACTATATTTATATATGTTAGATATTAAATTTATACTATCTCTATTATTCTTTAAGTTTTATTTACAACATACCTTTATACTTTTCATGATGTGTAAATACAATAATTTCATTTGAGGAAGTGTGGACTACCACCCCCTCAAAGTGATATGAGTTGTTCATGATATACATGGAACATATAAATGATGGTTTTATTAAACCTATTAGAAATACATGAAATAAATATAATACTATTATTATAATATACATTAATATCATTTGAGTATTATTCTTTTAGTATGAAAAAGAAATGAAAGTAGCGTTCATGCGTAAGTACGGCCTACCATCTCTATAAATGGTGCATTTAATTTCTTATATCCAAATGTTATGGACTATTATAAATAAATATATAATGGAACTATATGATATTTAAATCATGAATATAATTCTGGAGATGATGTAATTTTGACTACATGTACAATTTATACCAAAACAAGTACATTTTCAACTCAAGTACCGAATATCGACAAAACAAATGATATTAACTTAAATTATTATGTAATTTTTATAACATGTTGATAAGTGATATTAAAGGAATAATAAACTTGAAAAAGGTTCTGAAGAAAGTATAAATTATCTTATTTTTTTATTTAGGAATATAAAGAACGAACGAGACAAGTCAGACTCAAGGTAAGGGACTTCCTCTTAATCTCCTTTCATTGAGGTATATTTTAGTTTATACATGACCTTACTTTATACAGTGTATAATAATACCATTTTTCTTTTGACTTAATTAAATGGGTTTCAAAAGGAATATTTTTTCAACGAAACATTTTACTAAACAACAACGATAATGTTTCTTTTTTAATGTAGACAGCGACAACAACCTTTCCCCCGTTGTGAGTATTATTTGATATTTGGATTCCTTAATAATACGTAATGTTTTTAAAAGTAAAATAAATACCATATACCCTTTTTATGTATTTTAATACTAAAATTTGTTTTTATAAAGCATTGATTATGTCAATATCTTGGAATGATATATTGTGATTGCAATTTTGAAATGTTATCTTTCCTTTATGCTTGTTTTATGTGTTATGATTATATTATGGTTCTTGCGAATTGTTTACGTATAAAGGTGGTTCCATGATAAAATGTGGGAAAGTGAACTCAAGATATCTCGCCAATGCATTGGGTAATGTGATGGAGGTAAACATTAATATTTCTCCTAATAGATTTAGGGAATATACTATGATGGGTATTCCAAACATAACGCCCTATGTAGTTGTGAAAGAAACATTGTAAGTATGTTATGGATGCCACAAGTTACCTTTATGATTTATGATTTCTATGAGTTATTCATAATCTTATGATTTCATGAGGTATGTTTAAGAGATTATGTTTTATGAGTGAAAATTATGATTTCATTTATTTTTATGTATTGATGGACTAATGTTTTCATTCTCTATTTTATAACCCTTACTAAACTTTTTATGTGCATCCCAAGTTTTTGAAATGTTTTTCACATTGTATAAGTAAGGGTAAGAGAAATGAATAATTTGATAACATTTATATTAGGAAAATAAATCTTGTTTTATTTAAGGATTTTTCTTATTGTGAAAAATGGATAGAGTGGAAGTGTCTAATTTGTAATATTTAATATGTAATGTAATAGTCATGGCCTAATTCTCTACAACTATAAACCTGAAAAGATCCTCAATGTGAATTCTCTACTTAACTCAAGATTATCTAATGATTAATTTTGGGGCCTTATATGAATAATATATTCATGTGATTAAGTAAAGAGTTACTACAACATGTAGCTTGTTCTTGTAGATTACTTTAATGATATAATGGATTTATATAAAAAATGTGTATCATAAACTTAGTCTATTAAATAAGTAGAGAAGTAATTTTTAAATAATGGTTATTATGAATAATATTAGATAATTATTTTGGTATGAATGTATTATGATTTCATCCATTCAATAGTAAGTTTAGGAATATGATATATAAGGAGTTTTATCCAGGATATAAATTTTTGCAAGTTATTTATTAAAATATTAGGGAAAGACTTCCCAACACTCAATAATATAATATTTTAAAGAATAAATTATTCTTTTCGTAATATTAATCTAAACACAAGGAATACCATATATGATATGTGTGTTAAAAGTTTATATGTTTACTATTCACTTAAAAGAAATAAATTTTATTTCCAATCATAATATATTTTCGATATTATAAATATATTTCATATAAATATTGTTTCTAAGATTATGCTGGGAGTATGTTTAATGTTTAAGAAGTTAAAAGTGTAAAAAATAAATGATTATATCAATCTAATTCAAAGTAAAAGTAACTTTTTATTCTAAATGATTTTAATATATATTGATAAATTATGATCTTATATTAAGGAGTTACATTTAGATTTATTAAAAAAATTATCTCAAATAATTTTTTGAATGAAACTATTCCAAGATAGTTATGGTGAACTTAGAAAGTGTTTCATGTATTTAAGAACATAAATTTTATTAACATCATTAAATTGGATGTTGTGAAGTATTGTTTTGAAAATTTTGTTCAAATTTTTGATCAATAGGATTATGAATCCTAATATCACTGTTATTAAAACAAAGAATATATGTTTATGTTAAACCATTCAAAGAGTTTAGTGGGAGGATTTATCATATGGGCACATTGATATGTGGTAAAAATTATATATCAATGAAATTATTTTAAAAAAACCATAGAAATATTTGAAACATTATAACTCTCTAGTAGACTACCTATAGGGTATGATTTGTGTTTTTTATTATTTTCATTAAATAAATATTATTAATGGAGTTTTAAAATATAATTTATATCATTTTTACAAAATAAAATTTACACTTTATCATTATTTATTATTTTACACATATATTATATGATTTGAAATGATAATTAACCTAGCAATGCATGAATTTGATTTATCCCTAATCTATGTCCATTAAGAAGTATTAATGGCTACAATGAAGTGTGAAGATTATTATGAATTAAGTTTCATATAGAGATACTACATTAAATTATGAGGCACAAAATGAGTTTTGGGATCTAGATAATCCACTACAAATTCCACATGGAGTGTTATACTCATTGTATTTGGTGTACTAGATATGTAAGTTCCATACTGAATCCCCATTACTAGAGGTTGATAAGATACCATACATGAGAACCTTTATAATTTGATATCTATTTTACACCATTAATTAGGTTGACCTAATCGTGGGATTTTTTGGTATGTTTTTTTTTCATGTTTTCAGTTGAGATTTAAAAAAGAAACATATTTTCCACTCATATGGTGAGTATGACTTGTGGTCCCCAAATTTAGATAGAATAAAAAAAATAGACATATATAGATAAGTTATGTTCTATTTTATAATATTTTTATATATGATACGTGTGATGTAATATTCCATATTGAAAAATAATATTTGATGTGATTATCCGTATGATTAGTATATTCTCAATGAATCAAGAATATATGAGTAGTTTATATGATATAGAAACACTTCATTTATCATGACCACTTGATATCTTAGACAAAGTGATTTAATGATTATTTATATTATATATGATATAATTAGGGGATAAAGGTATAAATATACTTGTGTTTGATGGATTTCATGCTCGTTACCTTATTAGATTTATTAACACTGATGTTTTTATAGATCATTTTCATTGATTAAAATTTTTGATTTTAGAGTTCATAATTGATTTCAATACAAAAAAATACAACGAGGTTTATGCTTTGTGGTATTTTTTAATGAGGAACGTTGTCTTCATACAAAGTGTTTATATAATTTTTTTTAGAGTTTCCCTAAAATTGTTTTATAGGATATCCAATAGGAGTCTTAGATGGATTTTTAAAAGTTTTTACATATGGTAAAAAATGAATAACAAAATTTTCTAGAGCAGTTTTAGAGAATATCCGTAAGTAATTTTGGATATGTTTTTCCATGTTGTAATGTTTGATGTGACATAAGGTGAAAATTTACTAAATATATAAGGATTTAGTGTAATTGAGAGATTTATATTATGATATTGTAACACTAAACCAAGTTGTGGTGGTAAAAACCATGTTTTGGCTTATACTGGGGTAAACCATGAAATAGTAACAAACACTATACCATGGTTTTATGAATGATAGGGAATGATGATAATTACAAATTTATAATAATTTCTATAGTAATTTATTGATATGTTTTGTACATATTTCATGATAAAAACCCTTAAATTATACTGAGTAATAACATTTTAGTGTTTTACATTGTAATTTTTAGAAAAAATGGACTTCAATTCTTAAGTCATTATATTTATTTTATAAATCCGAGTCACTAATTTTTTAATACAAATATTTTATACATGAATATATTTATTTTATGAAATTTTCCTTGTATAGTTTGTATGTTATGTAAATAATTTCATTTTATATTTTACTTTTTAAAATGAATAACATTTCTATTGTTTAAATTTTAGTTATCAAATATAGAGAGTGAAAATAAGAGAATATTTACCATTCCATAAAGTTGGATGATGAAATTAGGAGAATGTTATTTATTCTAGATTTTAATAGGGGGATAAAATCTATTACTTCCCATATTTTCACTCAATTGAATATACATGTCAAATTCTATATGTATTATTACACATGATAGTGAATCCTTTATAATTTTCCTTGTGTATCTAACACTCACAATGAAACAAGAATATTATTAAAAGTGTTATAATACCTTGTTTTAGAGGAATATGAATTTTCAAACTGAAAATATTAGCTACAAGACAAGGGAAAATAAATCCATATAAGATATCTCCTTGTGCAACCAGTTTATAGTATGCTAACTACCAAAAAATAACTATGTAGTCAAAATTGATAATGATAACTAATAATAGAGTTCACAACCATACCCAACACAATGTACATATAATTTCACCATCAACATCACACATGATTACAAGTTCATAATATTCTTAACCTATTAGCATCTATCCATTTCATGCCCATTAGGAAAAGTCTGGGTAATCAATAATAAAGGGGAAAGGAAAAGAAGAATAAGAAGAGTTAGGGAAATCATCTAAAATCCACATGGATAACATGAAATATTTATGGGACCATAAAATAATATATATAAATAAATTACTAAAATAATTAGTTAGGAATTGAATTATAAATCCACATGGAGGAAGATATTTTAGAGATATTTTTTCATTAAAATTGTTTCCTAGCATAGATGGAAGTGGTCCCTAAAGATTCATTATATATATAGGAATTTAATTACACACCACTTTAAAAATGGAATAGATCCATTATACTAATGAAGAAGCCGATTGAGTTACTTATTTAAAGGATAATAAAAAATAACGGTGTGGATATAATCTCTTGACTAAGGGAGGAATAATGGAATATTGGTTGGAGTTATAGTTTTTTTTTTGAAAATTTGGAGGTTATTTATAGGGTGTGAACTTAATATGTAAGATAACATCAATAGTTATGTGGAGTTGGATAGAGTTCCTCATGAGTTAATTGGTATTTATTCTCCCCAATTCTTCATTTCTATATATGGATATCATGATGTCATAGGTTGTTATTAATTATTCAAATTTGGAAATTGATTTATATTGATATTAATTTGATTGAATTTATATTAGTTTTATTTATTAAATCCTTTATCTTAATCATAATTCATACCTAGTGGTTATTGGAAGGATTCCAAATGGGTGTGAATGATAAAGAGATAGTGAAAAATTATATAAGGCACCTACAATTTGTAAACATTAACTATGTAGTTAAATTTTGATTGCTGGTAAAATATGAAAGTTGAGACTCTAATATGAAAATGAGGTATACCATTTATTATCATATTAAGGGTAATTGATATAAGTTAAAACATTCACATGTGTGATTTGAAACCACACCTATTTGGTCTTTGCAAACAGAAATTGAAAACCCCTCTTTAAGAAGTAAAGGCAGAGTTGACACCATTCAAGGTTCAAACTCATTTCTCTTATTAATGGAATATTATGAAATGTCATAGGGACTTTATTATTCATTAAAAAGGATTGTATATTTTTTGAGTTAGTAAATTTGTATAGGTATTGGTGGTTTCTCATCATAATAAAATTACCAGTAGGTTGACTTAGGTATGTTTGGTTGATTACTTTCTCTTTTGAAAGTAAAAATCCACACTAAGTGAAGGTGAAACCCCTTATAATTAACTCAAGGTTAGGTATTTTTATATTCTTCATTCCCATTTATCCTATTTATTTTTTTGTAATGGACACTTTCACAATATATTTTTCTATTATTTCTTATAAATTCAATAAAAAACACGTGTGACACAAAAACTATCCCTATGGATAAATGAATCAGAACACAACTGATAGTCTATTGCATTAACCATTTTCACTTTCAGGGAGTGTGTATCATACACTACACATCTACATCAATAACATTTGGACCCATTTATGGGGATAGGTTCTTGAGTTACTTGTGTTTATGGAGAAAACCAAAATGAAAATTGAAAAACTAAAAACCATAAGAAGTAAAAAATCATAAAGATACTAAAAAAATCATAAAACATTCAATACCATTATATATTTTTCAAATTACTTGATAAAATATTATTGATAATGTTAATTTTTTAGTATTTATTATTTTAATAAATCACCTTAATAGTTTTAATTTATTAATATTTTTGTTATTATAGGATATGGATATGCTTGGGTAAAGAGATTTGTAGGACAACATTTAAAATGCTCATCATAATGTTGGAAACCAATTTTGGAACATTAATATATTGAGGATAAGGTAACCCCAATATGAAGAAGTGGAACAATAATAATCTTATTTTAATACAAAATAAATTATGAAGGACATACTTTATAAATTTTTTGTATTGCCACTTTTTAGTGACCCAACCCAAATTATCTAAAAGAACCCATACTGGATTACCACAAGAACTCAGGTGATCCTTTGGACTATCATATTATGGTGGAGATTTCAAGGGTTAAATAATGGACATATGGGATATGATGTATCCTTTATTCTTCTTAACTAATAGATAAATAATAAATATAAAGGCAAGGTAAGATTTCAGCATGAGCCATGAGGTTGACAACCCTAAAAGAATCATTTGAAAGAATTTGCATGTGAAAAATTCTATAACACATGTTTGGAGAATATAATATGGAATAGAAATTTAAAAATTGAGACATATCTTAATATAAATCAAAACATCAATAAAATACCCTAAATGGGGACTATTAGACAAAAACCACTTTACATGAAAAGTGTCAACCAAACATTCCCTAAGGGACAAAATTGGAAGAATAATGGTGAAATAACCTATATTAAACACTATATAAAACCCTATTATAACCAATTAGTAATCCAACTAAAATATAAAGATGAATAAATCCTAAATCCACACTCTATTTGTGGTGTCCTCCCATGTTTCTGATTATTTAGCTCCCATTAGCAGGTGCATCACCTTTACTTTGGTTATGAAAGAAAAGTCCTATATGTATCCACAAGGGATAAATTTTAGGATGTGAGTGGATAATAACCTATGGAAGTCACCACTTTACCTAATATAGTAATTTGTGAGGCCATGTGTATAATGTAGGAATATAAAGTTGGTAGACAATAAATAGATATAAAAATTCTATAAACAAGGTACTACTATGAAAGTAGTACTAATAAAAAATAGTTATTTTATCTAGTTAAAAAAATAAAGAGTATAATTTATTAATTCCTCAGTGATTTTCATTCACATAAGACAAACCTACTTCAGTACATGCTCAAAATACAAATAGTGTACTTTTCCACCATAAGGAACTTGTCTATCCAAGATTTCTCCCCAAATAAATATTTTATAGGAGGCAGTGTACATATATATGTGTATATATAGGTTTATAAAATAATTATCCTTGGGAGGGCCTATATATACCATTTCACTTGGTAGGTGACATTTCTACTATCATAGTGTTACTCTATAGAGTGATACCTATAATCATCCTCCTTGGGAGGAACTATATATACCTATCTGACTATAAAGACACTATTTTCTCATTGGAAGGAATGTATAAATGTAGATATATTATACATATATATAATCCTTACTCTAAATAATTTATTATACATCAATATTTTTGGAATACATAGGAACAAAAAGTACAAATTCCGTAAGTCATATACTGGAAGAAAATTCTTAACACTTGCCTATCCAATACATGAAAACCAAGGATATACATGTGAAAAATTTACATGAGGCCACAAAAAATCATGGTTACACTAGGGTCACACAGAAAGAATGGGTATATTACTGTCAAATTGGACATCCTACCAACATTCTTAATGGTTAAAATTATTTAATGTGTATGTGTTCTGTAACATTTAGATTCATAAGTTAGAAATTCAATTAAAATCAAATTAAAGAATCCCTAATATAAAATATTAGGTCTAAATATAAAATTATAAAATCCATAAAAATTCTACATTATGTTGGTTGTTTAGGGAATCCTTATTATATTTTCTTCATGACCAATAAATTTATTGATTTCTACATTCTTAAATATCAATTTTGGGTAACCAAAGTTCCATCGGAACACATTTGAGTGTGATAAATCCATAATCATACTAGGTCAATATCATAACCATATAAATTAAAATAAATAAACTCACATCATGTTATAAAATTACATATAAAATGTAGAACATATAACACCATGGGTTACAAAATACCAAGGTACAATGGAATACTCAAATAATAACATTAAAGGCATACTAATTTTAAAATCATGAATGGATATCAAATTATAATTAAATTAAATTAAAATATTTTTATCAAAAAGTTTTTTTTGAACATGTTCTTTGGTTCACCCATAACTCTTCCCCATATCCTTATAATAAAAAAATTTATGGTTTAAGAGAAAGGGAATATGATCATATGAAAATCCCTAATCCTAGAATGAAAGATATACTACCACTAACATATTTTTTAACCATAGGTTGCTTAAGAGTGGTTTATCTAACTTCCGTAATAATAAAGCATAAATATGATATGTTATAGAAGAGTCATTTCATTAATAATGATGATTATAGGAAATAGTTACAAACCATAGGAACATTAACCCAAATATGATTTTACATCTAAAATTACATAAATATATCATAATATTATGTTATAATGGATACCCTACCCTATATGATATAAATATGGACTATCACAACCACCCTTTGATAAATCTGGATAAAGATCTACATATTAGTTAAAGGATATTGGTCATAATCCATAAAAGGGTTCTCAAAATTGAAAAAATCCAGAATGTGTGGAGAAATACAGAGGTAGGGGTAAATATGGGTATGTTTTAGTGGATGAAAGAACAAAAATGGATTTATTTTATGGGATTCCACCATGGAATATACCAAGTACCCAGTAGTAGTATTTTGAATACTTTATGGCCTTGACATAATCCCCACACCCATGGTATTCCCACTAGGTTCCTAATGTAGGGCCACCTAATACCTGGTTCTTCTATAGTACCCGAGATGGTTCTTTCTTCTTTCGTCTCTCTCCTATAAGCCTTAAATCCCCTATAAAATTTTAATCAAATTAAAAATTTAGGAAACTAAAATTGAAAGAGAAAATTAACTGAGAAGGGTATAAGTCCATACAACCTCCCCACCAAAAGATTATTAATACTAATATATATTAACTCACATCCTGAGGGAAAGAATTGTCCATTAAACCATCATCTCAAATTCATGTTCCCAAGTATCATTTTAATATTTATCATGTTACTATCATACTCATCCAAAGGAATTGTCTTTCATGATAAGTTCTTATCACTTCTATTAATGATAGTAATATGTTGTTCTATTAAGGATCCATGTTACTTCAATATCACATCATTATACCTAACTAGATAAGTTAGTTCAGGAATATACATTCTCATCCTAGAAGTGTTTCAAACATAATGCATTTAACTTTACTAAGGAAGAATGGTTAATCGATATGGATATTCCCCAAGGGACTATATGATATGTAGTGGTTATATGAAGAGATGTGAAATATTTATTTACTTTCCCTCTTATTTTTGATCCAATAAAGGGGATACTTAGAGTAATTAAATATTATCGACACATAATTAAAAATGTTGTTGCCTCTGATAAAAATATGATTTCTAATGACTTTTTTCCATTGATAACTACTTATGAATTAGTTTCATAGAGTTCTTAATCTCTTAGACTATTTTCAGACCAATTAATAACGACTCTTTGATATCCATCAAATATTGTGCAGAATGACACTGCCTACCACATAGTGCCTGAATTGGGGTTATCTGTATGGACCCCTGATAACTATTATTATAGGAAAAAATTATAAATTGTATATAAATCTCTCAATATACACTAAGATTGAGGATGTAATCTCATAACATATCTCCTAGAATAGAACAAGCCTCTTTGATTAACCATCCATATGAGGGTGACATACCATACTCTACTTCATATGTGATCTGAGATATTTTTAAAATCCTTTCAAAAAATATGTTGGAAAACTAGAGTTTTGTTTAGATACAATGCTAGAAAACAACCCATGGTGTTTCATAATCTCTGAAACATATAAATTTTACAAATCATTAATGAAATATGTATCTCTAATATAATAAATGTGATCAGCCTTGGTTAAGTGATCCACAATTACCCATACATCATCCTTCCTATTCAAGGAACATGGTAGGCCTATTATAAAATCCATAGTAATTTTAACCCATTTCCATTCAAGTATTATATGTTGTGGAAAATTTCCTGTATGTTGTTGATGTGATTATTTCATCTACTACAATGTGATACAAAAAGGCACAAATCATGCTATCTCTTATTTTATTCCAAGCCGCTATAATTTCCTCCAAATATCTATGTACATATTTGCAAATAATGGGTGTACATCCCAACAAGAGGAGTGTTAATCCCCATCACCTCTTCCTGAATGATGGTAGGAATGGCTCATTTTTTTATTCATAATGATAATAACCAAAATTTACATACATTTATTCTTGGATTTCCCACCATCAAGTCTCTCTCAAAGGGCGATATAATAAAAGTTTTATATCTAATAATCCTTTACCCATTCTGTAGCTAAAGGGAAAATATTGATAAGGTAAAAATACACCTTACACTAAAATTTGAAGAGATATATATATATATATATATGAATATTATCTAGTATATAAATAATCCTCCATTAATATTTATAATCCTGTAATTTTTGTGGTTAAACATTTCTAATATGTGCATTGAACACTTCATTACCATTTCCCAAATCATAAAGGTTCTCAAAATCAAAACACTATAGATACTCAACCAACTGATTCTACCTCAAATTAAGATCACTCTGGGAAAAGATTTATTTGAATCTCATTTGGTTTTTATACACTAAAAACCTCTCAATGAATAGATAATGCCTAAAAATATAAAGAATTTCAACAATAAAAATATCCATGTCATCGGTGAGGTAATTGTATTTGTGTGACCGTAAATACCTAGAACCATAGGCTATCACATGATAGTCCAACTAAACATGCACCCAAGACCCACAAAAGAAGTATCCCAATATACCTCAAATACTTTACTTGAATATGAAAATATTTTTATATATACTGATTAAAGAATCATATTCAACTCCGAAAAGTCTATCACATACTATTCATACTAGAACTTCATCCCTTCATCAAAATGGTCTTAAGAGTGTCTATATGTGAAAATTTATGGTTTAAAAAACAATAATACTAAGTGATACCTATGAAAATATGAACTTTGAATACGTTATTAAGAACTTCCAAATATATTAATTCTTAAAATTCCTTAGGATCAACTAAAATCCCAGCTTAAGACACCACATAACCCTTTAATTTAATTTCATAGATCTATAATACACATTTTGAAAGTATAGTTTAAAGGTTATGCTCCCTCAAAATTCACAGAACAACATGTATATTCATTTTACTATCCTCCCAAGTCTTAGAATATAAAATTATATCATCTTCAAAGGATACAAAAAAATGAGTTTAAGTATGGATAAAGGATTCTATTCCAGAGGGACATGAAAATTATTGGCATATTTATCTATCCAAAAATCATAACTGGATATTCATATTTCCCACACCATCTTCAAAATTCTATTTTCAGAATATACTTAGGTATGTAATGAAGACAATGATTCTATAATCTAAAATCTACCTTTGAAAAACCCATTTCTCTCACTTGAATTGGTTAAAAAAACCATATATTCATGGAAATAGGTAATAGTCATTGATGGTTAGTTGATTCAACTTCTAATAATATATATAGAGGCATATAATCCTACCATATCTCATGAAGAAAACTATTTCACCATAAGGAGATATACTAGTTCATATAAAACCCTTGGACTCTAGATCCTCATGTTGAACATGTAATGTTGTTAACTCCAAGAGTGCAATCTAATATGGTGGAATCGAGATCAGTTAAGGCACATGAACCCAATTGATCAAGAGCTCCATCTCAAAATTAAGATTAAACCTAGAAAAATATTTAGAAAACACATCATGGAATAATCCTACTATTAGGGGTAATCCTTTATGCCTATTTATCTTAACATATGTAACAACTAATAATCCATATTAATGGTAAGAGTTCAAACATGTTATTGATCCCACACTGCCCGACTCTCCTAATAATCCAATTCTCCAATAAGAGTGTATTTGGTTACATTAGGATAAGTGAATGAAATTTTCCTCTCACAAAAATTATTAAGTATTTGAATTTGGTTAGTCAATCAATTTTTATAATGGGATTAAATATGCTCATATATAGAGTAGAAACTTCATAAAGGTGTGTGAATGATCCCACCCTAATAGGACATGGGATATATCTGTTTCCTATCTTTAACTGATTTCCAAAAGAGTTATTGATACGAATCATACATTTATTTACTTCAACTTCCAGTCATAAGATAGACACCAAATTCTCAAAAATAGAAATACTGGGAAGCTTCAATATCAAATAAAGAAAAAAATATGGGAAGAAATAATATAAAAATACATCTCACCATATAAGGTCCATCCTTAACATCAATCCTTCAATAATCAACTGAAAAACCCTTACCAAGATATCATGATGACCATGTGCCTGTGATCCCTACCTCAGTGATGGTAACACTAACTCTTAGCTCTGACCTTATCCTTTTCCCCCATATAGGCCTACTTGGAAGAGGTTAATTTCCTACAGTATCCCACCCACTAATATGAACATTCATTTACCAATGTTTCTAGATTCACTAGATAACATTAATAGATGGTGTTAACCAGTAGAACCTCCCGGGTTGTTCAATCTGAACACAATACTGACACCATGTTTCATCAAAGAAGTAGTTATATCTTATAATCCAAAAGTGACCACACTTGAAATATATCATGGATGATCTTCTCAGGTAACGGAAAATTGAGACTCCCCCACATTGACTCCCTTAAAATATTTTAACTTTATTTTCTTCATCTTGACACCAATCTTTCCCCATAGAAGACCCTTGGTATTCTAGAACCTGGTCCTTTTCTAAATCTATCATTTGATCCCACCAATTATAATAAGACCTCTCTAATATAAATATAGCTACTCATTACCAGTGTTGGTCTAGAATTTTATCATTTGTATCAAGGAAATAGAATCAATGAATACATTCTTGTAGATATTACTGGGTAATACCACCCCAGAAGTTCAGGGTAACCATAGTGTTTGTTAGTTCCCATTGAGGTAACCCTTTCCCCATAGTATACAACATCTTATCCAAATTCCTAAAACCATTAAAATTAAAAAAGTGTATAATAAGGTGAATATTCATCATATCCCTCTTATATATCAATTAGAGGTTAATGTGGTTTCATATTCTTCCTTATTGATTAGAATCACATTTTATTTCGATAGCTCCCAAACCTAAGAGCCTCTTAGAACAGTTCTCTAAGAAGGTTTTTCACAAGGCCTCAAGCATCCCACCTTGTATTCCAAAGGCTTCTAACAAGATGTGAGGGTCTAATTGAGGTACAATGGAGAGAATAAACCCTCAAGATTAGTAATAAATAAAGTTAAAGAAATAAAAAATAAAATAAAAGTAATATAATAACTTTTTAAAATCAATATAGATGGATGGATAATAATTCATGAAGATTCTCTGATATAAATATAGAAAGGTATACACAATACATTGAAAGACTATTAATAGAAAAAAAATAAAAAATAAAAAATCAGCTATTTGCAATAGCATTATGAGCACAAGATTGACCCTCTACTTTTGTACTTCATCCTAGATAAGAAGGGTAACAGAAATCAATCACAAAACATGGTATTGAACCTGAAATCAGGAGATTTGTTTTGGTATCCTAGTGCAATGGCAGCTTGAATAGGTTGTGAGATATACTCAGTAGGCAACCACCAATGATGTCTATAAGAAAAAATAGTCTGTATATATAGGTTGTTGTAGTTTGATGATATTATAAAATAATTATGTAAATATTAATAATGCAATAAATTCTATAATCACATGTTATAACAACTATTTAATAAAATTTGAAAAATTATAAATAGAGAAAAACACCAAACATGACCTACATTGGTATATCAAGTTTCAAGAAAGTGAGACATATGATGAATAATCATGTATCAAAACCGTGACGTCCATATTCTAGGGTTATTAACTAAGGCATCCTATACTATTCCATAGTGCTTATCCATAGAAAAATTATTGAAATACAGATCTACATGGGCCATGACCTAAGGCCATTGACAAGGGTGACCAGTTCGATTCCACAAATCACATCGATATCAAACTCGATAAAGACTTTGGTGGATCCCAAGGAGAGTTTCCAAGGAATTTACAGAAATAAAGATCCAAGGTTATAATATAAGGCATCCAATGCAACAAACACACACACACACACACACATATATATATAAATATATAATAAGGTCAACGACGTCATACTATATTATGTCACACCAGTTCCATACTGCGTCATGTCACACCAATTTCATACCATACAATCCAATTTAATACAATTCATATAATGATTTAAGGGTCCATGTCAATTTCCATGCCGATATCAATTTAATTTATCACATTACATTCTTAATTTAATCCACGTATAGGTAATGAGAAAAATATCTATGTTAATTTCAATGTATCTTCATTAAATTATTACCTAATTTGCATAAGTGAATGGATTATCCATTTCATTAAAAAAATCACATTTAATCTATTTCATTAATAATTTCACTTATAATGAAAAGGTTTTAACCATGGTACTCAACCTTTAAAATTTCGTTTAATTTTATTTATATCCCTTTAATAATAGTCCATCTCAACACACTCCATGGGTTGGTGTAAACATGGTCAATATCACAAAACCACCTCAATTTTGGTTTAGGTTAAGGTTGATTACCTCTATCATTTCATACATGTGTAATTAACATGTTTAAATCATGGTCAAAATATCGAATTTATGGTTCTATTAATTTAAGAATCAATTCACAGAAATTTTGGTGTATGGAACAATGACACAATATATAGAATAACCAAAAATTTTAGGGAAAAGTTATAGACCACCAAAATCATTCTTAGGATGGTACACTCATCCAATATCAATCTTTGATTTGATCCAGAATGGGAGAAACCTAAATATTAGACAAACCTATAAATATGGTGAATTATTTTTCATAGATTAACATTCTATATGGAGAGATAAATAATGAAAATAAGAATGAGGAGTCTTAGACTTACAGATGGGATAACAACACATCCTACGACATTCAATTCAGATAAAGAATGGAGTATTTTCACCAAGGTGGAGGAGTTGAAGATCGAGGAGTGTGTGGGGGATGCTACTGGGTGAAATGGAGGAGAAAATGGGGGGGGGGACAACCCATTTAAGGATGGAGAGAAAAATCAGTAATTTTTTACCTTTAAATGAGGAGCATGGTTTGGCCTCACATTTTGGCTAACCTAGTGCCAATCGTGTATCTTTCACTACCCTAGAGTTCACCCCACATGGTTTAGCAACATGACCTAGGATAACCATGCACCAATCATGCTATGTTACTAGTGACGTGGCCCTAACCATTTGTCTAGGTGCACAATTTGGAAAATTGTGCATAGTGTGTGTTACAACCTCTATAATTTACTGTAGAAATTATTCATAGTTTTATTTCCCACTTTTCAGGGTTTAAAAAACTCTATGACACCCCTTATAGGGCCACAAGGTTTATCTTGAGGGGATGAATGGTTTAAACAAACCGTACGCCCGGTCTATTTCTTTAGGAAAGTGTGCTTTCATATTCCAATGATCTCGAAACTCATCCAAACCACTAAGACACCTATTTAATATTAAATGACATAAAAAATCACTTCTAAGAGTCAAAAATCTCATATTTACATACCAAGTACCATTTCAAAATTTAGATCCTCCACCAATTTAAAATTTGGAATTGTTTTTAGAATTTCCACCCATCCAAAACATGGGATGTTGCAACCTCCAAACCTTATAAATCTCATCCCCAAGAATACTTGAGGAGCAATGAAAACATCACCAGACCTAAATTGGTCATGAAGTTTCATTCAAACAGTCTCCTTGCATATCCTAACACCCAAAACACCTATAGGAATCACTTTAAACAAGTTGTACTTTTGATTCTTTTAACTACCAAAAAAACATAAAGACGACATTTACCCAAGCTCATCTATCCCAAGAAATGATCCTATCATCTTCTCTTTTATCCACTGGCTTATGTCACTCCCACCATAGGTTTTAGATTTTTTAAAATAAAATTTCCAGACATGGAACTCCCATCATTAGAATTACTTATAAAAACAAGTCCTTAATGTCCTAACAACACTCCTAGCATGTTGTTACAGACTAAAGATTTTCCAATTTTCAATTGACTCAACATAGACTAGTCGAACTGGATCTTCTGTGAAAAAACCTGGTCAACTGTTTAATTGGAATCCATATCACATTGACTATATTCTCAATGTGATTTACTCACCAACCACATCCATCTATTTGAGAGAGAACTATTAGGGTTGGGGTCCTGAGAACCAACTATTTTGTACTTTGATTACATTAAATTTCACTTATTATATATTGTTCATTGTTCTGCATGACTATAATATAATAATATCCTGGAATATTTGTTGCATTGTTAAGGTCATGGAAGATCCCCGCTATGATGAGAACCTTGAAATGATATAACAATATTCTTAAATAAAGTTTTGCGGTTGGATGACATACTATGATAGGACACATAGTATACAGACCGTCATGTGCGAGTACTCGTAAGAAGACGAGACTCTCTCTCATGGAGTTTGCACTTGGTAATCTCCAAGATGGGAGATTATGAGAACAGACCCACCAGTAGCAATTTCACATGTCTTGGTGTCATTAGGCATTGCTATCTACGAGCGTGCGTAATGGTCCTTAGACTGGAAGATTATCATTACCCATGTCATGAATCACACACTTATATTGTAACAACCTGAAATTTTGAATAAATCTTATTTCCTAATTTTTTGTGTTATTTTATTTTTATACTCAACAAAACTGTTTCATTTGATAACATGAGTATAATTAAAATGAGACTGTTCGGTTTCGACTATTATATGACCATTGGTCAATATGACCTTTGGAAACTAAATGTTGCGATTATTGTCTCTAAATATAAGTGATCTTGGTTAATTAATATAGAAAAAAGATTTGATGGCCTCGTCCAGTAGTCTCGGGCCAATTGAAGCCCATCTAACAGAACTTGGGAAGGAGGTAGCACCACTGGGCTTTGCTCTGGACCAAACCGAAGCCGAACTTCATCGTGTGAAGCTAGAATGGAATCGCCTTTGCGAGAAGTTCAAACTGATAGAAATTACTACTCGTGCAATGTTGGCCGAGCCTCCCTCGGATTATCTCACCTTAGCACACCTTACACTTATGTCCTATGCTAGGGTTATAAGAGGCTATATAAGGAGACCGTAACTGCTTTGTCTAATCCTTTGAGATAAATAAAATTGTGTTTTCTTCTTATGGTGATGTTTGTAAATTTTCAAATGTCCAGATAAATGTAGGATGTATTTTATTGATGAATTTGAAAAAAAGGATATTTTAAAATATTTTTGTAAACCTTAAATAATTAATGATGTGTAATGATTTTCAGAAAATGGTCTTCTGCAAATGTGTTCAGTAAGAAATTTAGAGTCTAATAAGATCAACTTAATTTTTGGTGAATAGTAATTTATGAATAGTGATTTTACACTTAGAATTAGTAATGTGACCAAATGGATTAGTAATCTCACTTAAAGAAAGTATTTATATAATATAGGCACCTTGATTAAGTAATGTGATGCAATAAAATAGGTAAATAACTGTTTCAAAAATTATTAGTCAAGTATTAGTTTTTTCGGGTGAATATGGTTTTTTAATTAAAAATTAAATTAAAAATATTTAGAAAATTATTTTTATAAAATGAGATTTATTTTTGAATTCATAACATCGATATTATGTTAAGGTAATTTTTTGGGGTTTTTTCTGAAAAAATGAATTTTTGGTGAATAGTGTTTTTATTTAAAAATTAAATTAAAAATAATTAGAAAATTATTTGTAAAAAATGGAGTTTATTTTTGAATTCAGAGCATTGATATTATGTTAAGATAAATTTTTGGTAGTTTTCTGAAAAAGTTGAATTTTCAGTGAATAGTAAAAATTACAGTTTTAGGGTTCCGGTATGTTTAATGACATTATCACTGCGTCATAATGATGTCATGAGATATTTTAAGGGATGGTCGACTAAAGGGGATGAATTATTGTATGAGGGGTCCCATTTGGCCTAACACCTTGTGAAATACCATGGGCAAGCCCATGGTTTTGCCAATACCACCAATGAGGTGTCCCTTGGCCATTAATGCCTTGTCCCCTCACTTCCCCTATAAATACCAAGACATTATCTCATCCTTTGGATTCCCAAATCATAATCAATGAAGTTCTGGTCTCCTTACCTCCCAATAATTCCTCCCAAGGTGCCCCCAATCCCTCAAGGTCCCAACCTTTGAGTTTTAAGAGTTACGTTTTAAGGTAAGGGATCCTACCTCTCTCTTTCTTTCCAAGTACTCTCTTTTATGTCATTTATTTTATGATCCATGTTCTTATGTTGGGGATGTTATTTTATATCCATCATACTGTCCTTTTAATGTTCATATGATGAGAGACCCCCTCTTTCCCTCATCAGTTCATTTTAAGAATGTTTAACTGGCGTTGTTAGGCTGCCGAATTTTTAAGGGATTCTTTCACCCTTCTCATTTTCAAGTTCTATTTTCATGTCAAGTCTTTCAGGATCATTTTAATTATGTTAGGGTATGATCTCTATATCTATAATACTGATCTTTTATGTTCATATGATTAGATACCCTATTTTATCTCTTCAATTCATTTTTTTATGTTTAAGTGACGCTGTTAGGCTGTCGAATTTTCATAAGAAAAATATTATTTTTGTCTTCCTTTCATGTTTTTCATTTCAAATGGTATGTCGTTAAAATTTCGTTAACATGTTCATATATCCTTTATATTCTGTCCCTATAATATTTTATGGATCATTTATTAGTGGGTGACCCATGTCCCCTCTCTTTTCAATGTTTTCTAAAACCCTGTAACATAGCTGTTATGCTGTAGAATTTTCGTCTCAAAATGTCTCTCTCTTTTTCTCAAATTCATTTATTTTATTAAGTGAATACTAAAAGCTCTTTATTTTACAGGGTTATTCACATATATATCAAAATGTTCTATTTTATTTCTTGGATTTACATACATGAAACCCTCTTTCCTTTTTCGATGGGTTTAAAGTAACATAAAGATCGTGTCTTTAAAGCAGTTTTTAAAACGTTATGATTATGAAATGAAACCCATTTCTTTTATGATATATGGGTTATTTATGAAATTTTTGATGATGATATAGGTGAATCACATGATAATAAAGGAAAATTTAAGGGTGAACCCTGATATCTCTCCAATTCATTGGGTAAATATGTAATCTCTAGAGATGACCATTTTTAACGATACCTTGGTGAATAACCTTGGTAATTTTTAATGACACCTTGGGGATGGACCTTGGTGAAACGGAAATGATTGTCTAAGTTAAATGTTGTAGCCACAACTTCAAGTTATGAAATACATTATTTTTATTATGATATGCCTCATGATTTATTTCTCATGCCTTAAAGTTATTTTTCAAGACATTATTGATGTATCTCAAGTTCACATGCTAAATGTTTCCCCTTGTTTCCCTTACTGGGCCTTCTACTCACCCTTTCTTTTGATGTTTGTCCCCAGGTTATGAGATGCTGTAATGAACTTATGATGAAAAATTTAAGATTCCTTTCAAGTGTTTAAGAAGAATGTTTTATGTTGTCATGTATTAAGCTCCTGGTTTCCAAGACACTAAACCTTAAAGATCCTCAGTTTTGTATAATGTAATGAAAGTTTATGTGATTAAAAGTTGGGATGCTATAATTGGTATCAAAGGATCGTTTAGTTATTTTTGTAAATTCAGATATGAAAAATTTAGGAACAACCCTATAGAAAAGTTTAAATATAGGAAATCTTCCCGGTATTTTGGTGAGTATTGAGTATGTGGGTTCCAAACAAATAAATCTCTATCTAGATACGAACAAGTAGAGGTGGCCCTAACACAGATGTTCCTAGGAGTGAAAACTCAGACATGGTGTTTCGGGCTTGACCTAGGGTAACCTAGTGCATGACAATGGGCCTTGCTGCACTCTTGGTTTGACACTCTCGGGGGATATGCTTTGGTAAATACATAAGCTTTGTATGAACCCTTATTAAAGGGACAAAGATAAAATAAAATAAAGATTCACATACCAATATATGATCATGGATAACCTAGATTGGAACCTAGGGGATCACAAGCTAGGGTATACCTTTCTTCTACAGGTTTATCCTTCTATGATTTAAGTTTCCTTTTCATGATTTTTGGCTATGTATTTAAGCCCCCTAATTATACATTCTTTTCTTAGTTAATGGAGGGAAATGGAACAACATGTCCTAACAACCAATGTGATAGAAAATGTGACGATTTCCCTATAAATATGAAAGAGATGAAGAGATATCAAGTTGAACATATTGTGATTATGCCAAACCAGCTATCAAAAATCACAATTAATAATTGATACCTAGTTGAATTCCCAAATTCATCAAGGGAGAAGAAGACGAAGTCTTAAAGATGTTCATCTGATAAATTTGATAAGGGAAAGAAGACCCAATTTCCTTTTTTTAAAAAAGTGTGGAAAGTGGCACCAAGAAGAATGTAACAAAGGAACCAGAAGATGTTTTAAGTGTGTGGTGATATGGAATAATGTATCCAATTGCTTTAAAAAATGGATAATGTGATGAATAGAGATAAGGTTTGATCTAATGTACCTTATACTTTTCAATGTCGTAAATATGGAGAAGTTGGAAATTATCCAAGAAAATTCACTCTTAAAAGGGATGAGAAGCATGATGAGCATCAACAATATTCAAGGACACGTGAACAATACAATTCTAATGCTGAGATGGATCATGATGACTAAAGTACCTGTAACTTCTTCCCAATAATTGTCTATGTCATCTTTTATTTTAGTTCGTGACCTATGAGCATATCTTTAATGTTTTCGAAGAACATCGAGTCACTACCTAAGATGGTTTTATATCATTAAAGAAAACATCTATTGTTATGTACCACATGTTGATATTTTGAAGCAGTTCTTCTTGAAAAAAAAGATGATTAGGGGATTAAAATATGATTATTATTTTGGAAGACATTCACTATTTTGGGTACCCTTATATGATAGAGGTAAATAGATTACTATGGTATTTTCTTTGAGGAGTGAAGGTTGACTTATATATTGAAGAATCGATGAATTTAAGGTGAACTTATATTAATTTAGGTTACTTATGGAAATGATTAACCTATCTGGGGGAAAATATGTTTAGGTTAGTTACTTTTGTTATAAGATGTTATGAGTGGATGATGTTGTTTGGAGATGAACGACAAAGTTTATCTTGGAAGACTATGTCATCAAATCCTTATTTTATTTGGGTTTCAATCTTAGTTTGGTTTATTTTGAGGAATTTTAAGGACAATTATTTATGGAATGGTCTATATTGACCTTTGGGTAGTATCATGGAATTTTAAAGATTTAAAAGTAGTTTCCCTTCCTATGGGGTACTTTCTTTTTGAAGAGTTGTTTTATCTTACCATTTATGTTTTTAGGATAATGTTTAAAGATAGAATAAATAGATTGTTAATTGTTTGTGGATTATGTGATTATATAGAATAAGATTCTTGTTCTTTTGATGAGACCAAGTGTTTTTGAATTCTCATCGTTTGGAGAAAAGATTATTTTTGGTAGAAACTTATTAAAGGATGAAAATCTACTTGAAGGTAAGTATATTTCCTTGTGTTCTTATTATATGTAGTAAATGAATTGCTCAAAATTATTAAAAGGAATGTAAAACAAAAAGTTTGTTGGTTTAACTTTCCTACTGGGTAATCAAAGACCGTTTACACACATCATAAGTTTGTGATTTTCTTATGGTTAACGTTCTCCTAATCATGTTTTCTATCACTATCCATCAGAACGTGACCCTTTTTTCTCTTCCATATCCATGTTTCCCTACATGGAATCCTAGTATGGGTTAACTCGGGTGACCTTTGTACTTCCCTTTCTTTCTTTTAAACTAATATTTTTACTGACTCCTTTTCTAATGTGGGACATTCAATGAAATTTCCAAGCCCAATTTTAAAAATTGTGAGGAAGCAATTTATTAAGGGGAGAAGAATGTAAAAACCTGAAATTTTGAATAAAGCTTGTTTCCTAATTTTCTGTGTTATTTTATTTTTATACACAACAAAACTGTTTCATTTGATAACATGAGTATAATTAAAATGAGACCGTTGGGTTTCGACTGTTATATGACCATTGGTCAATATGACCGTTGGAAACTAAATGTTGCGATTATTGTCTCTAAATACAAGTGATCTTGGTTAATTAATATAGAAAGAAGATTCGATGGCCTCGTCCAGTAGTCTCGGGCCAATCGAATCCCATTTAACAGAACTTGGGAAGGAGGTAGCACCACTGGGATTTTCTCTGGACCCAACCCAAGCCAAACTTCATCGTGTGAAGCTAGAACGGAATCGCCTTCATGAGAAGTTCAAACTGATAGAAATTACTACTCGTGCAATGTTGGCCGAGCCTCCCTTAGATTCCCTCACCTTAGCACACCCTACACTTAGGTCCTATGCTGGGGTTATAAGAGGCTATGTAAGGAGACCATAACTGCTTTATGTAATCCTTTGAGATAAATAAAATTGTGTTTTCTTCTTATGGTGATGTTTTTAAATTTTCAAATGTCCGGATAAATGTAGGACGTATTTTATTGATGAATTTGAAAAAAAAGAATATTTTAGAATATTTTTGTAGACCTTGAATAATTAATGATGTGTAATGATTTTCAGAAAATGGTCTTCTGCAAATGTATTCATTATGAAATTTGGAGTCTAATAAGATCAACTAAATTTTTGGTGAATAGTAATTTATGAATAGTGATTTTATGCTTAGGATTAGTAATGTGACCAAATGGATTAGTAATCTCACTTAATGAAAGTTAATATAATATAGGCACCTTGATTAAGTAATGTGATGCAATAAAATAGGTAAATAACTGTTTCAAAAATTATTAGTCAAGTATTAGTTTTTTTGGGTGAATAGTGTTTTTAAATTAAAAATTAAATTAAAAATATTTAAAAAATTATTTTTATGAAATGGAATTTATTTTGGAATTCATAACATCGATATTATGTTCAGGTAATTTTTGGGGTTTTTTCTAAAAAAATGAATTTTTAGTGAATAGTGTTTTTATTTAAAAATTAAATTAAAAAAATTTAGAAAATTATTTTTAGAAAATGTAGTTTATTTTTGATTTCATATAATTGATATTATGTTATGATAAATGTTTGGGAGTTTTCTAAAAAAGTTGAATTTTTAGTGAATAATAAAAATACAGTTTTAGGGTTTCAGTATGTTTAATGACATCATCACTGCGTCATGATGATGTCATGAGATATTTTAAGAGATGGTCAACTAAAGGGGATGAATTATTGTATGAGGGGTCCCATGTGGCCTAACACCTTGTGAAATACCATGGTCAAGCCCATGGTTTTGCCAATACCACCAATGAGGTGTCCCTTGGCCATTAATGCCTTGTCCCCTCACTTCCCCTATAAATACCAAGCCATTCTCTCATCCTTTGGATTCCAAAATCATCCTCAACGAAGTTATGGTATCCTTACCACCCAATAATTCCTCCCAAGGTTCCCCCAAGCCCTCAAGGTCCCAACCTTTGAGTTTTAAGAGTTACGTTTTAAGGCAAGGGATCCTACCTCTCTCTTTCTTTCCTAGTACTCTCTTTTATGTCATTTCTTTTATGATACATGTTCTTATGTTGGGGATGTTCTTTTATATTAATCCAACTGTAATTTTAATTTTTCATATGATGAGAGACCCCCTATTTCTCTCACCAATTCATTTTATGAATGTTTAAGTGGCGCCATTAGGCTGCCAAATTTTTAAGGGATTCTTTCACCCTTATCATTTTCAAGTTCTATTTTCATGTCAAGTCTTTCAAGTTCCTTTTTATTATGTTGGGGTATTATCTCTATATCTATCATACTTATCTTTTATATTCATATTATTAGAGACCCTATTTGATCTCATCAATTCATTTTTTTGAAGTTTAAGTGATGTCGTTAGGCTGCCGAATTTTCATAAGAAAAGTCTTATTTTTGTCTTCCTTTCATGTTTTTCATTTCAAATTGTATGTACTTAAAATTTCATGACCATGGTCATATATCCTTTATATTCTATCCCTCTACTGTTTTATGGATCATTTATGAGTGGGTGACCCATGTCCCCTCTCTTTTCAATGTTTTCTAAAACCCTGTAACATAGCCATTATACTGCAGAATTTTCGTCTCAAAATGTCTCTCTCTTTTTCTCAAATTCTTTTATTTTATTAAGTGAATACTCAAAGCTCTTTCTTATACGGGGGTATTCACATATATATCAAAATTTTATATTTTAATTCATGGATTTACATAAATTAATCCCGCTTTCATTTTTCTGTGGGTTTAAAGTAACATAAAGATCATGTCTTTAAAGCTGTTTTTAAAACGTTATGATTATGGAATGAAACCACATTCTTTTGTGCTATATGGGTTATTTATGAAATGTTTGATGATGATATATGTGGCTCCCATTATAATAAAGGAAAATTTAAGGGTGCGCCTTGATACTGCTCCAATGCATTGGGTAAAGACTTAATCTCTAGAGATGACCATTTTTAACGATACCTTGGTAAATAACCTTGGTAATTTTTAATGACACCTTGGGGATGGACCTTGGTGAAACGGAAATGATTGTCTAAGTTAAATGTTGTAGCCACATCTTCATGTTATGAAATACATTATTTTTATTATGATATGTCTCATGATTTCTTTATCATGCCTTAAAGTTCCTTTTCAAGACATTATTGATGTATCTCAAGTTCACATGTTAAATGTTTCCCCTTGTTTCCCTTACTGGGCCTTCTGCTCACCCTTTATTTTGATGTATGTCTCCAGGTTATGAGATGCTGTAATGAACTTAGGATGAACAAATTAATAATCCTTTCAAGTGTTTAAGAAGAATCTTTTATGTTGTCATGTATTAATCTCCTGTTTTCCAAGACACTAACCCTTAAAGATCCTCGATTTTGTATAATGTAATGAAAGTTTATGTGATAAAAAGGTGGGATGCTATATATATTTGCTGACGAAAACCACCAGGAAGAGAGTTGGCGGGAAGTAGGGCACGTTGGGTGCATCACGAATGACATGTTGTTAATGGATAAGTTGAGTAAGTATTTTTACCTTCCATATTTATGGAAGTAGATATCTCAGGCCCTTTGATTGAAATGGAACTGTTGAAAAAATTCCATGGCCATAGTGACACGATGAGTTTATTTCTAGAAGTCAAAGAATGACAGATCAAGCATATAGGTTTATAACGCTGCCATGAAACCTTCTTTATGAGATATCGAGACAAAGGGATTAAATTACATGGTAATAATTCGTATGAGGTGACACGTCAATGCGGCGTCAACTTATTTCTCTTGGGTGCCTTGACCTGTTGCTAGATAGTAATCTTGGACTTTAGGCTAGCCCACCTAATACCAATGAGAAAGAGGCATAGAGGGTCACACAATAAGTTTATTCAAGTATCTCAAGTATAATAAATATTATTCCCATACGTGGTTTAATAATTATTCAAGGAAGCCTAAATCGTTGTAATTTTAGAGGAAGAATAAAATGAAAACAAGTACACACCATGTATTAATGATTACACATCGTGTTGTTTTTATTTTGAAGACAATTACATGTTGTGTGTTATTGAAAGAACACACCCTGTAGTTTTTATTTTGGAAAGGAAATAAATAAATGAAAAAAAATATTCACACCGTGTACATTTAATGTACAAACCATGTAGTTTTCAATGAAAAACAAGTACACGCCATGTATTTATGAGTACATGCCATGTATTTTTTCTAGTTAGGATTTTGAGGAAATATCATTTTATTAAATAATATTTATTATAATCAGTTTGGGTGCATGTTAAGGAATTAATGACTCAACATAGTGTTTTCAAAAGAGTTAATGAAATAAATAAAATGTATAACGCGTTTATTTATTGTCATAACTCTACAACCTCAAACCCGATTATAAATATCCTCACAACCCCAACTATTTTCCTAAGAGAATCATTGTGCACAAAAATTCTGGAGAATTATCTCAAGACTGAAATAACTCCATCCTCCAAGAAAACTCTCAAGACCGAGAGAGATCCACCTCCACCAGATCAAGGAAATCTAAGGCATACAACGCAAGAAAAGGCTTCTCCATGCTGGCACCCAGAGATTCCTTTGGCAAAGTCTAGAGATACATTGTGCACGAGTGGATCACCGCTAGAGGAAGTATACAATTGGTATGTGTGTATGGTTTCACTTAAATTTGTTTAATTTAAATTCGTTGGCCTACGAGCCTTCTTCCAATAAAATATAGGGCCTGCATGCCCATGGTTTCTTTAATGTAAACCCCTTGTAATGGAGGATCTCCCAAGCCAGTGGAGATGGTTCAAAATCTAAAGCTGAGGTGAAACGAACCCAAGAAGATGCAAAGGAGGACAGATGGGAGCTGCAAAACATGAACCATCGGGTTCAAGGTGTTTTCTCTAGGTCGGGGTCAGCTTATCAAGCCGCTAGATAAGCTAACCAATAGAAGCTCATGATCATGCCATCTTATTTTATTTATGTTTGATTTCATGGTTTATTTATTATGTATGTATTGTAACGATCACATAATTAATGAAATAAACAAGCATGCAAAGATGGAATAAAATAAAAACCAGACTATGCGTAAACATTATCAGAACATGGTTAATCACTTAAAAACCATCACTTAATATTAACAATAATGTGATAATGAAAAACTACACATAAAGAATAAAATCCCTCAAATACTATATTAAGGCAGACCAAGACTTATATTTCTTGATTAAGGGAAAGACTCGAAAAAACTATGTGTTTGACCAACCCTTATTGGGACACTTACTTTTATAAAGGAAGATATGATGAATGTTTTGGGTTGACTTAAAATTTTTACATCAAGATGAGTATCCCTTGCTAGACTTGTTGTAAAATGGAGGCAAGTGTTTAGGAAATCCAAGTCTGGATTTCAGGATTGGGTAGTCCACTCAACAGATCAAGGAATTGTAAGCTCATAGTTGGCAAAGACCTGACTACCTAAATACCTTCAAATAGCTTGACCAACCCTTGTTGGGGTTATGCCAAGGGAAATATGGATCCTTTCCACTATAATGTCAAAGAAACTGGACATTTCTAGTTCAATGGTGAGGGCCATTGGGACGTGATAAAATAGTGAGAGAATTAATAAATTCATTTATTATTTTTCATAAAATGTAATCAAGAAAGTACTGATAAATATGCTATGTTAATTTGTAGAAGCAGTATGACAAGCTCATCAACCAAATTCTATATGCAATCAATTCTGGATAAAGACAATATCCCCACTGGCAGTAACTTTCAAGAATTTTTTAGGTGCCTTCAGGTTATCCTACACCATGAGAGAAGTTTTACGTGCTGGAGTCCTCACTTCCTGATTCTCCAGCCCAAGGTGTGAGTGATCAAGATTTTCTGGTCTATGATCAACATTTGAACGATGCACTAGAAGTTCAATGTTTGATGCTATCATCAATGTCTAGTGAGCTCATGATGTCTCATGAAGACATGGATTACTATAGCCTGCTAGAGCACCTCCATGGTCTATACTAGGAGAGAGAACGATAGGAAAGGTTTGAGATCTCCAAGGATCTATTTCAGAGTAAACTTGGAGAGGGTGCCCCAGTTGTGCCTCATGTAGTCAAGCTCATTGGCTACATTGAGTGCTTGGAGGTTCTAGGTTTTAATCTCCCTGAAGAACTGGGTACCGATCTCATTATCGCATCACTCCCCCAGAGATTCTCTAACTTTGTTGTAAATAGCAACATGAACAATGTTGAGAAGTCTCTATCTGATCTTCTTATCCTTATTCACCAAGTGGACAATGATATGAAGCGTGATAATCCTTCTTTCCTTATGGTTAATAAAAGGAAAGGTAAGGAGAAGAGCTTTAAGCCCAAAGATTCTTCAAGGCCTTACAAGAAAAGGAATATCAAAGGGGAGGAAAGAGAAGAGGAGGATGTTTGTTTCGCATGTGGCAAGAAGGGCCACTGGAAGAAAAACTTCACCCATCCAAGGAAACAAGGGGAAGCTTCAGGTGCATTTGTTATCGAATGCAATATATCTGTTTCTACTAATTGGGTATTAGATAATGCTTGTGGTTCTCACATATGTATCAAAATATAGGAACCAAGAAGATTCAGAAAGATTGACCAAGGTGAGGTGGATCTGCGAGCAGCTAACAGAGCCAGACTCGTTGTTGTAGCTGTCAGAGACTACCACCTCACACTGCCTACTAGGATGGTCTTGGTTTTAAAAGGATGTTATTATGTACCCTCTGTAACCAAAAACATTATATCAGTATCCATATTAGATACTAATGGATTCATATTCAAATTTGGAAATGAATGTTGCTACTTTTATAAAGATAGAATTTTTTTTGGTAGGGCGCATTTATATAACAGCTTTTATGTGTTAGACTTCACAAACCAAGTAATGGCAATCGATGACAAAGTTAATTCACATTAATCATACCACACCCAACTTTGGCATCACCGGCTAGGTCATGCCAATGAGAAACATTTGACAAAATTACATCAATATGGGTATTTAGATTCTTTCGAACTAAAACCACTTGGTGTATGTCTTGCGTGTCTACAAGAAAAAATGACCAAAGCCCCATTTAGTGGGAAAGGTGAAAGGGATAAAGTGATTCTAGAATTAGTTCACACAGATGTATGTGGATTATTTCTAGTTGATGAAAGGGGTGGGTTCTTGTACTTCATAACTTTTACTGATGATTTTAGTAGATATGGATATATTTACTTAATGAGGTATAAGTCAGATTCTTTTGATTGGTTCAAAGAATACAAGAATGAAGTTGAGAACCATCTTGGTAAGAAGATTAAGAAACTCCACTCAGACAGAGGAGGATAATATCTTAATCAGGACTTCATTGATTTCTTATGGGAGTTTGGGATTCTATCTCAAATCACTCCTCCTTACATGCCTCAGTTGAATGGTGTAAGTGAAAGGAGGAACCACGCCCTATTGTACATGGTGAGATCAATGATGAGTCATGCGAGTCTTCCTTTATCCTTTTGGGGATATGAATTAAAAAAACATCACACATACTAAACCAAGTACCAACTAAATTGATAAATGGTATTCCATACGAATTATGGAGTGGACAGAAAGCCATGTTATCAAATTTACATGTGTGGGGTTACGAAGCATTTGTTAAGGCCTCTTCAGGTAACAAACTTGCACCCTGAGGCACAAAGTGTATGTTTATAGGATATCCCAAGGAATCCATAGGATATTACCTATACAACCTCTCAGATAAAAAGGTTACAGTGGCAAGACACACCATATTCCTTGAGAGGGATCACATCACCAAAAGTGATAGTGGGAGCGAGTTAGACTTCGATGAAGTCGAGGCTGAAGATAAACAGGAGTTGGTACAAGAATAGATTCCACAAAGCCCCATGGAAGAACAATATGTTCCAATGACACAAGAACTGCGTAGGAGCACGAGAGAGGTAAGAGAACCAGAATGATATGGTTTTCTTGCCACTGAGGATGGTGAATCATTATTGGTTGACAATGATGATCCTCTTAACTACAAGGAAGCAGTTAAAGGAACAGATGCTGCCAAGTGGAAAGAATCCATGAATTCTGAAATGGATTCCATGTACTAAAACTAAGTCTGGATTTTGGTAGATCCTCCAGTTGATGTAAAGCATATTGGTAATAAATCGGTATTCAAGATAAAACTGGACATGGAGGGGAAAATCAGCACCTATAAGGAACGACTAGTTACAAAAGGTTTTAGATAGTGTTGAGGAATTGACTATGATGAAACCCTTTCACTGGTTGCGATGCTGAAATCCATCAGAATCCTATTGGCCATTGCCACTTACCTTGACTATGAAATTTGGAAAATGGATGTCAAAATAGTATTCCTTAACGGGAACCTCCAGGTAGATGTCTACATGAAACAACCTAAAGGGGTTGTGACTCCAAATGATGCCAATAAAGTATGCAAGTTTCAGAAATCCTTTTCTATATTAAATCAAGCATAAAGGTCATGGAACATTCATTTCTATGAAGCCATACATGAATTTGGCTTTATTAAGAATGAATGTGAGCCTTGTGTATATAAAAGGATTAGTGTAAGTGCAGTTTTTTTCCTAATAGTATGTGTTGATTACATATTACTAATTGGAAACAATGTACCTGTCTTACAGTCAGTTAAGGAATGGTTGGATAAATGCTTCTCTATGAAAGACTTGGGTGAGGCATCATATATTCTTAGGATCAAGATACATCATGATAGATCCAAAAGAATGCTAGGCCTAAGTCAAAGTACATACATTCACAAGATATTGAAGAGATTCAGTATGGAACAGTTCAAGAGGGGATTGTTGCCAGTGTCACCTGCCATTCATCTTTCCAAGAAAATGTGTCCTCAAACACCTGAGGAAGGAGATAAAATGGAAAGGATCCCTTACGCATCCGTGATTGGGTCAGTCATGTATGCTATGCTATGTACAAGGCTAGAAGTTCCTTATGCATTAAGTGTGGTAGGCAGATATCAAGCTGATCTAGGAGACCGCCATTGGATGGCAGTCAAGACTATCCTTAAGTATCTGAGGCGTACTAAGGATATGTTCCTGGTTTATGGAGGAGATGAGGAACTAGTCATCAAAGGACATGTAGATGCTAGTTTCCAAACTGATCAAGATGACATGAAGTTGCAGACTGGATACATCTTCAATTTGAATGGAGATGCAGTGAGCTAGAAGAGCTCAGAGCAAGGTGTGGTCGCAGATTCTACACTAGAGTCCGAGTATATCGGAGCTTTTGAGGCAGCTAAAGAATCAGTATGAATGTGAAGCTTCGTCCAAGAGTTGGATGTTGTACCTAGCAGTAAAGATCCTATCACACTATATTGTGATAATACCATAGCGGTGGCACTTGAAAAAGAGCCAAGGTCACATCAGCAGACAAAGAACATACTTCGGAAGTATCATCTCTTGAGGGATTTTTCTCAGAGAGGTGAACTTACAGTGATTAGTTTTTTCTACTGAAGACAACATGGTGGACCCCATGACTAAATCCTTGACTCAGTAAGAACATGATCATCATGTGAGGTCTAGAAGACTAAAAGTCGTAGGCAGTTGGCTCTAGTCCAAGTGGGATTTTGTTAGGGTTGGTGTCCTGAGAACCAATTGTTTTGTACTTTGATTACATTAATGTTCACTTATTATATATTGTTCATTGTTCTTCATGATTATAATATAATAATGTCCTGGAATATTTTTTGCATTGTTAAGGTCATGGCAGATCCCCGCTATGATGAGAACCTTGAAATTATATAACAATATTATTAAATAAAGTTATGCAGTTGGATGAAATACTATGATAGGACACATAGTATACAGACCGTCATGTGCGAGTACTCCTAAGAAGATGAGACTCTCTATCATGGAGTTCGCACTTGGTAATCTCCAAGATGGGAGATTATGAGAACAGACCCACTAGTAGCAATTCTGCATGTCTTGGTGTCATCAGACATTTCTATATATGAGCATGTGTAATGGTCCTTAGACTAGAAGATTATCATTAACTCATGTCATGACTCGCACACTTATATTTTCCGATGAAAACCGTCACAAAGAGAGTTGGCGGGAAGTAGGGTATGTTGGGTGAGTCACGAATGACATGTTGTTAATGGATAAGTAGAGGAAAGATTTGTCCCTTCCATATTAATGGAAGTAGATATCTCAGACCCACTGATTGAAATAGAACTGTTGAAGAAATTCCATGGCCATGGTGACATGACAAGTTTATTTCTGGAAGTCAAAGAATGGAAGATCAAGCATATAGGTTTATGACACTGCCATGAATCCTGCTTGATGAGATATTGAGACAAAGGGATTAAATTACATATTAAGAATTCGTATGAGGTGACATTTCAATGCGGTGTCAACTTATTTCTCTTGGCTGCCTTGACCCATTGCTAGACAGTAATCTTGGACTTTAGGCAAGCCCGCCTAATGCCAATGAGAAAGAGGCCTAGTGGGTCACACACTAAGTGTATTCAAGTATCTCAATTAGAATAAAGATTATTCCCGTACAAGTTTTAATAATTATTCAAAGAATCCTAAATCATTTTAATGTTGGAGGAAGAATAAAATGAAAACAAGTACCCACCGTGTATTAATGATTACACGTCGTGTTGTTTTTATTTTGAAAACAAGTACACGCCATGTATTATTGATTGAACACGCCTTGTAGTTTTAATTTTGGAAAGGAAATGAATAAATGAAAACAAGATATACATGTTGTGTACATTGAATGTACATGCCATGTAGTTTTCAATGAAAAACAAGTACACACCATGTATTTATGATTACACGCCGTGTAGTTTTTCCATTCGATATTTTGAGAAAATATCATTTTATTAAATGATATTTATTATAATCAGTGTGGGTGCATGTCAACGAATTAATGACTCGACATGGGGTTTTAAAAAGTGTTAATGAAATAAATAAAATTCGTAACACGTTTATTTATTATCATAACTCTACAACCTCAAACCTGATTATAAATATCCTCACAAACGCAACTATTTTCCTAAGAGAATCGTTGTGCACAAAAATTCTGGAGAAATCTCTCAAGACCGAAAGAACTCCGTCCTCCAAGAACACTCTCAAGACCAAGAGAGATCCACCTCCACCGGATCAAGGCAATCTAAGGCAGACAATGCAAGCAAAGGCCTCTCCATGCTAGCACCCAAATATTCCTTTGGCGACGTCCAGAGATACATGGTGTACGTGTGGATCACCACTAGAGGAAGTCTACACTTGGATTCTGCGATGAAACGACAAATCACATCGGAACATGATTAGAAATATAAATTAAGAAAGAACGCCATAAAAGGTACTTCTTTTCAATTAATTAAATTAATTATAATCAACCTGTGACAATCCACATTTTTGGTTCCAGGACTATTCCTCTTCTTTGTCTATTTCTGTGAATCGATCCATGGGGTCTGGTGTTTATCATTGTATTGATCCCGGGTGGATCATTTATAATGAAAAAAAGCCAAGTGGGCACATCCACCCACGAGATTCTGCTGCGCCCAGAACCTTCAAAAACAATTTGGACCATATCTAACTAAGTATTTCTAATAACAGTCGACTTCAACAGTGGACATGTCACTAAAGCAGATTCTAAAGCCTTTATCCCAAGGTGTACTATGATTTTTTGGGAATTCTAACCAAACCCGTACCCAACATCTGTTGATGTCTCCTAGACAAACCATCACCCAAAGTAAAACCTATGCAGTGTTGTAACACCAGCATCGACCCTATCTTGTTCCATCCTTCATGGATCGTTATAAGCTAATCTAGGATTGATGCTCACATAAAAATTTCACCCAAAACCAAAACTAAACCAGTACTTGGAATCCACTAAGGATTCTAGTAGAAAATTGATCCATTTATTTAATGGAATACTAGTTCCAAAATGTTCATCCAAAGACCGACCTAAGGAACTCTAAAACCCTTGTCACATAAGGGGTTTCAACCAATTATTAACATCTCACTCCCAAACATAAGAGAATACTTTTCGTCACTTTTAATGAAAATGATTCATTTATTACCATAGTACTTTCCCCTTCAATCGTTTAAATATATCTAGCATGGATATGGTCTCTATAATTTCCAAGATCTAGTATAAATGTCAACCATCACCCATTCCCAGTTCCAAAGAATAGTTCCCATGAATATTGATAGAAATGAATCATAACAAGGGTCATTATCATCCAATGAAAAAAGTTGTAGTACACACTTTCTGGATTATCTTAAAAATAATCCTTGAGGGTAACTCCCATATAGTCCCTTCCTCAAACCATAATAGATATTTAAATAGGTAGCATGGACTTTATCCAAAACTCTCTTAGTGTACTCAGGGTGATGTCAATATAGGGGAGAGGATCACTACTAGAATTAGTGTTCACTAAGATTTTTATCATTAGATGTTTATATCTTTCTTAATCCACACTCACATTAATAGATACATTTACCGGTCAACTATCTCATATCACCCAACCCATTCTATATTATCCTTCATCACTAGGAACTCCATTTTAAATTTTCATAAATCTCCGGTTCACCTTACTAAAAAAGTATCACATCTTTGTAAACAATGGGTCCTTGGCTCACACATAACTATTTGCCAATGTTTTGTTTCAACAGTTTCTATATTTAACCATAATAAACTGATATTTTCTTAAATAATGGGTGTACCATCCTATACTAAATAATTTAAGACATGAATCATGCTGTTTTAAGTCATCTATAAAAATGTAGAACTAACTGTGCTACATTGAACATCAGTTTTCATTAACCTAAAATTTCCCTTGGAACTCATCTTCAAAATTTGGCATCTTACCAATTCCATGATTATCAAACAACATCCCACCTTACAACATAATTTGGATACGAAAATGTTAATAGAGAAATTATTTTTGGTCAATTTTCCCAATAACTCAAATAGTCCTTCCCATTGAAACATGTTTTGATATATCATCACTCATGGTTCTTTTCAAAATAAAAGGAATCAATAATAATGAATCAAAATACTCAAGAACCTACCATGCATTATTCTAGAAAAAAAAATAAAACTTGGATTACTATAAGAAATAAAATGTATACCTCTGGTCAAACTCCCTTGAAGGTTTCCGTTAAACAAAAATAAGACTAAACTACTATAGTTTGAGTTAGAAGTAAGGGCCTCTAGGTTGGGCAACCTTTCGCTGGGGTCTCAAAGATGATATCTATAACTCCTTTATGGGAATCAATTACCTGACATCTAACATTCCTATAAGCACACTCTTAAGAGAGGCTAAAATAAAATTGTTAAGGTATAATAGATCTAATCGGGTGAAAACCTATTGATAAGGCCTACGAAATCACTTTCCAAGAACCTATAAATAAGGCCCTGATAATCTCTGATAATATGGAAAGGGTATTTCTCACTAGAAGTGTACAATGCTAATTTAAAGAAGAGCTAACACCCTTTTGTATCTACATACGATAATACCTCCTTTAGTTTCAACATACTAGACAACCACCCATCTACCCAGGGTGTCGTTTAATTTACTAAGAGTCCTAAATGGGACAACCGACACCAAATAGGTACCTCACATAAAAAAACTAGAAACATGTATTTATAAATGCTTTAAGTTTCAATGGATCTACCATAACTAGGATAAAATTGTACTGAATATAAGTCATAAATCTTTAAAAATAGATTCATGCCTAAAAGGTTCTATATGACATACCACCTAATCTATAGGTCCAAGAAAAAAATGAAAGGAATTCAACTGTGATTTATGGGAAATGATCATGTTACCGACCATGATAAATCGAGGAAGATTTAAATCTAAACCTTACATAAGGGTTCAAATTATAAACCAGTATAAAAGGTTTCACATTAAGGAATTAAATCGATACTCATTACTAACTAAATTTTAATAAGATAATGTGGAAAGGTATTTTAAGTTTTTCTTGTCAAGACCAGATGTATTATTTAATTTATTTAGTTAATTCCATGAAACAATTGGAAACTTTTCTCTTAATTTCCTAACCATTTATTTATTGAATAGTTCTCACAACTCTGCATGGTTAAATAAAATTTCAATTTCAAATATATAAAGGAAAAAACTCTTAAGTTTATAATTTTTAATTTAATTAACTAACACCTCATAATAATTAAACTCAAAAATAGATAACAGTTATTTTATTAATAAATGTATCTAGTGATGTAAGATAATACCATATGTTTATATGTAACACTATATAAGTAGTTGTAGACACTTCAAATGACCATGTAATTTGTATAAACATAACCCCATGGAGGTTTAAATAATAAGAACATAAGAAAGAAAAATGACCTATGAGGGTCCCATCATGTCATGTTTTCTTCAATTATATGGGCATTCATTCAAAATTTATGTAGTCAACAGTCTATAAATTTATATTGGCATCCCATTTAAGTGAAACCTATAAGAGTTTATATTATTGGAAATTTAAAAACCTCTTAATGGGGTTGTATCACAAGTAAAATACCTTGACCGATCTTCTTGGGTTGGGTCAAATTTATATCATAAGAAACATGACCCAAATTAACTACTTGGGTACAGTTGTGCATTTATGGATTTAGTCATACGGGTTGTTATGCCTTAGTCATTGAAGTAAGGGCCCCTTAAGTCATAATTTACTCTTTATTTAAAATTATTCATTTTTGTATGAATATATATATATATATATATAAGTATTGGTTTGGTTAGATGAATTACCATTCCCAAATTAGAAAGGTACTTGTCTTTACAAGTTAAAATTGGCCTTCATGTAACTCCAACCAGGCTATTATTTTTTCTCACATATATTTAAAATTTATGTATAATGGTTTTATTATATGGGTTACCCATACAAAATTATAAAAGACCATACACCCTATAAATTTTTAGTGGTTCCCATTTAATCACAACCATACATGTTTTAACCTAGGAAAATGATGGTATATAGCTCAAACATGCAATAATTGGCTGATTAAGGTGCCACCATCGAACTATATTGGAAAACACCATTAAGATTTATGTAAACACTTTAATAACCAATTAAGTTTGACCTAAGTGTATCTATTCATGTTATAATTGAGAAATAAACATGGACATGTAAGCTAACAATTTTCAGAAGCATGTAATAATGATAATCATGCTAATTATCACTCTAACATGGTATATAAGAAATCCTGAAAAATAATCACACAAGCATGAAAACTCAATCCGAAAAACGTTACTAAGTAAGAAATAAAAAAACCATGGTATACAAATTAGTATTCTGATAAATCAAAAATCATGGTATATAGGATATCATGCAAAATAAATACCTAAGTAGGGTATACTTTTCATCATGAACTAGACAATCTATGATGCAACCTATATGGTAGGACATATGCAAGTCATGTGGATTCTCTATGACTATAATGATGAATGTAAAAAAACTTCCTTTATGTACCGATCCAAGGGTAAATATTTATAAATTAGTGAATCAATAACCAATGAAAGTAGAATAATCACCCATGGTAAAATACTAATCAACTCTAATATAAAAAAATATTCTCATCCATGTAAACTTGATCTTTCCACCGTGTTTGGGTTGGATGGACCAAAACATGATCAATTTACCAAGTGTCCACACATTACTATTCTCCTATCTACCATATGGAATAGAAATAAAAAAGAAAAATAACATATGATAACACCTGAGTTCCAATTAGAAAATTTCCTCAATATGATTTTCCAATGGGCCTCAAGCATTCCTCCTCATATGCTAGAGGTTGTAGACTAGCAGTGAGGGTATAATGGAGATAAATGTGGGAGACTATACCCTATAGATTAGTATAAGTACAATGGAAGAAATAATAAATAAAATTAGTGGAATATAATAACATATGAGAGTAAATATAGATGGATGAGAAATCAATCTTGAACATTCTTTGATATAAATATAGGTTGGTATACACCATACATAATGATACTTTCAGTAGAAATAAATAAATAAAATACACAATGGGTATCTCTAATATAATCATGAGAACAAGATAAGTCCTATTCTCCCATAATCTATCCTAACCTAAAAGGGTAACAACAAGAAGGAAGAAACCATGTTCCTAAACCTATAATTATGAGATCTATTATCATACCGTTGTGCAACAGTGGCCCAAATAGGGTGTGAGATAAGCTCAGTTGGCCACCACCAATAGCGTCTATAACAAAATATTGTCTGTGAATATAGATTACAGCAGTGTGAAGATATAACAAAATAATGTTGTAAAGATTACTAATGAAATCTAGTATATAAGAACATGTTATGACAATCATTATATAAAAGAAGAAAAAATATAAATAGATAAAAACACTCACCACAACCTACTATGATATATCAAGTATCAAGAAAGTGAAACATGTGAAAAATAATCATGTATGAGGACTACAAGGACTATGAACTGGTGTCATTGACAAAGACATCCTCTTTGAGTCCATGGATCTCACCCATAGTAAACTCGATGAAATATATACCTACAAGGACCAAGACCTAAGGCCATTGACCATGGAATCCTCTTGAATTCCATGGGTATGATCCATATAAAACTAGAAAAATAATTGGGTGGATCCCAAGGAACATCTCCAAGCCAGTCCAAGAAATCTAGACCCATGGTTATAATCAGAGGAATCAAATGCAACACACACACACACACATATATAAGTGCGTCATCGGTTCCATACTGTGTTAGGTCACAATGGTGTGATACTGTGTTACATCACACCAGTTCCAAACGATGAAATCCAATTCAAAAAAATTCATATGAATTTTTAATGCTCCATATTAGTTTCCATTCTGATATAAATTTAATTCCTCACATTATGTTATTAATTTAAACCACATATAAGAAATTAGAAGGAGGTCTATGTTAATGTCCATAACATTTCAAGAAATAAATAGTTAATTATAATATGTAAAGGGATTTCCATTTCATTCAAAAATTATCATTTAAACCATTTTATTAATCCTTTCACTTATAATGAAAAGGTTCTAACCAAGGTACTCAACCTTTTTCATTTCATTCAATTGTATTTGGATCCCTTCAATAACAGGGGAGCACAACACAATCCATGGGTTGGTGTATACATGGTCAATATTATAAACTCACCTTATGGGTGGTTCGGGTTTATGTTGGCATCCTCCAACCTTTCATACTTGTGTAAATAACATTTTTAGATCCAAGTTGTGATTCTATCAGAATCCTTGTGGCTAAAAAATATAAAATACCCATGGGAAATCATCTTCAAGTAGACAACAATTCAAAACATTCTTAGTCAATAAAAGATGTAATATCTAGATGAATATTCATAAATAGAATAACATAAGACGAAAAATCCATGAAATAAATAAAATGGTGTTGATTAGAGAATGAAAAAATTTATATTAAAAGTGAAAACACAACACACTTTAATGTACAAATATGGGATGTCTCATGATGAAATCCTCCAAATGAACAAATTTGTATACACTTGTTGTACTCACTATATATGCCCAAAAAACACCAAAATAATACATAAAAACTCTATATTCCATGTATGGTGTCCCCCTATGTTACACCCTAATTTTTTTTAAAATAAAACTAGTTTTGATAGCATATATGACATGAAACACCATTCTTAAATGAGCCATGATTATTTAAATATTTCTGTTATAACATTGTTATTAAATTAGAAGGTATGAATATGATTAAGTAAATTATGATATATATATATATATAATGTTCCTAATCAATATAAAAGTATTTGTAAATCCTTAGTAAATATATGATAATTTTTTAATAAAGACTTTTTATTCTTCAAAAATATGTTTTCTTCCACAAAGATTTTTTTTGATTTTTGTGAGAAAATATTATAATTAATTTCACGAACATTTGTAAAATGAAAACGATAAAATTAAAATATTTTTTGAAATTAGAAAATCAAAATTAATTTAGGGTGGAATTTTTGGATTTTTCTAAAATGATTAATTTTTCAATGAATAACGAAATTTATCAATTTTTCAAATGCTGTCATTTCTTTTTATTAAATATTTTAAATTAAAAGTAACATCATATATTTTATTTGGGTTTAAAGTTAAATATTAACCATTTTATTTATAATAATATAATTAATTTCATTTTAATTAGTAATTTTCACGATTTTGGTATAAGATAATATTTATGCTTAAAAAAATTATTTTCTATAAACCGTTTTAAAGTGTGTAAAACATATCCATTTAAATTAATTAAAATAAACCCTAATAATGAAATTTTGAAATTAAATTTATATATTATATTTCCATTCATATTAATTAAAATTAATTTAATTATTATTGGTTTTCATATAGTTAATATAAGAACACCTATTTCATAAAAAATACATTTCTTCAAAAACCATTTTTGAGAGGTTTTACAGGTTTAATTTTAAATTAAATTATAATATTTATTTGAATTGGATTTTATAAAATATATTCCGTATTTTTTATCATAATAATTAATATTAGTTAATAAATGTCTCTTAATTTTTGTTCATAATGAATTTTAAGATCAACAAAATTTAATTACAATGGTTAAGTTTAAAATTGTGTTTTTCATGTTATGCGTATTTTTGTTAAAATTAAATTTACAAACACATAGAATTTTTATTTGATAAATTTTATTTAATATTAAGAATATATAGTTCCAAATTATCTAATAATTATCTTTTTATTATTAGGATTAAATTATAAATTGCCTTGGTAAAAATCTAGTTACCATGGTGAAAAACAAAAATGGAAAAATTGAGTAACCATAGAGGTAAACAGAATAAAATGTTTAAAAATTATTTGATTATTATGTTGGAGGTTTATATCAACATAATATTATCTAAAATAATTTATATATTAATTTTAGAGTAACATGGCTTGATATTTACTTACCATTATGGAATAGTTTTAGGCATTTAAATAAATACCACTCCTTCTCACTTATATAAGGGAACCTCCCATCCTCTCTCCTTCACACATAAAAATACATTTGGTTTGGATAATACCTAAAAAAAATCCTTTCCTTAATTCTATCCCCATATCCTATATGCCTTATCTTTATTATAAATCCCTCCTTGGTAGTATTTTGGTGCAATCCTGTAGAGGTTTTCCGAAGAAGATGTATCGTTCTTAACCAAGTGTTTTGTTTTATTTATTCATCCATATCCTTCAAATATTTTTCAAACATTTGGATATAATATAATTATTTTCTATAATAAATTTAGATTTTATTATGTTTGTGTAATAATGTACATCCATATCCTCTTCTATCAAATGGGAAATTAAACCATCTTTCATGTGTATGGCGAACTACAACCTCACGAACTGATGCAATTTTATTTCCATCATTGATTATCATGGATATTCAAGATGAATAATTTAATATTTATATACAATTTAATTAAATATTTATCATTTTTTAAAATTAATATATGATATATTTTCTTACATTTACATTCATTTAAAAATGATAGCATCGTTTATGTGTACGTGTAGATTACCACCTCCACGAAGCGACGTGATTAATTTTTCATCACTACATCACATGAATTATATATATAAGTGTAGTTAAAGAAAAAAAATTATATTTATGATATAATTATCATTATGGAAGGATAAAATATCAATTACATTTTTTATCATTGTCATTGAAAATGGAATCTTTACTCATGAGTACGCACAACCTATCGTCTCTATGATTGTCACATAGTTTATTTTTCATAACCATATTTCATGGTTGGTTTAAAAAGTATAATTGAATTAAAAAATTATAATTATGTCATTATTATTACTATTTGTATGATTAAATGATAATATATTAGACCTTAGTCAACTTACCAAAGATATTTTGGACATATGATCCAAATATCATCAAAACATCCAACTCAAACCAAAATGATTAAGTAATTAAATATAATGTGATAGTAAATAAAATAAAAGTAAGCGTAAAATTAAATAATTTTCTTAATTAATTAAATAATTAACATATTTTTCATATTTAGGAATATAAATAATTCATGTTACCGGACTATATTGAGGCAAGGCATCTCTCTAAACTAAGATTTATTTGGATTTTAACCATTCTCTATCAAACTTTTTTTCTTTCTCTCTCTCTTTAAGTTATGGAATGATACTATTTTTTTTGTAATGTTTCATACATATATACCAAGATTATTATTCCTTCCGTTTATATTTTTGTAAATGTATTATGTTAATTTCTCAAATTCCTTCATTATGAAATTTCTTTTGATTATGATTGATGTAACACCCTGACCCCAGAAGCCTAGAGTCAGTGCATTATTATGTATCATTTTCATGATCACAAAAGATCATGTCTCAAAAGATAGATTAGTTTAGTAGCCTTGGAAGTACTAGATACATTAATAAGGTTTACATTACATCATAAAATGGAAAACTACAATAACATTGTTTCCATAAACAACACTCAGATCCCATATACTATCCCTGCAGGTCAATCATAATATACTTCTTCGCATCCTGGGAAAAATAAAACAGAGAAAGGGGTGAGCTCAGATGCTCAGTAAGGATAACAATATAGCGGAAAATTTCATAAATAAGAATAAAAATTTAAGGCAATATATAAGACTAAAACAAAAGACTTTTAAACATGAACTTCAGCATAATATGGAAAAGATAAAATCAAATAATACCATTTACTTATTCAAATAGATATTCTACTAGTCTAATAATCACATGAAATTTCAATAGCCTCTTTCATAATGATGGAATGCATAATTCCAGACTTTCATAACCACATAGTCAAGGCCTTGTGCCAAGACTACAAATAAGATTTTTTCAAGGCCTTGTTCCAAGACACTATTTTATCTCATGAGACCAACCAATGCATCGAGGAGCTATAGTGTGATCCACCTGTCACTTACTTAGTCTAATGCATTCCTCACATGAAAAGGTTTAAACATAACATAAACATTCGTATTAAAACCAGAATATGAAATGTAAATACTTTTTCCATAAAACATTAATGGTGTAAAAATAACACATCCACAGTCAAACATATCACAAAACATTCAATTCAATATAGATGTTTTTAACCATAATCAATAAACATCAAATAAGCTTAAAATCCATCAAAGGATGTTGACATATATGAAATCAAAATCTTTTTTTAGAGAAATATATCTTACTATTTTGGAATCAATTAAAAGTCATATAATTATAAAAAAAAGCATTTATTTTTAAAATATTCTTATAATTTTGTAAGGGAAGCTTCGACAATGTTATAATGGCGGAAAATAGCCGCACCCACCGTATAAGTTAAAAAACATTCTTAACTTAATTTTGTCGAAAAGTTCATAAAGTACCTTATTTGGAAAATGACAGAAAGATTACTTTAAAAACATATAAGGTAAAATAAGGGTATGAATGAATTTACCCCATTTTCTAGTAAATAGTAAAAATGTTTTGAAATACATTTTTAAAAAACATGGATGTGGATGATAATGAGGTCCCAGTTGATAATTACGTATAAACAACCTCTAATAATAAAGAGACTGTGAAATTAACCCTTACATTGTACTTTTCCTTAGTCGAGGGTAGGTTAACCTCCTGTATAATGGTGAAATAATTTTTATTAAATTATACAATAATAATATACATTAATATGATATCATATATGATCTTTTAATATTTCTTTGTTAATAATATTTTAGTATTATCGTCATCTCGAGTGTTAACTGATTTGTTTTCCTTTATATGATATGTTACATAAGTAATGTTTGTTATGGATAGAATGTATCTTATTCATATTTTTAATGATATTAAGTCTTTAAACATTATTTTTAATCATCTAATGTAAATTAGTATTGAATGGATATGATGGGGAATGAATCTCATCGCGTTCGTGGAGACGGTAATCCGTACGTACACACGAGCGACAATATCATTCTTTTGATATTAAAATAATATACAATTGGATGGTATATCATATATACAGAATAATTATCATGTTATATTTATTATTTACATCCATTAAACATCATTATTATACCCATTCAAATAATAATGTATTGAATAAAAATTACATCACGACGTGGAGACGGGAAGCCTTACTTACGCACGTATGGTGACATGTCATTCAAATTATGGATAGAATAATAAATTTGATTTTACCATATTTATAATAACATCAAATTAGAAAGAAGATATAAGATTTATTATTTTATAATGGAAACAACAAATAAAGAGGAAGTGGAAGAAGAAAGGAACTTGAAAGAGGCGATGAAATATTTACCTCTTCTTCTGGTTCTTCCTATTGATTTGATGAAAAGGGATCCTTGGGTTGGCTTTATAACTAAAGTAATGACTCTAGGATTAAGGGAGGACATTTGAGAGGGTATTTGGGTAGAGTTTGGCCGATCCAAATGGCTTTGAATTTGTGAATTAGAGAGAAGGGGGAGTGCCCTTTTATAAGAGGGGTGAGGGCACCTTAGGAGAATGCTAGAAATATTATTTTATAATAAAATAATTTTCGGTTTCTAATGGCTCCTAAATGAATTATTTAAAGTATAAGGTGGTGATGGGTCTAAAACCCCTCAACCAATAGGTTTTAGATAGGTTTGGGTCACTATATTAACCTTGTATTTTAGATTTAACTCTTAGTCAAATAGTTTGACATTTACCAAGTCTCTTTGTATTTTTATATTATATGGTTAATAAACTTACTATATAATTCCAAGCGAACCACAAGTGGTTAATTAATGATAAACCTATAATTAAATAAGTCTTTTTTCTGAAGGTTAGATTTTTAGAAATAGAATATCAATTAATAATATAATATTTTTTTAAAAAAATATTTTATGTCAATTTTGACACTATTTGGTATTTTGTTTTTTCTAAATTCATAAAAGAATTATTACTTCGAAAAAAATTCATCTAACCAACCCTAATATGTCATATTAACCAAGAAAATTAGTGTAATTCATAAAATTCTCAAATAAAATTTATTTAGATATTTATAATATCAATTATTCTAATCTTTCATTAATACGGTAATTACTGCATCATTGTTGTGTCATAAATAAATTAAATTATTTAATGTGTAAAAAATAAAAATAAAATACCATTATGTAAGAAATATTTTTATCTTTATAATGAATATTTATAGTATAATGTATCTTATGTTTAACCCTATATTAAAAATGGTTTACTTATTAAACTTTGAATTTAAGACTTTTAACTCTTCTTTGAATTAAATAATAATAAATGTCCTAATCTATCCAAGTGGACTTAAAGGATCATATTTTATCCCAAAGTTTGTTTTTGTTCTAATTACCCTTATCCAATAGAATTACGAAATGTTTTAGGGTAATAATAATATCATTTTTACCCTTAATTACCCAATTTACTTTTAACCGTGGTAAATAAAAATCAAAAGTTACTATTCACCAAAAATTATTTTTATCTTATTGAACCACATTTTTCTTATTGATATAAACCATGTCTCTCAGATTTTTGAAATTCAATTCACAGAAGCGGTAAAATTATGTTTTATTGAAATTTGCAAATTCTCCTCGGAGGTGGGTAAAAGACGGTTAAAAAGTTCAATAAAATTTGTATATATCTAAAATTATTATAAACTGACTACAATGAATTACATTGAAAATATATAGGTATTATGTATCTATTTCGACAAAAAATAAATTGAAGTAAAATAAATAATTATTTAAACAAAAAATTGGTTTTAAACAATAACTCAGTGTTTTTCACTATTCATTAAAAATTGAGTGTTTTTAGAAAAATACCAAAAATTCACCCTTAGCTAATTTTGATATTCCTAATTCAAAAATGAAGTCTATTTTTTCAAATTAAAAACATATAATTTTCATTTATTAATTTAAAATTAATTCCCGTTGTCAAAACCAAAAGACGTATTTTTAAGAAATAATAACTATCAAAAGATTGACACCTGTTTATGTCCAATTTCAAAGTGAAATTACTTATAATGACCAGAATTAGGTTAAATGGAAAAAATAAAATCTATTTATACTTCTAAACCATTAAAATTTATAATTTAACACTATAAATTATTTTTATTAAAAAAGTTTTTTCAGTTAAAATATAGTATTTTTCACTATTCACCCAAATATGAAAGTTATCAGAAAAACACCAAAAATTTATTGAAACTAAATTATTATGTCCCAATTCTAAATAAGAAGTTTATTTTGTCAAATTTAATATATAAAAGTTTCAAATATTTTTTTTAACAAGGGTTCACCATTAAAAGGCAGTAAAAATGCATTTTTTGAAAAATACTTCTTTTACCTGAAAAAAATGAATTAGTTCATACATTATGTATAAGAAACTCATAATATGGATTCTAAAATTATAAGGATTATATAATGTTCAAAATTAAGTAAATAATATTCATAACCGCTTTTGAACGACTAGTTTGGAAAGTCATGGTGCTCTTGAACTCGGTGTTGCGTGTAGTGCAAGTTATTGAATTACTTTGAAGAAATAACGTACTATGAAATATTGGGGTGTTACATTATTCCTTAATTCAAAAAAATTGTGTCCTTGAAATTTGAAATTGTTCTTCGAAAATAAAAGGTTTAAAATAGAAAATACCTTTGTGGGAAAACCCACATCCGAAATTGGGTTAATAAAATTTAGTCTTAATAAGAGGAAATGGGGAATGAAAAAGTCACCAAAATATTATGATCTCGATTAGGAGAACATTTGTAGAAATTAGAGACACATAATTGGAAGAAAAACGTAAATATTTATAGGGAGTGATTGAGGTCATTAGTCACAAACAATTATAGAATTGAGGGCCTCAAAACCATTGGTCTATGATGATTTAAAATATCATCTATTCAACAAAACATAAGGTATTAGGATAACAAATTTTTAGTTTTAAGATCCCTTACCTAAAGTTTAAGAATTAATTTCATCATAGATTAAGAGAGGAAAAAAATACTTGACAAGTATAGTTCCTTCCTTTAACAATTTTCTACCATAAACTCATCTTTCACTCTAAAAGATAATATAACTTAAAAAATATTCTATTTATCCTATTCGTATAGGGTTCCAAAAAAAATGAATTTATAATTTATCTACCTGACCTTTTAAAAAAACTACATTATTCAATCCAGGACATCACATGGGCCAGTGGTAGGTGATACACCCTTATCGCCCTTCGATTGCGGGTTCAAGTCTTGCTGCCTTGCCGGACGTGACGGGTTGCCACCCAACCTCCGGGTTTTCCTTTTATGGAAATCCAAAAATAATCTCAAACTAGAATTATCCAAAATACTTCGGTCCAAACTCGCAGTCCAAAATTTATAAGGAAGGTAAACACAATGAAGATCCTTTTGGCCACGTAATAACATGTGAACACCTTCATCATGTATTCTTTTAAAACACTACAACATCTTGAATTACCATAAAACCTTATTGATTACATTCATCCTCCATTATTCCTTATAGAATACTGGATATACTCCTTCTATACAAAAATGTTGTAAACTCCAACAATGATGGAATATACAAATAATTAATCAGTTTTAAGGTATTCAAGAATATCCAATATAATTTATCCAAATCAACCATATCTTATTCCAAAATCACTACCTCATTATCGGGACCATATTAAGGATTACCTTTCCTTATACCATGTATTTTCCAAAAATTGTAGATTACTATTAAGTCACTTTTCTTAGAACCATATAATCTCAAATCCTCAATAAAATAGTACTGTAATACAATCCTTATTTATCTCCACAATTCATATAACCAATATATTGCTGACACAATACTCAAATGAAATAATTCTATAATAACAACATAGGAACACTAGTCATTCCACTTCATCTGAGGTAGTATCATTACTTCATTATTATCCAATAGAATCATTTGTGGTATACTCTGATGACTGAGACATTGATTCACATAGTGTCCCAACGCCTTGCAGATGAAGTATTTTACATTTGAAACGTTTTTCTTACCCTTGAAATCACGTACTTGGTGTCCTTTTTCTCCACACTTATAACAAACTCTCATTCCCTTCAAGCATTTACCAAGGTGATTATTTCCACAGCTATCACATATGGGGAAATCCTTCTTTTCCCTCTTCCCTTTATTCATCTTTCTCTCTTCCATCCTTTTCTTCTCTTGCTTCCCTTCAAAGATACAGGATTCAGATAATTCTTTACTTATCTTAATAACACATGATACTATTTCTTCATATGCTGAGAATACATGGGAGACTATTTCCTTTCTAAATGTTGGGTTAATACCATGAAAAATTTGATCCTTCTTACTCTTTGGATCATATGTTTTTCTGGAGTTCACATTCCATCTATTGGACACTATTTCTATACAATTCCATACACTAGGTCAGTTTATGAATTGCAATGAATAATTCCAAACATGTAAAATACCTAAAGTAATTTGAAAATTTTATGGATATAATCCATAATCATAAAAATATTTTCTTTGAGGAGGTATATACTCATAAATACTTCATAATTATTTGTAAAGAAAACAAGAATTATCCAAAGCATATCCCCCGGGAGTGTCATAACCAAGAGTGCAGCAAGACCCATTGTCATGCACCAGTTCCTGTTTGAGTGTAACGCCTCGACCCCAGCTACCCAGAGCCGGTGCGTTACTTCATAACATTGGCATGATCACAAAAGATCAAGTCTTGAAAGACCGATTAGTTTAGTAGCCTTGGAAACACTAGATACATTCATAAGTCTTACATTACATCATAAAGTGAAAAACTAATAACAATGTCTTCATAGTCCACACTCATATCCTCTTCTGACTATCCCTGCAGGTCATTCATAAAATACTTCTTCACATCTTGGAAAATATTAAAACATTGAAAGGGGTGAGCTCAGATGCTCAGTAAGGATAACAATATTGCGGAAGCTTTCATAAATAAACATAAAAATTTAAGGCAATGTATAACTAAAACAAAAGCCTTTTAAACTTGAACATCAACATAATATGGAAAAAGTAAAATGAGATAATGCCATTCACTTCTTCACATGGATATTCTACTGGTCGAATAATCACATGAAATATCAATAACCACTTTCATAATGATGGAATGCATAATGCCAGACTATCATAACCACGTAGCCAAGGCCTCATGCCAAGACCACAAATAATATTTTGTCAAGGCCTCGTGCCAAGACACTTGTTTGTCTCATGAGACCTGCCGATGCATCGAGGAGCTATAGCGGGCTCCACCCGTCACTTATTAAGTCCAATGCATTCCTCATATGAATAGGTTTAAACATTTCATAAACCATAACATAATCGTATCACATAAAACATGCATAAAGGAAACATAAAATTTCCAAATTTCAATCACAAGATTACAATACAACACATTGATATAATAAAAACGCTTTCAAAACCATTTTCAATACCAAAATAAAATAAAAGTAAAACATGGTATTTATTTTTCTTTAAAAAAAGGTATGTCTTGTAGAGGAAGCCGAAACTCAAATAGTGGTCACGGCGGCGGAGAAGTCGTTGTCGCCACATACGTACGACAAAAACATTCCCTTTTGTCGTTTAGTAAACGCTTCGTATAAAAAGATTCCTTTTGAATAAATGTAAAAGTCAAAGGGGTTTATACACCATATAAAAGAAAGTATGTATAAAACCAAATATGCCTCAATGAACGAAGATTGAGACGAAGTCCTTAAAAAGATCATTTTTTTAAAATATAATAGATCTATTATGTGTATTCACTATAAGTACACATAAAGAAAGTAAAAATACAAGATAGTACATAATAATATCATGACATAATTTGAAAGTAGAAGATTAACCCAAAGAATGGAAATTGGGTTAAGAAGTTCCCTTACCTCGTGTCTGACTTGACTCAACCGTTATTTAACCTCCTGAATAATAAACTAGAGTTAATATATACCTTATTAAGAACCATTTTCAATTTCATTATCCTTATTATATCACTTATTACAATGGTATGAACATTATGTAATTATTTAAGTTAATAACGGTCGTTTTGTCGATCTTTGGTACTTGAGTCAACAATAAACTTCTTATAATTACAAGTTGTTTATGTGGTAGAATATCCATTATCTCCAGAATTATATTCATGATTTAGATGTCATATATATCTTATATATCCAGTATATACATTCATTTATAATATTACATAACATTTAGAGGTAGGAAATGAAATGCACCGTTCATGGAGACGGTAAGCCGTACGTACGCATGAACGCTACTTTCATTTCAATTTCATATTTAATGGAACGAAATCATAATGATATAAATGTATAATATAATTCCAGTATAATATAGTGTATAATACCATTTACTCCATCCTTTATACATCCCACATATGGCATTAACGATTCAAATCACTTTGAGGGGGCGGTAGTCCGCAATTCCTAAAATGAAATTATCGCGTTTTACCCATAATGGAAATCATAAAGTATGCCATAAATGAGAAATACAGAAGCATAATTAAAACAGAAACACATTATTTATCATATATAAATATAGTGACATCTTAATGGCCACCTTTGAAGGTGTTATATGAGTGTTGAACAATCATCATTTCGTGAGGCAGAAATTCGCCATCCATAGAAACCGTATGTTCTTTAACCATTAGATGTAGGTGTATGTAAGTGTAGCTCGAATACTTATTATGACAAAATCCTAGTATATTGAGGATACAGGTTTTGTTACAAAAGAAATGAATAAAAAGAGTTTAGGGGGTTGGAGAAGAAAAATAAAACAAAACAACATTAGAGAAGACATTACCTCAAAATCGGGTAACTCTTTTTGATTTGAGCCAAAGGCTTCCTTGGGAAGAGTTCTGCCCAAAGTAAGGCTTCTATGAGTAAGAGGGGGAATTTGGGAGAGTATTTGGGCAGAGGTTGGCCGAGCCAAATGGCTTGAAAGTGGAAATGAGGTGTGAGAGTTGGGGGGCCTTTTATAAGTGGAGAGGAGGGGCACTTTTGGAAAGATTGAAATGTTACATTATTTCACAATGCGTTTCGGATTCTAAAGGTCCCACAATTATATAATTCGAGGATAAGGTGATAAGGTTTCGAAATATCCTCATCCAATAGGCTTTGGACAAGTGTAAGCCTTGGATTTTTCATTATCTTCTCATTTTATTTAAATCGTTAAATAATGAGGTCATCGCTGCATCATAATGATGTCATAAATAATTTAATTTATTTAATGTCTAAAAATTATAAAAAAACTACTATGATGTAGGAAATCTTTTTATCTTTCTAATTAATATTTATAGTCAAAAGTTGGACTTGTGTAACCCCACTTAAAAACTATTTTAGTAAAATAACTCATGTTTGTGTCAATTTAATTTTAACATTAAATAAATATATATTAATGTCATTTTCCAACTAAAGTGGCTCCATCGGGTCCCCAAGTTGACCCATGGGTTGTCTTGGTCGACCATGACTCATACAATAGGAGTAGTACAAGTGTCTTACTCATCTCATATTATTAAAACATTATTTGTACCTTAAACTACACTAATTACCTCTAATCGCGATTAAGAACTTAAAAGTTACTATTCACCAAAAAATTATTTTAATCTCATTGAACCACATTTTACTTCTTAATGACAACCATGTATGTCGGATTTTTGAAAATCAAATCACAGAAGTGGTAATATTTCATTTAAACGAAAAATCAGTTATTTTAACTACCACTTAGTGGTTTCACTATTCATCAAAAATTGAAGTTTTTCAGAACAAAGCCAAAATTTCACCCTAAGCTATAATTGATATTCCAAATTCAAAAATGATGTCTATTTTAAAAAATTCCAAACATATAAGTTGCATTAATTAATTTTATAATTAATTCCCGCTGTTACGACAAATAGCGTGTTTTTAAGAAACAATTTGTATCAAAAGATTGGCAATAGTTTATGTCCAATTTCAATGTTAAATTAATTCTAAAGACCACCATTGGATAAAATGGAAAAAATATATTCTAATTATACTTTAAAACCACTCATTAGTATAACTTATCACTATAAATTATTTTGATTAAAAAAGTTGTTTTTAAGTATTTTTCACTATTCATAAAAAATTAGAAGTTCTTAGAAAAATACCAAAAATTCAACATAGGCTAATTTAGATATTTCGAATCCAAAAATGAAGTCCATTTTGAAATATAAAATTTCTATATTTTAAAAAGTGTTTATTACTATTCATAATGGCTACATTGATTAGTCGCGGTGTTTTAGAGCTCGAAGTTGCGTACAATGCAAGCTATTGCATTATTGAATGAGAAGCGTATCGTGGAAGCTCAGGGTGTTACATTCTCCCCTCCTTCAATAAATTGCGTCCTCACAATTTGAAATTTTTCTTTGAAAATAAAAGGTTGAAAAGAGAAAATACCTTTGAGGAAAACCCACATCGGAAATATGGTTAATAAATATATAACATTAAAAGAAAGCAGGATAAGTACAAAGGTCACCCGATATAGCCCATTATAGGATTATATGAAAATATGGATATGGAGGAGAAACAAACCATCAAGGTCTGATGGAGAGTTATAGAAAACAGTATTAGGAGAAAGTTTAACCATAAGAAAATCACAAACTTGTGATTGGTTAAACGGTCATTGAATCCCTAGTTGGAAAAGTTAACCGACAACATTTTTGTTTTAAGTTACCTTTTATAATGTTGAGGAATTTATTTAGGATATTTACTAAGAACATAAGGGAATATACATACTTGTTATGTATACTTTCATTCGTTAATAAATTTTTACCACAAACCCAACTTTTACTCCAAATGGTAACGGAACTCAAAAATATTCTATATATCCTAATTGTATAAGGTTCAAAATGTTAACACATACCATTTAGATTAGTAAAACTATTTTGTAATAACCAGGGACTTCCTGTAGGCTAGTGGTAGGAAATAAAGGCTTGTCGCACTATGGTTGTGGGTTCGATTCCTGCAGCTTTGTCCGACGCGACGGGTTATTCCCCACCCTGCAGGTTGTCCTTTTCCTAAAACTATAGTATTATAATATTCCAAAAAATAATCTTCAGAAATTATTTAACCTTAAACAATACTATCCATGGTTTAACTTAATCCATTCCAACCTTTATAGTTATCCAAAATACTTCTGTCCAACTCACAGTCCAAATTTTATAAGGAAGGTAAACATAATGAAGATCCTTTTTTCCATGTAACAACATGTGAACACCTTCATCATGTATTCTTTTTAAACATATTGAATTACCATGATCCCTTATTCCTTATAGAATTCTAGATATACTCCTTCTATCCAAAAATGTATACAAATCATCAATCAGTTTCAAGGAAGTTAAGAATATCCAATACAATTTATCCAAATCAATCACGTCTTATTCCAAAATCACTATCTCGGTATCAGAACCATATTATGGTTTATCTTTCTCTCAGCCATATATTTTCCAAAAATTTAACCTACTGTGGAGTCACTTTTCTTGGTTCCACACAATCTCAAGTCCTTGATGAAATAGTACTGCAGTACAATCCTTATATACTCCATAATTATTATAACCAGTACATCATTGATACAACACTCAAATTACAAAATTCTTTAATAACAACATAAGAACTCTAATCATTACTCCACATCTGTGGTAGTATCATAACTTGATAATTATCCAATAACATCATTTGGGGCATACTCTGATTATTTGGACATTGGTTTGCGTAGTGTCCCCAATCCTTGCAGAAGAAACATTGTACATTTGAAACCATTTTCTTACTCTTGCAGTCACGCACTTTGTGTCCTTTTTCTCTACACTTATAACAAACTCCCATTCCCTTTAGGCAAGTTCCATGATGTTTCTTCCCACAATTACCACATATTGGAAAATTCTTCTTTCCCCTCATCCCTTTATCCATCATTCTCTCTTCCATCCCTTTCATCTCTTGCTTCGCTTCAAAGCCATAGGACTCAGAGAATTCATTACTTATCTTATTAACACATGATACTATTTCTTCATATGTTGAGAACACATGGGAGACTATTTCCCTTCGAAATGTTGGCTTAATACCGTGAAATATACGATCCTTCTTACTCTTTGGATCATACATATTGCTGGAGTTCACATTCCTTCTACTGGGCACCATTTCTATACAATGGCATAAACTAGGTTAGTTTATGAATCAAAATGCATAATCCCATACTTATAAAACCCTTAACATAAATTGAACTATTTATGGATATAATCCATAATCATAAAAAGGTTTTCTTTGAGGAAGTATATACTCATAACCGTTCATAGTGGTTTGTAAAGAAAACGAGAATTATCCTAAGCATATCCTCCGGGAGTGTCGTAACCAAGAGTGCAGCAAGGCCCGTTGTCGTGCACCAGTTCCCGTTCAAGTCTAGCTCAAAGCGGTGTTTTCGGGTTTTACCCCTAGGTACATTTGTGCCAGAGCCGCCTCTACTTGCTCGTATCCAGACAGGGATGTATTGCTCGGAAAACTCACAAAATCTCTACAATAACAAAATTCTAGGAATTTCTTCTATACTAATCCTCAAAGTCTATCTTCGGGCTATGTTCTCTAATCAGAGTTTATCTAAATCTAGCTTCCAAGGTTAGTACTAAACTGCCTCTGATACCAACTGTAACGCCCCGAACCCAGCTACCCAGAGCCGGTGCGTTACTTCGTAACATTGGCATGATCACAAAAGATCAAGTCTCGAAAGACCGATTAGTTTAGTAGCCTTGGAAACACTAGATACATTCATAAGTCTTACATTACATCATAAAGTGAAAAACTAATAAAAAAGTCTTCATAGTCCACACTCATATCCTCTTCTGACTATCCCTGCAGGTCATTCATAAAATACTTCTTCACATCCTGGAAAATATTAAAACATTGAAAGGGTTGAGCTCAGATGCTCAGTAAGGATAACAATATTGCGGAAGCTTTCATAAATAAACATAAAAATTTAAGGCAATGTATAACTAAAACAAAAGCCTTTTAAACTTGAACATCAACATAATATGGAAAAAGTAAAATGAGATAATTCCATTCACTTCTTCACATGGATATTCTACTGGTCGAATAATCACATGCAATATCAATAACCACTTTCATAATGATGGAATGCATAATGCCAGACTATCATAACCACGTAGCCAAGGCCTCGTGCCAAGACCACAAATAATATTTTGTCAAGGCCTCGTTCCAAGACACTAGTTTGTCTCATGAGACCTGCCGATGCATCGAGGAGCTATAGCGGGCTCCACCCGTCACTTATTAAGTCCAATGCATTCCTCATATGAATAGGTTTAAACATTTCATAAACCATAACATAATAGTATCACATAAAACATGCATAAAGGAAACATAAAATTTCCAAATTTCAATCACAAGATAACAATACATCACATTGATATAATAAAAACGCTTTCAAAACCATTTTCAATACAAAAATAAAATAAAATTAAAACATGGTATTTATTTTTCTTTAAAAAAAAAGGTATGGCTTGTAGAGGAAGCTGAAACTCAAATAGTGGTCACGGCGGCGGAGAAGTCGTTGTCGCCGCATACGTACGACAAAAACATTCCCTTTTTTCGTTTAGTAAACGCTTCGTATAAAAAGATTCCTTTTGAATAAATGTAAAAGTCAAAGGGGTTTATACACCATATAAAAGAAATTATGTATAAAACCAAATATGCCTCAATGAACGGAGATTGAGACGAAGTCCTTAAAAAGATCATTTTTTTAAAATATAATAGATCTATTATGTTTATTCACTATAAGTACACATAAATAAAGTACAAATACAAGATAGTACATAATAATATCATGACATAATTTGAAAGTAGGAGATTAACCCAAAGAATGGAAATTGGGTTAAGAAGTTCCCTTACCTCGTGTCTGACTTGACTCAACCGTTCTTTAACCTCCTGAATAATAAACTAGAGTTAATATATACATTATTAAGAACCATTTTCAATTTCATTATACTTATTATATCACTTATTACAATGATATGAACATTATGTAATTATTTAAGTTAATAACGGTCGTTTTGTCGATCTTTGGTACTTGAGTCAACAATAAACTTCTTATAATTACAAGTTGTTTATGTGGTAGAATATCCATTATCTCCAGAATTATATTCATGATTTAGATGTCATATATATCTTATATATCCAGTATATACATTCATTTATAATATTACATAACATTTAGAGGTAGGAAATGAAATGCACCGTTCATGGAGACGGTAAGCCGTACGTACGCATGAACGCTACTTTCATTTCAATTTCATATTTAATGGAACGAAATCATAATGATATAAATGTATAATATAATTCCAGTATAATATAGTGTATAATACCATTTACTACATCCTTTATACATCCCACATATGGCATTAACGATTCAAATCACTTTGAGGGGGTGGTAGTCCGCACTTCCTAAAATGAAATTATCGCGTTTTACCCATAATGGAAATCATAAAGTATGACATAAATGAGAAATACAGAAGCATAATTAAAACATAAACACATTATATATCATATATAAATATAGTTACATCTTAATGGCCACCTTTGAAGGTGTTATATGAGTGTTGAACAATCATCATTTCGTGAGGCAGAAATTCACCATCCACAGAAACCGTATGTTCTTTAACCATTAGATGTAGGTGTGTGTAAGTGTAGCTCTAATACTTCTTATAACAACATCATAGTATATTTAGGATACTGGTGTTGTTACAAAAGAAATGAATAAAGAGAGTTTAGGGGGTTGGAGAAGAAAAATAAAACAAAACAACATTAGAGAAGACATTACCTCAAAATCGGGTAACTCTTCTTGATTTGAGCCAAAGGCTTCCTTGGGAAGGGTTCTGCCCAAAGTAAGGCTTATAGGATTAAGAGGGGGAAGTTGGGAGAGTATTTGGGCAGAGGTTGGCCGAGCCAAATGGCTTGAAAGTGGAAATGAGGTGGGAGAGGTGGGGGCCTTTTATAAGTGGAGAGGAGGGGCACTTTTGGAAAGATTGAAATGTTACATTATTTCTCAATGCTTTTCAGATTATAAAGGTCCCACAATTATATAATTCGAGGCTAATGTGATAAGGTTTCGAAATCTCCTCATCCAATAGGCTTCGGACAAGTGTAAGCCTTGGATTTTGCATTATCTTCTCATTTTATTTAAATCGTTAAATAATGAGGTCATCGCTGCATCATAATGATGTCATAAATAATTTAATTTATTTAATGTCTAAAAATTATAAAAAAACTACTATGATGTAGGAAATCGTTTTAGATTTCTAATGAATATTTATAGTCAAAATCTGGACTTGTGTAACCCCACTTAAAAACTGTTTTAGTAAAATAACTCATGTTTGTGTCAATTTAATTTTAACATTAAATAAATATATATTAATGTCATTTTCCAACTAAAGTGGCTCCATGGGGTCCCCAAGTTGACCCATGGGTTTTCTTGGTCGGCCATGACTCATCCAATAGGAGTAGGACAAGTGTCTTACTCATCTCATATTATTAAAACATTATTTGTACCTTAAACTACACTAATTACCTCTAATCGCGATTAAGAACTTAAAAGTTACTATTCACCAAAAAATTATTTTAATCTCATTGAACCACATTTTAATTCTTAATGACAACCTTGTATGTCGGATTTTTGAAAATCAAATCACAGAAGTGGTAATATTTCATTTAAACGAAAAATCAGTTATTTTAACTACCACTTAGTGGTTTCACTATTCACCAAAATTGAAGTTTTTCAGAACAAAGCCAAAATTTCACACTAAGCTATAATTGATATTCCGAATTCAAAAATGATGTCTATTTTACAAAATTACAAACATATAAGTTGCATTAATTAATTTTATAATTAATTCCCGCTGTTACGACAAATAGCGTGTTTTTAAGAAACAATTTGTATCAAAAGATTGGCAATAGTTTATGTCCAATTTCAATGTTAAATTAATTCTAAAGACCACCATTGGATAAAATGGAAAAAATATATTCTAATTATACTTTAAAACCACTCATTAGTATAACTTATCACTATAAATTATTTTGATTAAAAAAGTTGTTTTTAAGTATTTTTCACTATTCATAAAAAATTAGAAGTTCTTAGAAAAATACCAAAAATTCAACATAGGATAATTTAGATATTTCGAATCCAAAAATGAAGTCCATTTTGAAATATAAAATTTCTATAATTTTAAAAAGTGGTTATTACTATTCATAACGGCTACTTTGATTAGTCGCGGTGTTTTAGAGCTCGAAGTTGCGTACAATGCAAGCTATTGCATTATTGAATGAGAAGCGTATCGTGGAAGCTCGGGGTGTTACATTGAGTCTAGATCAAAGCGGTGTTTTCGGGTTTTACCCCTAGGTACATCTGTTCCAGAGCCACCTCTACCTACTGGTATCTAGACAGAGATGTATTTCTTGGAAAACTCACAAAATCTCTAAATACCAAAATTTTAGGAAGTTATTCTATACTAATCCTCGAATTCTATCTTAGGGCTATGTGCTCTAAAAAGAGTTAATCTAAATCTAGTTTCCAAGGTTTATACTAAACTTCCTCTTATATCAACTATAACACCCTGACCCCTAAAGCCTGGAGTCGGTGCATTATTACGTATCATTGGCATGATAACAAAAGAATGAGTCTCGAAAGATAGATTAGTTTAGTAGCCTTGTAAGTAATAGATACATTCATAAGGTTTACATTACATCGTAAAATGGAAAACTAAAACAACATTGTTTCCATAAAAAACACTGAGATCCCATAGACTATCCCTGCAGGTCATTCATAATATACTTTTTCGCATCCTGGGAAAAATAAAACACATAAAGGGGTGAGCTCAGATGCTCAGTAAGGATAACAATATAGGGGAAACTTTCATAAATAAGCATAAATATTTAAGGAAACATGTATGACTAAAACAAAATCCTTTTAAACATGAAATTCAGAATAATATTTCAATTATAAAGTCAAATAATGTCATTTAATTATTCACATGGATATTCTACTAGTCTAAAAATCACATGCAATATCAATATCCACCTTCATAATGATGGAATACATAATACCAGACATTAATAACCACATAGTCAATGCCTTATGCCAAGACTACAAATAAGATTTTGTCAAGGCCTTGTGGCAAGACACTAGTTTGTCTCAGGAGACCTACCAATGCATCAAGGATCTGTAGTGGGCTCCACCCGTCACTTACTTAGTCTAATGCATTCCTCATATGAAAAGGTTTAAACATAACATAAACATTCGTATTAAAACTAGAATACGAAATGTAAATAATTTATCCATAAACCATGAATGGTGTAAAAATAACACATCCAAAGTCAAACATATCACAAAACCTTCAATGCAATATAGAAGTTTTGTACCATAATAAATAAACTTCAAATAAGCTTAAAATCCATCAAAGGATGTTGACATAGGTGAAATCAAAACCTTTTTTAGAGAAATATCTCTTACTATTTTAAAATCATTTAAAAGTAATATAATTATAAAAGAAAACATTAATTTTGAAAATATTCTTATAATCATGTAAGGGAAGCTTCAACAATGTTATAACAGTGGAAAATAGCTGCACTTTCCATATAAGTTAAGAAAACATTCTTACCATAATTTTGTCAAAAAGGTCATAAAGTACCTTGTTTGGAAAACGATGGAAAGATTCATTTAAATATATAAGGTCAAATAAGGTTATAAATGACTTTAAACCAATTTCTAGTAAATATTTATAATGTTTTGAAATACATTTTTAAGAAACATGGATGTGGATGATAAAGAGGTCCCATTAGATAATTACATATAAACAACCACGAATAATAAAGAGATTGTGAAATTAACGCTTAACTTGTAATTTTCCTTGGTCAAGGGTAGGTTAACCTCCTGTATAATGGTGAAATAATTGTTATTAAATTATACAATAATCATATACATTAATATGATATCACATATGATCTTTTAATATTGCTTTGTTAATAATATTTTAGTATTATTGTCGTTTCAGGTGTTAACTGATTCATTTTACTTTAAATGCTTTGTTAAGTAACTAGTGTTTGTTCTGGATAGGATGTATATTATTCATATTCAGAATGATATTAAGTATTTAAACATTATTTTTAATCATCTAATTAAAATTATTCTTCAATGGATATGATGGGTAATTAATCTCATCACGTTCGTGGAGACGGTAATCCGTACGTACACACGAGCGACAATATCATTATTTTGATATTAAAATAACATAAAATTGGATGGTATATCATATATTAAGAATCATTATCATGTTATATTTATTATTTACATCAATTACACATCATTATTATTCCCATTCAAATAATAATGTATTGAATAACAATTGCACCACGACGTGAAGACGGAAAGCCATACATACACACGTATGGTGACATGTCATTCAAAGGATGGATAGAACAATGAATTTGGTTGTAACGTATTTATAATAACAACGCAGTATATAGAAGATACTGGAGCTATTATTTTATAATGGAAACAACAAATAAAGAGGAAGTGTAAGAATAGCAGAACTTGAAAGAGGTGATGAAATATTTACCTCTTCTTCGGGTTATTCCTTTTGATTTGATCAAAAGGGCTCCTTATGTTGGCTTTATGACTAAAGGAAGACCTCTAGGATGAAGGTAGGATAGTTAATAGAGTATTTGGGAAGAGTTTGGCCGAGCCAAATGGCTTTTAAGGTGTGAATTAGAGAGAAGGGGGAGTGCCTTTTTATAAGAGGGGTGAGGGGCACCTTAGGAAAATCTAGAAATATTATTTTATAATAAAATAATTTTCGGTTTCTAATGGATCCAAAATGAATTATTTAAATTCTAAGGTGGGTATGGCTCGAAAACCACTCAACCAATAGGTTTTAGACATGTTTGGGTCACTATATTAACCTTATCTTTTAGATTTAACTCTTAATCAAATAGTTTGACGTTTACCACGTCCTTTTGTATTTTTATATTATATGTTAATAAACATACTATATACTTCCAAATGAACCCCAAGTGGTTCATTAATGATACACCTATAATTACATAAGTCTTTTGGATGAACCTTAGATTTTTAGGAATAGAATATCAATTAATAATATAATATTTGTTTTAAAAACTCTTTTATGTCAATTTTGACACTATTTGGTATTTTGTTTTTTCTAAATTCATAACAGAATTATTACTTCAAAAAAAATTCATATAACCAACCCTAATATGTCATATTAACATATAAAATTACTATAATTCATAAAAGTCTCAAATTACATTTATTTAGATATTTATAATATCAATTATTTTAATCTTTCATTAATACGGTTATTACTGCATTATCATTGTGTCATATATAAATTAAATTATTTAATGTTTAAAAAATATAAATAAAATACCATTATGTAGGAAATAGTATTATCTTTATAATGAATATTTATAGTTGAATTTATCTTATCTGTAACCCTATATTAAAAATGGTTTAGTTATTAAACCTTGAATTTAAGACATTTAACTCTTCTTTGATTTAAAAAATAATAAATTTCCTAATCCAATCCAAGCGGACCTAAAGGATTATATTTTATTCCTAAGGTTGTTTTTGGTCTAATTAAACTTATCAAATAGAATTAGGACATGTGTTAGAGTAATAATAATATCATTTTTACCCTTAAGTACCCTATTTACTTTTAACCGTGGTAAATAAAAGTCCAAAGTTACTATTCACCAAAAATTATTTTTATCTTATTGAACCACATTTTACTTACTAATATCAACCGTGTGTCTTGGATTTTTGAAATTCAATTCAAAAAAGTGGTAAAATTAAGTTTTATTCAAATTTGCAAATGCTCCTAAGAGGTGGGTAAAATACGGTTAAAAAGTTCAATAAAATTTTTATATATCTAAAATTATTATAAAATGAATCTAATGAATTACATTGAAATTTTATAGGTATTATGTATCTATTTTGACCTAAAATAAATTTAAATAAAATAAATAATTAATTAAAAAAATCGGTTTTAAACAACAACTTGGTGTTTTTCACTATTCATCAAAAATTGAATGTTTTCAGAAAAATACCAAAATTCACCCTTAGCTAATTTTGATGATCCAAATTCAAAAATGAAGTATATTTTAACAAATTAAAAACATAGAAGTCGAATTTATTAATTTAAAATTAATTTCCATTGTCAAAACCAAAAGGGGTATTTTTAAGAAATAATAAATATCCAAAGATTGACATTTGTTTATGTCCAATTTAAAAGTGAAATTACATACAATGACCAGCATTGGATTAAATGGTAAAAATATAATCTATTTATACTTACATACCATTAAAATGTATAATTTAACACTATAAATTATTTTGACTAAAAAAGTTGTTTTCAGTTAAAATATAGTAATTTTCACTATTCACCCAAATATGTAAGTTATCAGAAAAACCCAAAAAATTTATTGAGACTAAATTATTATGTCCCAATTATAAAGGAGAAGTTTATTTTATAAAATTGATTATATAAAAGTTTCAAATATTGAATTTAACAAGGGTTCACCATTAAAAGGCAGTAAAAGTGCATTTTTTGAAAAATACTTCTTTTATCTGAAAAAATGAATGAGTTCTTACATTATGCCTAAGAAACTCATAATATGGATTCTAAAATTATAAGTATTATATAAAGTTCAAAGTTTAGTTAATACTATTCATAACCGCTTTTGAACGACTAGTTTGGTAAGTCATGGTGCGCTTGAACTCGGTGTTGCGTGTAGTGCAAGTTATTGAATTAATTTGAAGAAATAGCGTACTATGAAATCTTGGGGTGTTAAATTATTCCCTCCTTCAATAAATTGTGTCCTAGAAATTTGAAATTGTTCTTTGAAAATAAAATATTGAAAATAGAAAATACCTTTCTAGGAAAACCCACATCGGAAATTGGGTTAATAAAATTTAGTCTTAATAAGAGGAAAAGGGGAATCAAAAAGTCACCACCAAATTATGATCTTGATTAGGAGAACATTGGTGGAAATGAGAGACACATAATTAGAGGAAAAATATAAATATTTATAGGGAGTTATTGAGTTCATCATTCACAAACAATTATAGAATTGAGGGCCTCAAATCCATCAATCTTTGATGATTTATAATATCACATGTTCAACAAAACATAAGGTATAAGTATAATGCATTTTTAGTTTTAAGATCCCTTACCTAAAGTTTAAGAAATAATTTCTTCATAGAATAAGAGAAGAAAAAAAATATATACTTGACAAGTAGAGTTATATCTTTTAACTAATTTCTACCATAAACTCATCTTTCACTCTAAAAGATAATAGAACTTAAAAAAATATTCTATTTATCCTGCTCGTATAAGGTTCCAAAAAAACAGAATTTATAATTCATCTACCTTAACTTTTAAAAAAATACATTATTCAATCCATGACATCATGTGGGAAGTGGTAAGTGATACACCCTTGTCGCCCTTCGGTTGAGGGTTCAAGTCTTGCGGCCTTGCCGGACACAATGGATTGTCGCCCGACCTCTGGGTTGTCCTTTTATCGCAATCCAAAAATAATCTCAAACTAGAATTATCCAAAATACTTCTATCCAAAATCACAGTCCAAAATTTATAATTAAGGTAAACACAATGAGGATCCTTTTGGCCATGTAATAACATGTGAACACCTTCATCATGTATTCTTTTGAAACACTACAACATCTTGAATTACCATAAAACCTTATTGATTACATTCATGCTCCCTTATTCCTTATAGAATACTGGATATACTCCTTCTATCCAAAAATGTTATAAACTAAAACAATGATGGAATATAAAAATCATTAATTAGTTTCAAGTTATTCAAGAATATCCAATATATTTTATCCAAATCTACCATCTCTTATTCCAAAATCACTACCTCATTATCAGTACCATATTAAAAATTACCTTTCCTTCTACCATGTATTTTCCAAAAAGTGTAGCTTACTATTAATTTAATTTTCTTAGAACCACATAATCTCAAATCCTTAATAAAATAGCACTTCAGTATAATCATTATTTATCTCCATAATTCATATGACCAGTATATTACTGATGCAAAACTCAAATGAAATAATTCTATAATAACAACATAAGAACACTATTCATTCCTCTTCATCTGAGGTACTATCATAACTTGATTATTATCCAATAGCATCATTTTAGGTATACTCTGATGACTGGGACATTGATTCACATAGTGTCCCAACGCCTTGCAGACGAAGCATTTTACATTTGAAACCTTTTTCTTACCCTTGAAGTCACGTACTTGGTGTCCTTTTTCTCCATGCTTATAACTAACTCTCATTCTCTTCAAGCATTTACCAAGGTGATTCTTTCCACAGTTATCACATATGGTAAAATCCTTCTTTTTCCCTCTTCCCTTTATCCATCTTTCTCTCTTCCATACTTTTCTTCTCTTTCTTCCCTTCAAAGCCATAGGATTCATAGAATTCTTTACATATCTTATTAACACATGATATTATTTCTTCATATGCTTAGAATACATGAGAGACTATTTCCCTTCTAAATGTCGGATTAATACCATGAAATATATGACCCTTCTTACTCTTTGGATCATACGTATTGCTGGAGTTCACATTCCATCTACTGGGTTCCATTTCTATAAAATGGAATACACTTGGTCAGTTTATGAATTGCAATGAATAATTCCAAACTTGTAAAATACCTAATGTAAATTGAACAGTTTATGGATATAATCGATAATCATAAAAATATTTTCTTTGAGGAGGTATATACTCATAAATCATTCATAATGATTTGTAAAGAAAATGAGATTTGTCCTAAGTATATCCCCCGGGAGTGTCGTAACCAAGAGTGCAGTAAGGCCCATTGTCGTGCACCAGTTCCCATTCGAGTCTAGATCAAAGCGGTGTTTTCAGGTTTTACCCCTAGGTACATCTGTGCCAGAGCCGCCTCTACCTTCTCGTATCTAGATAGGGATGTATTGTTTGGAAAACTCATAAAATCTCTAAATACCAAAATTTTAGGAAGTTCTTCAATACTTAGCCTTAAAGTATATCTTAGGGATATGTGCTCTAAAAAGAGTTAATCTAAATATAGTTTCCAAGGTTCGTACTAAACTTCCTATGATACCACCTATAATTCCCTAACTCTAGAAACCCAGAGTCAGTGAATTATTATGTATCATTGGCATGATAAAGAAAGATCAAGTCTCGAAAGATTGATTAGTTTAGTAGCATTGGAAGTACTAGATACATTCATTGGGTTTACATTAAATCATAAAATGGAAAACTACAACAACATTGTTTCCATAAACAATACTGAGATCCCATATACTATCCCTGTAGGTTAGTCATAATGTACTTCTTCGCATCCTGGGAAAAATAAAGCATAGAAAGGGGTGAGCTCAAAATGCTCAGTAAGGATAACAATATAGTGGAAACTTTCATAAATAAGAATAAACATTTAAGGCAATTTATAAGACTAAAACAAAATCCTTTTAAATATAAACATCAGAATAATATGGAAAATATAAAATCAAATAATTCCATTTACTTATTCACATGGATATTCTACTAGTCTAATAATCACATGAAATATCAATAGCCACTTTCATAATGATGGAAGACATAATTCCAGACTTTCATAACCACATAGTCAAGGCCATGTGCCAAGACTACAAATTAGATTTTTTCAAGGCCTTGTGTGAAGACACTAGTTTTTCTCATGAGACCTACCAATGCATCATGGATCTGTAGTGGCTCCACCCATCACTTACTAAGCCCAATGCATTCATCATATGAAAAGGTTTAAACATAACGTAAACATTCATATTAAAACTAGCATATGAAATTGTATTAAAGACCCTGAGAAAGGGGAAGCTTTATGCCAAATTTACCAAGTGTGAATTTGGCTTCAAAAAGTTTCATTTTTGGGTCACATAATCTTAAAAGATGGGATATCTGTGGATCCAGCAAAAATAGTGGTTATCGAAAGATGGTCGAGACCAACAACAGTAACTGAGATCCGAAGTTTTCTTGGTTTTGCTGGATATTATCAACATTTTGTGAAAGATTTTTCACGATCATCTAATCCACTCACCAGTTTGACTCGAAAAGGAGTTACGTTTGATTGGACGGAGGAGTGTAAAGAGAATTTCAAGGAGTTAAAAAGAAGGTTATCCAGTACACCTCTGCTCACACTACCTTGTAGTGGAGAAAGGTTTGTGATCTACAGTGATGCATCCCTGGGGTGTGTTCTCATGCAAAATGATATGGTGATAGCTTATTCCTCATTACATTTTAAAATCCATGAGAAAAATTACCCAACTCAGGATTTGGAGTTAGTCGCGGTAATCTTTGCATTAGAAATATGGAGGCATTCTTATTATGGTGAAAGGTGTGATATTTATACAAAAGTCTAAAGTATATTTTCACACAAAATGAGATGAAAATATTCCAAAGAAGATGGTTGGAGTTAATTAAGGATTACGACTGCTCAATTCATTATCACCCTAGGAAAGAAAACAAGGTGGCAGATGTATTAAGCCGACAAGACCATGCTAGATTATCCATGATGAGGATCACAAAAGATCAAATATTTATGGATTTACAAAGGATGAATCATGGAATTCTAATGAAAGGGGAGATATCTTAACTTTCTCAAATGAATGTTCAACCATCTATTCATGTGAGGATTAAAGAGGCATATAAAGAAGATGTAGAGTTACAAAAGAAGGTGAGAAATGTTCCTGAATTAGACCTTGATTGTGATGGGATAATAAGGTTTAGGAATCAGGTTTGTGTTCCTCCAATCCCATAATTAAAGAAGGAGCTGCTTGATGAGGCTCATAGTTCTTCATTCTCTATTCATCCTGGAAGCACAAAGATGTATAGGGACCTAAAAGAGTACTTCTGGTGGGATGGTATGAAAAGAGATGTTGTTGAATATGTCTCTCGATGCTTGGTTTGTCAGAAAGTTAAAGCTGAGAGACAGAAGTCTAAGGGTATGTTACAACCATTACCCATACCATAATGGAAAAGGGAAAACATCACCATGGACTTTGTCACTAGACTTCCTAAAACATCCAAAGACAATAATGCTATCTGGGTTATAGTTGATCATCTTATGAAGTCGTCACACTGCATTGCTATTAGAGAAGATTCCTCTCTGGATTAGCTTTCCTGGATATATGTGAAGGAAGTGGTAAGATTGCATGGAGTACCACTTTCCATTATATCTGATCGGGATCCGAGGTTTACCTCGAAGTTTTGGTAAAGTCTTCAGCATAATCTAGATATAGAGTTGAGTTTCCGCAATCCCTATCATCCTCAGACATACGGTCAGTCAGAGAGGAAAATTCAAACTCTTGAAGACATGTTTAGAGCTTTCTCTATGGATTTAAAAGGTGGTTTGGATCAACACCTACCATTGGTGGAATTTTCTTATAATAATAGCTTTCAATCTAGTATTCAGATGGCTCCTTATGATGCTCTCTATGGAAAGAAATTCCTAACTCCATCTTGCTGGGATGAAGTTGGGGAAAGAAAGCTATTAGGACCTGATCTTGTTGATGAGATGGCAGAAAAGGTCCAATCTATTCAACAACACATAAGAGCAGCTCAGAGTCGACAAAAAAGTTATGCCGATAACCGAAGAAAATACCTAGAGTTTGAAGTGGGTGATAAAGTGTTCTTACGGATATCTCCTTGGAAGAGAGTAAAGAGATTTGGAAAGAAGGGAAAGCTGAGCCCTAGGTATATTGGTCCTTTTGAAATACTAGATCATGTTGGGAAGGTAGCTTACCGATTGACGCTTCCACCGAATCTCTCTCAAGTTCATGATGTGTTCCATGTATCTATCCAGAGAAAGTACATACCTGATCCTTCACATGTACAAAGCTCAGAAGTTGTACCACTGAAGCAAGATCATTCTTATGAAGAACAACCGATAGAGATTCTGGATCGTAGTGAAAAAGTTCTAATAAAGAAGACCACTCTCTTGGTGAAACTATTATGGAGGAACCACCAATTGGAAGAAGCTACATGGGAGCTTGAGGATATGATGAGGGAGAGGTATCCTCATCTATTTTCTACGAAGTGACGAATTTCGAGGCTGAAATTCATTTTAAGGGGGGTAGAATGTAACACCTTGATATTTTATGAGAAGTATATTTTTTATGTCTTATGTTATACGAAACATCAAAGGAATCTTTCACTACACACAACACTAGCTTGGCTTGCGTTATACGCAAAAGCAACCTTCCTCGATAGCATGTGTTGTACGCAATATTGAGTTTCACTAAACAGCAATATGTTATTAAAATTTCATATAGACTAGCCATTATGAATATTATTAACTATATTTTGAATTTTATAACATTATTATTCAAATTACACATTTTCTAGAACATGGTATGAGAACAAAATAAAATTTTCAGGCAAAATAAGTATTTTTCAAAAAATGAAGTTTTTCCACCTTTTGATGGCGCACCCACTTTAAATCAAGTTTTTGACATGTTTATAAGTTCAATTTGAAAAAATAAATTTTTTTGGAATCAAGATATAAAAATTTACTATGGATAAATTTTTCATATTAATCTGATAACATTCATATTTTAATGAATAGTAAAACCACGCTATATTTTAATTAAAAAAAACTTTTTTCATCGTAACAATTTATATGGTAAAATTATAATATTGATTTGTTTTAAAGTATAAATAGAATATATTTTTACCATTTAATATAATTCATGTCATTAGCATTAATTTTACATTGAATTCATAGGTAAAAACATTTCAATCTTTGGCAATGTTTTAACTTTTAAAACCCGTTTCCTTAACAATGAGATTAATTTTAAATTAATTAATGAAACTTATGTGTGTTGAATTTTGAAAAATGGATTCCATATTTGGATTCAGTGGGTCCAGATTATGTTAATAGGTTACTTTTATTTTTTTGATATTATGAATAGTAACTACAGTAATTTTTATTTACTACAGTTAAAGGTAAATCAGGTAATTAAGGGTAAAAATAAGATCATAAAATTACCCTAAAACTTTCCAAAATCCTATTGGATGAATAAAAGTAGACCCATATCACCTAAGGGTCAGACTAGATTCATTTAATGGACTTTTGACTATGAAATAATATAATAATTATTAAAACGAAAGAAAGTGACAACATGTCACTCTCTTAAATATTATCAGTGTAATAATTTTAATTTAGTGATAAACTTCATTAAAATTAGGATATAAATAGTCCCTAGAAAGATAATAAAATTATCAACATTATATTAATTTATTTATAATTTTTATGGATTAAATAATTATCATTAATTATGATAAAATAGTGATGTTGACATTATTTTATTTATTGAAATATCAAATAAATTATTTTAAATGTATTAAAATAAATATTATATGAACTATTTAATATGCTCCACTAATTTTATAGATAATAATTACGTGTTATTAATCTATTAAATCTTTTATTTCGAACATATATTCTGTATATATTGTATTTGAATTCAAATAAATGAATAGTTTCAAAATTGACACTGTTGTTATTTTATAAATATTACATATTATAAAATTGTTTAAAAATCAAAAAAATAATTAAAAATTAAAAATTATAATTTATATGGTCTAAAATTTAGTAAAGTATAAAATTATGGACAATTAACAACATATAAGTAATTATTTTCTAATTATTTAAAATTTAGAATATTATTACCACAAATAAAATTAAATAGATTAAATAAGGATAAATCATGTTGATAATGTTTAAAATAAATTCCCAACTTGTCTAAATTTTATTGGTTGATGATATTACAACCCTATAGCATCTAATCTTAGGATTTGAGTCATTTTTGGAGGTTTTTAAGTGGGGATTGGATTTATTATAAATTAATATTTCTTATTTTTCGAAAGGTTCCCCTCTCCTCCCTTATAAAAGGGCACCTCCTCCCTCTCCTCTTTACACAACTTTGAGCCTTCAAGCTCAGACAACCCCTGACCATTTCTCTTATAAACTTCCCTAGAAACATACTAGAGGTCCTAGTTTTCTTCAAAGATCAATTTTAGTATCCTAAGAAGAGGTTTCAAAGAGGCCTGTCGAAGAAGAGGTAATATCCTTTACCAATTATTTCAAATTCATTTCCTCCTATACTTCCTCTTATTTTGTTGTTTCATAATAAAGTAATAAAATATTTATCACTCATATACTTATATTTTATTATAAATATTAAACAACCACATTTCACCTTCGATCCATCCTACAGAAAATGAAATCACCGTGCGTGTGTACGTATGGAATACCATCTCCACTTCGTGGTGTAATCTGTTTTTCCACCACCACCTTACTTGGATGGGTATAAGAATGGAAGAAATAACTATATATATGATTATTAAGTGATATTGATTCTAAAATATTATACAACATACACTTAAATACATTTCCACAATCATGGGAATGATATCGTCGCTCGTGTGTACGTACGGCTTACCGTCTCCACGGTGCAATGTGATTCGTTCTACATGATCTTTATTAAACCATGATTATATAAACTAATTTAATGAATAAATATGATATATATTATACAAACAAAATTATTTAAATTATGTATCTATAACCTAAAAATAGGAAGAAGAATTTATTCGACAAAACACGCATAAGAACATAAAGCAATAAATACCCGAATAACAAGTTGCAATGAAATATTACTAATAAGAAGATAATAATATGACAATATATGATATAATAAAAATTAATATGATTCTATAATAAGTCAATTAAATTTTTTAAATCATTATACAGAAGGTTCAGAAACATATAAATCATATCGAACCTAAGGTAAGGGAAAATCTCCCAATCTCATTTTTATCTGAGATTGTTTATACTTCAGATTTTACTGGGGAATATTTATCATCCACATCCATGTTTCCTAAATATGTAACATTATTTCTATCCTCATAAATTTTTTTAAATCCAATTTTAACTATTGGTGTATTTTAGTAAAATATATGAAAGTAATCTTTTGTCGTTTTCAGTACGAGATACTTTTTGACTTTTCCGGCCAAAGTAAAAGGAGAATGTTTTTTTAACTTATATGGCATGAATGTATTTTTATGAGTCCATAGAAAATTATTTCCATGAATCTTCCTTTAAAAGTTTTGAAGTTTATTTTTAATTAACTTCTTTTAGTTTAAAATTTTATGACATGTTAAGAAAGGAAAAATGTTTTTGAAGTAGAAAGGATACTTTCCTCAAGAATGGAGTTCAAGTGTTTTATCAAAATAATTTTCCATCTAAGATAATATAGGGTTCTATTTCTATCCCTATTATTAAATTTATTTGATTGTGTTATGTTTTAATTATTTTTCTGAATTCCTTTATCTTATATGAATTGTTTTATGATGTTACGATGTTTAAGAATACCATTTTTATTACAAGGGTCATGCTATGATGTATGATTTATGATTTTGTGGAACACATAAGAATGGTTTCATTATGAGATGGGTGGGACCTATATATCCCTCCAATGAATTGGGTAAAGATTTATATCTCATGAGATAGACATGGCTGGAACAACAAGTTAATCCAGTTCAGTGACACCGGACTGGAATGAGGAGTGAACTCAGTTCAGTAATGGAATTTGTCTGCTATGATAGTCTTGGAAATGATTCTTGACTAATATGAAATGATTTTCTATGATTATGTGTGTGTGCCACAAAGTTTCATGTTTTAAGTTATGATTATTAGGATTACATTTCACTACTATATTTTATCCCATGTTATGATATTAGGATATTTTTAGAAGGTTAATATTTTCAAAATGTTATGTTCTTATGAATATGATATGATTGATATTTCTTTTATTTACCCTTACTAAGCATTTGAGCTCACCCTTTTGTATGTTTTCTTTTCCTTGGGTCAGGAAGAAGGGTATTAAGTAGGATATTCCAAAAGGGACTCTAGATATTATGATATAAATGGGAGACAATGTAGATGATTTATTAACCAGTTGTTTATGTTTCCCAGTTTCTAAAGACACTATACCTATATGGTCCTATCAGGGTTTTGTTATATGTTGTAATAAGTATGCTTTTATTCTGAAGTAATAAAAATGTATGTAAAGTATGGGTCATTATATTTGGTATCATAGGAAAGGTATATTCAACCTTTGGAAACTAGGATGTGAAAACCTTAGTAAAAACCCTAAGGATATGTCTAAGCATAGAACATAATCTCAGTGTTTTAGAAATGGCCATGAATAACCTATGATAAGGCCTAAAGTGTGAAATTTTATTACTGATTATGTGGTTTTCCTATTGCAATTAGTGTTTAACACACTATGCTTCTTGGTTTTAGTCAATGGCTATAACCTGAAGGAACTGTGTTAATGCTGAATGGGACGGAAAATGCAATGATTTTCCGCCTGAGCAACCAAACGTTATTCGAGCCGGAATGAAAAATCTTTTAGCCATGCTCACACATCTTTCACAAGCTATTAATCATGCAAGACTTCCAAACAAGAAAAGGAAGGAGAAAAATTCTGTTGAATCCTTCATCAGGCAGCGTCCACCTTCATTCAGCGGGTCTTCTGATGCATTAGTGGCTGAACAATGGATCAGTACCACCGAAAAGATATTTTCAGTCCTTCAATGTTCTGAGCATGATAAATTCATCTTAACAGTATATCATTTTGAAGGTGAAGCTGATCAATGGTGGAATCTTATCAAGAATACGAGGCAAAGAGATGATATTCAGTCCATGGAATGGGACAAGTTCAAGAACTTATTCTTCAATAAGTACTTCCCTTGTATTCTTCAAACAAAGATTGAGAAATAGTTTCTTGAACTGAAGCAAAAGGATGAGGAATATGTTGGTTCCTACGAAGCAAATTTTACAAGACATTCAAGGAACGCTTCCGGAATTATTATCCAACCTGAGAGTAAAATAGATTGAATCTATAGTGGCATAAAACCAAGTCTTCGAAGGGCGTTATCCATAATGGACTTCAATAGATACGAGGAAATTGCTCGATGTGCTATCAAGGTTGAGATGGAGATTGGAGTAACCCATCAGTCATATGGGTTTGATAAGAAGAGGAAAATGGAATTCAAAGGAAAATCTAAATACAACACTGAAAAGAAGATGAGTTTTCCTTTATGCTCAAATTATGGAAAGAAACATGGAGGGAATTGTCTTAAAGGGACAAGTAAATGTTTTAAGTGTGGAAAAGAAGGTTATTGGTCAATTGAATGTCGAAATAAGGGGAAGAAGATATCGAATGATGCGAACAAAGAAAGGGATACACAGAATTCCCCTCCAACACTTCAATGTTTCAAGTGCAAGGAGATGGGGAATTATGCCAATCAATTCCCAAATCCAAGGGTTTCTTATGATGATCTACATCAACAAACTCTTAAGGCCAAAGACAAAGGAAAGTCACATGCAAATACTATCGGTGATGTGGAGTATGATAACGAAGTGGTGAAAGGTACACTTACCATCCAATCTAAAGTATAAAATGTTTTATTTGATTCCGGATCCACCTAATCTTTTATTTATGAAGAATTTTATAATGGTATCATCGTATTACCTCAAAAATTAGATATTGATTTAGCTGTGACAACTCCTACTGGCACAACGGTCGCATCAAAAGTTTACAATTCTTCTCTGATTGAAGTTTGTGGGAAAGTGCATCCTGAAAATCTTGTGATCCTTTTGATAGTGGAATTTTATGTGATTATTGGCATGGATTGGATTTCTTTATATGGAGCCCATATCAATTTCGAAAGAAGGGAAGTCAAATTTCATATTCCAGATCAATCTATGATCATCTATCGATGCAAGGATGAACATGACCTTCCAGTGAAAATTTCTTCTATCTTATGGGTATTGATTCCACTAAATGAAGGTTATTTATCTCAAATGGTTTTCTAGAAACTCATGATTAAGAATACACCCATTGTACGGGAGTTTGATGATGTCTTTCTGGAGGAATTTCCAGGTCTTCCACCAAATCGGGAAGTTAAGTTTTCAATAGAACTCATATCGGGTGCTATGCCTATTTCAAAGACACCTTATAGAATGGCCCCAATTGAGTTGCAGGAATTGAAGAAGCAACTCTAATGGAATCTTGATAAATGATTCATACGCCCTAGTGCGTCACCTTGGGGAGCACCTATTCTATTTGTTAAGAAGAAAGATGGATCAATGAGACTCTGCATTGATTATCGAGAACTTAACAAGATCACTATCAAGAACAAATATCCTCTCCCATGCATTGATGAATTATTTGACCAACTATGAAGAGCTCAATACTTTTCCAAGATTGATCTTCATTTAGGGTATCATCAATTAAGGGTAAAAAGGGAGGATATACCAAATACGGCTTTCCGTACAAGGTATGGACACTATGAATTTATAGTGATGCAATTTGGTCTTACTAATGCCCCTGTTACCTTCATGGATCTGATGAATAGAGTCTTTAGAGACTATCTTGATCAGTGTTTGGTAGTCTTTATAAATGATATTCTTGTCTATTCAAAGAGAAAGGAAGAACATGAAGATCACTTGAGAATTGTATTAAAGAACCTGAGAAAGGAGAAGCTTTATGACAAATTTATCAAGTGTGAATTTTGGCTTCAAAAAGATTCATTTTTGGGTAACATAATCTCAAAATAGGGGATATCTGTGGATCCAACAAAAACAGAGGCTATCGAAAGATGGTCAAGAACAACAACAGTAACTGAGATCCGAAGTTTTCTTGGTTTGGATGGATATTATCGACGTTTTGTGAAAGATTTTTCACGATTATCTAATCCACTCACCAGGTTGACTTGAAAAGGATTTATGTTCGTTTGGATGGATGAGTGTGAAGAGAATTTCATGGAGTTAAAAAGAAGGTTATCCAGTGCACCTGTGCTCACACTGCCTTGTAGTGGAAAAAGGTTTGTGATCTACAGTGATGTATCCAAGAAGGGATTGGGGTGTGTTCTCATGAAAAATGATATGGTGATAGATTATGCCTCATGAAATTTTAAAATCCATGAGCAAAATTACCCAACTCATGATTTGGAGTTAGTCACGGTAATCTTTGCATTAGAAATATGGAGGCATTCTTATTATGGTGAAAGGTGTGATATTTATACTGATCATAAAAGTATAAAGTATATTTTCACACAAAATGAGATGAATATGCACCAAAGAAGATGGTTGGAGTTAATTAAGGATTACGATTGCTCAATTTATTATCACCCTAGGAAAGAAAACAAGGTGGCAGAAACATTAAGTCGACAAGACCATGCTAGATTATCCATGATGAGGATCACAAAAGATCAAATATTTATGGATTTACAAAGGATGGATCATGGAATTCTAATGAAAGGGGATATATCTTATCTTTCTCAAATGAATGTTCAACCATTTATTCATGTGAGGATTAAAGAGGCACAGAAAGAAGATGTAGAGTTACAAAAGAAGGTGATAAATGTTCCAGAATTCGACCTTGATTGTAAATGGATAATAAGGTTCATGAATCAGGTTTGTGTTCCTCCAATCCCAGAATTAAAGAAGGAGGTACTGGATGATGCTCATAGTTCTTCATTCTCTATTCATCCTGGAAGCATGAAGATGTATAGGGACCTGAAAGAGTACTTCTGGTGCGATGGAATGAAAAGAGATGATGTTGAATATATCTCTTGATGCTTGGTTTTTTAACAAGTTGAAGCTGAGAGAAATATGTCTAAGGGGATTTTACAACCATTACCCACATCAGAATGGAAATGGGAATACATCACCATGGACTTTGTCACTGGACATCCTAAAACATCTAAAGGAAATAATGCTATCTGGGTTATAGTTGATCGTCTTACGAAGTCGGCACACTTCATTGCTATTAGAGAAGATTTCACTCTGGATCAACTTGCCAGGATATATGTGAAGGAAGTGGTAAGATTTCATGGAGTTCCACTTTCCATTATATCTGATCGGGATTCGAGGTTTATCTCGATGTTTTGGAGAAGTCTTCAGCATACTCTATATACAGAGTTGAGTTTCAGCACTACTTATCATCCTTTGACAGACATTCAGTCTTAGAGGACAATTAAAACTCTAGAAGACATGTTGAGAGCTTACTCTATGGATTTCAAAGGTAGTAGGGATCAACACCTACTTTTGTTGAAATTTTCTTATAATAATAGCTTTCACTCCAGTATTCAGATGGATCCTTATGAAGCTCTCTATGGAAAGAAATGTCGAACTTCAACTTGTTGGGATGAAGTTAGGGAAAGAAATCTATTAGGACCTGATCTTGTTGATAAGATGGTAGAAAAGGTCCGATATATTCAACAAAACATAAGATCAGCTCAGAGTAGAAAAAAAATTTATGCCAATAACCGAAGAAAATACCCATTGTTTGAAGTGGGTGATAAATTTTTCTTACGAATATCTCCTTGGAAGAGAGTAATGAGATTTGGAAAGAAGGGAAAGCTGAGCCCTAGGTATATCGGTCCTTTTGAAATACAGGATCTTGTTGGGAAGGTTGCTTACTGATTGGCGCTTCCACGGAATCTCTCTCAAGTTCATGATGTGTTCCATGTATCTCTCCTGAGAAAGTACATACCTGATCCTTCACATGTACAATGCTCATAAGTTGTACTACTGGAGAAATATATTTCTTATGAAGAATAGCCAGTAGATATTCTGGATCGTAGCGAAAACGTTCTACGGAACAAGACCACTCTCTTGGTGAAAGTTTTATGGAGGAACCACCAATTAGAAAAAGCTACATGGGAGCTTGAGGATATGATGAGGGAGAGGTATCCTCATCTGTTTACTACGAAGTGACGAATTTCGAGGGCAAAATTCATTTTAAGGGGGGTAGAATGTAACACCCTGATATTTTATGAGAATTATATTTTTTATGTATTATGTTATACGCAACATCAAATGAATCTTTCACTACACACAACACTATCTTGGCTTGCGTTATACGTAAAAGCAACCTTCCTCGATAGCGTGTGTTGTATGTAATATCGAGTTTCACTAAACAACAATATATTATTAAAATATTATACAAACTAGCCTTTATGAATTTTATTAACTAAATTTTGAATTTTATAACATTATTATTCATCTTACACATTTTCTAGAACATGGAATGAGAACAAAATAAATTTTTTGCGTAAAATATGTATTTTTCAAAAAATGTAGTTTTGCCGCCTTTTGATGGCACACCCACTTTAAATATAGTTTTTGACATGTTTATAAGTTCAATTTGACAAAATAAAATTCTTCTTTGGAATCAGGATATAAAAATTTACTTTGGATAAAATTTTCATATTATTCTGATAACATTCATATTTAATGAATAGAAAAACCACGCTATATTTTAATTAAAAACAACTTTTTTCATTGTAATAATTTATATGGTTAAATTATAATATTTAATGGTTTTAAAGTATAAATATAATATATTTTTATCATTTAATATAATGTTAGTCATTAGCATTAATTTTACATTGAATTCATAGGTAAAAACATTTCAATCTTTGGCAATGTTTTAACTTTTAAAACTTGTTTTCTTAACAACGGGATTAATATTAAATTAATTACTACAACTTCCGTGTGTTGAATTTTGAAAAATGGATTCCATATTCTTATTCAGTGGGTCCAAATTATGTTAATAGGTTACTTTTATTTTTTTTGATATTGTGAATAGTAACTAATGTAATTTTTATTTACTACAGTTAAAGGTAAATCAGGTAATTAAGGGTAAAAATGAGATTATAAAATTACCCTAACACTTCACAAAATCCTATTGAATGAATAAAAATCGACCCATATCACCTAAGGGTCGGACTAGATTAATTTCATGGACTTTTGACCATGAAATAATATAATTATTATTAAATCCAAAGAAAGTGACAACATGTCACTCTCTTAAATATTATAAGTGTGATAATTTTAATTTAGTGATAAACTTTCTAAAATTTAGGATATAAATAGTCCCCAGAAATATAATAAAATTATATACATCATATGAATTTATTTATAATTTTTAGGGATTAGATAATTATCATTAATTATGACACAACAGTGATGTTGAAATTATTTTATTGATTGAAATATCAAATAAAAGATTTTAAAATTATTAAAATAAATATTATATGAACAATTTAATATGCTCCAATAATTTTATAGATAAAAATGACACGTTATGAATCCATTAAATCTTTTAGTTTGAACATATATTCTTTATATATTTTATATAAATTCAAATAAATGAATACTGTCAAAATTGAAACTATTGTTATTTTATAAAAATTACATATTATAAAATTGTTTAATAATCACAAAAATATTTAAAAATTATAAATTAAAATTTATATGGTATAAAACTTAGTAAATTATACAATTATGGACAATTCAAAACATACAAGTAATTATTTATAATGATTTAAAATTTAGAATATTATTACCACAAATAAAATTAAATAGATTAAATAAGGATAAATCAAGTTGATAATGTTTAAAATAAATTCCCAACTTGTCTAAATTTTTTTGGTTGATGATATTACAACCCTATATCATCTAATATTCTGATTTGAGTAATGTTTTGGGGTTTTTAAGTGGGGTTTCGATTTTTTATAAATTAATATTTCTTATGTTTCCAAAGGTGCCCCTCTCCTCCCTTATAAAAAGGCACCTCCTCCTTCTCCTCTTTACACAACTTTGATCCTTCATGCTCGGAAAAAACCGGACCATTTCCCTTTTCAACATCCCTAGAAACATACTAGAGGTCTTGGTCTTCTTCAAAGACCAATTTTAGTATCCTAAGAGGAGGTTTCAAAGAGGCGTGTCGAAGAAGAGGTAATATCCTTTAATGATTCTTTAAAATTCATTTCTTCTTCTACTTCCTCTTCATTTTTGGTTTCATAATAAAGTAATAAAATAAGTATCACTCATATAATGATATGTTATTATTAATATTAAACAACCGTATTTCACCTTCGATCCGTCTTACGGAAAATGAAATCACCGCGCGTGCATACGTACGGAATACCGTCTCCACGCCGTGGTGTAATCTATTTTTCCACCACCACCTTACTTGGATGGGTATAAGAACGGAAGAAATAACTATATATATGATTTTTAAGTTATATTGATTCTAAAATATTATTCACCATAAACTTAAATACATTTCCACAATCATGGGAACGATATCGTCGCTTGTGCATACGTACGGCTTACCGTCTCCACGGTGCGATGTGATTCGTTCTACATGATCTTCATTAAACCATGATAATATAAATGAATTGAATTAATAAATATGATATATATTATACGAATAACATTCTGTAAATTATGTATCTATAACCTAAAAATAGGAAGAAGAATTTATTCGACAAAACACACATAAGAACATAAAGCAATAAACACCAGAATAACAAGTAGCAATGAAATATTACTAATAAGAAGATAAGAATATGACCATATATGATATCATAAAAATGAATATGATTCTGGAATAAATCAATGACAATTTTTAAATCATTATACAGTAGGTTCGGATACATACAAAGCATATCAGACCTAAGGTAAGGGAAAATTTCACAATCTCATTTTTATCTGAGATTGTTTATACTTAAGATTTTACTAGGGAATATTTATCATCCACATCCATGTTTCCTCAATATGTAACATCATTTATATCCTCCTACAATTTCATAAATCCAATTTTAACTATTGGTGAATTTTTAGTAAAAGATATGAATGGAATATTTTGTCGTTTTCAGTATGAGATACTTTTTGACTTTTCTATCCAATGTAGAAGAAGAATGTTTTTTTAACTTATACGGCATGAATGGATTTTTATGAGTCCATAGAAAATTATTTCCGTGAAGATTCCTTTAAAAGTTTTGAAGTTTATTTTTAATTATATTATTTTAGTTTAAAATTTTATGACATGTTAAGAAAGGAAAAATGTTTTTGAAGTAGAAATGATATTTTCCTCAAGAATGGAGGTCATGTGTTTTATCAAAATAATTTTCCATCTAAGATAATATAGGGTTCTGTTTCTATCCCTATTATTAAATTGATTTGATTATGTTATGATGAAATTATTTTTATGAAGTCCTTTATCTTATATGAATTGTTTTTTGATGTCACGATGTTTAAGAATCCCATTTTTATTACATGGGTTATACTGTGATATATGATTTTGGATTTTGTGGCACACATAAGAATGGTTTCATTATGAGATGGTTAGGACCTATAACTCCCTACAATTCATTGGGTAATGATTTATATATCATCAGATAGACATGACTGGAACGAAAAGTTAATCCAGTTTAGTGACACAGGACTGAAACGAGGAGTGAACTCGGTTCAGTAATGGAATTTGTCCGCTATGATAGTCTTTCCAATGAGTTTTGACTAATATGAAATGATTTTCTATGATTATGTGTGTATGCCACAAAGTTTCATGTTTCAAGTTATGATTATTGGGATTACATTTCACTACTATGTTTTATCCCATGTTATGATATTATGAAATCTTTTACAGGTTAAGATTTTCAAAATGTTATGTTCTTATGAATATGATATGATTGATATTTATTTTGTTTAACCTTACCGAGCATTTGAGCTCACCCTTTTGTATGTTTTCTTTTCCCCTGGTCAGGAAGAATGGTATTAAGTAGGATATGTTAAAAGTGACTCTAGATATGATGAAATAAATGGGAGACAATGTAGATGATTTATGAACCAGTTGTTTATGTTTCCCAGTTTCTAAAGACACTATACCTATATGGTCCTATCAGGGTTTTGTTATATGTTGTAATAAGTATGCTTCAATTCTAAAGTAATAACAATGTATGTAAGGTATGGGTTGTTATAGTAATTACTGCATCATCATTCTGTCATACATTAATTAAATTATTTAATGTCTAAATAATATAAATAAAATTACATTATGTAGGAAATATTTTTATCTTTCTAATGAATATTTATAGTCTAATTTACCTTATGTGTAACCCTATATTAAAAATGGTTTAGTTATTTAACTTTGAATTTAATACTTTTAACTCTTCTTTGAATTAAATAATAATAAATGTCTTAATCTAATCCAAGTGGACCTCAAGGATCATATTTTATTCATAAGGTTGTTTTTATTCGAATTACACTTATCTAATAGAATTAGGACAAGTGTTAGGGTAATAATAATATCATTTTTACCCTCAATTACCCTATTTACTTTTAATCGCGGTAAATAAAAGTCAAAAGTTACTATTCACCAAAATTTATTTTTATCTTATTTAACCACATTTTACTTACTGATATCAACCGTGTCTCTCGGATTTTTGAAATTCAATTCACAGAAGTGGTAAAATTAAGTTTTATTCAAATTTGGAAATGCTTCTAGGAGGTTGGTAAAAGATGGTTAAAAGGTCGACTAAAATTTTTATATATCTAAAATTATTATAAAATGACTCCAATTAATTACATTGAACTTATATGGGTATTATTTATCTATTTTTACCTAAAAAAATTTAAATAAAATAAATAATTATTTGAATAAAAAATCGGTTTAAAACAATAACTCAGTGTCTTTCACTATGCATAAAAAATTGAATGTTTTCAGAAAAATACCAAAAAATCACCCTTAGCTAATTTTGATATTCCAAATTCTAAAATGATGTCTATTTTACAAAATTCAAAACATAGAATTTCCATTTATTAATTTAAAATTAATTCCCATTGTCAAAACCAAAAAGGCGTATTTTTAAGAAATAATAACTATAAAAAGATTGACACTTGTTTATGTCCAATTTCAAAGTGAAATTAATTACAATAACTAGAATTGGATTAAATGGTAAAAATAAAATCTATTTATACTTACAAACCATTAAAATGTATAATTTAACACTATAAATTATTTTGATTAAAAAATTTGTTTTCAGTTAAAATATATTATTTTTCACTATTCACCCAAATATGAAAGTTATCAGAAAAACACTAAAAATTTATTGATACTAAATTATTATGTCCTTATTCTAAAGAAGAATTTTATTTTGTCAAATTGAATATATAAAAATTTCAAATATTGGATTTAACAAGGGTTCACCATTAAAAGGCGGTAAAACTGCATTTTTTGAAAAATACTTCTTTTATCTGAAAAAAATGAATTAGTTCTTACATTATGTGTAAGAAACTCATAATATGGATTCTAAAATTATAATTATTATATAAAGTTCAAAATTTAGTTGATAATTATCATAACCACTTTTTAACGGATAGTTTGGTAAGTTGTGGTGCGCTTGAACTCGGTGTTGCGTGTAGTGCAAGTTATTGAATTACTTTGAAGAAACAGCGTACTATGAAATCTTAGGGTGTTAAAATTGAGGTAAGATTTTGTAACCCATTTTAATTTCATGGTTAATTACTATGTTTATTAATTATTATTGATTTAATTTTTGTGGCACACATAAATCATGATCATGTTATGATGGGTTAACCTAGATAGTTGTCTAATTCACTGGATAAAGCTTTATTCCCTTGATACATTATGTATGAGATTAAGGTGTAAACCTAACCCTTTATATGAGAATTCCCCCATCATGTGTTGTCTAGTAAGTTATCCTTTAATCTTGTTCATGTCATGTTATATGTTACTTTCACATTTTATATGATATTCTAATACCATGTTATTTATGTTATTCTTCAATGTGATTACTAATGAGCATTCACTATTATGATACCATTTTGTACCTTTGACTCACACATCATATTTCCTTATAATTTTTCAATTGTTGGGATTTTTAGTTCCCCACTATATTTTATATATTTCTCATGTAATCCTATGTAGTTTTAGGATCTACAATGGATCTTGGATATCATTATGGAGAATAAAATAAGAATTTCATGTTTCACATTTCCTTTTTTATGTATTATGAACCTAGTATTACAAACACACCAGGCATCACTATCCTTGGTTTTTTACTTATTATATATTTATGTTAAAAATAATTCATATAATATTGTTAAAAGGAAGGGGTCACTATAGTTCGTATTATATCAAGGTGTATTTTTTTTGGGATTAGGACTATAATAATTTAGTAAGAACCATAGGGCTGAGTCAAAGTGTTGGAAAACATCCTTGAATTTTGGTGAGGGATATATGGATTAGTTTATATGAAATTACATCTCTAACTAGATATTAAAGTAGGATGTAGCTTTGGAATTTTTTTTCCTAGGGGTAATGTCCTTGAAAAGTGTGAATTTAATTAGACTTGATCATCACCTAGTGTACAAAAAAAATCCTTGCTACACATCTAGTTTGACACTCCTAGGGGATATGTTTTGAAAATTCACAAACTCTTTATTAACCATTATGAAGGACTTGAATAATTTTTTAGGTTAGAAGACCTAATAAAGAAATTACTATATATATCCTAGATTGAAACCTATACACACATAATTTAGGATATAATTATAAATTTTCACTTTATTCTTTCTATGTATATAAGTTTATTTTTTTATGTTAATTTATTATCATATTTTTTTAGTTAATGGTGGAATATAGGAGAAACCATGCCAGCAACCAACATGATATGAAATGTGATGAATTCCCCACAAATATGAATAACCTTATGGGAGTGGGAAAGTATATCATCATGGTATTACTAGCTCAAGTAGATCAAGTTATGAATACTAACTTGAATTATGAGGAATATCATTATCCTCATAGGAAAGAGAATGTTGTAGTCAATTGTTTTATGAAATAAAGGCCTACCACCTTTAGTGGATCTTATATTCCCCTAATAATATAAAAATTAATTAAATCCATTGAGAAGATATTCTTCGTCATCCATTGTAATGATCAAGAATGAGTTTTGCTTGCTGTTTATCATATTGAGGGAGAAGCAGATCAGTGGTAAACACTGATCGAGAACACAAATTCCAAATAGGATATTGATTACATAGAATGGGGAGAATTAAATAGAATAACTTAAAATAAATATTTTCTCCAAATATTCCATCATAAAAAGGATAGTGAGTTTATAGTACTGTTGTAAAAGGAATATGAGTCTATTAGGTAATATGAGGAAAACTTCACAAGGCTTACATGGTACGAATTTGGATTTGTCATCAATTAAAAAATTAAGGTAGGACATTTATTTAGTGGGTTATATCCAATTATTTGAAAAGATTTTGTGATTCGATACTTTGATTGGTATGAAGAGATTGTTTGTTGTGCCCTTAAAGTTGAGATGAAAATCAATGACTCTCAGTGGTCTCACGTGACAACAGACAAAAAACATAAAATAGAGTATTATTTGAGAGTATCAATAGATAAATCAAATATAGGAAATAATCCCAATATCCCAGTTATAAAAATTGTGGGAAGAAGAATCTAGAAAATTATTTTATTTGAACAGAGTGATGTATCAAATGAGGAAAAGAGGGGCATTATGTTAATCAATGTTGAAGGGAAATGAATAAACCCACTAATGTGGATGAGTAAAAGAAGGTTCAGATAAATACTTATCCTATGGGGTTGTGTTTTAACTACAAGTAAAACATGAATTATGGAAGACAATTAAATAATGAAAGTGTTGTTAGAGAAAAAAAACAACAACCTCTAAGGCCTAGAGAATAGGGAAGGTCATATATAGTTACTACTGTTGATATTGATCCTTATAATGATATGGTAAAAGGAATGATTTTTATTAATCAAAGAGTATTGAAAAAAAATTTTGATTTTGGTTCTATTAATTCTTTCATATCTTGTACGTTTAGAATAACTATTCCAGCACCACATCAAAACATGGGGGTTAAGCAATCTTTGAGAACAAAAAATAGAGAAATGGTTGCATCCGGAGTATATAACTCTTCCTAGTCAATATTTTTGGACATAATCTTCAAGAAAATATTGTCCTACTACCTTTAGTGAAGTTTAATTATATGTTTGGAATGTATTGTTTATCCTTATATAACTCCAAAATTAAATTTCGAGAGTGTGAGATCACTCTCTAAGTCCAAAGTCATCCTCTAATTCTATTCATGTGTTGGGAGGAGGATGAATCTTCAATGGATTATTCTTTTTATTAATGGATATTACTTCCATATGATAAATCATATCTAGCCCAAATTATTGAGAAAAATGATATAATCATTCTTGAATAAATGCCCATTATGAGGGATTATACAGATGTATTCCCCGAAGATTTTTCTAGATTACCTCCTGACAGAGAGGTTGAGTTCTCAATCGAACTTATACCTAGATCTCTACCCATATCAAATACTCCATAAAGAATAGTCACCATTAATTTGGAAGTGATGAAAAATTAATTACATTGGAATATAGAAAATGGATTTATATACCAGAGTACATCATCGTGGGGTGCGCCGGTCCTCTTCACAAAGAAAAAAGGATGGGTTAGTTTTCCACTGCACTTATCCTCATGAACTCAATAAAATCAAAATAAATGAAAAATATACCCTTCAATGGATAAAATACTTGATCAGTAAATTATGCTAGTCCAATTATGTTTCTATGGTTGACCTTCATTTGGGATATCACTAATTTAGGGTGATGATGGATGATATTCTCAAATATTCATTTCAAATATGGTGTGGACACTATGAGTTCATAGTAATTTTGTTCTGACTCACTAATTCTACAATAGCTATTATAGGCTTCATTAATTATCTTTAGTGATTACATTGGAAAAGTTATGGTAGTATTTAATAATGATTTTCTCATATACAATAAAATTAGGGAGGAGTATGAGGAGAATTTAAATACTGCGATATACACATTTGGAAAAGAGGACCAATATGAAAAGAATAATAATTATGAGTTACGGATGAAGTAAGTATCATTATTTGGGAATATTATCACTAGAAAAGAGATATAATTAAACCCTTCTAAGACAAATACAATTGAAGACTAGCCTAGACTAGAATATGTAAATAATATTAATAGTTTTCGTGGACTAGTTTGTTATTACTGATGATTTTTGAGAAACTTATCCTAGTTTTCAAACCCGCTAACCATGATAACACAGAAGGGAGTAAAGTTTGTCCTGATCAGTTAATATGAAGATATATTGAAGGAGATAAAAAAGAGGCTTATCACTACAAAATAACTCAAGATTCCATCAAGTGGGGAAATTTTCAGGATATACAGTGATTCATAAAAGAAGGGATTGAAATATTTACTAATGAAGAATGATAAATTGAAAGCCTGTACCTTTAGGAAGTTGAGATTTCATAGACAGAACTATAGAACACATGATCTAGAGTTTTCTTAAATGATTTTTGTATTGAAAATATAGAAACATTATATATATTTGGAGAAGTGTGAAATATTTATGGGTTATAAGAGACTAAAATATATATTCATACTGAAAGAGATTAATATGTTCTAGTGAATATGGTTAAAGCTGATCAATGATTTTGAATACTCAATCCACTACTATCCCAAGAGAGAGAAAAAGTGGCATATAATCTAATTTGATTGGATCTGACAACATTATTAATTATGATAATTGATAAGGATTGAATTTTCTTAGACTTGAAAAGGCTGAACATGAGAATCATAAAGGAAGAAACATCATAATTGATTTCTCAAATGATTGCTCAATCATCCCTTATATAGAAGATAATGGATTCTCAAAGAGATGATGTGGAAATTCAGAAGAATTTGGAAGCTAAACAAAAGGTAAATCCACTAAGTTCAAAATTATTGAAGAAGGACTTGTAAAATCCAGATCCTGAATATGTATACCATCAAATCCTAAGATAAATAAATATTTTTTTATTGATGCACATAGCATGATATTATCCACTCACCTTAGGAGAATGAACATGCATCAAGATCCCCAGGAGCATTATTGGTGGGATTGTATGAATAATGATATCTAGGAATACACATCAACATGTCTGGTATAATTTATGGAAAAAATAAAAAATTATAATGGAATGATATCACTATTACACATACCTATATAGAAATGGGAAAACATCACCATGGAATTTTTCCCTGGTTTTCCAAAGACAAAAAAGAGGAAATAATCCCATATGGGTTATGGTGGATTGTATTACCTAGACTACTAACATAATTGTAATTTGAGAGGATTTCCCACTCGATCAATTTCAAGGACATACATCAGGGATTGAGTGAGGTCATATGGAAAACCATTTTTGATTGTATGTATATAATATCCAAGATTTTCCACTATGTTCTGGAAGATCCTAAAAAATGCTATAAATAATGAATTAAACATAAATATGTTTTATCGCCTCTAAAATAATTTCCAATATGGGTGTAATATTTAGAAACTAGAATATATGTTGATAGAATTTTCGATGGAATTTAAAGGATGATGGGATCAAAATCTTCCTATGGATGAGTTCTCATTCAAAAATAGTTTCCACTCAAGCATAAAAAATGTTCCTTATGAATCCATTATAAGAAGAGATGAAGAACTCCAGCAAGTTGGGATGATGTTGGTGAACACTATCTCTTCATAACAAAATGTTTGAGTAGATGGTAGAAAAGGTTAATACCATTCAACTACTCCTCATGACTACACAGAGTCAAAAAAAGAGGTATGATGACAATCATGTATGAGACCTGTAGTTTGTGGACAAAGATAAAGTGTTTCATTTTATATATCCTTAAAAAATAGTGATTATATTTTGGAATTAGGTAAAAATAATACCTAGGTAAATTGGTCCCTTTGAGATTATCGATCACATCAGAGTTGTGGCTTATCAACAAGCACTCCCAAAAACACTTTCTCAATAATTAGACGTATTCCATGTATCCATCTTGAGGAAGTACCAACCATAACCCTCACATGTACTGAATTAAGAGTTGGTAAAAATGGAAAACAATATCACTTATGAGGAGAAGATGTTGAAGAAATTTGACCATAGAGATAAAGTTTTATGGTAGAATAAATATCACCTGGTCAAAGTGGTATGGAAGAATGATAAATATTAATAAGAAACCTGGTAACTGGATGAAACCATGAAGTATAAATACCCTCACTCATTTCACCTTAGTATTTAATATGAAATTTTGAGTGAAAAAATATTTATGGGGGGGGGGTATAATGTAACACCATAGGTTTTTAAAAATAAAGTTATTTTCTATAGTTTATATGACATGCAACACCTAGTCTAAACGAGCCATGATTATTTAAATATGACCTTTACAACCTAGCTACTAAATTGATGAGTATGTATAAGTTTAACTACATTGTGATATATATATATATATATATGATTTTATTAATTTATATAAATTTATTTAAAAATTCTTATAAAATAATAACTCAATTTTTAATAAATACTTATTATTCCTCAAAAATAATTTTTCATCAAAAATGATTTTTATTTATTTTTATGAGCCAAAATTATAAATAATTTATATAAATATTATAAAAGGCATTCAAAAAAATTAAATTCATTTTTTAATTATCTTATAATAATTTACGTGGGGTGGAATTTTTTAACTTTCTGAAATGATTAATTTTCCAATGAATTGTGAAAATTACTGATTTTTCATATAATGCCATTTTTTTCATTGAATCAAGTAATTTAAATGTCCCATTATAATTTGGATTTGTTAGTAAATTTAAATATAAAAAATTTTATTTATAATAATCATACTAATTTAATTTTAATTAGATATTTTCATGATTTTGGTATAAATTTATATTAATACTTAAAAAGTGGTTTTCTATGAACTATTATTAAGTTCATAAAGTTTATCAATTTAAGTTAATTAAAAAAACCCTATTAAGAAATTATTTAAATGAATTTTATATATTATAAATTTATTAATATTAATTGAAATTCATATAATGATGATTTATTATCATAGAGTTAATATAAGATCACCTACTTGTTGAAAAATATATTTTTTAAAAACTGTTTTCAACACAGTTCACAGGATTAATTTTAAATTTAATTATGCCACTTTTATGAATTGAATTTTATAAAATGTATTACCTAATTTTAGTTATATTGATTAACAAAATTTAAAATTTAAAATTAATTTTTTCCTCAATGAATAGTAAAAACAATAAAAATTAAATTCCATGATTAAGGTTAAGATAGTGTTTTTGTGTGTTACATGTATTTTTGTTAAGTATATTTTTTCACACACACCTGATTTTTATTTGATAAATTTTATTTAATTTTTATATTAATTGGGTTCAAATTATCTAATAATACTCATTTTTTTTAATCTTTAGGGGTAAATTATCTTTGTAAAAATATAAATATCGTGGGGAAAAACTAAAATGGTAAAAGTGAGTAACCACGATGTTAAAGGGAAAAACATGTTTAGAAAAAGTTTATTTATTTTTTTTAGGGTTTTATTGACAAAATATTCCATAAAATATTTTATTTATCAATTTTTTAGTCACATTTCTTGAGATTTACTTCCCATTATTGTATAATTTTTGGTATTTTCAAAAATGCCACATTTTCATATTTATTAAAGGGAACGTCATATCCACTTTTATTCACACTTAAAAAGACCATAATTTTTTCAAATACCTTCCCAAATACATTACATAATTCCATTAAAAAATCCTAGAGTCCTTTTTTTATTGTAGAACCCTATTTTTAGGGATTTTGGTTCAAACCTAAAGAGGTTTTCTGAAGAAGAGGTATCTTTATTAACCGAGAATTTTGGTTTATTTCTTCTTACATATCCTTAAAATATTATTTAGACATGTTGATATAATAGAATAAATATATACCATATACTAATATTTTATTATTTTAATGTTATAACCTACATCCACCACCTCTTTCATCAAATGAGAAATGAAACCATCATACATTGTTACGACAGACTAGCACTCATGAACTGATGTAATTAATTTCCCATCATCACCACTCATGAATTTTTGTGATGATAGATTTAATATTTATATATATCTAATTAATTACATATTTATCATTATATAAAATTAATATATCATATATTTTATTACCTTTCCATTCATAGAAAAATGGTAGCATCATTTGTTCAAACGTTTGGATTGAAACCTCCACAAAGTGATGTGATTCATTTTTCATCATCACATCACATGTATGGTATATAAAAGTGTATTTAAAGAAATAATATTATATTTATAATATAATTATAATCCTATAAAGATAAAATAACACTTATATTATTTCAGTCATATCAATTAAAAATGGAAACCTTTCTCTTGCGTATGTATGACCTACCATCTCCATGATTGTAACATTGTTCATTTTTTATAACCATATTTTATGGTTGGTTTTTAAATTATAATTTTAGTATAAAAATAATAATTATTTCATTATTATTATTCTGGTTATGATTAAATAATAAGTTATTTTACTTTAGTCCACTTTCCAAAATTATTTTGGACAGATGATCCAAATATCGTCAAAACACCCAACATGAACCTAAATGATTAATTAATTTAATATAACATGATTGTAAGTAAAATAAATGGAATAATAAACATGAAATTTTTTCTTAATAATGTAAATAATTAAAAAAATTTTATTATTAAGTAATATAAATAACGCACATGAAAAGTCTGGCTTGATTTATAGGATCACTCTAAACCACCCATTTTTTCAGGTTATGACCATTATCTCTATAAATAAATTTATCTCTATATTTAAGTTATTGAATGATTATAAGTTATGTATATATTTCTCAAAAATATATATATATCTAATTATCCCTCCCTTTTATGGGTTAATATATGCCTTATCTTTATTTCTCAAATTCCTTTATTATGAAATTTCCTTTGATTATGACATGAGGCAAGGGTATGTTACCCATTTTATTTCCGTGGGTAATTCTTATGTTTATAAATTATGATTGATTTCATTTTTTTGGTGCACATAAACCATGAAAATGTTATTATGGGAGGGTCTAGATAGTTGTCTAGTGTATTGGGTAATGTTTTAGTCTCATGAAATGTTATGTATGGGATTTAAGATTAAACCAAATCTATTATGGGACTTTGTCGACCATGTGATATTGTCTAGGTAGTTATACATGACTCATATTTATGTCATGTGATATATTTGTTTCAATTTTACAATAATATTACGATACAATGTACTTTATGTTATGCCTCATTTTTATTACTCACAAGCCTTCTTTGTTTTTGATATCATGTTGTACCTTTGACTCACATGTTATGTTTCTTTATCATATTTATTACCATAATGTGATTTTTAGCTAACCAAATTATTTTATGTATTCCCCTAGTTATCCTATGCATTTTTAGTAAATCAAATGGATTTAGGATCTCATTTTGGAGAATAAATAAGGATTTATTGTTTTAAGTTTCCTTTTTGTGTATTATGAACCAAGTCTTTGAAAGACAATATGACTCATGTTCTTTGGGTTATAATTATTGGATATTTATGTAAAAAAATATTAATATATATTAAAGTAATGGGTCACTATAGTTGGTATTAGATCAAGGTATAGTTATTTTCTAGTATTAGGACTAGAATAATTTATTGAGAACCCAAGGGATAAGTCAAAATGTAGGAAAAAATCATGGAATTTTGGTAAAGGATTGAGTGAGTGGTTTACAAGAAATTACATCTCTGTCAGGACACTAAAAGTGGTTGTAACTATAGAATAGTTATTACAAGGGGTAATAACCACAAAAAGTGTGAATTGAGAAGGACTTGATCATCATGTGGTGCACGGAAATATGTATTACTATACACCTTGTTTTACACTTCTGGGGGACAAGCTTGGTAAATTTACAAACTCTTTATGAACCATTATGAAGGACTTGAAAAAATTATTAGGTTAGAAAACATAATAGGTTAATTACTATGGAAATCCTAGATTTAAACCTAGAGACTAATAAGTTTGTATATAATTATCATTTTATGTTATACCGTCTATGTTTATAAGTTTATATTTTTTATGTTAATTCATTCTCATCTATTTTTATTATTTTAAGTTAATGGTAGGGAATTGGAGAAATTATGCCAACAACCAATATGATAGTTAATGTTATGATTTTACTAATGATATGACTAGCCTTATTGGAGTGGGAGCTAATAACTTCAATGAATTACTTACTCAACTAGATCATGTTTTAAATAATAACTTGAATCATGAAGAATGCCCTTCTACACCTAATAAAGACCATGTTGCAGTTGAGTATTTTATGAAACAAAGGCCACCAACCATTAGTTGATCCTCTAATACCCATATAAAATAAAAATTGATTAAATCAATTGAAAATATATTCTATTTCCTCCAATTCACATATAAAGATAAATTTATTCTAGTTATTTATTTCATTGAGGGAGAATACGATCAATGGTGGGCATTAATCAAGAACAAAAAGTAAAAATAGGATAAGGATTCCATGGAATGGGATGACTTCAAGAAAATATTTATCAATAAATACCTTTCCCAAACTCTTTACCTGAAAATAGAGAGGTAGTTACTCAAATCAACGTAAAATGAAGATGATTCTATGGGGATGTATGAAGAAAAATTCATAGGTATTGAACGGTACACCTCTAGATTTTTCATCAACACAAAAAGTAAATCATTTATTTAGTGGGTAGTTAATGAGACTACAATATGATTTGGAAATTCTAGAATTTGATAGCTATGAAGATATTTTTCATTGCTCAATCAAAGTTGAGATATATATTATTGAATCTCATTAGTCTTGTTTGAATAAAGACAAAAAATATAAAATGGATTTTTCTTTAGTAGTTTCAATAGATAAATCCCATAGAGGAAAGACAACTTGACATTTCACTTTTAAATAGTGAGGGAAGAATCATCTAAGTAACTGTCTGATAGGAATTGGGAGATCCTTCAAATATAGAAAATAGGGGAATCAAGATAATTAGTTCTGAAGGGAAATGAAGAAACATGCTAATGTGGAAGAATAAAAGAAGGTTTAGATTAACACTTAACCTGTCATGCATTGTTTCAATTGTGAGGAACATAATAATTATGAAGGAAATTATCCTAATCCAAGGGTTTTTAGATACAATCAAATATAGTAACATCCAAGGCCTAGAGAACAAGGAAGGGAATATGTTATTAGTACTTCTGGGGTGGATCCCGACCATGACGTGGTGAAAGGTACACTGGTTTTTAATTCAACAATAGTAAAATTAATTATTAATTCTTATTCTATGAATTATTTAAAATCTTTTAATTCTAGTTGAACTATTCAATAACCACTACAAAACATGGGGATTGAGCTCTATGTAAGAACAAAAAATAGATAAATGACTGCATCCAAGGTATATAACTCTTCCCCAATCAATATATTTGGATATAATCTTCTATAAAATATCATCTTTACTTATTTAGTGTAGTTTTATGATATACTTATCATGGATTGGATATCCATATATATAGTCAACATTAACTGTTGAGATTGGTACATTTGTCTCCACACACCAAGCCATCCTTTGATTCTATATAAGTGTGAGGAGGGGGATGAATCTCCCATAGAATCTTCTGTTGCAATAGGGATATTATTGCCTTATGAGAAAGAATATATATACCAAATGATTGAGACAAATTATAAAATCATTCTTGAAGACATGCCCATTTTCATGGATTATACTAATTTATCCCTTAAAGAGTTTATTAGTATACCTTCTAACTGATAAGCTGTTTTCTATATCAAAATTTTATTTGGATCTCTGCCCATATCAAAGACTCCTTACATAATGGCCTCTATTGAGGTAGAATAGTTGAAAATGATGTTACAAGATAATCTATAAAAGGGATTTATATTCCCATATGCTTTACCGTTGGGTGTATTGGTTATCTTCAGCAATAATAAGGATGGGTCAATATGCATCTACATTGATTATTGTCAACTCAATAAAATTATGATAAATTAAAAGTATCACCATCCAGGGATAGATAACTTATTGGATCAACTATGTGGGGCCCAATATTTCTCTAAGTTGGACCTTCACATGGGAAATCCCCAATAATCGGAAAGGGATGAAGATATTCCAAAAAATGCCTTTTGAACAGGGGATGAACACTATGAGTTTCTAATGATACCTCTCAGAATTAGTAATGCTCCAGTAATATTTATATACTTAAATAATAGATTATTTATAGATTACCTTGGAAAAAATTTAGTAGTCTTTATAGATTATATTCTGATATACTCCAAATGCAAGGAGGAGCATGAGCAGTATTTTAATACTATGATAAATACTTTTTGTAAAGATAATTTATATTCAAAGTATAGTAAATCTGATTTCTATATGAAGTAAGAATAATTATGGGGCATATTATCACCAAAAAAATGCATATCGATAGACCCATCTAAGACAATGAAAACCAAGGACTGGCCTAAATATACATTTTTAATGTATATCCTTAGTTTCGTTACCCTAGCTAGGTATTATCGATAATTTTTGAGAAAATTATCACAGTTTTCAAACCCATTAGATCAACTAACCTGAAAGGGAGTAAATTCATTATAGACCAATTAAGGTGAAGTGATATTTAAAGAGTTGAAAAGTGGATTATCACTGCACCATTCCTCACGTTACCCTCAAATGGCGTTCATTTCATCATATAAAGTAATGTTTCAAAGAAGGTCTTGGGGTGTGTACAGATATAGAATGATAAAGTGATGGCCAATGACTCACAGTAGTTGAATTTTCATGAATAGTACTATCCAACACATGTTATGGAGTTGTATGTAGTGATCATTTCATTGAGAATCTAGATACATTATCTCTATGGGGATAAGTGTGAAATATATAAGGGCTATAAGATACTTAAATATATATTTTCATAGAAGGATATCAATATGATCCAATTTTTTTAAAAGGTTGGGGTCGAAGACTCATTTTATTATTTAAATCAAAGTCCTCTTTAGACTGGGTAGACGGAGACCCATTACACAGCCCGAAGGCCCAAGGCCAAGTGGCTTGAATACTAGGTTTGAATGCCCATTATTTTGCTCAAAGAGCCCCTCGGTGAATAGTACTGCTACAGTACCTGGGCTGCTACATTACCAGCTACAGTACCACCGCCGCTATCGTTCCTGCTAAAGTACCTCTGCCGCAACAGTGTCACCACCGCTACAGGTCCACTTCTGCTATAGTACTACTACAGTGCCCTACTACAGTACCAGAAATTAGTCTCTGCCCGAATTTGATCCTGGGTCTTTCGGATGCCAAGTAGGAGCTTGTACCACTAGGGTACAGGCTCGTTGGCTCAATATGAACCAATGAATATGGATAGATCTTATCAATTACCATGACTTCTCAATCCGATACCATCTTGGGAAATTAAAAAAGTGGAAAATTATCTAAGTAGAATGGAATGACAACATTTTCAATGATGATAATTGAGAAAGATCTAATATTTATAAATATGAAAGGGATGGATATGGGAATCATAAAGGAAGAAAAATACATATTCCATTATAAACTTATTACTTTACTAACCCTTCTAGATATGATAAATAATTCTAAAATAGATTATGTGGAAATTCAAAAGAAGGTGGAAGCTATAGGAAAAGGGAATCCTCTATGTTCAAAATTGATAAATAAAGAGTTGTAATATTTTGGTTGTCACTATATGTACCATAAAATACTGAGATAAATAAATATCTAATAAATTATGCACATAACTTGACCTTCTTCATCAACCTTGTAATCATAAATATTTATCAAGATCTATGGGAGTGCCATTGGGGGGGCAATATGAAGAAGGAGAACATGGAATATACATTAAATTTTTTTGTATATCAAAAAATGAAGGCTAAAATAAAAAATTCTAAGAGGATGATGAAACCATTACCCATATCTATATTGAAATGGGAAAACATCACCATGGTCTTTTTTACTATTATTACTAAGACACCAAGAGTACATAATTCTATTTGGGATGTGGTGGATCAAATTAAAAGGTTTTCTCATTTCATTGAAATTGGATAGGACTTATCACTCAATAAAATTTCAAGGATATACATTAGATAGGTGGAGAAATTATATGGAACACCACTATAGTCCTTCCAATGTCAGAATAGTCCTTCCAATTGATAGAAATCCCACCAACCCATTCTAATGTACACATTTTATTCCATCTATCCCTCTTGTGGAAACACATACAAGATCCATCACATGTATTGAATTCAGAGGTGGTATAAATAGAAATTTATTTCCCATATGAGGAGAATCTAATGAATATATTTGACCATAGAGATAAAGTTATAATCAGAAAGATAACTCACCATGTCAAACTGTTATGGGATAAGTATAAGTATGAAGAGGCAACCTGGGAACCAGAGGAAGTTATGAAGTAGTTGTACCCTGCCAAGTTTTCACTGTAGAATGTAATACTAAATTTTAAACGTGAAATTATTTAAGGTTTTAATAAGGTAACACCCCAATTTTTTGAGAAGAAAACTATTTTTATAGCATATATGACACATAAAATCGATTCTAAATGAGTCATGATTATTTAAATATGACCATCATAACCTAGTTGGTAAATTGGCAGGTATGAATATGATTAAAATATTTATTATATATATATTTATAATGGTAAAAATAAATATAAATTTATTGATAAATGATAATTAAATAATCACTCAGTTTTTAATAAAGAATTTTTATTTTTGAAAATTACATTTTCATCAAAAATGATTTTTAATAATTTTTTAGAAAAAAAATTAAATTAATTTAAAAAATAAAATAAAAAAATTGTTTCATAAAATTAACTATTTTTTTAAAATTATTAGATAAAAATTAACTTAGGGTGAAATTTTGGGAATTCTCTAAAATGATGAATTTTTCAGCAAATAGTGAAAATTGCCGATTTTTCAAATACTGTCACTTATTTTCATTAAATAATGTCAATTAAAAGCAAAATTATATTCTTAATTTGTTCTAAAATTTTAATATGAACCATTTTATCTTGAATAATATAATTAATTTCATTTTAATCATCAGTTTTAATGATTTTATTATAAGTTTATATTTAGGCTTAAAAAAACGATTTTCTATAAACTATTTTTTAATGCATAAAATTTATCCATTTTGATTTATAAAAATTAAATCTAGTAAGGAAATGTTTAAATTTAATTTATAGATTATATATATATTCATATTAATTTAAATTCACATAATGATGGTTTCTAGTCATTGAGGTAATATAAGATCACCTAATGCTTGAAAAAAATCATTTCTTGAAAAATCATTTTTTCATCATATTTTGTGGGATTGATTTTAAATTAAATTATCAAAATTATATGAATTTAATTTGATAAAATGTATTCCTTATTTTTAATAATCATAATTAATATTAGGCAATTAGGTCAACTTAATTTTTGGTGATAATGAATAGTAAAAACCTTAAAAATTAATTATCGTGGTTAAGGTTAAAATGGTTCTTTGCGCGTTACATGTTTTTCTGATAAAATTTATTTTAAAAACACATTGAATTTTTTTTATAAATTTGTTTTAATATTTGTAATTAGTGGGTATAAATTCTCTAATAAGGATCATTTTATTTTTTAGCTTAAATGATAAATTACCATGGTAAAAATCTAGTTACCATGGAAAAAAACAAAAAAAGTAAAAGTGAGTAACCATGAAGTTAAGGGAATAACATGTTTAAAATATGTTTCTATATTATTTTTAATGTTTGTATTTTCATGATCTTCTATACACTGATTTATTTATCAATTTTGGAGTCACTTTGAATGGGAGTGACTTCCCTTTATTGAATAGTTTTGTGTAGTTAAAAAATGATAACCTTTCCCAAATACCTTACATAACTCCATTTATAGTTACTAGAGTCCTTGGTTTTATTTGAAAACCCACTTTTTATGGCTTCTTATGAAAACATAAAGAGGTTTTCCAAAGAATACATATCATTATTTACTGAGAATTTTGTTTTATTTATTCTTCAATCTCTTTCAAATATTATTCAACAATGATTATATAGTATAATAAGTATCTCCCATATAATTATATTTTATTATTTTAATATAATAACCTATATCCACCTCCTCTTCCATTAAATGGGAAGAAAAACTATCATTCATGTGTATGATAGACTATTGCTTCACGAACTGATGTAATTCATTTTCCAAGAGTGCCACTTACGACCATTTATAATGATGGATTGAATATTTATATATTATATTAATGAAATATTTATTATTATATAAATTTAATATATCATATATTTTCTTATCATTTCATTCATAGAAAAATTAGAACTTCATTTGCACGTACGTGTGGAATACCACCTCCATGAAGCGATGTGATTCATTTTTCATCACCACATCACATGGATGGTATATATAAGTATACATTATGAAAAAATGATATTTATATGATATGATTATAATTATTGAAATATTGAATATTACTTACCTTATTTTCATCATGATTGTTGAAAAAATTAAACATTACTCATGTGTATGTGTGGCCTACCGTATCCATGATTGTAACATAGTTCACTTTTCATAACCATATTAAATGGTTAGTTTTAAAATTATATATGAAGTATACAAATGAAATTTTTTTTCCTGATTATTATTTTCTATATGATTAAATAATAATCTCTTTGACCTTAGTCAACTTACCAAAGTGATTTTGGATACATGATCCAAATATCATAAAACCTCCAACACAAACTTAAGTGATTAAGTAATTGAATATAACAAGATAGTAAATAAAATATAAATAATAATAAAAATGAAAATATTTCATAATATATTTAATAGTTAACATAATTACATTATTCATGAATATATGTAATTCACGTGACAAGTCGGGATCAAGTTAAGGGATATCTCTAAACCACTCATTTCTTTATATTATGATCATTCTCTCTCTAACTCACTTTCTATCACTCTATAACATATGTAATGCTTATAAATTTTGTTTATATTTATAACACAAATATACATATCTTATTATCCATTCCTTTTATAGGGTAATACATTCCTTATGTTCATTTCTCAAATTCATTCATTATTAAATTTATTTTGATTATGATATAAAGAAAGATTATGAGACCCATTTTATTTCTATGGTTAATTATTATGTTTATGCATTATAATTAATTTCATTTTTGTGGAACACATAAATAATGAACATGTTATGATGGGTGCTCCATGATATCACTCCAATTAGTTGGGAAATTATTTATTTTCACAAGAATTTTTGTATGGGATTAGGGAGTAAACATTTTCAATTACAAGACTTTTCCCCCACGTGATATTGTCTTGGAAGTTAGCATTAACATATGTTTATGTCATTTTATATATTTATACCACATTTTATATGATCTTATGATTAAATTTTATTTATGATATTATTCCATGGGATTACCCATGATAATTCTATTTTATTATATTTTGTTTTACCTTTTCCTTACAACTTATCTTTCCTTATCATGTTTATTCCCTTAAAGAGATTTTTAGCACACCCCTTTCCTCTATGTATTCCCCATGTCATCCTATGCATTTTTAGCAGATAAATTTGATTTAATAGCTCATTATGGAGAATAAAATAATTATTTCATGTTTTAATTTTTCTATTTGATGTATTATGAACCTAATATGCCATATAAATTATGGTTCATGATCTTTGGTTTATACTTATTAGATATTTATGTTAAAAATCAAGTAATAATACATGTAAAATGCATGGGTCAATAAATAACCTATTCACGAGTGCTCAATTCCCATAATCAGGTGCGTTACCTTTACTTTGGTCACGTAATATAGGGCCCACATGAATCCACAAGGGAACATGTTTAGGGTGTGAGTACATTATACCACATGGAAGTCCCCACCTGACCTCATCCTGTTACACGGTCAAGTGTGAGTTGTAGGAATATAACGAAAGCTAATAACTTGAAAAAATAAGTATATTATCAACATGTTACTTGTAATAAAGTAGTTTTTATAAAAAATTTGGTGTGTTATGCAATTTAAACAAACAATTGTGATCATTATTTATTAAGTCATTAATAATTTTCTGTTATATTATCCAAAACTTATTTGATCCTTTCTCAAAATCATTGAAGGGTACCTATTTTCCATAAATAACCTGTATTCTAGAGATTTCCAACCAAATTTATCATCTATAAGAGGTATTTTACACACACATACACAACGATATATATATATATATATATGTATATCAATATTTATATATAAATATATCTCTTTTTGTGTGTATATGGAATCATCCTTCCTCGGAGGAACTATATATATTATCTCACATGGGAGGCAACCTGTCCCTTTTAGTTTGTTACCATATATAGAAGAATCCATAATTATACTCCCAGGAGGTACTATATATACATATCTGATGTGGGAGGAACCATATTCTCATATGATGGAATATATATATATATATATATCATAATTATAAGAATATAAAAAATCTTTCCACTATATAAGTAAGTGTACATAAGTATAGGTGGAATCCCCATGCACAAAAAGTACACATGCCTCAAGATAGATCCTGTGAGAATAATATTAACACTTTCATATAAAATAAATTTCAACCATGGTTATATATTTTTAAAATAAAAAATAATCATCCAAAAATCATAGTTATTCAAGAATCTTATAAAAAACATGAGAATATCACTATCAAATAAAAAATACAAACACAATGATTCAAGGATCAATTTATAAAATTTTCATGTATTATATAACATTTAGAGTCATAATGGATTACTGAAATTAATATAAAAGGGTGATATCCCAAACATTTCATATTTGTAATAAATATCCACTCAGTAAAATAATAAAAAGAATACTTTATATTTTTTCCTTTGGGAATACCTATTATAGATTGTTGCATATCAATATGTGTATCAATTACTACATTCCTCAATAGTAATATTGGGTAACCAAAGATATATGGGAATAATTTTGAGTGTGATAAATCCATGATCAAATTAGTTTAATCATATATCCATAAAAATTACAATAAAGTAACTTATTATAGTATTTGTGAAGGCTAATGTTTTGTTCTGATTCTCAATGTCTAGAAGGAGAAAGTTTCAAACATAGGAATTATACATAGAAGGATCTTATTATAGTGAGAGACCAAAAGAATTATGATGGTCTAAAAGGATATATTCCATAATAATGTTTTCAAATGAATTTTTTTGGGTGATGTATATACAGAAGTAGACTTTGTGTAAGGTGTTCTTGGAGGATTCCAAAGGCTATGTAATTAGAGCATGCACTATTCACTAGAAGACATTGATTGGGGAAATTTAATCTATAGGAAATCAAAGGTGATCAAGTTCAATTTTGGGATCCCTATAAATGTCATAAGGTGGATGGAGTCTTTTAACCAGATGGACCCCATCTGAAATTGGTACGGTGGGGTCTTTTTACTTATAATTGAATGCTATAATTTTATTTTATTTCCATTAGTATATATAAAGTAACAACGTTATTCCATGAAGTAGGACTAAAGTTTCCGCAAAATAATATTTGTTTTCACTATTTTATACTTTGTGTATTTCTATTGGGTTGTTTGTTCTAGAGAATTATATTTTTCTTATGTGTGTGAGAGTATCGATACAGTGCACTAATGGGGTGTTGTTTGTCTTAATAGATCAGATAAACTATAAATATAGGTTATTCTATTTCTATATGTTCCAAAAATTATTCTATATTTTAATATTTGGTGGGTTCCTCTGTATCTATGGTTCCAAATCCTAGCAAGTGGTATATGATCTTGTGTTTTTGAAAGGAACAGTGTAGTCTACATTATATCTCTTAAAAAAATGTCCTTGTCTTTATGATTTCCCATTTTATTGGTAGTTATCCATTTGAGAATGAATAAAACTTTAAGAATGAAAATTATAGATTGAAAAGGTTTAGAAGATATGATTTGGATTCTATAAAATAAATATTGATTATTATCAATTTCATAAGTACCATGATCTTTTATTAAAGGGATTCTAATTAGAATAAATGGATAAATCATAATGGGAAAGTCTTGACAGGAAGGCACTTGGTTACATATAGATTTCATTAGCATGCATTATTCCTTATAACTTATTGTAGGTGAAGAACAATATAGATTTGATGGATTCCCTATTTATTTGTATGATAAGACAACAAAAATGAATAGCGTTTTCATGATATCAACATTTCTCAACATGATAATATTGGATAAAAAACTCTTAATAGACGAGTCAATGATTCCAACTTGATTTGAGTCTTATTGAATATATAATAATGAATTTTATGGATATAGTGTGAGATTTTTTTGTTAATATAATGAAATTTAGAATATTGGTATGGAATGGTGGAATTATTTAGATTTTTTTACAATAAGACTTATTTTTGTGTTTGGGTACATTTTTTATCTCATTATAAATAAATATATTTGGTTGAGGGAGGTCCAAGAACTATTCAAAACCACTTTAAACACAAAAGGAAGAGGATGATCCATTTTATTGAAATGTTAAAAGAATTTTTAGGAGAAGAGGGAAATAAGTCAAGGAAATTTGTATATTCCTATACCTATATGTTGGCATTGTGGTAAAAATTATCTTAAATAAAAAATACAAAGATCATAGAGTAAAATTTGGATGGTTATATTTTGGATGTTCTATAAAAATTATAGTTGAGGATATAGGTAGTTTTCTTCTAAGTGTTAATATTTTGTTGGAATCATGGATCAATGATTTCAGGTATTCATTCCTTTCTATGGGAAATCGGGGATGTGTTATAACCTGAGACACCAAGGGGGTGTGAATATATGTTATTACCAAATTAAAATATTCTATTTAATATATTTAACTTTCTTTAGGACTTTATTATCACATTACTAGTAAATATGTTCAACATATCATAATTAATGACTCATTCATTAAGAAAACAGATTTATATAGGGAAATAAATCAAGCCTAAAAACATAAATTTTAATTGGTTCACTACTAAGGGTTAGTCCAAGGAGAATTAACATGACATTATTTTAGCATACCAGAATCTACCAATATTCACAAGTTATATGAAGATAACATTTTGGTCACAATCAAAACATACTGGGCTCATTATAATTATATTTTTTTGGGAATAGTCACACATTACTTGAGGCACGCTTCAACTTCTTCTCCCATAACCCTTATTTTGGTGAAGGATTTGTTATAATTTATTGACTTATATGTATCTTCACTACATAATTTCTATGATGGATTGTCTTTGATCAACATGAGACTTATCTTGAAACATAACAATAAATTAGACGCTTTTTTAATCATATTTTCTATAATATCTTTACTAAATTCCCAATTTGATCAATACTATAATGTGATATTTGAGTTTTTGTCTTCCCTGATATCTTTGGCACAACACTCCTCTATCAAGATGGGAATAATTTCACCTTGAGATTATCATGTCACATTCCTCTTCTTAAACTATAGAATGAACAACTTGATTTCTTCTTCTAAATCTTCTTCCTCTTCCTATAAAGAATGATTTTTTAAAGATGATATAATACAACCCTTGATATCTAGAATTCCCACTTGATATATTCAAATGAAAATACCTTCCCAAATCTACCATAAAATTTATAAACATTTGAAACCGTGTTCACCACATACAAACCTCACCAACCATGTACTTTGGTTCACATGTTTTTCACTTCCCTTCATTGAGATCATGTATGAGCTACCTATGTTTACAATATAACAATCTTGAAGACCACATAATATACTTATCAGATCATGTACTATGATTTTAAGAGAAACCTCAAGTATTTCCTTTATGAAACATTACCTCATGAACTGATTTTGTCGATTCCTCTCAATGAATCAACCTCACGGTCTTCACTAATTTCCTTCACAGCAATTCATGATTCACAGAATGATGACACAGTGTGATCCATATACACTCAATCCATAGATATTACTTCATGGAATATACCTCAATAAATTTTCCTCACATAATTAACTTCATATAACTAGTCCTCATAAACTCACTATATAAAACCTATTTCTTGGATGATTTCTCATTAATTGAACACATGATATTCTTTTAATTATAATAAATCATTATTTAATGGATTAGTGTGGTATTTATAAGAAAATAACCTAGAGAAACTTACTAAACACTAAAATTACTATTCAACCATTTTCTAAATAAACATTATATACTCTCAAATCGGTGTGCCGACCAAGAACATCCTTCGCATATCATCCTTCATGGACCAAATACATGCCTATGTGGGAAGAAAAAATTTCCACTATGAGACCTCGTACTCCCATGCAAACAACATATTTCCCACCATGCTCAAAAAAATCTCTAATATAACACCACTATCCTTACAAATAACTGTGTACATAACTTCACAAGCCTCACCTCCACTGAACCCATGTCGCAATGAAAAACATTTAGAATTATACTTTGAGTATGTAACATCATATATAAATAACAATAAGTAGACGGACTTTGATTTATCTAGACATACCATAAAATATACTATGAATTCTCCTCATTCCAAAAACCATGTCACTAAAATGAAAAGGGTACCAAAAATCTAGAATTTACCTACAATATTTCTCCCTTGCAATGATTTGTCCAATTAAAAAATAACTCCACCTTTTCCATTAATTTTATTATATGTAGGTTAAGTACTCTTAGATTTAATCCTCTTTATTTAGAGATCCCAGTTCTAATACCTCTTTTTGGGAAACATATATTTCTCTCTCCCTATGGAACTGAATGATACCACCAATATATTGTACATTTAATTTCACTAATAAAATCTCCCCTTTCCCTAAATTTCATTTAAAATTAATGTTCAACTATAATAATAACATAAATAATTGATCTCATTTTCTATCCGATCAACATATTGATTGACACTTTCCATAATTTGAATCATTCCCTCCTTTTAGATGAATTTAACTTTTGAAACATATTTTAAATGAGTGTTTTTTTCTATTCCCATTTGTGTTGTCTACATAACCTTTAATAATATAGAGCCAGAACATAGTGTAGGAAATAAGAGTCAAAATTAACATTCTCACAACTATCCATGTACTTGCATATGTAGATTCTAGGAGCATGGAATTTTCCTTACTCTATCACATCATATAAACTCAATTACACTAACACAATACGATCAATTAATAAGAAATAATCAATAGGTGTGTGATACATATCACATAGGATAAATTTATACAACTCATTTTTATTAAAATATTAATATCAAATGTTGAACATATAACTTCTTCACAAGTTAAATCCTTTTTATTTAGATAAGGATGAACAACCTTTAGGAACATAAAACCAACTCCTACTAAATATATTCAAATCATATCTCTATATTTTGAGGTATTTTTTCATCATGGGGTTCTAATTGATTGAAATAATCATTCATTATAATATATTTTAGATATCCACAAAACATCTAAACAGTACCAAATTGATACTGAATAACAAGTAAACATGACATCATAAAATTTGTGGCTTTATTACAAAAAATTCTTCCCACTTTTATTGATCTTATACTAATTTGAAAATGGTAGGATCTCAATTTTTATAAAAACAATCACCATGATGCCACTGATTTCCTTTGAGGAGGCTCTAACACTAGTATACTTTATATCAAGCTCAATATTGTTGGAACTTATTCCTTTCAACATATGAAAATTAGATTCATATTTTAAAAACCAAAGTGGTTATTCAACACCAGTTGTTGATTAAATTTCAATATTCATACCACTTCCTCAGGATTGAAACAAATTTATTCTTTTTTAAAGGTTTAGTAAAAATTAACAATTTAAATATTTCTAACTCTTCTATTATATTGGATATAGTTTTAGCTCAATCAAATATAAATTCCCCAACACATACATAGCTTCCATCACACACATATATTATTTCATCAAAAATACACCCAATAGATCTTTTTTAAAATAGTTATTATAAATTTTTAACACATGTGGAGAGTGTTAACTCTAGAATCCACAAGTGGAGGTTTGTTTGTGGTCATGTCAAATCCACCCTTTAATTTCAATTCTCTTCCAATCCTTCACTATGGTTCTTCTTTGTATGAAACCACATGTTTTTTCAGATAAATTCTATAAAATAAAAATTTATTTTATTGGTTTTCTTTACCATTTCAAGTAAATAACATTCATTCATTTGTGATTGTTCCATATTCATAAAGAAATAAAACGGATCACGATATATGATTAACCATTATTTTTATACATTATCAACCTTCCTTTTTGTTTATTATACCATTTGACTTGTTATTCTTCTCATTATTTCTCCTCCTATAGAGGGATATTTATATTTCATTCACTTATATCCATGTGAACTGACATGAGAAACTACCAATGAATTATCCATGAATTTCCCCTTTAATGTCCATAACAAACACCTTATACTTTTATTGTTGTGTTGAGTATTTATTTAGTTTTATATCCTACCTAGTCCCAACTGAAGAAGCATAAATATAGTTCTTCCAAATTTTCATTTAATCATTATAAGAGGTCTTTTGTGAGTGTGAAATAGTAGTTTCTTTTTTCATGATTCATTTTGATCGATGTTTTTCCTCTAGAATAGTGAAACTATTTTCATATAGGTTTTATTATACTATAAACTCCTATAAGTTATATGGGTGAAGGCCCTACTAGTGACATCTATTTATTCCTTCAAGCTATAGCGCCTTTCCAAGTTATCATTATTAGCACAAATAAAATATCTCTAATTAAAAACATACCTCATGTAGTTATTTTTTGGTCGAGATATTGATGCAACATACATTATTTCACATTTGGACCTTTGGGATTCCAAAAACATACTCATAATGTGTCCAAGTCTTCCAAAATAATAAAAAAATTTAGAAAATTTATTTTGAGTATTTACTTCTAGATTTGGTAAGAGACTTATATTTATATACATGTTCGATATTTTAACACCCTTTACATCCACTTGTTGAGGATTACATAGAGGAGATCTCTATATTCTCCTTTCCCAATGATTATTTTTTATTTGAATCCAACTATTTAATATTAAAAAATTTCTTACTTAAATTAAAGATTCATATCCCTCATTCTAGTTCCTGCTTTATTTTCTGACTTTCTGCTATCTTTTTTCCACATCTTGAGAGGGATAAAAAGTTATATCAATTACTTCTCCATGGTTACATTTTTTCTAATTTTTGGGGAATGTTATTCAAGTAATCGAATATTTTCACCCTTATTTTAATGATAAAAAAATCATGTTTATTATGTTATTAATGGGTTTTATGTTTTATGATATCATTTTATTCTATAAGGTATTTTGGGGGAAATTTTCCTTAGTAAATAAGTGAATCACTGTGGAAGATAAGTCACTTCCAGGTAAGACAAGCCATCATTAGAATGTAATTTAGGAAAAGTAATGGAGAGACCACCATCAAATTTGAATCACCTTCAAGTTGAAAATTTTGGTAAGTATAGAAAATAACTACCAGAAGAAAGGAGTCCCCGTAGATGATGAATCATCATCACACTTTTTCTACCACTGAGAAATTTGGATATGTATGGAAAAGACACACAAACAGATGATCCATAAACTCACTTTACTTAACATCAAAAAATTCAGAATTTTTGAAACGACCTATCATTGAGATAGATCAACCTTGAGCATGAACTATCATCAACTTGATTCACTATTAGCCTGAATCACCACCAATATAAGTCTCCTCTAGGATGACTCACTTCCAAAAGAGACACCATCACTATTTCTGAGATAAATTAATTAATTTCTTATAACATTTATAATATCGAATTTGATGCTAATGATTATTTTAGTTATTATTCATAAAAAATTACAGGGATTCATTAAATTGTTTCATAGTTCAATATAAGGATATAGAAGATCCTGATGATTTTTCTTAAAATAGATACTCCTTTTTGTTGATGTTAATTAAGAAGTACATTCCCTCGTGCATAAAAAGAGGAATACATGAAAAAGAGAGCAAGTACTATATTATAATAAATTGAAAAGTGTTACAAAGTGTGATATTTTCTAGAGAGCCTACTCATTTCATATTACCTATACATTACTTTTAGAAAGTTGAGCATAAAAAGCATAAATATTCTTTCATACATATAGAACAATAGAGATTATGACACTCTATTTAACTAAAATTTTCAGAAACTCAACTTGAGCTTCTATCTGGGCTACATACAAGGAGTATCAAGATTCAATGCACAACAAACCAATAAAAACCATCTCTTCTCTATCTTTTTACTTGATGTTTGTATTTGTAGACTTTAAATTTTTATCAATATGTGATTTTACCTATATATAAATCATACAGTGACTCCTAAACTTTAACTAGAAGATACATGATATCTTTTTACTCTCTTTTTAATTTTGTTTCCCCATTGTTGTGGATGAGGAACCTGGATGGCCTGTGTTTACTTTATTCCCATGGTTATTGTGGAATATGTCCCTACATGGCCTGGAAATCTGGTTAGATATTGTGTATACCCAATCCAGGTAATGGCTGAAGATTATTTTATATAATATTCTTGTTATTATGTGATTTCCATGTGGATAGGATTAGGTCTTAGATTGATATAGAACCTCTGGTATCTATTCCTATATGTGTTTTTTTATTTCTTTTATAATATTTAAAATAAATTTTATTTAAAATATAAAAAACACTACTTTGACAGTTAACTTTAATTATATTTAATATAAGGTTTTCATTAAGTAAATTGATTTCAAAAGTTAAAATAGTTTCCATATTGTTTTATCTAATAGTTAATCACTCTTTGAGAAATATTTTAATATATAATGATGTATATTGATATGATGTTTGATTAACTACGTGATTTTCATAATTTAGGGGATTTTATTTAAGCTTGTTTTAATAAATTTTTATTAGGTACTCAATTCACCCCCATATTTATTTGCTCACTCCAACCAACATTTGGTATCAAATGGTTTTCAAAATATTTTCAATTTTGATTTTAGTTTTTCTTTAAAGATATTAAATTTCTAACAATTTTAAATTTATTTATTTAAATAGAAAATATAAAAGAAGGTTCTACAACCAAAATACCTCCTTTATTTAATGGAAATAACATTTCACAATGTAAAATTAAAATGAAAATTGACATTGAAATTATGAGTTTTGAAATATGGTCTTATATAGAGTATAAATATGAATTTCCTAAGGCTGATAGGAAAATATGGGATGAATCTACTAAAATCAAACATAACAATAATGGGAACTCTATGAATTCTCTTTACTATGCCTTAGGATATGAATAATTTAATATTATGTCTTCTTGTAAAACTACTTATGAAATTTTGGATACAATATCTTTTTTCACATAAAGGAACTGCTAATGTTAATGAAATGATAGTGAACACCTATAAAATTAAATATGATACATTCATGATGAAAAATAATGAGATGATTTCTAATATGTATCTTAGTTTTAATTAGATATTGAACACAATGAGATCCTTGTGGAATCTTGTGTTAGACATGGATCAAATCATGCGACTATTGAGACATCTTCTTGGGAGTTGGAGAGGGAAATAAATTTTAATAAGAGAGTCTTGTAACATCAGTAAAATACTTGTCAATAAATTTATCGAGAAGTTTATTATTTATGAGGAACAACTAAAATTTAATTGAGAAGAGAAATATGAACCAAATATGAAATATTGATCCTTCAAGACTACTACTTTAAAAAATAAATAAAATGAAAATGTTCAAGAAGGAAGATCTAGTGATGAGGAATCACCAGATGATTGTGATGAGGAAATGGATCATTTGGATAGAATGGTTATGAAATTATACAAAAAGAAGATATTATTCAGGAAACTAAGCTATAAGTGAAAATATGATAATAGAGGAAATTGGAATAAGTACTAGAAAATAGAAAATAATTCAAATTAAATTAACTTTTATGAGTGTAAGAGAAAGGGAAATATTAAGGATGACTGTCCCAAGTTAAAGTACAAAAGGAAGTATGAAGATAAGGACTTAACGTATAAGAAATCAATTAAATCCACCTGGTGTTCTTTTGAGGATAGCTCTAGTGACTCAAACTCAAAACATGAAGTAAATCCTAATAGAGAAAATATATGCTTCATGAAAAATATATATGAGGTACCTACGGTATCATCTATACGTAATTCTACTCATTATAGAGAGGAAAATGATGATGATATTTCAAAAGAGGAAATGTTTGAATATTACAATATGTTTGAAGATTATTTTAATGAGATCAAAGAAAAACAAAAAATTATGAAGAAATAACATTCTTTATCTACTAATGTTAAATCTTATAGTACTATAGAAAAATAAAATAATGCTCAATTATTAAAAGAAAATACTTAACTAAAACTTTAAAATGAGCATCTAAAGAAATGCTTAGTGAGATTCACGAATAGAAGGGAAAATCCCACTAAAATACTAGGAAAACAAGTTGATCCTAAATATATTACTGATCTAGGTTACCAACCTAGGAAAATAATATTTTTTAAGAGAACTTTTGTTCCTAAATCCAATTCAGAAAATTCTACTGCTATTTTTTATTCAATTAGACAAAATAATTTTTTTATATCTAAGAGTTTAAAATATGATTATAGAAAAACTATCAAGAAAACCTAGGTTCCTAAATCCCTAATCACTAACATATCTGGAAACAAGAAAATTTGGGTACCGAGATCATTCTTGGTATAAACTTCATTTTTAGGGAAATTTATTAAAAAGATATTACATAAATTTTTGGTACTTGGATAGCGGTTGTTCCATACATATGATAGGAGATTACTCGAGATTCAAGAGCTTGATAAATGTTGTTAGTTTTCATGTCACATTTGATGATAATGATAAAGTAAAAATCATTGGACTTAGAAAAATTGGTAACTCTAATTCAGTTTTAATTTTGAACTTAATTTTTGTTGATGTTTTGAAATATATTCTTATTTACATCTCACAACTATGTGATAATGGTTTCATGGGAAATTCAAAAACAATTCTTGTAATGTTTTTAATTCTAAAAATTATTTAGTGTTTTCTTCTTTGATAAATGAGATTTTTATGATGTTAATATTGATTCTTTAATTTTAAAAAATCTTTTGTGATTAAGTTCCTTTTATAGAGAATATTGTCTTTGGAAAAAGATATTAGGCCACTGTAATATTCACACACTTATAAAGATTACTAGAAAAGGTTTAGTTAGGGATCTACCCAAACATGAATTCACAGTTGATAAAGTCTGAAACCCCTATCAAGAAGGGAAATAACACAAAATATATTTTAACTTAAATAAAAAAGTTTCAACTTCTCAACCTCTTGAGTTGGTTCACATGGACTTATTTTGACCATCTTGAGTTTTTAGTTTAAACTGGAAGCAATGTTTCTATATACTTATAGATTACTTATCTTGGTATACTTGGGTATTACTTTTTGCTCACAAGAGTGAATATTTATATCACTTTACCTAGTATGATAAATCTGTATAAAATCTAAGTAGACTTAGAATTAATACCTTTAGAAGTGACCATGTCCACGAGTTAACAAAAGAATTTGAATAAGTTTTCTCAAAAAATGGATATAACCATAACTTAACTGATCCTAAGACCCATTTGAAGAATGTATTTGTAGAAAGAAGAAATATAAAACTTAAATAGATAGCTCAGACAATGCTTAATGAGTATGAATTATCTGTCTACTTTTGGGAAGTGGATGTGAACACAACATACTATATAATTAATAGAGTTTTAATTAGACCCATTTTTAAGAAAAAAACTTATGAAATTTGGAAAAATAGATAGACTAAGGTTAATTAATTTAGAGTTTTTGGTTGAAAAGTTTTCATTCCTAAAAATAAGGATAATCTTGACACGTTTTTCTCTAAAAGAGATGATGGAATTTGCCTTGGTTATTCAACTTCTAGTAAATCTTATAGAGTTTTCAAGAAAAGAACCCAGGATGTAGAAAACTCTATCCATGTTGTGTTTAATGATACATATCCACATGAACATAATTATCCTTTATAAAATCATGAGGTTGATTTATCCTCATTGAAAATAAATTTCAAACCTTCTAATTCTACTATAAAACATGCATAAAAATCATCCAGTTCTGAGGAACTTCCAAAACCTAAACAAGAACCAATTAAAAACCATGAGGTGAAAAACCCTTATTTTTATAGAGATATTATTACTCCTAAATACCAAACTTTAGATGCTATTTTTTGATACTAATATAGAGTTACACAAATAATAAATTCTCTAAGAAACTAGGTTGAACATCAAGTTTTCTTAAGACATATTGAACCGAATAACAACAATGATGAAACTAATGATGAATTCTAGGTAATGTCAATGCAAAAATTACATAATTAAATTGAAATAAATAAATTTTGGGATCTTTTTTAGGGTCCCAAATACACCTTGACTATAGGAACTAAATGGTTGTTTATAAACAAGGTTTATTAATTCAGAATATTAGTGAGGAATAAGGCTAGACTAGTTATAAAAGGGTATAGTCAAGAAGAAGGTATAGACTGTGATAAAACCTTTTCACATGTATCCTGACATAAATCCATTAGAATAATGCTACCCTATTCATCTAGTATATATTTAAATCTACATCAAAATGATGTTAAAATTGAATTCATGAATGGTTATATAGTGGAAGATGTTTTTATTGAACAACCCCCCACCTATATTTCAAAATTATCATTCTTCAATTCATGTATTCAGGTTAAAAAAATATTTATATGGTTTAAAACAGGCACTTAGAGCTTGGTTTGTTTGTCTCATCTCCTTTATTATTTCAAAATTATTTTCAAAAGGAATTTTTGATCCCAATATTTTTATAAAATTAATTTCAAAAGAAGTTGCAGTTGTTCAAATCCATGTAGGTGATATTATCTTTGGATATTATAAAACTTATTTATTTACTGACTTTTCAAAAATGATTAAAACTGAATTTTAAATGAGATAAATGGGTGAGATAAAATTATTTCTTCATTTTCGTATTTTTTAAAATAAATAAGGCATTATAAGAAAATATTCTAAATAACATTTAAAACATTTTGGTTTGGATAACACTAAGAGTAGTGACACTCTTATGAGTACTACCTATAAATTAGATCTTATTGAAGATGATAAATTAGTGGATCAAACCAATTATAGGGGTATAATTGGAAGTCTTATCTATTTAACTGCTTGCTAAGCTGACATTATGTTTAGTGTGTGTATGTGTTCTCATTTTCAAGAAAACCAAAAAGATTCACACTTGCTTTCTGTAAAAAAATATTTTCAAATAACTCAAGTATGGAATAAATCTTGGATTGTTCTACCATAGAGTTTAATCATTCGAAATATTTAGTTATTTAGATTCTGATTTTGGTGGTTTAAATTTATATAAAAAAGAACCTATTGAACATGTCACCTTTTGGGAAAGTCTCTAGGTTATCAGTGTAGTAAGAAAAAAAAATTTGTTGCATTGTCTACTACTGAAGATGAATACATAGTTGTAGGTAGTTTTTGTGCTCAAATTTTGTATATGAAACACACATTACTAGATTATCAATATCAATTTACCTATAAATTGTGACAACAAAAGTGATATACATATTTCTAAGAATCGTATATCACACTCTAGAAAAAAAACACATTGATATAAGACATCAATTACTGAGAAATCATTTTCAAAATGGTGATATAACTCTTGAATACAATGGTACTATAAGTCATATTTATTATATTTTTGCTATGACATGGATTTTTGAGAGAATGAACTACATAAAACATGAATTAAGAAGGATTAGTTTTGGGTAAACATAATTTTATGGCACCCACCATGGGAGTTTTACCCACCATTATAGTCTTACCCACCATTGGAGTTTTACCCACCATTGTAGTTTTATCCACTTTTGGACTGTTACCCACTCTGGGTGTTTTACCCACCATTGTATTTTTACTCGCCTTTGGAGTTTTACCCATTGTTGGTGCTTTACCCATAATTGGTATTTTACCCACCTTTGTGTTTAGTTGCCATTAGTTTTTTGACCCACCATTGATAATTTATTATTTATTTAATTTATTTTCAATTTAAATATTTTATTCCAATTTTCCAATTTAAAAATACCTAAATGATATAAATTAGACACCTATCTATTCTCGACACTCTCTCCCTCATGACTTTTCCTTTGAACCTCCCGATGACCCTTTTTCTCCCGACTGTTAGCCTTCCCTTGACCTCGTCCAAAACTTTTGAGTTGATCAATATGGATAGAATAAAGCAAGACACAAAGTCATATCCAAATGTGTAAAGTAATTCAAGTAATCATAATGGATAGTCAATTCATTCAGTTATCGATCCAAGGAACCCACATCTTGCTAATCAGAGAGTTGTACCTAAAAAGGAAGTTCATGCTGAGTAGTTATTGTCAAGAAAATATTTAGTGTTGAAAGTAAATAAAGAACAGGGATGGGTAGAGTGGTTTTATATAATAACGATATATCCTTCTATATCAGTTTAGTAAATAAATTATATGAGTATATTGAGTTTAGTTTTGGGGAAGATTAAGAATGGTTTAGAATTAGAATAAATGGTTACAATGTTATCTTGTCTTCAATACAATGGGGTAGATGTATGAAAGTTACTCATGAAGGAGTCTCAAATGAATACCAAGGATCTATTACAAGTGACAGTGATAAATTTTTATATGAGGTTGCTTTGGTTGAAATGACTGGGGATGAAATTTTAAGAAGACCAACTACAACTGAGTTTGATGGTGAATTCCATTTTCTTTTATAGTTAATTCAACATACACTATGTCCAAGGAAATGCGACTTCACTAAAATGATGTATCAAGATGTATATCTATAATGTCTTATGAATATTATAGAAAATATCAATTTGTGCAGATATGTAATGATTCATATGATGGATATGTTAAATTCATCATCTAGATCAAACTCCATTATATATCCTATGGTCTTTATATTCATGCTGGATGCCATAAGATTGGTTGATGATGAAAAATAAATCGTGGTAAAATATTGAGGTTTTTTCATTAAAAAGGTAATTTTTAAGAGAATAAAGATAAGTTATAACCCCTAGAAGAGGCATTAGATTTATGATGCTAAAAGTATTTATGATTATTTCAATTATGTTGATCACCCAACTAGGTTGAAGAATCTTGTGGATCTTGGAATGGACTTGGATGTGGTGGTTGAGTACTCAGATAATGAAAAAGAGGAGGCTTCTGAATCATGATATGGGGAGGAATAGTTTTCAATGGATGAGGGTAGTGAACCAAATATTCCTAAAATTCCTCCTTCCATTTCTTATGGTGCTCTAGATATCCAAGATATCTTCCTTTCTAAGAGAATATTTTAAAAGAAGGAAGTGAATAGGGGAAAACTGAGGTTTCTAAATAGGTTTTTGAATTGTATGATGATGAAAATAGAGTTAAAAAGGATGAGGGAAATAGTGATGATAAAGATGATGGTGACTCTGACCATGATGTTCTTGATGGACACATTGGTACTGGAGATGTTGATATTCCCCAAGTACTTTCTTATTATCTAACTTTTTTATTTGATTCTCGGTTTAAGGAGAGATCGAGCCTTGTTGTAGATTTTTTTAGAACTGAAAGAGATGAGATGGAAGAATCTATTGAGGGGGAGTGATCCACAAGCCCGGTTAGTCACCATGTTGTTCCTATAGAAGGAGACCATGTTGAGAAAATATGTTTTTTACAAACACTTGATAAGAAGATGGTTGTTGTTCCTAACATAGTTGAATCGACTGGTGTGTCTTCGTCTAGGTTGGATATTACATTATTTGAGGAATGGGATAAGAACCCTAGATATGAAAGACATGATTTGGAATACAATGATTCCTTTGATGAGAAACCAACTTTCCCAGTATAGATGGATCATAATGGATCCATGGTAGAACATAAAGACGGTGCCGAGGAGCTACATAGTTTTTATTCAAATATTCCAGCTAAATCTGAACCTGTAGAGGAACATTCCCTTGAGAGCATTTCTGAATCCTTGTCTACACATTCCATTTCATTTGTGCATATTGATACAGTATCCATTATTGAATTGGAATCCTGTAGATATAGTATTCTCTCACTACAAGAAATCGGAGTATTTCAAACTGGTTATTTGCGACGGGATCCCGTCACAAATAACCCCTCGCGGAAAATGGCATCGTAATTAAAACTATTAGCAACGGTCCCATCACTAATAATATTAATAGTGATGTGAAAGATTACAGTCGCGAATACTTCTTGGGTTATTTTTAAAAAACCTATTTGCGAAGTTCCGTCGCAAAGAACTTTTGCGACGGGTATCTTTGCCCGCCACAAATAGTTATTTCTAAACAACTATTGGCGATGGGCCCGTCGCAAATACCTTTTGCGACAGGCTCCTATTCCCGACGCAAATAACTTTTGCGATGGGCCCGACGCAAATACCTTTTGCGACGGGTCCTTATTCCCATCGTAAATAAGTATAAAAAAATAAAAAAAATGAAATAATAATATAATAAAAAAAATATTTTAATAATAATAAAAAAATTATAATTCAATCAAATATTAAAATAAAAAATAATTCCAACATTTACAACAATATAATTAATTATAATTTTAAATATATTTAAAATTCTTAATATAATAAAATATAAATAATATTAAAAAATATTAATAATCATATTAATACTATCATATAAAAAACATAACATTATATAATATAATAATGTTATTATTATTATTAATATTTATGAAAATCTATTATTAATATTATTAAAATAATTAAAATATGAAAATTATCAATATTTGAAAAAAAATATATATATAAAAACTTTAAAAAACAATACTAATAATAAATCATAATTTTTTTAAATAATAAATCATAATTTTTTATCAATATTTGAAAAAAAATATAAAAAATAATAAAATAGTGATAGTATTATTATTATTAATAAAATAAACAAACATTAAAAAAATAATACTAATAATAAATAATATACTATTAAAAATAAATATGAATTAAATAATGAAACATTGACACCAATATAAAAAAGACAGAAACTATAAATAGAAAATAATTCATATTTTGAATTCAAAAAACATTATAACATCAAAATAAATCACTGGTCCGAAGGAGGGGGGAGCTGGTCACTGGTCCGAAGGAGGGTGGGAGTTGGAGGATCTGGAGGAGCTGGTGATTAACCACTCGTTCAATGGGAAGATATGCAGAGACAAGGTGATTAACCACTCGTTCAATGGAAAAGAAAATGTGATTAAACACTGATCCACCTCAATTCTCTTTTCATATATGTGTTGACTCTTGATAGGAAACTTCTATCTCCACATGCAATATTCACATTCACTGGCAGATTGATTTTGACAGTGAATACAAATATTACATGTGGAGACAGAAGTTTCCTGTCAAGCGTCAACACATAGATGAAAAGAGAATTGAGGTGGATGAGTGGTCAATCACATTTTATTTTAATCACTTGCTAATTATTTTAATCACTTGCTAATTATTGTAATCACTTGCTAATTATTTTAATCACTTTCTAATTATTTTAATCACTTGCTAATTATTTTAATCACTTGCTAATTATTTTAATCACTTGCTAATTATTTTAATCACTTGCTAATTATTTTAATCACTTTCTAATAATTTTAATCACTTGATAATTATTTTAATCACTTGTTAATTATTTTAATCACTATTTATTCTATTTGATAATTATTTTAATTATTTTCTAATTATTTTAATTAATTATTTGAATTAAATCGCGATTTATTTTAATTATTTGCTAATTCATCGCTATTTATTTAATCACTTGCTAATTATTTTAATCACTTGCTAATTATTTTAATCACATGCTATTTATTTTAATCACTTACTAATTAAATCGCTATTTATTTTAATTCCTAATTATTTGAATTAAATCGCTATTTATTTTATTTGATAATTATTTTAATTATTTGATAATTATTTTAATTAATTATTTGAATTAAATCTCTATTTATATTAATTATTTTCTAATTATTTGAATAAATCAAATTAAATCACTATTTATTTTAATTGCTAATTATTTTAATTATTTTCTAATTATTTTAATTATTTGCTAATTATTTTAATTATTTTAATTAAATCGCTATTTATTTTAATTATTTTCTAATTATTTGAATAAATCTAATTAAATCACTATTTATTTTAATTGCTAATTATTTTAATTATTTTCTAATTATTTTAATTATTTTCTAATTATTTTAATTGTTTTCTAATTATTTTAATTATTTGCTAATTATTTTAATTATTTTAATTAAATCGCTATTTATTTTAATTATTTGCTAATTATTTGAATAAATCTAATTATTTGAATAAATCTAATTATTTTAATTATTTGCAAATTTCTAATTAAATCTAATTATTACCAAATAAATATCCCCTGGGAGTGTCAAACCAATAGTGCAGCAAGGCCCGTTGTCGTGTACCAGGATACCCCAGGTCAAGCCCGAAACTCCTTGTCAGAGTTTTCACTCCTAGGTACATCTCTTCCAGAGCCGCCTCTACTTGTTCGTATCCAGACAAGGATTTATTTGACTGATAAACCAAAAAATGTACTTAACTATTAATTATACTGAATTAATTATGACTAATTATGACTAATTATTTATAATTATTTATAACAATATCATTTTATTAATAAAACTAAATATAAATAATAAATTAATTTAAATCTAATTTAATTAGAACAACAATTAAAATTAATATAAAAAATGAAATAAATATAAAATTAAATAAAACGTAAATACCTTTGAAATCTTGAAGCTATAGACCCCTTTGATTGCCTTCCGACGGTCTTGCAAAAAGAATCCAATTTTTTTTTTCTTAAAACTAAAGCTTCAGGGAGAGGAGAGGAGAAGAAGAAGATTTGAATGTTTTCAATACTAAAATGGTTGTGGGTATATATAAGTTAAATTATTTGCGACGGGTAACCCCTCGCAAATACTGCTATTTGCGACGGGACCCGTCGCAAATAACTGCCGCCTGCATTAATTACGGGTGGCGGTTAAAAAGGCTTTTGCGACGGGAACCGTCGCAAATACTTACTTGCCAACATAACTTTAGCGACGGGAGGAGTTTCCCGTCGCAAATACCCTGACATAGTAAATACTATTTGTGACAGGTAAATCCGACGTCGCTACTGTTTACTTATTTACGACGGTCCTGTTGCAGTTACTATTTGCGACGGGTAAAGCCGCCCGCCGCTAATGTTATGTCTGTCGATAAGTATTTGCGACAGACCATCACAAATACCCTCATCCATGAAAATGTTATTGCAACGGGCCCGTCAAAAATACTTATAAACCGACATAACATTAGAGGCAGGAGGCTTTACCTGTCGCAAATAGTTTTTACCGCGACAGGGTATTTGCGATGGGTAGTAGCCACCCGTCGCAAATACTTTTCCCGTGTTTTGGCGCAAAATCTGCACCAAACCTATTGCGACGGGGACATTGTCCCCGTCGCAAATGATCAGTTATTTGCGACGGGAATATATTCCCATCACAAATAAGCCTTTCGTCGGACCTGTTGTGACGGGAATATGTCCCATTGCAAATAACCCGTCTTAATAAACCCTTTTTCTCGTAGTGTCTTTGATTTGGGTATGTTATTGAGAAATTGGGCACCTTTAGTCACTAGAATTAGTGATAAAGATGCAATATGTTTTTGAGCTTTTTATGCATCCCATCCATCCCAAAATGATGCATCACATCCAAGACGTGGAAATAGAAAATAGAAGACTTTCCAGTGATTTAAAGTCTATGAGATCAGTGATGGAGGGAATACTGAATGCCTATGCTTCCAGTATGGATGCTTTGATAGAGAGGTTGGAGAGTATGCCTTCACCACCTTATACTTTGAGTGTTCCACCACCTTTGGATGTTGAGTTGATCAGATAAGTGGTTAGAGAAGATCCTAAAGTTTACCAAGATATGTTCCTAACATCCCTCGGGAAATTTTGAGAAAAATATGGAATAACAGTGATCATGTGCATATGGCATCTTGATAATGTATAAATTATATAAAAGCTAATAGATAAACCATCACAAAGGATATAAATTTTTACCTTTAAAGGATCTATACTAATCATGAGCTCAATACTCATTTCAATTTCTTTTTTGAGAATCTCAAGATGCCTCCTGTGACACAAGCCTTCAAAGATCAATTCATTCATCTAAAAGTAATAACCCCAGTTCATAAGTTATTTATGAAAGATAAAAAGGACCTATCAGTGCTATGTAAAGAGAAGGAAATAAAATCATTGAGTTCATCAATTTGATGAATTCCTTTCTTCATGTTTATTTCACCATAGATGTAGACCAGGATTCCATTACAGTCACTAATCATCACACTCCCCCAGCTTATGATCCAGAGATTTTTAGACCATGTGTTACTCGAGATGCCAATGCACCTTTACCTACTCAATTTTATCCTTTTAGTCTGTCTCCTAGAGAAGATTTCCAATATCTCGAACCTATAATTATTATTAGAGAGACTCCTTTTCTACTTGCTATTACTATAGTTGTTCCTATAGTTACCTTTGATTTTACTATTGTTCCCTCTTCCTCTTCCAAGGTAAAGGGAAAGAGACCTATTGTTCCAACTACCCAACATGAGAAGTTATGATATTATGATTTTTCATAGGGAATTTTTGTATCAATTTTTTTATCTTTTTTTGGAATTAAATGGAAATTTTATTATTATTCATATTTTGTCTCTTTGAATTTACTATTTTTATTTTCAGTTTTTGATAATACAAAAAGGGGTAGAATGAATCTATGATATATATTACAATTTAATTGATTTTTTTACAGTAATGTTGTATTTTGATACCATCCTTGATATTTTTTTGGAAAGGGGATAATGAATATAAAATTTATAATATGGAATTTATTTATTGTTCTTAAAGTGATGTTATATTTTGAATGCCATCATTAGTATTTCATACCATCATTCATGTTGTTTCTTAATACCATAACTTTGATAATTTATGTATTTAATTTATTCTTTGATACCACCTTTATTAACAACTTCTGATGCTATTTTCTACTTAATATCCTAGATACCATTTGTGTTTCAAATTATTCCTTTGATCCCATTTTTTGATTCAATATATTTGATACTATATTAATTATAATGTCCTCTATTTTAAAATACTACATCTTTTTAAAGTGTTAAGCTGATATATCTTAAATTAATCATTATTCAATACCTGGTTTACAAATTTCCATTATTTTTTATCATAAACATGGTGGAGATTGTTGGAACCCTTATTTTAATGATCACAATATCATGTTTATTATGTTATAAATGAGTTTTATTTGTCATTATAGCATTTTATACTATAAGTATTTTTGGTGGAAATATAGATAAGTATATAAATGAATCACCATTAATGTTCTGTCACCACTAGGAAAGAAAATACACCATTAGAATCTATTTTAGGAAAAGTATTGGAATGACCCATCATCAAAGTTAAGTCATTGTAAAAATGAAAATTTGGAAAAGTATTAGTGAGATCTGCCATCCAAGATGAGTCATTGTTAGGATGATAATTTGGATAAGTATGGAAAAGAACTACCCCAAGAAAGGATTCACGGTTTAGGATGACTCATCATCACACATTATCTACCACTGAGAAATTTGGCTATGTATGGATAATACCTACCAATAGATGATCCATTGTCAAACTTTACTTATCATCAGGATATTTGGAAAAGTGTTGAAATGACCTACCATTGAGATGAGACACCATTGAGCAAGAGAAATCATCAGCCCGAATCACTGTTATCCCAACTCAACACCATATTAAGTCACTTATAGGATGAATCACTTCAGGAAGAGTCATCATCATTTTTTATGAGACTTTTAATTAATATATTCTAATGGTTATGTTATTGAATTTAATGCTAAGTATTATTTTAATGATCATTCTTAAACTATTGGAGGGATTCATTTAAGTGTGTAGGTGTTCAGTTCAAGGATGCAGGAGATATAAACGATTGTTATTCAAATGGATATTCATGTATGCTACCTTTAAATTAAGAATCAAACTCCCTCAGGCATAGAGAGAGGCTTATATTGAAAAGAGAGATGGAACAATATTTTAAGAACTTTACAAGTAATGTGAAGTGTGAGATTTATTGGTGAGCCTATACACAACAACTTCCATGTACACGACTATGAGAAAGTGGAATATACAAAACATTTAGATTATTTCCTACAAACAAAACAAGAGAGATTATGATGCTCTATTTTACAGAAATTTTTAGAAACTCAAATCGAGATCCTATCTGAGCTACATTTGAGGGGTCTTAAGATTAACTACCTAATAGACCAAGAAACACCATATTTTCTCTATATTTTTTTTTACTTTTTCTTTATGTTTTTTTCCTTTACATTTTTATTGGTGTGTGATTTTCCCTATATATTAAACAAACATTGACTCCTACACTTTAACTAAAATCTATTTGATATCATCTTCCTATATCTTTAATTTATTTACCCATGGTGTTGTGTAAGTGGTCCTTTTATGGACTATGTTTAATTTTTCCCATTTATATTATGGAAGAGGTCTTAGTGTGTCATGGACAATTAATTAACTATTGTGTATACCTGATATAGGTTTTAGATAAATATTATTTTACATAATATTCTTGGCTACTTGTGATTTCCATGTGAAGAGGATTAGACCTCATCTTGAGATTGAACCTTTTATATTAATTCTGTTGGGTTTTTTGTTTTGTTTATTTTATAAGCTTTAAACTAAATTTTATTTAAACTATAAACAAAATCACTACTTTGATAGTAATTTTTAATTAGTGTTTATATAAGGTTTTGATTAAGTAAATTTATTTTAAATTTCAAAATAGTTTTCATATTGTTTTAACTAAGACTTAATCCCTCTTTGAGAAATCTTTTAAATGATAAAAACTAATATCGATCTACTATTTTGATTAACTGAAATATTATAATTATTTAGGGGATTTTATTTAAATTTGTTTTAATAGAAATTTTTATTGGGTACTCAATTCACCCCCTCTTGAGATACTAACTCTATCCAATAGTAAATTTTTTCTTTCATCTTAACACCCATATTATTTAAATATATATATATATATTCATAAAACCTCTAATATCTCTTACCAATTGTTATCTATACACATATATTCAATGATTTCATAGTCCACTTCTTACATGATATCTCATTGACCCATTATCATGAACCAGCCTAGGTACCCTGGTAACCCTATAATTGAGCTGTCACTGACATGGACTGAAAGGTGTTCCCAGTCCCTATGGGTCAGCGACTAGCACCTGACATCATAAAAAATGAAAATGGGAACAATTTTTCCACAAAAATTATGAAAAAATGACAAAAAAGGTAGTATGAAAGCAAGATAAACTTCATATGGAGAAGTATACTGAAAGTTAAATAGGTTTGAAAAACCCAAAGTACTACAAAAAAAGTACTTGAAAACCGAAAAGACAACCCCGGTCCTAGTGTAATCAACACTCCAAGCCTAAGGTCAACAGTTAGAACCACCTCTAAGTGGTGCCTTCCCCTTTCTCAAACTTGGAAGGAGATAATCTACAAGAACCCAAAGGAATAGGTAGTGTGTGAGATAAAAGCTTAGTAGGTTCACACCAGAGAATCCATAAAAACTTGAAAACATTTAATTAACCAAGTAAAGTGATTTTGATTTTAAATAAATAGGTTTGTCATTTCAAAATAATATTTATAAAATCATGATTTACATTTCAAATGATTGAAATACTTTAAACAAATGGATTAATTCAACATTTTATATAATATAGTTTATATAAATTCAAAGGCATGTAAAAAAGTTTACAATAATGGCATATATTCATTTCAAATACCAACAAGTGAGCCATATGGTCATATGCCTAAAAGGTATGATAGTTATAGGCAATAGGACTCCACACATTCCAGGTGAGATGAATGTATATGTATACATGCATCCCTTTGGTATGGAGAAAACTAACTTCATCACCATCCTAATGGGGATGTGATGTGTTGTATTTATGTTTTAGAATGTTGTAAATCGTAGAGGGCAGTCAAAACAGCTCACTGACTAACTAAGGATTTCATGTGCTATAATTAAAAATCAATTATGTGAAATTTATTTTAAGACTTCTTAAAATAAAATTCATCCCATTATCCATTTAAAATATTCCAATTTCCATTTAAAAACCATCACACAGGTTTTTAATAAAAAACATGTCTTTTCCAAGATAAAAACAAAAAGATTATATCAAAACCATTTAAAGCCGTTTAAAAAAATACCAATTTGAAATCAACTTCACAAAATAAATTTCACATTTCCAATTCCATAATTAAATTCAGCAATTTAATTTTAATCAATTTCCATCAATTTCACAAATTTAAATTCAATAATTTAAATTCCACCAAATTCCATCAATTTCAAAATACACCAATTTAATAGAATTTTGTGTTTTTCCCAACATCATGCCAAAATTAAATTCCCAAAAGAATCCCCCAAATCAATGGAATTTGGTTTTTAAAAAATACAATTTCATAAGAATGAAATCCAACACATTAAATTGAAAGTTATTTAATCAAATCAAGAAATTTAGGGTTAATTAAATTGGCCAATCAAAATGGTACCACCTACCTCAGGATCACTAGATACCAAAATGCCACACCCTAGCTGAGATTATCTAAGGAATATTTTTGAAATGGATACTAAGAATCAAAGTTATGTCTTAGATCCAGAATTAGGATAATTAGATTTACCAACAACACGATGATCCCCAAAACCCTAGGTTGAAAAAGAGAGAGAGTGGGAGATAGAGAACTTGAAGAGAAAACCTACCAGGAAAATATTGAAAATTGTTATCCTAGATTTAATTCACTTATGGAGGGGTTCGGAGGGGATTAGAATTTATCTTAGGATCACTCTTGGAAGGATAAATTTCATTTGTGTCATACTGGTCCATTAGGGGTCAACAAATAGGGTTTCAAGTGTTTTAAAATTAATATTTCATATTAAAAATCCCATATGCACGGTTAGATGGGAAAGGCCACATAGTTAGAAAAAACTATGAACCTGAGCCATGCACCCATTTTAAATGTGTGTCATGGTTTCTATTGGGTGGGTGCATGATTTGAAAACTGTGCGCCAACCGTGAAAAACCCCACTACCCAATTTTCCATGGTTTTCCCTAAGAGGGCACAGAGTTTAGGAAAACCATGTACCAACCATGGACTATCCTAAAACTTTCAAAATTTCCATAGTTTTAACCCGAAGTAATCTCAAATTAAACCCAACCAAAACATAGTCAAATGTGGGTTTTTGGAATACTTGAAAATAGTTAGAGGATGTTACAAACTCCCCACCATAGAAACATTCCATCCCCAAAAAGGCTACGAATAAGTTTACATTTCAAAAATATGAGGCCACTACTCTCTCATATGTAACCCCCTCTCCCACATATTATAACTATCAGAAGTCTGATTCCATAGCACTAGAACTAAAGGCATCGTCCTCCCATGAATTACCTTGGTTTCAGAATCAATTATCCAGGCTGGTTGTTTAGTCACGAATAAATCCAACTCAAAATTGAGATTACACCATCTTAGAACATGAGATGGATCAGAATTATACTTTTGGAGATCAGATACATGGAACACATTATATATCAATGCTAGTCTTGGTGGAAGTGATAAATGATAAAAAAACTTGTTCCACCTTCTTAACAACCTCAAAAGGTCCCAAAAATGAGGATAAAGCTTCCCTTTCCTCCCAATCCATCAATGTCCCAATCAAGGTGATAATTTCAAGAACACCTAGTCACCAACAGAAAATTCCAATGGCCTATGATGGCGATCATCATAAAACATATATTGACTATGTTCCATCAACGTCCTCTTGAAAATTAATTGAATATTTTTTGTCATATCTTGAACCAATATTGGTCCAACCAAGGAACATTCACCCATATATGAACAACACAATGGAGATCTACAAGGATGATGATACAAGGCTTCAAAAATAGCCATTATGATCATGGAATGGTAACTATTATTATAAGAAAAATCAACCATCACCAAGAAATCATTCCAAGCTCCACCAAATTTTAGAATGTAGGGGAAAATCATATCCTCAAGAATCTATATAGCACTTTCTGTATAACCATCTTACTATGGGCGGTATGTCATGCTCAAAAAGACTTGAGATCCTAGTACCTCTTGAAGGCCTTTCTAAAAATTAGAAGTGAAGTATCTCTATCAGAAACTATAGCATATGAAACTCTCTGAAAATAAACAATATCTTTCACATAGATATTTCCCAACTCCTCAAATTTGGTTGTACCACCAATGGGTATAAAGTGAGCCAATTTAGTTAGAAGATCGATCAAAAACCATATAAAATTCTTCTTTATATGGGTACATGGAAACCCAATAAAAAGTTTAAAGAGATCTTATCCCGCTTCCAACTAGGCACTGGAAGTGGCTGAAGAAAATACAAAGGTTGATAGTGCTCGACCTTGACCTGTTGGAACGTATAATAATGAGAGAAAAATAAAACAATTCCCCATCTCATAACTGGACACCAAAATCATTACTGCATGTCAGAGAACATCATCATGGTTCCTAGGTGCACTTCCCACTAGGAATTATGTAAATCCTCCATCACATCATTCTTTACCACTAACATCACAACTAAGTTATTCCAATATCATAGAATGGACACTTTAGATAATGATCAATCAATAATAGTCTCTCCACCAAAAAGAGAGTCTCTAATACTACATAACTCATCATAAAACTTATATTCCTAAATAATCATTTCTAGAAGAGAAGATTTCAAATAAACACTATCCAAAGAAACCTTAGCCCCTAATTCTTGGACTCCAATAGGAAACTATGAAAATAGATCCATCAAGTTCCACTCTTCCAAATATTCTTTCACATATTGAGAATGATGTTTCTTACTCAGTTAATTTGTAGTGACATTTCTTTTCCTAGATTTATAGGAAATTTGAAAATTGAAATACTATAGGTACTACACCCAATTTCTATGGGGTAGATTGAAATCATTTTGAGAGAAGATATAACTGAATCCCTTGAGGTATTGAAACATGATAAAACATTCTCCGTAAAGGTAATACCTCCAAATCCTAAGTGTGTGCATCATAACTATAAGATCAAGGTTATGGGTTGGGTAATTATTTTCATGTGGCCTAAGATGATGAGATCCATAAGCGATGACATGATCACCCAGCCTAAGAGTGTAGCCCAAACCTAAACCTAATGCTTTACATAAGACAACATAGCCCTACCCGGACTCTGGAAGAGTCCACACAAAAACATTTATCAAAGGAAATTTTAGCGAAACAATTGTTTTTACAATTATCATCCAAATAAAAAATTACTGCCTTCTGTGTTAGAGAAGTCATTGTAGAATCCAAATTTGGTAAGTCCTTTATTAACTGATGATAATACCCAGCTAGACCCAAGAAGCTTTGATACTTGAAAACATTCCATGGTTGTTCTCATGCCATACCAACCTTTACCTTTTTAGGATCAACTAAAATACCATGTTCTAACAATACATGTCCTAATAATTTCACTTCCCAAATAAAAAAATCACATTTTAAAATACTAGCATAAATTCGATGATTTCTCAACAATTCCAGAATTTCTCTCAGATAACGCACATGATTCTCCTTGGACTTAGAGTAAATGGGGATGTCATCCACAAATATGAAAACAAAGGTGTTGATATACTCATAGAAAATCATGTTAATAAAATCAATAAAGACTAAATGATCAATGGTTAGACCAAAAGTCATGAGAATGCAATCATAATGGATGCACCTTCTCCAAAAGGAGGTTTTATGAATATCATATTCTTTTATCCTCAACAGATGGTAACAAGATCAATGTTCAATCTATGAGAACCAATTTTTCTATTTCAACTGAGGAAATAGACCATCAATCCATGGAAATGGATACTTGTTCTTTACTGTAACTTGATTGACTTTTAAGTAATAGAAACAAAGGTGAAGTAAACCATCATCTTTCTTAGCCAAGAGAACCAAAACCACCCAAGGTGGCATGCTCAAACATATAAAGTATTTATCTAAAATATCATCCAATCAAGTCTTCAATTATTTCATTTTAGATGGTTTTATGTGATACATGGGAATATAAACTGGTTGAGTACCATGAACTTAATTAATTGAAAACTCGACCTCCTTTACTGGTGGAAAACTAGAGAAGTAAAAAAGGAAACTTTCCAGAAAATTCAATGAAAACATGAGGGAGATTATGGATTAGAGATTCCCACCCTAGATTAAAATAAAAAACATATATCATTTTCAAAATATTTGAATAAGAAGATCCATATCTAATCGACCTTAGGTACCATTATCCTTGGAAGGCATGGAACACACCAACATGTGTATTGAAGGAGACCCATCAAAGATATAAAATCAATATGGGATTTATTTTCAATAATCTAATCCATCCTGAATATGATATCAAGAGGTTTCATGTTGTGAACCAAAAAACTCCAATCAAGCTTGATATATGATAGAGAGAAACCAGAAGCGGGACTATGGAGACCCTACTCTCTCTTCATACCAAGGGGTGTAGTAATATCCATCATATAAGATAAAATCTCCATAGAAATATTTAAATGTTTAAAAATATAGGTTTAAATGAATGAATGTGATGCACCATTATGAAATAGAGAAGTCACTAATAATGAAGCTATAGTAATGGCACCAATCATAGTCACTAGACCCGTATCCACTTCCTAAGGAGTCACTTTTACCACATGAATAAGCTTCATTATGGATGCTTATGGATATAACTCTATTATCCTTGAAGCATCTGATTTTCCCATAGTTTTATAAGGAGATGATGATCTCGTGTCACTAAGAGGAGTGGAATATACATAGAGTAACTTCTTTATGTGACCTGATCATATATAAGAGACACATATCTTGGTTTACTCAGTTAAAAACCTCTTTGAATTCCCTGGATTTGCACACTGGTAACAAATCAAAGGACCTCTACCAGGAACTATAGGAGGTTTCGAAAAACCCTTCTATCAAAACCACCCAAAGAATCATCACACTTATTCTTTCCTTTGAAGTAACTTTCACTACCACTAATAGAGAAATAAACTCCTTAAAACCATGACATTCTATCCAGGTCTATTTCGACCATCAGTACCCTATCCAACACATTGATATAAGAGGTAATATTTAGTAAGAAAACCTGATAGAAAATACTAGATCGAAGTACTAAATCAATCCTTCGATCCTTTAACTTCTCATTTTATATTATCTCAAGTGAAAACTTCACAAGCTCGTCAAAATGGTTTTCATACTCTGTCAAATTCCTTTATGCCAACTCAAGTTTGAAAAAAACCATAGACTCGACCAACAACATCAAATCTAGGTAAAAATGTTTGGCGAAAGAACTTTGAATTCTTTCCACTCTAATCCCTCACACTTCTTCATCATTACAATAGTGTCCCACTGTCTCCTGATCAGTCCCTCCAGCATGAATGTGTCACACTTCACCTTGATTTATTCAGGTGTATCCAAGAATCCAAACAGATGGTCCATCCTTCCCGACCATTTCATATACTCTTGAGGATCATTTTAGCCCTTGAATGTTGCTTGGTTATGTAGAAGGAATTCATGAGAATAATTTTGGAGATCTTCCCTTTTAGGTTCCACAACTAGATACTGAATGAGACCTGGTGGTGGTTCCCATCCTAGAGCTTCAATATGACACACAATCACCTCAACCAGATTCAGGTCTACAAGAGGATTTGATCACTGAGTTTCACCAGTAGCTTTGTCTTGGATCTAATTCACACATCTTCTTAGATGAATGATGCTACAAAACATTAACAAACAACAAAGAAGGCATCATATTAACACAAACAAAAGATAAACGAGGTTGATTAATCATAACATATAGACAAAAAAATTGGATTTCAGTTCATCCAAATCAAAATTAGGGAAAATACTAGAACTAATCATCAAGAAATCTTTCCCAAACCACCCTGGTGACTTATGTTTCATTACAGTGAGAGCTGGTGAGGCACTCAATTGAAACAACCTGTTAAGTCTCGAGAAGATTACATAATGCGTACCAACTTCAAGACAAGAATCTCATCCTTGAGATCAGATACCACTTTCTCATGAACCATCGTGGGTAACCTGGTAACATGATAACCGAGACGACACTGACATAGCCCAAAGGTTTTTCTCAGTCCCCACAAGTTGGAGAATAACACTTGGTATCATACAAAATGAAAGATTAAATGAATTTACCACAGAAATTGTGGAAGTAAAGACAAACAAGACAATATACATACAAGATAAACTCCATAGGGGAAAGTGTACTAGAAGTCAAACTGGTATAAACAACCCAAACTATTATGACAAAGTACCAAAAAATTGAAATACAACCCAAGTCTCAATGGACTCAACTCTCCAAGCCCAAGGTCAACAACAAGAATTTCCTCCTAGACAAGCCTTTCCCCTACTCGAACTTGAAAGGAGATAATCTACAAACACTTGAAAGCATACATAGGGTGTGAGCTAAAAGACTAGTATGGTCTCATAAAGGATTACATAATAATTTTCAAATTTTATTAAAAAAAATAAAGATATTTATATTTTAAATAAAAAGGTTTGGAATTTCAAAGGAATATTTTAAAAAATAATTCTTTACATTTCAAATAATGGAAATAATTTAAACAAATGTCCTAATTCAACATTTTATATAAAAGAGTTTATATAAATTAGAAGTCATGTAAAACAATTTACAATAATGGAATATATTCATTTCAAATACAAATAATTGATCAATGTGATCATATTCCTAAAAGGTAAAATATTTATAGGCTATAAGACTCCACACACTCAAGTTGACATGAAAAAATGTGTATACACATGTCCCATTGGTACGTCTATAGGATAGTTCATCATCATCCCATCGGGGATGTGATATGCTACATTAATATTTTAGAAAATTTCAAATCATAGATTTTTGTCCAAATTACTCACTAACTACCTAAGGCTTTCATGTGCTCTAATAAAAAATCAACAATGGGAATTTTTTTAAGACTACTTAAAATACTATTCATACCATTCTCCATTTCAAATATGTCATTTTTTATTTAAAAACCAACACATGGGTTTTTAATAAAATTAAATTCTTTTATCCTTGATAAAACCTAATGGTTTATATCGAATCAATTTAATCCATTTTTCACAAATACCAATTTGAAATCAATTTCACCAAACCAATTTCACATTTTAAATTCCATAATTAAATTAAACAATTTAGTTTTATATAATTTCCATAAATTTCACAAATTTAAATTAAAAAATTTAAATTCCACCAAATTCTATCAATTTCACAACTATACCCCAATTCAATGGAATTGGGGTAAGGGGTTCCCAATTTCATGCCAAAATCCAATTTCCAAAACCAAATCCCTTAATTCAATGGGATTGTGTTTTTATCCAATTCAATTTCATATGAATCAAATCCCACACATTCAAATAAAGGAAATTTAATCAAATCATGAAATTAAGGGTTAATTAAATTGGCCAATCAAAACATAACTAACTACCATGTGATCACTAGATCTCGGAATGACAAACCCTAGCCAGCATTCGCCATGGAAGAATGGTGAAAATGGAAACTGGGAATCAAAACTAAGTTTAAGATCCAAAATGAGTGTAATTAGATCTTCTAACAACACTATAATCTTGAAAACACATTGGAGGAAAGAGGAGTGAGAGAGAGATAAAGAAAGGGAAGAGGAAACCTACTGGGAGAAGATCAAACAACATTCACCTAACATTGATTTGCTTCTATAAGTGGGAAGAGGGTCCAAAAACATATATTGAGAGCTCTCTTGGATGAATAAATTTAATATGGGTCATAAAACTCTATTAGGGGTCTAAAAAAGGGTTTTAGGTGTTTTATAATTAATATTTTGGATGAAAAATCCCAAAGGAATTATTTACTACGAAGGTCTACATGGTTAGTCCAAACCGTGCACCCTAGTCGTGCACCCATTTTAAATGGGTTTCATGGTTTCTTATAGGTGGTAACAGGTTTTTAAACTATGATCCAACTATGAAAAACCCCACTACTCGGGTTTTTATGAATTTCCCTGAGAGGGTGTACGGTTTGGGAAAATTATGCACTATCCCAGAACTTTCAAAATTTCCAAAGTTTTCACCTGAAGAGACCCAAACAAAACCCAACCAAAGAATATTCAAAATAGTGGTTTATTAATACATGAAAATATTAATAGGATGTTACAATCATCATTCCCTAAAATTTTTCAATCATTTATTGGTCTCTAAATTCACTTTATTTAAAATGAAGTGAAGATATCATTTCCAATTCTTACTTGGAATCCTGATTGTATTCATTCTCTAAAGAGGAAACTGAATTCCAAGGTGTACAAGTATTATCCCAATAAATTTCAGTATAAAATTTATCAAATAAATTGATCCCACATACCTCTATGAGTGTCTCATTCTCAGGAGTCATCTTCCTCTCTGTCTTCTCTTGAATTTTTTCATAAGAAATTATCCACCAATATTGGTCCCTATTTTATTAAATTGACCATTTGATGAACCTTCTCTTAAGGTAGACATCCTAACCTCCACTTACACTATATTTTATCCATAAATAGCTTCCTGGGTCTTCCGCATATGAATGGAAGTGGAAAAATGTAGACCATTCTTACAAACCTCACCACTTAATTTTGTTGTCAAGATATTTTCTATATATATGTGTTTTTAATTCTTCTCCTATTCTTAGTAAAATATATATCTTGAATAATGTGCTCTATAACCTCCTGTATGCATTATTCATGGGACATAATCATTTATTTTTGAAAACCAATTTTTTAACCCTAAACTATGGAGGATTCATCATAGAGTCTATAGTGCAATATATAAAAAACATTTGTTAGGATGAACACCAAGAAAAATACATTAGGATCTAATAACACTTGCTAAAACCCAAGACACCTTTTTGGGGGTGAATTTGGGTTATTAACAAGTTAAAATTTTATATTTAATTTATTTAACTTATTTAATATATTTTTACCATGTTGATAGTAATTGTGTTCAACCTATCATACATAATGGTGTAATAACAAAAAAAACACAATTATATAGGAAATTAAACAATTTATAGAACACAAAGATTTTACTTAGTTAACCACTAAAGGATAGTCTAAGGAGTATACACATGATATTGTGTCAGTGTACCAGTATCCACTAATATTCACTAATTCTTTGGATACAATGTTTTGTTCATGTTCACTATATGCCAATATCACTACCTTTATAATATTTATGGGTTCGATCAATCCTTACCCAAGGCACACTACCACTTCTTCTGCATCTCTCACTACTTCAGTGAGAAACAACACTCACCTTCTTAGTTTTCTAATGATATAAACTCCACAATGTTATAGTTGTGCTTATGAATTCCTTGATATCAACTAAGAAACACATCTATATTTAGATGAGAATAATTTCATAATGATATTATCTAGTTTATTTCCTCCTCTTAACCAACAAGATGTGGCACAAAAGTTCTTCCTCTGAATGTTCATCTTCTTCCTCTAAAGACTGATTTTCCAAGATTCTCTAATATACTCCTTAATCTCATGAATACCCACTTGATAACTTCATGTGAAAATAAAAAAACTGAATTCTACCTTATAGAATGTAATCGATTAGTTCATTGTTCACCACATACCGACCTCGAAGAATGCATACTTCCATTCAAGGATTGCATGCTCCACTTCACATAGCTCTCATTTAAGCTAATGCTATACACTATGTACCAACCTTGTGAAACATTTACAATACTTAGAAAACCATGGACTATACCTTATGAAGTACTCTTTCATGCTAACTTCATGCAGTTCTACCTCACGATCTGTCTTTACATATTCATCTTCGTGAATTAAAATTTCTTTATTCATTCAATTTCTATATATTAATTCCTTCTTTGTAAAATGATATGTGGTATGATCCCTACATACTAACGTCACATGTATTACCTCATGGAATTGACCTATAATAATTATCCTCACAGAACCGACTTCATGAAATAGGTCCCTACATACTCACTACATAGAACCTACTTTGAATAAGATTTCACCTTCATCAATCTATAGATCTTCTTTTACTTATAATTGATCCATAGTGATTAGATTAGTTGGGTGTTCATAGCTAAATTCCTTTGATGATATTACTAACTATAAAAATTACCACTCAAACCTTTTCTAAATACCCTTCTCTTACTCACCTCATAGTGTTCCCACCACTATCAATTAAAAATAATCCTTCATAGATCACATAATATACTATTATATCTTCCAAAAATATCATCCCTAAGATTGCATAATCCCATACACACCACTTACTTCCCCTCACGATTGATATAAAAATATCATCTATGACATCATGAAATTTACAAGTGGACCCCATACTTTTCTTCAGTAGACCAGAACTCTAATGATCCTTTTCATGAACTATATTATTTTCCATGTAATTGACAACATGGGCTTCATACTTAACTATAAAGTCCAAAAAAACAACATGATTTTCTTTCCTCCACCTCAAAACTATCATGAAATTTATTCAATTTTGGTATTCTGATTTCCAGAATGTATAAATCATCAAATTATGATTCATAACTCCCATATTCCATTAAAATATCTCAATGGGAATAATTTAGTATTATAATTTGAGTGTAAAACATTATCTATAAATATAAATAAACAAATGGAATTTGATTTATCCAAACATACAGACTTCTCTACTATGAATACTCTTATTTCCACAAACTAAGTCCTTAAAATATAGATACAACAAGGTTTATATATATTTTATCCACCAACAATGGCATGTGAAATACTTAATCAGATCTCCAATTAGAATCCTCCCATCACTAGGTCTTCAATGTATATACCTTTTTTGACCACATTGTCAAAAAATCTTACAGACAACCGCTTTATTGGAACAAGATGCTTGGTGAATTATTTTCTTAGGATTTTATATTGTTTCTATATTTATTATAATAAAGATATCCTGATCATAGTGAATGGTGATGTTAATTTTTGAATTTTAAACTGAAGCTTCCTTGATTTTTTGGTTGTTGTACATACAACTGTTATGAAATAAACTTATTTACACATTTCATCTAGATGAAGAATGTTTTGGAACCTGGTTTATTGGAGGAGTGTGTAATATTACACGTGAATCAATGGTAATTACCATAGGTGTAAATGATGGGAAATTGTATCTAATCGGAAGATCATATGGAAATTTGATTTTTAGAATGAAAATTTATAGAAGCCCATAGTGGGGGAATTAGCATCCAGGACACATGAGTGAGAAGAAAATGTGAGTTTTATTAGATAAACGGGTACTAAATTTCAATCACATGGATTTCAAAACATATGAGAGTTTTATCCTAGGAAATTAGATAAATGTATTATTTTTCAAATATTAAAGGAAAAATATGTTTTGAGAGTTGTAACTTATGAATACGAATGTTTGGGAGCTTACCCTTTTCCATTTATAGTGTAGATCATTGTACTATGTCCTATTCATTAATGAATAAATGGGGATAGTATAAGTTTACTTACTTAATAACAAATATTATGTATTTTGAGTGTTTTTTATGGATATCTATGGTGGATAAATAGTATGAAAACATACTAAAGTATGAAAGGTTCATAATGGTGGAGTATATGATAGCAGGAAAATCTAGAGTTTCTTATAGAAAAAAGGTATCAGGTTTGATAAACCTATTATAGGAAATTAAAAATGGAATGGTGTAAAGAAGATGAATTAAAAAATAACATATAAAGTTTGAAGAGTAAGGTTACATATAATTTTCCAAAATTATTTTGGGTAGAATTTTTCCACTATACTAATTATCTTGTGAACATGATTCCACTAACACCATTGGAGTGAGAGATTCTAGAATATATTTGGTCTAGAAAAAAAGTGGATGTTTCCCACCAAATGTTTTTCATATGTTCAAAACCCATTTATATTGATTGAAAATATAGATACAAGATTGAAGAAAATTACCATTCTTGTTTCTTTGTTGTGTTTTTTAGTCCCTGACTAGGTAAATACATTGAGAGGGGGAGGGGTGAATCAATGTATATGAATAGTTATTTAACAAACCCTATCCAATGATCTTATTCTATCATTATGAAGAACAATCCCCCTACCTAATTTTTAGTAATCTATAAATTAGTAAAAGAGGGACATTAGTAGATTTTACTTGGTTCACCTAAATTGGGATAATCATAAAATTATGATGTACCAAAAACCAAAACACTAAGTGCGTTAATTTCATGTTATAATTCAGAGATAATACACTAACTCGATAGGTGTAAAAACAACATATAAATACATTATTCACTTATTTAGAAAGCTTGAATTTATCATTGATTCCATGAGTTTTTTGTCTTGATCTTTATAAATTTCAAGTGATTTTACACCAATGTGGCATATTAATTAGAATCCACCTTTATAAATTAATGGATTTCATGAACCTATAGTGGTAATACCTCATATATCTCCTCTCTCACTTTCTAATAGTAATATGGAATTCATTGTCTATTTTACCCTTTCCTATTTCTCATAAACTCCCTATTTTAGTCTCTTTATTTTTTCACAATCCTTCTTTATTATTTGTTAAAAGAAATTTTTATCATATATCTCTATTGAATTGCCATGATTACATGTTGATATTCAATTATACTCCCTTTTAAAAGTGTGAAAAAATCATCTAGATACTCTCTTCAATTCTAAGTTCAGATCCACTATTAACTCTCCTAATTTTCCTCTTAAAAATTATAATATTCAATTCTGTAGTCATGATGACTTGACACCATCATAGTGAAAGTATCTATACAAAGTTGAGGCACCTAGTTAGAAAATATATCCAACAAACCCTCCTTATATATCACATTTACTTCTTCATAAGATCACAACTTGGACCTTATAATTTATTTGGATTCTAAAAATATTTATGGAATAACCCGGTTCATCACAGAGTAATCCTCCACGAGGATATAACCACCAAAATCCACCTCAGGCCAATCATATTGCAATCCTTATTCATTTGCTGTATCACCTATACTACAAAACACCAAATTTGGTAAATTGTACTCTGGTGGGGCGACACTCCCTTTATAGTGTGTTCTTCAGATTGGAAATTCCACCGAAAGACATTCAATCACCTTCATGGAATGGACAAAACATTTAATACAAGAACACTCCATATTCAGGAATTAATAAATGATAACATCTTATATATCCTCCATTCCTATGTAATAAACCTCATACAAATTAAAGTAATTTTCTATTTTTTTCAATAAAACACCATTTAGAGTGCAACAAAACCATCCATAACACAAACAAAAATATTAATGAGGATAAAAACTCATATCATTTTTCATGGATCATTATTATCCATGAATCCATCCTTTAGAAAAAAACTCTTTTGTTTTATCCAAGTCATGACATAACCATTAATATAATGACATGATTGATATCCTCCTCCCCATGAAAATTTAATAATTCTTTAAAATTTATAATGAATCTTACAATCCTCCAAAATGAATCATATTATTTTTATAATGACTATTAAGATACTCAAAATTACTCTGATCGGTTTCAAATTATTCCATTCCTTTTTCACTTTTCTATAAAAACATATTCACAACATGACTGAGGCCATTGATCTAGGACTTCTATTGAATATAGATAAGTATTGTAGATTCTTCTAAATCACCTTCAAGGCATCCCATCGACTAATATTCTGTTTTTAAGTCACAACACACGCTGTTTTATGCAAAAAAATCTAAAAAATTCTTCAAGGTGTTATTTCTAACGATACCCCCCTTTCAATTCATTGGAAACCCTTCCAAAACACAATCCTTCCAAGGAACTAAAGAAAAATCAACACCATTATATCAATGAAATTTATAACTAACCTTATCCATGCTCTAAAATCTAACACATTTAGATAATAAATCAGAAATTAACAAGGTAATAACTATATTCCCATATGATCCAAGATTTTCGTAATAAATAAGTGTCGAATATATATTTTCTCATGAAAATAATTTCATGCCTTTTTTACATTTCAACACTTCTCCATGATGATTATCCCCTAAATAAACATTAAATTAATCTCCCCATTTCATAGAGGAATAAAATATTACATAGATAAATTACTAATTAATACATGAAAATATTCTCACCCTTTTTCAATGAACCCAAATATAACCTCTTTAAATGTTCATAGAAGAGATTTATCTATTAATATTTTAAAATAGGATAGTGTTTCCACAATTTTCTATAAAAGTCAATCCCATGGGGAATTGGGGGATCCTTTTTAGAACAATCTAGTTTGAGAGAGTCAGTTGGAATCCAAGAGAAAAATGATTATTTTTTCAACTCAACCTTGGTTAGTGCCATCATCAAGATATTCCCAATTTGATCCTCTATTGACAAATATTCCATTTATATCATCACTTATTCAGAATTATCCTTGATGTGAATATACTTTATGTCTATGTTATATGTCCTTTAATGATGGATAATATTTTTTCTTTGATTAATATAACTTTAGTTATCACATATGACTATAATATGATATTTCACATTATCTCTAACATACTCAAGTTATTTCCTAATCTATAGTAGTTGAGTACATTCTTGAGAAACTTAAATATATTCAACCTCTTCATGTAATGTCCCGGTTCTGGAAGCCACCCAGGGGTGCCCCATACCCAGTTTGTCACATGGCCTCAAGTGCATTTCCCCTAACGCCAGAGGCTGCCGACTAACAGTGAGGGCCTTCGGTGTGATAGTGGGGAAACTGTGCCCTCATTAGCAGAGTAACACAATGAATGTAAAACAGATATACAATAGAGGAAGTAGTAAAGATACCACACAATAGTAATCATCATAAGACTGATGAAGAAACCACAGGAGCACATATATATATAAATGATGCATGATTTATATGTCTAGGAAAGAAGCTAACAAATCACAATGTTGGAATACAGTAAAAACCCCAAGTACAAAAGAAAACAAGTAAACTCCTCAGCATCGGAAGCCCCAGCTTGGTCCCATGCTCTCCATCTCCTCAGCAATCAAGTACCTAAATTAGGAGGGCACTTTCTCTTATCTATGACAGCAGCAATATAATCTGTTTCATCCCAAAAGCATGACCCAAACAGGGTGTGAGACTAAATCCTAGTAGGAAACCACCACAAGATCTGTTCCTAACAGTAAGTGAATATATGGCTGGTTATAAATAACAGGAAGCAGTAAACAAGGAAGTACTTAGTAGTAACTAATCCATAGTTTCAAAGCATTCAGTTTCATATATCAAGCAACAACTAACCAAATAAGGTAAACACAAACATGTAACCCTCTAGGAAGTACTCACAGCTCATCCCCTCTAGTCCTACCTAGGAACACAATCAAGAAGCTAAACACAAAATTTAACCCTCTGGGAAGTACTCACAACCTATCCCCTCTAGTCCTACCTAGAAATACAAGAAACCCTCTGGGTAGTACAATCAATCTAACCCCTATGGTTCAGCTTAAGCATAGAATCTCTGAGAAAGCACTCATCGTCAATTCCTCCTATAGTTTCGTATCGGTAACTAAAGGCACTCTAGGGAAGCACTTACGTCACATTCCCCCTATGACCTGCATTGAAGAACTACAGACACTCTAAGGAAGAACATAAGTCAATTCCCCCCGTGGTCTCGCAACGTAAGTAAAATAGACAATCTAGAGAATCCATTACATCCATTCTCCCTATGGTCTACTACACCAGGTTCTCACGGCCCTGTGTAAGTCAAGAAAGCATATCAGCACATATCGGCCAAATTAAACCTCAAGAACTACTTAGCTAAGTAGTATACAACATAACAACATGTCAGAACAATAGTCACACCATCCTATAATACTAGACATGGAAAGTAAACAGCAGCCTAATAGGAAAACTAGACCAAATAGTCAAAACAAGAAACATGCATGGAAAGCACTTACAAAGCATTTAAATTCACCCTATTCACATTCAAATAACCCTTATTCAAGCATACATTCATTACAGGCAATTATCAGAGCTAAACAGTAAACACACAATACCCTTTTCAAGGGTATTGGACAAATTTGCATATATAAATCAATGAATTTCAACAGAAAGGAACAAACCACCTACATCAGTGTTGGAATATCGATATAATTGAACCTCAAGACTTGAATCACCCAAGAACACTGTAGATATACAAAAACATCTAAAACGTTCAACAGGGGATAAATTGAGAAAGTGAAGGAATTAGGAAACCAAGATCTAAAAGAAGGAAGGGCTAACAGAGGCGATTCCAGTGCAATCGATGATAGTCAAATCGGAGATTATATGCTTTTTAGGGTTCTCAGAGGAATATTGTGGCCGTATGGGAGCACTCAGATGAACCAAACCTAGAAGACTGTTGTTCTGTCCGTTAGACATGACCTCGGTGCGTTTATTGAAAAAAAGTACACGGTGTGTACTTTATAAGTACACAGAATGTACTTCCCTTCATCGGCCCACATATTAAGCGGTATCTAGGTCACCACACACGGCCTTGTGCATGGCTTCTACATGGCTAGCACTCGAATACCCGTGATAATTTAGGACACGATGTGTACTCATAAATTACAAGGTGTGTGCTTCCAAAATTTTCAGAAATTCCTCTTTTTCTGAAAAATGACTAGAAAAGGAAAACATACCTAAAAAGAAGATCTTTGTCCTTACAAACATCCCCCCTTAAAGAAATTTTTCCTCAAATTTCCATAACAAGGCAACATAGAAGAAGAAACCCCGAACAGCTCATGCCACTGCGATCATACGTCTGCCTCCCTATCCCAAGTCTCATCCTATACTCAGTCGTGTTGCTATTGCACTTGTACCAGAGGAACAGATTTTCCACAGAGAACCTTTGTACAACAATTAACAATCAGGATATTATGCTCCTCGTATGAGGCATCCACCTCTAACTCAACCTCCTCAGGTTGAAAAACATGAGACGATTCTGAGAAGTAACATCGGAGCTACGAAATGTGGAAAAATTAATGCATAGCCTGATACCTCTGAGGTAACTGTAGCTGATAGGCAACTGGACCAACTCTCTCCAACACCTCAAATGGCCCGATGTACCACAGAGAAAGCTTACCCTTTCTCCTAATACTCTTGTTTCCCAACATTGGTGTGATACGTAGGAAACCCTGATCCCCGACCTCAAACTCCAGAGGCCATCTCCACTGATCAGGATAAGACTTCTGTCGAGACTATGTAGTATCCATACTCTTCTGAATCAACTCTATCTACTTTTTGGTCTCCTGGACAAGATGAGGTCCCAGCATAGCTACCTCTCCTACCTCCAGCCAACATAAGGGGGATCAACATGGCCTACTGTACAAAGCCTTATAAGGTTCCATCTGAATAGTTTCTTGAAAACTATTATTATAGGAAAACTCCAAAAGAGGTATATGCTTCTCCCAAGAACCTCCAAAATCCAGGATGCATGCATGAAGCATATCCTCAAACACCTGAATCGTACGCTTGTACTGGCCATCTGTCTGGGGATGGTAAGCTATACTCAAAAGCACCTGTGTACCCAAAGCCTTCTAAATCCCCTTCCAGAACTGAAAAGTAAAACATGAATCCCTATCTGAAAAGATGGAGTGTGGAACCCCATGTAGACGTACCATCTCTCAAATGTACAACCATTCTAGGTCATCAACACTAAAGGTCTCCTTGATCGACAAGAAGCGAGCAACCTTCGTGATTCTGTCAATGACAACCCAAACTGCATCATTCTCTTGAGACGACCTCGGTAAAACTTTCGCGAAATCCATCGCAACATCATTCCACTTCCACTCAGTAATGGGTAACTACTTCAAAAGATATGCTGGTCGCTGATATTCTACCTTCACTTGCTGACAGGTGGAACACTTGATTAAAAAACCAGCAACATCTCTCTTCATACCTGGCCACCAATACTGGCGCTGTAGATCATGATACATGTCTGTGACACCAGGATAAACTGCCCAAACTGAGGAAGGAAAGTCACACATCAGCTCCTCGTGTACGCCTACTAGCAACCACACGTGCCCTTGGAAATATAGGATCTCATCCTTGCCTATGGTCCATCTAGGAATAGGGCCCTCTCCTGACATGATTTCCCGTAGGACTAGGCCTTCAGAATCTGATTTCTTCCTAATTCGCACTCGATCAATAAGAGTAGAGGTAACAACTACAGAAGAAAGAAAAGTCTTCCCCTACATATCGTGCACCTCCAAATGCATCTTAGATAATATATCCATAAAATGCCACTCACTACTAGCCTCATGAACTTCCTGTATCTGAGTCCCCCTTCTCAACGCATCTGCCACTGTGTTGCCCTTCCCAGGAGTATAGGCAAGCTCAAAGTCAAAGAACTCAAGGAAATCTACCCACCATCACTGTTTTAAATACAATTCACACTGAGTTAAGATATACTTGAGACTCTTGTTGTCCATTAAAACCGCAAAATTATCTCCCAGAAGATAATTTCTATAATAGTGCAAGGTATGAACAACATCAACCAACTCGATATCATGCGTCAGGTAATTCCTCTCATGTGGCATCAACTTTCGTGACCCGTACATGATGACTCCTTCTCCCTGCATAAGAATAGATCCCCACCCAATACTTGAAGCATCACAGTACACAGTATAGCTCTTTCCTGGCTCTGAAAAAACTAGTATCGGTGCTGAATTCAACCTCCCTTTCTGCTCCTGAAAGGCTGACTCACATGAATTTGAACAAAAGTACTTTGCAGCCTTCTTAGTCAGGCCCATCAGTAGCACTGCTAAGCGTGAAATGTTCTGTATGAAACATCTGTAGTGTCTATCCAGACCTAGAAAACTCCGTACTTCAAAGAAATTCTTCGGCTTCTCCCTGGAAACTACTTCTCTCTGTTTCTCTGGGTCTACTGATACTCCTACCTCCAAGATAACATGACCCAAGAAGTGAATATGTTCCATCCAAAAGTGGACTTTTGAGAGCTTAGTATATAACTGATGCTCTCTCAATATACTCAAAACGATCTCAATATGGGTAGCATGGTCATATCGAGTGTGAGAGTACACCAAGATACATTCCACAAAAAAAACCATGAAAGAATATAAGTATGGATGGAGCACTCAGTTCGTCAGTGCCATGTAGACTGCCGGCACGTTCGTGAGACTGAATGACATAAACACATACTCGTATAGACCATACCTGCTCCGGAAGGCTGTAAGAGGTATATCAGATGGTCTAAAGCGCAACTTATGATAACAATATCGCAAGTCAATTTTTGAGAACACCCAGGCTCCTCGAAGCTGATCAAAGAGATCATCAATCCCTGGAAAGGGATATCGGTTCTAGACCATCAACTGGTTCAGCTTCCGATAATCCACGCAAAGTCTGAGGGTACCATCCGCCTTCTTCAAAAATAGAATAGGAGAACCCCAAGGAGAAGTACTTGGTCGGATAAAACCATTTTTCTGCAACTCCTCCAACTGATTCTTGAGCTCCTGTAACTCTGGTGTATCTATCCTATAAGGAGGAATGTACAATGGTTCTTCTTCTAGAATGAGCTCAATAGAAAAGTATACCTCTTGCTCTGAAGGTAAACCTAAAAAGTCATCTGGAAAGACATCCCTGAAACGATCCACCACTAGATGAAAGTCCATCAGTTAAGTCCCTTGGTCATCCAGATAAAGTATAGCTATCTGGACTATAACTCCTCCCAACCCATGATGATCGGGTACTGCTCTACTCACCTATACATCCCATTCACCCTTATGAAGAAATGATCTGCCTTCTGGTGATGTGAAACTCACCCTACGGCGGTAGCAATCGATGACTTCCTAGAGGGGAACCAACCAGTCCATTCCGAGAATGACATCATAGCCTTTCATCTCTAGGACATAGAGGTCCCAAAATAAGTGACACCCACAACCTCTAGAGGTCACTCCTTAATCGTATGCACACTAACCGTTCTAGTCCCCAACAGAGTGTCCAATGTCAAGATATCAGTAGAAGAAAAGATACAGAGCCCCAGGCTTTAGACAAAAGCAACAGATATAAATCAATGGGAAGCCCCTGTATCAAAAAGAGCAGAAGCTAAAACTGAGGCAACTAAAATCGTACCTCGAACTTTAGAGGGTATGGGATCCTACTTCGGTTGGGTCTACTCCACTACAAAATTATGGCCTGTATCGCGGCCCTGTGACCATGTCTGACCACTCTGAGCTGATCCACCCTAATGTCACTGAAAACCGGGCGACTGGCTACTGTTGGAACCAAGATCATTCTATGCATGAATTGTAGTATAGTTTGTGTTTGTTGTAAATCCTCAGTGGAAGTTTAGAATGTGTCCCAATAAAGTGATCATACATTTAATGAAGACAACAATATTGAAGGTGGATTTGTTCTCTAGTGTTTGCCAAATTTTTGGACCAAAAAATTGGAAAATGAAGACATAGGTTATTGGCAAGAGGAGGTGTGCGCAAAGAGGAAGTGGTGCGCGAAATAAGGGAGGTGTGCAGTAAAAACAGCGTGGTGCATGCAAAACAGAATTGTGTACGAAAAATAGCATGGTTCGTGAAATAGAGGAGATATATTATTCACGCAAGAGGTGTTTCAGAATCAGAACATCAAAAAATGGTAAAGGCATGGGTTGCGTGAAAAACATGAAGATGTGCGCGGAAAATGGTTCCTACGTGAAATGTATTGCACGCCGAATAAGATTTTTTTTCACGCCATGATGGGTTTTGCACGTAGGGTTTTGTGATGCCTATAAATAAGCAGTGACCCCCCTCATTCCGTATTATTGAAGACTTAGAGAAGATCTGAGGGCTGATGCGCGTAAAAGGTTCACGTAAAGGGAGTTGCGTGAAAAACTCCGAGCTGCGCGAAAAATTCTGAGTGGTGCAAAAATGATGAAGGTGCGCGAAAAGGTTGAAGTTGCGCATAAAATTTGACTTTGCATGAAAAAGTTGATGTTGCATGAAGAAGTCAAAGCTGTGTATAAAAGTGGAGGCTTCACGAAAAAGTGAATGTTGCACGTAAAGGAGATGTTGCGCGAAATATTTTTCCACATGAAAATCATGTATTGTGCGCAAAAGTGAGAAATTGTGCGCAAAGGGTAGGTGTGGAGAGAAATCATTAGTGTAACCTATTTTCACATTCTGGTTATCCAGTTCAATGGTTTAGTGTGTTCAAGTGCATTAATTTTGGACTTCGATGTAAGCATACTCTTGTGATAAGCAGAGGCAAAGACTTCAATATGAATCTATTGATGAGGCCTTCACATCTATAAACTGACTGGGACTTCACCAAAGGCAGTGAGCCAGGGGGAGTCAATAGGAGTGACCTGAAGGATGCAGTGGGCTACCCATGAACATTTGTAAAGGTGGTGAGCCTAGGACAGAGTGACTATTTCTGAACCATTGTAATCCACAACTAGTGAAGAATAGTGTAATTATGTATGGCCGAAAACCTATCAGCCTATGCTCCTTCGATGTAGCCCTTACTGGTGAACCAAGTAAAAAAGTGTTGTGTCGTCTCTTTGCATGTGAATGTTTGATTTCTAATCATATCCATCATACAGGTTTAACTAGTTACTACCAACGTGGGAACAGGATACATCAGTTTAAAAGAAAATTTGACACCCTGATTCACCCTTACCCTCTCAGGGTGTCCTGGGGTCCTACAGCTACCACAGCCACAACCTCCACCTCAGCCTGAATGGATGGAAGAACTCTAGTTCCCAGACTGGTGAGAAACTGGTGGCACTGTACTTAAACATGAATTCATTGAAGAACCACTGTCACGAGCTGCTGGTGAGAAGATCTGACAGAAACGCTGCAGATGACCCATCTTGTCACAATTTCAGTACTCCACTGCGTCTCTCGGGCAATGTGGCCTCATATTCCTGCTCTTCCCAAACTAGTATCACACCATCTAGTTTCTAGAATATATATCTCCTCCTAGGATCTCTGTGCGTAGACTCCCTACGATGCTTCCTACTATCAGTAGGAGGGATACTAACTCTGGATGCCGAGCCACCCTAGCTCACAACTCCAGAATCTCTCAGATTGCGTTCTGTGATCAACGCCTGGTTAATGATAGAAGTGATAGAAGTAAGCCTAAAAATATTCACCTATGATCGGATGTCATGCCTCAGATCATCCTCAAACTTCTTTGCCAGAAATAACTCATCATCTCCTGGAATAGGTGTGAAGCGCAGAAGCTCGGTGAAGCGAGAGGAGTACTCCATAACAGAAAGAGTACCCTACTCTAAACTCATAAACTCTCGGGATCGATCAGATCTCAAGGTCTCTGGATAGAAGTAGTCACAGAAGGTATGTTTGAACTCATCTCAAGCCACTACCTACTGGCGTACAGCCTATGAGATCACATCCCACCATCTCTTAGCGGAATCTCGTTGCATGTATATAGCAAGATTGACCCTCCTCTCTGGAGGCATCTCCAGATGATCCAAGATAGAAACCATGGGTTCTAGCCATGACTCTGTGGTCTTGTATCATCCTTCTCCTATGAATGTGGGAGAATGTTGCTACTGGAAAACTCGTGTCAACTCTGCCATAGACAAAGAAGGATGCAGTACTCCGTAGAAGGCCTGCATAAACCTCATAAAGCCCTCCCTGAATTGGGAATCAGCTCCTGTGTCAGGTATAATGACTGGTGCCAAGACTGGAACAACTGGAGGATCTGTTGGTAGTCCTTGATCAGCCATATCTAGTGTCTGGTCACCACCTAGAAACTGGAGTATGACCAGAGGACTTCTCGACATCATGACTCTGCAAGGTCAACTGCACACCTTAGAACAAAATTATCAATGTCTAAAAAGTGAATTCGTAAGAAATGAACATGAGAAATAAAACATTTATGTTTTAAAAAACATGACTACATGGAGTGTATAAATATTGTATGGTGTGTTACATTAAGCCTTTCACATGGGCATGTACTTCTGCCATAACTGGTCGTGTAACACCCCAAAAACATGGTGTGTTGTCCTTACACACGACGTGTACTTAAATTATCTTCCCCTGGTCAAGTCCTTCTACACGGATAAGCCACATGGTTCTCCTTATAACGAGATTACAAAACGTGTTTTTTCCAGACACCACGTGTACTTGATGAGCTTCACCAAACCGTGTTGTTCGTGACACGGCCTGATACTCGGCAGACACTACACGGCGTGTTCCAGATGGACACGACATGTACTAGAAAAGATAACACCGACCTGTGTTGTTAGTTACATGGACGGATTCCAAGATTTCACAACACTACATGTTTAGAACATACATGGAATGTATAACCTAAGATTTTTCCATCTGTGTTGTTAGTCACATGGGCGGACGCATGGTCAACACGACATGGGGTGTACAACCAGTACCCGACGTGTTCCCACAAGAATTTCACTATCCCATGTCTCTTCCCACATGACCAATGGCACGGTTAGAGACTACACGATGTGTACATAAGGTACATGGTGTGTATTTAATAAAAACAGTTTCTTCCTGAACAAAAAAACACATGGTGTGTAGTCAAAACTACACAACGTGTATTCTGGGTTTTTCCAGACAGTAAGCCTCAAAAACTACTCCGGAGCCTAGAAAAACACTGAAACTAACACCAAAGTTCCAAATTCCGATCTCTGAGGGCCCATACTCTCCACGAATCAAATATTGGCATCTTATACATGTTATAACAAGAAAAACAAGGAAATGATCCACCCAATTCTGGTCCATGAGTGCCCATAACACCTCAAGAACCAAAGTTTGGCATTCATTCAAGAAAAACCTCCATAAATCAATAACCTATAAAACAACAGGTATTTTATCAAGGAATCTATCACAACATCATTAAATCACTAATTCACCATAAATGACATGTCAAGTATGCATGAAATGTGATTTCTAACAAGTGCCTATATGATGCATGAGATGACATACCCTAATATCAACGGGTTGTAACATAAATAGATCCTCAACAACATCAACAATAACAACAAAATACATGTTAGTCACCCAACGGTGAAAATCAAATCAACAGTGAAATCACAAAACCAAAAAAAATTGCAATATGAGGTAAATTGGATTTTCCCTTTACACGGGTTAGCTACTCTCAGGCACAACTTATTACCAAGTACCTATTCCATCCTATCCCTGACTATAGACTCCAAAAAGTAAGTCAAAGAAAATAAACTCCTCTGATACCACTTTGTAACGTCCTGATTACAGAAGCCACCCAGGGGTGCCCCGTACCCGGTTGGTCACATGGCCTCAAGCGCATTTCTCTTAATGCCAAAGGCTACTGAATAGAAGTGAGGGCCTTAGGTGTGATAGTGGGGAGACTATGACCTCATTGGCAGAGTAACATAGTGGAAGTAAAAAAAGATATACAAAAGAAAAAGTAGAAAAAATACCACACAATAGTAATCATCAGAAGACTGATGAAGAAACTACTGGAGCACATATATATATATAAATGATGTATGATACATATGTCTAGGAAATCATCCAACAAATCACAATGTTGGAATACAGTACAAAACCTAAGTGTAAAAGAATACAAGTAAAATCCTCATCATTGCAAGCCCCAACATGGTCCTATGCTCTCCATCTCTTCAGCAAACAAGTACCTGAAGTAGAAGGGAACTTGCCCTTATCTGTGCCTGCAACAATATAATCTGTTTGGGCTCACAATCATGGCCCAAATAGGGTGCATGACTAAATCCTAGTAGGCAACCACCACAAGATTTGTGCCTAATAGTAACTGAATATATGGCAGGTAATAAATAACAAGAAGAAGTAAATAAGGAAGTACTCAGCAGTAACCAATCTACAGTTTCAAAGCATTTGGTTTATTATATCAAGAAACATCTAACCAAAGCAGGTAAACACAAAAAGTTAACCCTCTTTTAAGTACTCACAGCCCATCCCCTCTAGTCCTACCTATAAACAAAAGCATTAAGCTAAACACAAAAGGTAACCATCTAGGAAGTACTCACAAACTATCCCCTCTGGTCCTACCTAGAACCACAAGCAACCCTCTGGGCAGTACACTCATTCTAGCCTCTCTGGTTTAGCTTAATCATAGACTCTCTAAGGAAGCACTCACTCCCAATTCCTCCTATAGTCCTGTATTAGTAACTATAGGTGCTCTGGAGAAGCACTTACATCACATTCCCCCTGTGGCCCACGTCAAGGAACTATAGACACTCTGAGGAAGCACTTACATCAATTCCCCATGTGGTCTCACATCCTAAGTAAAACAGGCACTCTAGAGAACCTCTTTCGTCCATTCTCTCTATGGTCTACTACACCAGGTTCTTACAGCCCTGTGTAAGTCAAGCAAGCATATTAGCACGTATCGGAAAAATTAATCCTCAATAAATACTTGGCTAAATAGTCTACAACATAATAACATGTCAGAACAAAATTCACACCATCCTACAATACTAGACCTGGAAAGTAAACAGCAGCCTAACAGGTAAACTACACCAAACGGTCAAAACAAGAAACATGCATGGAAATCACTTCCAAAGCATAGAAATCCACCTTATTCACATTCCATTAACATCTATTCAAGCATACAAGCATAGCAGTAAACTATCAGATCTAAAATGGTGAACACGCAATACCCCGTTCAAGGGTATTAGACAAATTCACACTTATAATTCAAATAATTTCAACAGAAAGTCACAAACCACCTACCTAGAGGTTGTAAGATCGATATAAGTGAACCTAAAGCCTTGAATTTCCCATGAAAACCATAGATCTACAAAAATGTATAAAACTTTCAATTGATGATAACATGAGAAAGAGAAGGAATCTGGAAACGAAGCTCTAGAAGAATGAAGAGCTTACCAAGGAGATTCCAATGCAATTGATGATAGTCGAATCATAGATCGGATGCTCAGTCAGGGGATAGGAGGAATATTGCGGCCGTACGGGAGCTCTCTTACAAACCAAACCTAGAAGAATGTGGTTCTATCTGTCAGACGTGACCCCGGTGAGTTTAATGAATAAAAGAAAGTACATGGCGTGTACATAATAAGTACACAACGTGTACATGCCTTCTCCGGACCTTGCATTAAGTGGTCTCCAGGTCACCACACACGACCATGTGCATGACCGCTACATGGCCAGCACCCGACTACCCATGATAACCGAGTACACGATGTGTACTCATAAAGTAAATGGTGTCTACTTCAAAAATTTCCAGAAATTCCTCTTTTTATCAAAAATGACCAGAAAAGGAAAACATACCTGAAAAGAAGATCCAGGTTCTTAAAAACTTCCCCACTTAATGAAATTCATCCCTGGATTCCTTAGCAAGGCGGTGTAGAAGTAGAAACCCTGAACAACTCTAGCCACTCTGATCGTACGTCTACCTCCCTATCCCAAGTCTCGTCCTGTACTCACCCGTGCTGTTATAGCACTCGTACCAGCGGAACATATCGGCCACAAAGAACCTTTGTACTGTGATAAAAAATCCAGATAGGATGCTCCTTGAATGAGGCGTCCGCCTCTAACTCAACCTCCTCGGGTTGAAAAACATGAAATGGTTTTGAGAAGTAATGTTAGAGCAGAGAAACGTGGAAAACATCGTGCATAGCTCGGTACCTCTGAGGTAATTGTTGCCGATAGGAAACTGGACCAACTCTCTCCAACACCTCAAATGGCCCAATGCACCTCAGTGAAAGCTTACCCTATCTCATAATCCTCCTGTGTCCCAACCTCAGTGTGATACGTAGGAAAACATGATCCCCGACCTCGAACTCCAGAGGTCGTCTCCGCTGATCATCATAAGACTTATGTCGAGACTGTGTAGTAGCCATCCTCTTCCAAATCAACTCTATATGCTCTATGGTCCCCTGGAAAAGACGAGGTCCCAGCATAGATGCCTCTCCTATCTCCAGCCAACATAAGGGTGATCGGCATGGCCTACCATACAAAGTATCGTAAGGTTCCATCTGAATAGTTTCTTGAAAACTATTATTATAGGAAAACTCCACAAGAGGTATTTTATTATCCCAAGAACCTCCAAAATCTAGGATTAATGTATAAAGCATGTCCTCAAGCACCTGAATCGTACAGTCAGACTGGACATCTGTCTGGGGATGGTAAGTTGTACTGAAAAGAACCTATGTACTTAAACCCTTATAAAGCCCCTTCCAGACCCGAGAAGTAAAACATGCATCCCTTTCTGAAACTATGAAGTGTGTAATCCCATGTTGACGTACAATCTCTCGAATGTACAATCATCCCTTCTCATAAACATTGAAGGTATCCTTGATCGGAATGAAGTGTGAAACATTCATGAGTCTGTCAATGACAACCCAAACTCTATCATTACCTCAAGGTGACCTCGGTAAACCTGTCACAAAATTCATCACAACATCATTCCACTTCCACTTGGGAATGGGTAAATGCTGCAAAAGCCCTGCTGGTAGTAGATGCTCCGACTTCACCTGCTAACAGGTGGAAAAATTCATGAAAAAACCAACAACATCTCTCTTCATATCTGGCCACCAATACTGGCGGTGTAGATGACAATACATCTTGGTGACACCAGGACGAACTGCCCAAACTGAGGAATGAAAGTCCCACATCAACTTCTCTCGTATGTCTGTTGTCACCCATACGCACCCCTAGAAACACAAGATATCATCCTCGCCTATGGTCCATCTAGGATTAGGGTCCTCTCCTGACATGCTTTCTTATAGGACTAGGACTTCAGAATCTGATAGTAGCCTCCTTTTCACTCGATCAAGAAGAGTATAGGTAACAAATACAAAAGAAAGAAAATTCTGCCCCTGCCTATCATGCACCTCCAAATGCATCTCAGAGAATAGAGCCATAAGATTACACTCACTACTAGCCTCATGAACTACCTATATCTGAGTCCTCCTACTCAATGCATCTTCCACTATGTTGCCCTTCCCAAGAGTATAGGAAAGCTCAAAGTCAAAGGATTGAAGGTACTCAACCCACCTTTTCTATCTCAAATTCAAGTCACACTGAGTTAAGATATACCTGAGACTCTTGTGGTTCGTGAAAACCACAAAATGGTCTCTCAAAATATAATTTTTTCAACAGCGCAAGGCATGAACAAAAGCAGCCAACTTGAGATCGTGCGTTGGATAATTCCTCTCATGTGGCCTCAACTGCCGAGACCCATACATGACGTCTCCTTCTCCCTGCATAAGCACATCTCCCATCCTGATACCTGAAGCATCATAGTACACAGTATATCTCATTACCAGCTATGTAAAAACTAGTATCGATGCCAAATTTAACCTACCTTTCAGCTCCTGAAAGGATGACTCACAAGAATTTGACTAGAAGAAATTGAATCCCTTCTTAGTTAGGCCCGTCAGTGGTGCTGCTAAGTGTGAAAAGTCATGTATGAAAAATTCTGTAGTTTCCATCCATCCCTAGAAAACTCCGTACCTCAAAGACGTTCTTCAGATGCTCCCAAGAAACAACAGCTCTCACTTTATCTGGGTCTACTGATACTCCTGTCTCTAAGATAACATGACACAAGAAGTGAATTTGGTCCATCGAAAAGTGGCATTTTGAGAGCTTAGCATATAACTGATGCTCTCTCAGTGTACTCAAAACGAACTCAAGATGGGTAGCATGGTCATGTCGAGTGTGATAGTACACCAAGATATCATCCAAAAAACCACCATGAATGAATCTATGTATGGATGGAACACTCGGTTCATCAGTTCCAGGAATATTGCATGCATGTTTGTGAGACTGAACGGCATAACCACATACTTGTATAGACCAAACCTACTCTGGAAGGCTGTAAGAGGTATATCCGATGTTCTAACATGAAACTGATGATAAAAGGATCTCAAGTCAATCTTCGAGAACACCTGGGCACCTCAAACCTAATAAAATAGATCATCAGTCCTCGATAAGGGATATCGGTTCTTGACCATCAACAGGTTCAGATTCCAATAATACATGCAAAGTATGAGGGTTTCATCCACCTTCTTCACAAATTGGATAGGCAAACCCCAAGTAAAATTATTGAGTCAGATAAAACCCTTTTCTTGAAACTCCTCCAACTGCTTCTTGAACTCTTGTAACTCTGGTGTATCCATCCTATAAAAAGAAATGGGAACCAATGCTGATCCTGGAATGAGCTCAATATAAAAGTCTACCTCTCTCTCTGGAGGCAAACCTAAAAAGTCCTCTGGAAAGACGTCATAGAAACGATCCACCACAAGAGGAAAGTCTATATGAGAACTCCTCTGGTCATCCAGATAAAGACTATAAATCTAGGATATAACTTTTCCCAACCCATGTTGATCGGGTCCCGCTCTACTCACCTGGGCATCCCATTCACCATTTTGATGAAACGATATTCCTTCTGGTGATGTGAAACTCACCCTACGGCAGTAGAAATTAATGAATACCTGGAAGGGAACAAACTAGTGCATTCCGAGAATAACATCATATCCTGTCATCTCTAGGACATAGCGATCCCAAAAGAAGTGACACCCACCAACATCTAGAGTTAAATCCTTACACTGACGCACACTAGCCATTCTAGTCCCCAATGGAGTCTCCAGTGTCAAGATATCAGCAGAAGAAAAGATACAACGCCCAAGGCTCTCCACAATAGAAACAGATATAAAGAATTGGGAATCCCCTATATTGAAAAGTGCAGAAGCTAAAACTCAGGCAACTAAGATCATACCTCGAACTGTAGAAGGTCCCAGATCCTGCTCCTGTTAGGTCTGATCCACTGCAAAATTCTGGCCTATACCGCAGCCTAGTGACCCTACCTGACCACTCTGAGCTGATCTTCCCTAATGTCACGGAAAACCGGATGACTGGATACCACGTCCACGGCCTCCACCTCATCCTGAACAGCTAGTAGAACTTCAGTTCCCAGACTGGTGAGAAACTAGTGGCGCTTCTCTTGAGCACAAAGTCATTGAAGAACCCCTGTCACCAGCAGCTGGTGAGAATATCGGAGAGAAACGTTGCAGATGACCCATCTTTCCACAAGATTGGCATTCCATCGGGTCTCTCGGGAAATGTGGACTCGTATTCCCACTATTCCCACACTAGTAGCACACCATCTGGATACTAGAAGATATCTCTCGCCTCCTCAGATCTCCACACGTAGACTCTCTACGGCACTTCCTGCTATCAATATGAGGGATACTAACTCTAGATGTCGAGCCGTCCTAGATCATAACTCTATAATATCTCATATTTCACTCTGTGATCAGCACCTGGTTGATGAAAGAAGTGATAGAAGTCAACTTAAAGATATTCACCTATGATCAGATGTCATCCCTCAGACCATCCTCAAACTTCCTTTCCATAATAACTCATCAGCTCCTAGAATAGGCGTGAAGCGCTGCAGCTTGGTGAAGCAACAGGAATACACCATAACAGAAAGAGTACCCTGCTCCAAAATCATAAACTCTTGGGATCGATTGGCCTGCAAGGTCACTGGATAGAAGTTTTAATAGAAGTTATATTGGAACTCATCCCAAGACACTACCTGCTGGAGTCCATCTTGTGAGATCACATCCCACCATCTGTTAATGGAATATCATAGCATGTATGTAGCGAGCTTGAACCTCATATTTAGAGGCACCTCCATATGCTCGAAGATAGAAATCATGGATTCTAGCCATGACTCTGCGGCCTGGGGTCCTCATTCCCCTGTGAAAGTGGGAGAATAATGCTGTTGGAAAACTTGTGTCAGCTTTTCCATAGACGGGGAAGGATTCAATACTCCATGGAAGGTTTGAATGAACCTCATAAATCTCTCCCTGAACTGTGCATCAGCACCTACCTCAGGTATAATAGTTAGTGCCAGGACTGGAATAACTGGAGGATCTGATGGTAGTCCCAGATCATCCATATCTGGTGACTGGTCACTACCTGGAAACTAGTGTAAGACTGAAGGACAACTCAGCGGCATGACTCTGCATGGTCAAACGCACACCTTAAAACAAAATTATCAAGGGATAAAAACTAGATTCTTAAAAAGGTAACTAGAGAAATAAAACATTAATGTTTTACAAAACATGACTACGCTGTGTGTATAATTACTACATGGTGGGTTACCTTAATCCTTTCAAATGGGCATGTACTTCTGCCAGAACTAGTGATGTAAAACCCCAAACACACGACGTGTTGTCCGTACACACGAAGTGTACTTGAATTATCTTCCCCTTCTTGAGTAGTTCTACATGGATAATCCACACAGTTATCCTTAGATTGATATTTCATGGTTTGTTTATTCCAGACACAGTGTGTACTAGACAAGCTTCACAGACCCCTGTTGTTCATGACACGGCTGGATACTCGGCAGACACTACATGGTGTCTTCTAGATGAACAAAACATGTAATAGAAAAGATAACACTAACCCATGTTGTTAGTTACACGACTAGATTCCAATATTACACTACACGATGTGTTTAGAACTGACACAGCGTGTATAACCTAAGATTTTTCCATCAGTGTTGTTAGTCACACGGGCAGACACAGGGTCAACACGACACAGCGTGTACAACTGGTACATGGCGTGTTCCCACAAGACGTTCCCTATCCCATGTATATTCCCACATGGCCTATGACATAGTTAGAGAGTTCCCAGTGTGTACATAAGGTACACGACATATACTTAAGAAAAACAGTTTCTTCCCGAACAAAAGAACACATGGCGTGTAGTCAAAACTACATGGTGTGTATTCTGGGTTTTTCTGGATAGTAAGCCTCAGAAACTACTCTGGATCCTAGAAAAACACTGAAATGAACGCCAAATTTCCAAATTTAGATCCGTGAGGGCCCATAATCTCCGTGAATCAAAACAAGGCATCTTATACATGTTATAACAAGTAAAACAAAGTAATGATCCACCAAATTCTGGTCCATGAGGTCCCATAACACCTCAACAAACAATGTTTGGCATTTATTCAAGAAAACCCTCTGTAAATCATTACCCTATCAAACAACATGTATTTTATCAAGGCATCTATCACAATAGCATGCAATCACTAATGCACCCTAAATGGCATGGAAAGTATGCATGACATGTGATTTCTAGAAAGTGCCTATATGATGCATGAGATGGCATACCCTCATCTCATCAGGTTGAAATAGGAATTGAACCTCAATAAAATCAACAATAACAACACAATACATGTGAGTTACCCAATGGTGAAAATAAAATCAACTGTAAAATCACAAAACCAGAAACATTGCAATATGATGTAAATTGGATTTTCCCTATACGCGGGTTTGCTACTCCCAGACACAGCTTATTACCAAGTACCTATTCCATCCTATCCCTGACTATAGACTCCAAACAGTAAGTAAAAGGAAAGAAACTCCTCTCATACCACTTTGTAACATCCCAGTTCTGGAAGCCACCCAGGGGTTCCCCGTACCCAGTTGGTCACCTGGCCCCAAGTGATTTTCCCCTAATGCTAGAGGCTGCTGATTAGCAACGAGGTCCTTGGGTGTGATAGTGAGAAAACTATGCCCTCATTGGCAGAGTAACACAATAGAAGTAAAAAAGATATACATTGCTGAAGTAGTAAAAATACCACACAACAGTAAACATCGGAATGCTGATAAAGAAACAGCTGGAGCACATATATATAAATGATGCATGATACATATGTCTAGGAAAGAAGCCAACATATCACATTACTGGAAGAAAGTACAAACCCCAAGTACAAAAGAAGACAAGTAAACTCCTCCACATCGCAAGCCCCATCTTGGTCCCATGCTCTCCATCTCCTCAGAAATCAAGTACCTAAATTAGAACGACACTTGCACTTATCTATGCCTGAAGCAATATAATCTGTTTGGGCCCAAAAGGATGGCCCAAATAGGGTGTCAGACTAAACACCAATTGGAAACAACCACAAGTTCAGTGCCTAATAGTCAGTGAATATATGGCAGGTAATAAATAACATGAAGCAGTAAACAAGGTAGTACTCAGCAATAACCAATCCATAGTTCCAAAGCATTCCGTTTCATATATAAAGAAACTGCTAACCAAAGCAGGTAAACACAAATAGGTAACCCTCTGGGAAGTAATCACAGCCCATCCCCTCTAGTCCTACCAAGAAACAGAAGCAAGCAGCTAAACACAAAAGCTAACCCTCTGGTATGTACACACAACCTATCCCCTCTGGTCCTACCTAGAAACACAAGCAACCCTCTGGGAATTAAACTCAGTCTAACCCCTTTGGTTCAGCTTAAGCATAGACTCTCTGAGAAAGTACTCATTGTAAATTCCTCCTATAGTCTTGTATCGGTAACTAAAGGCGATTTGGGGAAGCAGTTACATCACATTCCCCATGAGGCCCATGTCGAGGAACTACAGACTCTATGAGGAATAACTTACATCAATTCCACCCTATGGTATCGCATCATAAGTAAAACAGACACTTTGGAGAAGCCCTTCCGTCCATTCACCCTATGGTCTACTACACCAGGTTCTCATGGACCTGTGAAAGTCAAGCAAGCATAGAAGTGTGTATCGACCAATGTAAACCTCAAGAACTACTTAACTAAATAGTCTAAAACATAACAACATGTGAAAACAATAGTCACACCATCCTACAACACTAGGCATGGAATGTAAACAACATCCAAATAGGAAAACTAGAACAAATGGTCAAAACAATCAACATGCATGTCAAGCACTTCCAAATCATGGAAATTCACTATATTCACATTCAATCAACCTATATTAAAGAATAAAAGCATAGAAGTCAATTATCAAGGATAAAATGGTAAACATGCAATACCCCGTTCAAGGGTATTGGACAAATTTTCACATATAATTCATAGGCTTTCAACAGAAAGGCACAAACCACCTACCTTAGTGTTGTAAGATCATTATAAGTGAACCTCATGCCTTGAATCTCCCAAGAAAAATGTAGATCTACAAAAACGTCTAAAATGTTCAACTGAAGATAACTTAAGAAAGAGAAGGAATCAGGAAATGAATCTCTAAAAGAAGGAAGAGCTTATCGAGGCGATTCCAATGCAATTGACAGCGGTCAAATCAGACATCGGATGCTCAGTTGGGGGCTCGGAGGAAAATTGCGGCCGTACAGGAGCTCTCAGATGAAACAAACCTAGAATAATGTGGTTATGTCCATCAGATGTGACCCTAGTGCATTTAATGAAAAAAAAGGAATTACACAGCTTGTACTTTATAAGTACACAACGTGTAGTTGCCTTCACTGGCCCCCGCATTAAGCGGTGTCCAGGTCACCACACACGGCCGTGTGTATGGCCACTACATGGACAACACCCGGCTACTAGTTGAAATTGAGTACACAGTGTGTACTCATAATGTACATGAGGTTTACTTCAACAATTTCCAGAAATTCCTCTTTTTCTCAAAAACAACTAGAAAAGGAAAACATACCTGAAAAGAAGATCTGGGTTCTTACACTGTAGTTTTATGGGAGATGCAATATTACTTCTTTCATAGACTATAAATTAAAAAATCTCTAAGATAAAAAAATCAAATAATGATTACTTATGATTATCATCTAAACCTTCGCAATTTTTATCCATGTATCCCAAAAACATATGATGGGATATCCTATGATAAAATAGCACAAATTCCACTGTATTGTTGATGTATCAAAGTATCCTCTTCACCACTAGTAGTTTTCTATACTTTGGGTAACATTTGTACCATATGGATTGAAACATGGAAAAAATAATTCCTATTCATCTCATTTTTAAATATAATAGTTTTACATTGATTTTCTTATAATCATTGATATTGACCTCTTTCCCATCACAATTTTTGACAACTTCAGGCAAAAAACATTTTATATTTTCATCTATTTAGAGTACTATATTAAATATTTCTTCTGGATATTTTGAGAATATTTTCATTGGTAAATAAATTTACCACCCCATCCTTGTGTTTCCTATAAAAAAATTAAAAAAAACAACTCTACAATGCTAGAAATTTCAAACCAAACCTCATACATTCTACATACTTCTTTCATTGTGCATCATTTGAGCTACCAAAAATTATGTCATATATCTTGATAATAACTAACATACATTGATATTTTTATTTCATTATGTTGTGTCATTTATCAAATACTCTTCACTAGAATCCATGATTTGTCAATCATTGATCTAGTCATGAATACGAGACCCTTGGTGATTGCTTTAGTATATACCACGCCGTCTTAAATTGACACACTTTTCTCTTATCTTAAGAAATTATAAATCCATCTAGTCTCTCAATGTGTACCTCCTCCTCAAGAACTCCATTCAGGAATGATGATTTGACATCCATTTGGAAGAACTTCAAACCCCTTTACATGGACATGACCAAAAAAATTATAATGATTTCCATTGAGGAAATGAGAGAAAATGTATCATCAGCCTTAATGAATTGTATTTCACAGTCCCTTTTTCACACAATACATGATTAATTTTGATCCAACTTTCAATCTTTATTAATCTTGTTTCAAAACAACCACTTTTTCTGATGCTATTTTTATTTCCCATCCTTGGAAAAATTTCCCACATTTCATTAATCTTTATTTTTTCAATCCCTTCATGGATCATTTTGATCCAACTATCGTCTTTAATAACCTATTTTAAACACTTAGGATATACTTGATATTACAATGATGTTTTTTGAAGAGTCTAAATTATTTGTATTCAAACTAGAGCTATTTGTTCAACAATGATATTCCATTTTATGATTTTGTTCATCCTTTCTTTCTTTGAATCAAAAAATTCTACATTTGTTCCCTTATAATTTGAGCCTTCCTATGAGTATTATAGACCCCATAAACTATCCAAAGGTCACTCAGTTTAGTAAAAATATCTATAAAGATATCTTCACTATTTTTTGTGAAACGTTTTCAATAAATTTTAAATTATGGTCATTTTCTAAAACTTTTACATCTTGGATTTCAATGATTTTCCCAATAAATTTATTTTAAAATATCTATTTAATTCTCTTTAATGAGTATCCATAAAAAATACCCTCAACCCTTAATCCTCAAAATTTCGAATTTTCTACTCATTAAGAATAAGTTATTCACTCCTATAACCAAATAGGCCTTTAACAATGTTTTCCTCTATCAATGCTATAAAAAGGTGTTGATAAGGGTTACCTTTTATCAGTTCCATTTTTAGCACTGATAATAAGTACACTTTATCAGTTCTCTTTTAGTGCTTATAAATGGTGACCTTTATCATCATTTTTCATTAATGTTGATAAATATTACCCTTTATCAGTGATTTATTTTTAGTACTGATAAAGATATCCTTTATCAGAGCTTTTTAGTGCTGGTAAAGGTCGTTAATAAAATGAAATAATTAAATAAATAAAAAACAGTTTATTAAAAAAATATTAAATTTTTTATTATTAAATAATTATTGAAAAAATTAATAAATTGATTATAATATATATAAATTATAAATACTAATAGTTAGTTTATATTAAATATATAGATAAATATAAAATGATTATTAAAAAATAAAATCAAAAAATAATTAAATTTTGAAAAATATTAAACATTTTATTAATAATATAATTATTGATAATATTAATAAATATTATATATTAAATATATATATATATATTACTATATTTAAATATGATTTATATAATACAAAATATTTATTATTTATACAAAATAGTCATATATTTAGTGAAGAATGGTTTATAATTATAAATTAATATGAATAAAAAACACTGACTAATTGCATAATGTAATGAACACAATTTAATGTCCTTTTTTTAATTTAACATATATCAAATGTATTTTATACTGATTTTACATACATATACATAATTGTTGAATTTTTATATAAAAAATGCATAAACAAATATCTGCATAATTAATGAAATCTTTATGAAATTTATTCAAATTTTAATATTAATTTTTGAATTTCATTATAACATGATACATTTAATATATCATTTATTTAGTCAGTAAATTTTATTTATTTAATTTTAACTTTATTATAGTTGGGTATTAATTCTTTTTTAAAATTATTTATTTTTTACTTTTTACTTTTTTTGGGAATCAAATCAATTCATATTATTTAATTATATATATATATTTATTTACTATGTATCAATATATTTAATATGTAATCATATTTATTTCATTATATATTCATATTTTTTAATAATTAATATTTAATTAATAACACTTTTCCATTTTTTCAATATTGTTAAAGTGTACTCATTTTTAATTATTCAGCTTCACTCATTTTAACATGCATGCACTTAAAATTAAAAATTCATTAAAAATGTTAAAAATATATTTTAAAATAAATATTTGTAAATAAATATGTTTATAATTTTTTTTATTTAATATCTTTATACATTTAAATATTTCTAATTATATTTATATAAATATTATTTTTTTAAAATTATTTATATAACTATAAATAAATAATTATATATATTTAAATAATTATAAAATTACAATAAATTTATTTAAATAATTAATATATTTACTACATTTATTATATATATATATATAATTATATAAATATATATAAATATATAAATATTTAAATATATAAGAATTATTTTTTTAAAAAGTAATAATATAATTTTAAATAAATAATTATATATTTAAATAATTATAAAATTATAATAAATGATTTTAAATAATGAATATATTTGATATATTTATATTATATATATTTATTAAATATATATACATTTATATAAATATTAGTAATTTTTTTATTTAAAATTATAAATATATATCCATTTTCAGTGCTTAAGTAATAAGTACTAATAAAAGGAAACATTATTTGAGATTTTTTAGCGCTTATAAACATATAGAATAATCAGTACAAAAAAAGTGCTGCTAAAGATTACTTTTATCTGTTCTTTTTAATTTAGCACTGATAAAAGGGATCTTTATTAGCACTTTTTTGGAATTGCGGATAAAAGTGTCCCGATCTATTTTATGGACCATAGAAATCATGAACTAGTCACGGTATCTGATGCATTCTGTAGAATCCAAATTCTTTCGATGATCCTCCTCATCAAAACCAAGCTCAAATCATGGCTCAAATAATGGCTTTAATAATACCAAGACTCAAATCCAAAGCTCAACTGATTCATGGGTTGAATGAACCCAAGGCTCAAACAAATTCCAAGTGTGGAGATATAACTACATTCTCTTATATGAATCAAATCTTCAATCCATGTTATATTATTTTCTCCTCATCACTCTCTAATTTCTTGTCTATAAATATCTATTTGTGTTTTATCACCATTTCCACTACCACTCTCGATTTCCATTGGGTCTCCCTTGATTTCGCCCGCCCCTATACCCACAATTTTTCCACCATGTTCCCCCCAATTTTGGTATCTGGTAGTGCACCTTTACTACGCCTGGTACTACAATTCCTATCATGTTGGTGTGTGATGCGTGTGCCTTTGGTGTGTGAGGTTCATGCCTTTGGAGCACCTCGGTGAGGTCGCACCACCTCACAATTGGTAAGGCACACCAGGTGCGCCCCCCTTGACTCACGCCAAGGTTCATTGAGGTGCGAACCTTTTACAACATTGATGTAATCTAATATTGAATTCTTTTCCACATAATGAAACTCATTATTAATACTTCTTAAAATTGTAATCCTCTTTAGAGAATTATATATATATATATATATATATATAGATAAATGACTAAAAAATAATACATATGATCTGAGCATTAATTATAAATGGGTGAAATGAATTACTTATCAAAATGCATTGATTTATACATTAATGGTATATATATATATATATATCATTGTGAATAAACTCCAAGGGTTATTTCACTTAAATATCTAATTTATTATTTTAATTATTAATCCATCTAAAAATAGACAATTCATTAACATTTCCTTTTATTTGAAACATCTTTTAAATGAAAACAATTTATCTTAAAAGATCAACCATTTCTAAAATAATAAGTACACTTTGAACTTGTCAAAAATCATTAATTGCATCAGTTTACCTATCATATGTCTGATGAAAGACCAATATCTATTATGAAATGGTGTTTTTTTCAAACACTTTAGTGTGACATCAACAATAAATTCCTCTTGTATTCCATTATTTTTTATGTGATACATTTCTAATTCTTTCTTCACATTCATCTATGTTTTCAGAAAATCCTGAAAATTATTCAAACAACTGTTTAATTTGTCACATGTTCAATAGAGTTCATTCAATGGTTGAAATTCATCATCAAATTTTACTTATTAAGATTCTTCACACTTAAAAACTAATTTTTATATACTGGGTCATCACCCCTATAACTTAAACCTCTATATCTTCTATAATTATTATTATTTATCTAATTATGAATAAAATTTTATAATATGTTAGAAAAATCACCATGGAACACATAATTCCCATAAAAATGAAATTTGATTATAATGCCTACTCTTCTTCTGCTTGAAAATAATTTTTATTTTCAACATGTCTAGCCATAATTATTGAATCAATTTATCAACTATAAATTTTTAGAAGTTTAAAACCATTATCATTATTAGGTATATTCTCTTTCTAAAATTATCATTTCCATTACTTATCAATTTTTAATTGAAATCAGAATTATAATTTTGAGCTGTTTTCAAATATTTGATATACCATTAATATTAAATGTAATAATTGCTCAGGTTGTTACATCACATGTTCCAACAAAATGTAATGGAGTTTATCAAATTATATATATGTTTGAATAATTATTTAAAATTATTTTTATGTATTCATAATTTTATGTGTCCCTGTATCGGTACCACCCCTAGGAATCTATGATTACCATCCATGTATATGAAACAACACTTTATTTATTAAAATGTTTTATCAATACATTTTTATATCATCTAATTAATGTAATGAGAGTTTATTATTCTTGTTTATCATATTTGGGTTTCTTAATTCCACTTAATTTCCAATATTATATTTTTAATTATATAGGGGATTTAAGAAAGTCTTGATGGATCATTTAATAGAGGTAGGACTAGTGTTAGTTAGATGATTGAAAGTATTAAAAGTGGGATTTCTCCTATAAATAAAGAAATCATAGAGGCCCCATGGATTCATATGTCAAAACATGTCCTTGAAATGTTTTCTTGAATCATAGAAAAAAACATGCATACCCCCCAAATAACACCTTAAATAGACATGAGTTAATAACTATTCCCACTGATGAAATTATCACAAATTAAAGACATTACCCCTTTCAGATTATACAATAGAGTATAATTTTCATCCACCTCAACTCCATCTCATGAACAGTTATTATTTCAATTTTTTCCTTGAGAGTCATACCTATTCTCATTTATGCTTCTTGTACTACTATGAGTAGTAATCCACCCATATACAACTACTGCTAAGATTATTTCTAGAAACATAGGTGCATATCCACAAAATATGGAGGATGAGTGTCAAAATAAAAAATGCAATGATAACTGTTCAGGATATGAGATGATGAGGATGATATTTTTCTATAACTTTTACCTTTAGATGAATATAGAGGATATCACCAACCATAGTGGATTAATTTTTTTTCTTAAATTCAATTACAGATTTTCTTTAAAACATATTGAAATTGTTTGAAACAATCAAATGTTGAGTTTCCATAATTACAGTTATCTATAAATTTCACCTATGATAATGAATATCTTAGGTATATTTATTTACTTATGGTAGAAAATAATATTTTATGTACCCAATAGGAATGATATGAATTTAATATTGATGCAAGATAATATATTAATTAAAAATTATGAATATGGAGTTAAATAGTTCATCATGTTTGCAATATAGCATGTATAAGACCCTTATCCAATCCCTTTTTCCGTGTTTACATTATTTTTATTCAAGAAAAATTAGTCTAAAAGAGTTGTAAGAACACTTGATTTGTTAATGAATATATTAGATCTATAAATGTTGGACTAAACATGGGTGAAAACAGAATGTGCACATCGATTGGAATGATACTATTATTTGTGGATAATTTGATATGAATACCGATGTAAATGATTATGTAGATCACATGGAGGAAATGAAAATGTAAATTAAAGATTAAATTTTTTATTTCCCATAGTTTTTTGAGAAGTTAGATTCCTGTGATGAGTGAAAATTTTATACCGGTTGTACTAAATACACAAAATGTTCAGCTATATTGTAGTTATATAATTTAAAATATGTTAGTGGATAGAGTGACACCATATTTATAGAACTACTTGGTCTCATGAATGATATGATTCCCAAATAAAATGAACTACCCTGTAGAAAAATGACTCTAAATTAATACTAAATTCAATGAGAATCGCCTTTAAAAAACATCTGATTGTGTAAATGGTTGAATATTGTTTCACAAGGACTATGAATCACTCATAAAATTCCATAAGTGTGGCACATTTCAATAAGAGAAAAATGGATGTAGTATTTTAAAATATGTATGGTACATTCCCATTATTCCACCTTTTAGAAGACTATATGGATGTCAGGAAACTGTGAGACAATTGACATGACATACTGATACAAGAATTAAATATGGAAACCTACGTCATCCATTAGATCCCCCTCAGTGGATGAAATTTATTAAAAGGATCCTAAATTTGTAAATGAGATGAGAAACTTTTGTCTTGAATTATATATAGATAGGATAAATCATTTTGGTATACAAGGCAGTACTCATAGTACATTGACCGAAATTTTGGTAAATTATAACTTCCCTCGAGGGTTATGCATGAAGCACAAATACATTATGTTGTCTCTAATTATATCTTGACCAAATAAACCTAGTAATGATTTTGATGTCTATTTGGATCCATTGATCGATTATATAAAATTATTGTGGTATACATGTATTATAATATATGATTCTCATAAAAGTGAATAATTCATATTGAGGGACATGTTTTGTGGGATGATAAATGACTTCTCTGCTTATGAAAATTTATCATGATATAGCATTAAAGGAATGTTGGGGTGTCCCATTTGTGAAGAATTCACACACTCAGTTCAGTTGAAACATTCCTCAAAGACTATGTTTTTAGGATATCAATTTTTTTACCTTGATGACATAAATTCCAATCCCATATGACATCATTCAATGGGAATTTTGAACAAGGTACAATAACATATCCAATAATTGGTTACCGACTATTCGATAAAGTAAAAGATATTAACATTATTTTTGGTAATCTATTTTCGAAAAAACATACAAAATCCGGTTAGAAGAAGGGAACGATTTTCTTTGAATTACCATATTGTAATTTTTTGTATTTCAGACATTTTCTAGATATCATACCTATTGAAAAAAAATTATTTGGTAGTGTTATGGGTACGTTACTAAATTTTATTAAAAAAATAAAAGATGGAATCAAGGCATGGTTGAACAAGATTGACATGAGGATAAGGGATGTGTTGGAAGTGATGAATGGTAAATGGTAGAATTTTCTTCCTCTAGTATCTTACACTCTATTTAGAAAGGAAAAATCGTAAATTTTCTTTTTCAATAATTTTTTAAAAGGTATAGAAGGATATTAATCAAATATCAAGAATTTAATGTGAATGAATAATTTGAAGTTACAAGGACTAAAATAAAATTATTTTCATGTTTTGATGAAAGATTTGATTCGTGTTGATTTTCATTTCATTCTACCATAAAATGTATGACATACTTTGAACAGACTCTAATTATTTTTCAAATCCATATGCAAAAAATTATAGAAACGATGAAGTTTCCAATCATGAATAATGAATTTTTAGTCATATTACATTAATTAGATGTGTTCTTACCACCATAATTCCTAGATGTAATTATTCACCAGATGGATCAATTGGTTAGAGAGGTACAACTATTTGGTCCTTTCCATTATTGATTGATGTACCCAATTTAATGGTATATGATGATTTTTAAAGGGTATGTTAAGAATTGAAGTTATCTATAAGGTTTTACTAAAAAAAATATAATTTTGTAGAAGCTATTTAATTATGTACCAATTACCGATCAGATGTTTATATCATCAGTCCCCTAATGTATCATCACAAGAGACACCTTATGGATGAAGTGATTTCTGGAAGGGTTTTAGTTACAATTACATCAACATTTTTGGAGAAAGAGAACATTTAAATTTTACATAATAGTGAATATGTTGATCTGGACATTGAGTCCCATAAATAAATTTTTAGATATTTAAATCTATAAAGGGCCAAAGGATAGATATCAAATACTCATAACCAACAATTTATAGAATGTTTTGGAGATAAAATTTACATGGAGTTATATAAAATATGAATTAAACTATCCAAAAAAATTTATGGATAAACATGGAACTGAATGAAGTTGTTATTTCTTACACTAGTTTTGTAATTAGTGGTTATGCGTTTAATACCAAAGAACATGATGACTGCAAAAAATGAGAAATAATGGTGTTATGATTTTGGCAGAAGTGATGCACATATCTAGATCTTAGGATAGATATCCAATTTATGACATTATGTCATATTTTGGCATTATCAAACAGATATACGAATTAGATTATAGAACATTTCAAGTGTTAATTTTCCTTTTCAAATGGGTTGACAATGTGAGTGTAGTGAAAGTTGACGAAATGGGCATTGCGAAGGTGAAATATAGTGTGGAATGGGAAAAAGTTGATCCATTCATAATGGAACCACAATAAATGAAAGTATTTTATGTCTAAGATCTAATAAATAAGAATTGGTCGATTTTCTTGATGTTGAAAAAAATGTCAGGTCATATAAAAATTAAATCAAGGATGACCCTTTCATTGGGAGATCACAATCAGTTCATTTCGATCCCAATTTAGACATTTTATTATAAGTGAGAGGGTACAACAAAGAGAGTATATGGATTCTTGATAGAGGAATGAAATCCCTAATAGAATTTAAAAAAATAAATAGAGTTCAATTATAATGTTAAAGTGTTTTTTAATAGAATATTTTTTCCTCATAATAAAATCTATTTTTTTACTTCATTAATATAATTTAAATTAAATGTTTGAATACTCATGAAAAAAAATGTGTTCTACACATGATGATGTAACCAGTACCATAGAAGAAAAAACAATAATGAAGGAAACCCTTTGGGATGAAGTAACGGTAATGTTATGATATACTTTATATATTTTGATAAAAAATTATATAGTGAAACAATGTTTTAATTTTCCTTATTACTTTCAGATTTAATTTATTTTAGAATATTTATATACATATTTCATGCCTTTATAAACCAAAACATCCACAGACTTCTTCTCCCTTAAAACATTTTCAACCCTATAGTGTTGGCATCTATCACATTCATTAAAGTCCCCCCCCCCACTTCTCAATCACAGAGGTAATACTGATGTATTCACAGTAAAATCATTTTCCATAGAATTAATGTATTATTTCATATTTATGTTTAATTTATTTCTTTTTAGTATTGATCACATAAGAATTGTTTTCATATATAAGTGAATTATTTTATTTTTGAGTTGTGTTGGTTTGTTGAAGGCTTCTCATAATTGTGAGAGATTTTATTTTAGGATAAAAAGAAGATAATAATTGTAAGAAATGGTTCTAGATTGTATACATCAGTTGTGAAATGGATAATTCCTACTATATATTGAATTATTTTTTTCATCATTTTATCTACTATTTTTATGAAAACTTCCTAATCATTTGTATCTAATACTTATTTAGTTATTTCAAAAATCTTTTGGGAAGTAATATTTTCATAGTTCCTTTATTTTAGATGATTTACATTAATATTTCATTCCTTTATACACCAAAACATCCACATATTTACTCTCCCTCAAAACTTTTTCACCACAACTGTTTTGGTATTTATCAATTTCCTTGAAGTTACCTCCATTTCTCAATAAAAAATATTATCTTGATGTTTCCATAGTAAGATCATTTTTCAATAGAAATAATTTATTGTTTGTTATTTATGTTTAATTTATTTCTTTTTAGTTTTACTCATATAATAATTTTTTTAATAGGCGGATTCCTTTTTTCGAGTTCGGGTGGGTTATTTGAAGTTATCATGATCATGAGAGATTAGACATTGATCCTGTAACTGAGATAATGACAGCAAGGAAATGCGTCCTAAATTTTTATAACCATCATAAAGAGGTGAATTGCAATTAATTAATTATTTACGTTTTTCATCATTTTATCTTTTATTTTTAAGTAAATTTACTTATCATTTTTATCTTATACTTATTTAGTTTTTTTCACAGATATTTTGGAAATTCATATTTTTAATTCAACTATCATAAAAATTAAACACTAGAGATAAAATTATCCTTTATTCTAATGTTACCATTTGTTCCATTTACTTTTTTATCAAACTACAAGACTAATTATTGAGTCGTTGTTCTTAGAAAAAGAAGGTTTTTCGGCTAAGAACATCGAGTAAATATGCAGTGTTGGAAGGTGGATAAATAAATCCATTTAAAATCAAGCTAATAGTAGTAGTTAGGATTTTTTTTGAGACTTTGGGATGTTTGGTAATTAGATACACCTCAATCTGATAGAAGGCATGAGTGTTATTACTCTAACTACTTTCTTTATTTAAAATTGAAATTAATTTTAGTAAAAAAGAATATTGGCATACTCAAAACCAATAAAACATATTCATATTTTTTTGATACTTTAAGGAAATGATCCATAATTCATTTTTGATGTTTATAAATCATCCTCACCTCAATATGTTACATGATGTGCCTAGTATGAATCAAATCATCCGTTATCAGTTTAAAATTGATATTTTAGTTAAAAAAGTGTTAATATATGAAAACTGAGAAAACACACTTGTATTGTCTTGATAATTTAGGTCAATGATTCATAAATCATTTTTGATGTGTATTAATCCGTCTCATGTCAAACTGATATACAATGTGACCGGTATGAGTCAAAGTTCATGTTTCCAGTTTAAAATGACATGTTAGTAGAAAAGATAGGTGAAATAATCAAAACTAAGAAAACAAATTAATATTAATTTTATACTTTAGGAAAATGATCCATAAGTCATTTGAGATATTTTGAAATCAATCAAACCTAAATCCAACACATGGTGAGGTTGATATGACTCCAAGTGTGTGTTTCTATTTAAATTGACATCATTTTTAGTTAAAAGAAAACCGAACAACTCAAAACTAAGAAAATTCATTTTTGTTTTTTAATACTTTAGGAAAAATACCCATAAGTAATTTTTGATGAAATAGAATTAGATGCACCTAAATCTGATACACGATGTGCCTGGTACTCAAAGTGTTCATTATCGATTTAAAGCTGGCATTTTAGATGAAAAGATTTAACTCACTAAAAACTAATAAAAATACTCATATTGTCTTTATAGTTGAGTAAAATAATTATTAAATCATTTTTTATGCATTGTAATTATTATCATTTCAAATTTATACATGATGTGACCGGTATGAATCAAAGTTTATGTTTTTAGTTTAACATGACATTTTATTAAAAAGAAAAGTGACATACTCAAAAGTGAAAAAACAGAATAATATTATTTTTATACTTGAGTAAAATGATACATAATTCATTTTAGATGTGTAGGAATTATCCTAACCATTGTCCAATTTATAGTGTGACCAATATGACTCCAAGTGCTTCGTTTTATTTAAAATTGACATCAATTTTAGTAAAAAGGACAATCAACTTACTCAAAACTAAGAAATCACTTTTGTATTATCTTGATACTTTATTAAAATGATCTATAGGTTATTTTTTATATTTAGTAATAATCCTCACCACAATAAGATTGACTATGTTCCCGATATGACTCAAAGTTTTTGTTATCAATTTAAAATCAACATTTTATTTCAAAAAGTGTCACTCACTAAAACATTATCAAACAAATTCAAATTGTATTTATTATTTATAAAAAAATTCATAAGTAATTTTTTACGTGTAGGAATTAGTCTCACTTTAAACTGACACATGATGTGATCGTTATGAGTAAAAGTGAGTGTTTCTAGTTTAAAATGACATTTTAGTAAAAAAAATTGATGTACTCAAAACTAATAAAAAAAATTCATATTGTTTTGATACTTCAAGAAAATGATTAATAATTCATTTTGGATGTGTATGAATCATCGACACCTCAATCTGACGCATGGTGTGACCGATATGATTCCATGTTTAATTTAAAATTGATATTAGTTTTAGTAAAAGGGATAAGTGATGTACTAAAAAATGAGAAAAAATATTTGTATTATTTTGATAATTTCGGAAAGAAACCCATAAGATATTTTTTATGTGTAGGAATAAACCTCACCTTCATCTGATACATGATTTGACCGATATGACTCAAAGAGTATGTTATCAGTTTAAAATCATCATTTTAGTTCAAATAGTGTCACTCATTGGAAACCGAGAAAACACACTCAGATGGGTTTTATAATTTAGGAAAACAATTCATAAATCAATTTTGATGTGTAGGAATATGTTTCATTTCAAACTAATACATGATGTGATCGATATGAGTCTAATGTGTGTTTCTAGTTTAAAATTACATTTTAGTAAAAGAGTAAGGTGAGATACTCAAAATTGATAAAAAAATTATTGTCGTATACTTTATGAAAATGATTCATGACTAATTTGAAATGTTTAGGAATGATCCAACACACAATATGACACACAGTGTGACTAGTATGACTCAAAATTCATTTTTTATTTAAAATTGACATCAATTTCATTGAAAAGTAAAAGTGACATACTCAAACCTAATAAAACACATTTTGATTGATTTATACTTTAGAAAAATAATACATAAGTCATTTTTATGTGTAGGAATCATCCAATACTCAATACGACACATGATGTGCTCGGTATGACTCAAAGTGTCCATTATTAGTTTAAAATCAACATTATAGTTGAAAAAGTGTCACTCACTAAAAACCGAGAAAATATGTCTGGATTTTCATGAAAATTTAGGAAAAAGATTCAAAAAAATTTTTGACATGTAATAATCTTTCTCATTTCATACTGATGCATGATGTGACTATTATGAGTCAACAAGCATGTTTCCAGTATAAAATGTCATTTTTTGAAAAAAGTCCAGTGAAAAAAATCAAAACCAAGAAACAACATTTGGATTGTTTTGATACTTTAATAAAATGATCCATAACTAATTTTTGACTTGCAGTAATTTTCATCACCTCAATCTAACACACTATGTGAGCTGTATGACTCCAAGTTCATGTTTTTATTTAAAATTACCAATGATTTAAAAAATACAACTGACCTAATCAAAACTGAGAAAACACATTCATATTATTTTGAAACTTTAGGAAACTATCCATTTTTCATTACTGATGTGTGAAAATTAGATTAAACTCAATCTGATACATGATGTGCCTAGTATGATTAAAATTTTCCATTATCAGTTGAAAATTAAAAATTTAGTTAAAAAAATTCACTCATGGAACATTGCAAAAAACGCTTGGATTATCTTGATAATTTAGGAAAATGATTCGTAAATCATTTTTGATGAGTAGGAAATGGGCTAACAAAAAAACAATACTTTTTTGACAAAAATAAGACCGATCCATTAATGATGGCGATCCGCAGAAATACAGCAGCATAACCACGATGGAAAATGATTGAACCAAAGCAAATCCTCGTAAGGAGGGCCAATGCCTGCCATCTTGTGAGCGGCTTCATTCGCTTCCCTTTTAATAAATGAGAAAGTGCAGGAATTGAAGCCTTGTCTCCGTGAGTGAATACACCGGATAATGGGGCCGAAAGGTTGAAGCCCGCCGTCAGTGAGATTGATGGCATTGATTACAGTGAGACAATCGGATTCGATGTGAATGGAATCCCAACCGCGATCTTTTGCGAAGTTTAACCCAGCAAGAATGGCGGCGGCCTCCGCGACTGAGGGCTCCCAAAGTGCATAACGTTCTTCGTATTTGGCTGCGATAAGATTTCCCAGGTTTTCTCGGGCCAGTAAACCTAGTCCAACTGGGCCATCCTTAGGGAGAGAGGCATCCACATTGATCTTAAAAATCCCTTCCGGCGGGGGGGTACCAGTGTTGGGGAAGAGGAGAGGGGGTGAAGAGTCTTTGTTGCTCAGGATGGTTCTGCCAAACCGCAATCCATGACAATGCCCGGTCAATCCAAAATCTGGGGGGCCTCCGGAAATGATTGAAAATGGACTCGTTCCGCCTATCCCAGATAATCCAAGTCAAAATGCACAGGGCACCTGCTTTAGCCGGCGAAAAGGTGGAGCACCATCGCTGCAGGAGAGAGGAAAGATCTGAGGCGGCATCCAGGGACAGCTCTATAGTTGATCCCCAGCCATTCCAAACCTCCTGGGCCTCGGGACATTGAAAAAGAGCATGGAGAGGGGATTCAGTCACAGAAGGGCAGAAAGGGCATGAGTTGTCATTTGAAAAGTGTCGGTAGGCAAGGAGGCTTTTAGTAGGAAGGATACCGGTACACACCTGCCACCAGAAAAGCGAACTTTAGGGGGAACATGAAGCTTCCAAATTGATGTCCAGGGCCTCGCATCTCCTTCTATAATTTGAGCAGTAAGAGCTCGCCGGTAGCCGGCTTTCACCGTATACTCTCCTGAACCGTCGTTTGTCCAGTAGAGATGATCTGGCCTTGCGTCTGGCACACAGGGGATACTCAGAATGATTCTCCTATCCCTCTCATTAAACTATGAGAAGAGTTTTTCCAGACACCATCCCGCCCCTTGATCATCAAAAAGACAATAGACTGTGGCATGTTCGGATCCTGGATAAATAGGGGATGAAGCCTTCGTGCCTGCCTGATCAATAAGCCAGGGATCAGTCCAAATCTTGACCGTTGAACCATTCCCAATCCTCCAGCCAAGTCCTTTCCTCCGAAGATTACGACCACCCCAAATGCTTCTCCAGAGAAAACTGGGTCGATAGCCAAGATGGGAATCCAAGAAATCCTTATGTGGGAAATATTTAGCCCGGAGAACTCGCGTGCATAGGGATGATGGGTTATTAATCATACGCCAACCTTGTTTAGCCAGAAAAGCATCATTAAAAAGAGAAAGGTCCCGGAATCCCATTCCGCCTTCAGATTTTGGTTGGCAAAGAGCAGACCAGGCGATCCAATGGACTTTATTTTTTCCGTCATTTCGACCCCACCAGAAGTTAGATGTTCTGGATTGAATCTTTGAAAGCACCACATCAGGCAGTTTAAAAATAGACATCAAATAGCTGGGGACAGATTGAAGTGCCGCCTTGATGAGGATTTCCTTCCCGGCCTTGGAGATTTTTTTAGGGGTCCAACCTTGTATTTTTCTTTCAATTCGATCCACAATAGCTGAACAAATTTCTTTCTTTGACCGTCCAACCACCGTCGGGAGCCCAAGATACTTCTGGTGCTTATCGACCCCAGGAATGCGTGCTAAAGAGCAGAGATCTTCTCTTTTCGGCTGGGGGACTCCAGAGCTGAAAGAAATTTTTGATTTACTCTGGTTGATCATTTGTCCTGAAGCCCGTTCATACTGTTGTATCGCCTGGCAGATTGCAGTACACTCATTAGTGGTAGCTCGAGAAAATAGAAGGCAATCATCAGCGAAGAAGAGGTGGGATATCGAAGGGCCCTTGCGGCATGCTTTCGCCCCATGAATTTTGGAAAACAAAGTTGCCCTGGAAAGGAGGTTAGAAAACACATCAGCCACAAAAATAAAGAGGAAGGGTGAAAGAGGATCTCCCTGGCGAAGCCCACGGGAAGGGGAAAAGCCTCGGGTGAGCACCCCGTTGACATTAATACAGAAGGATACTGACTAGACGCATTGCATGATCATGTCAATCCATTTGGTGCAGAAACCCATCTTGAGCATCACAAATTCGAGGAAGTTCCATTCCACTCTATCATAGGCCTTAGCCATATCCAATTTCCAAGCCATGATCCCTCTCTTTCCTCGTGTTCGTGTTTTCATGGAATGGAAAATTTCATGAGCAATAATGTCATTATCAGTGATTAACCTTTTTGCCACAAAAGCGCTTTGGTTCTCTGAAATGACGTCGGGAAGCCAAGGACGCAACCGATTCGCCAGGATCTTCGAAAAGATCTTATACGAAACATTGCACAGACTGATAGGTCGAAAGTCCGCAACCCCTTGCGGATTTTTCATCTTGGGAATGAGGGTAAGAATAGTTTCATTAAGAGAAGACAGGTCCGTTTTCCCTGCCCAAATATCCCGCATCAGATTGCATATGTCTGGACCAATGATGTGCCAGTAATTCTTGAAAAAGAGGGCGTGGAATCCGTCTGGTCCCGGGGCCTTCGTAGAGTGGATTTTCTTTAAGGCCTTAAGAGTCTCGTCATTCGTCACATCTTTAGAAAGCTGTCTATTCATATCGTCAGAAATCATGGGTTTGATGCAGTCCTCAATCTCGGGAGAAATGTTAGAATGGCCTGCAGAGAAGAGATTCTGAAAATAGCTCAGGAATGCTTCTTGGATTCCCCCTGTGTCAGACACTTTACTACCATCTGATTTTAGAATTCCAGAAATAAAGTTTTTTCGGCGTCTTACTGAAGCCTTCTGGTGGAAAAAACGGGTATTAGCATCCCCTTCTTCTATATGAATATCACGCGCTCGCATATCCCAATACCCTTCCTTATTGCGCAGGGCAACATCCAGCTCTCGTTGGGTTTCACTAATTTTGGAGAGAATGCTGCGATCCGGGGGTTTGCTAAGAAGATAGCCAATCTTCCTTTCAAGAAAATTGCATTGCTGGTCCGGGTGACGGAATTTAGAGTAGCTCCATGACTTCAGATCAGACACTACTCGGAGAAGGTTGGTTCTTAGATCAGCTTGCCCATTCTTCCAGCCTGACCGGATAACCGCCTCGCACTCGGGATCTTTTGACCAGAAGCTTTCGAATCTGAATGGTTTCCTGGAACTAGTAACGTGCTCATTATTGGTGCAGTTAATGACAATTGGGAAGTGATCCGAGCAGTTGAACGTGAGGTGTCTGATATGGTACATTTTTAAGAGGTTCATCCAATCCATTGAGCCAAAGAATCTATCCAGACGTTCAGCGATTCGATTTCCATCAGAACTGCCTCAGAACCATGTGAAAGGATTACCCGTGTAACCCAGGTCCATCAGCTCTGCCTTAAGGATAGCATCAATAAAATCAGACATAGACGTGGAGGAGCGCATAGCTCCACCTTTTTTCTCCTTCTGGAAAAGGATCTCGTTAAAGTCCCCTCCAAACAGAATGGGGCTTGGCAGATCACGACGGAGTTTGCAAAGAAGATCCCAATATTTCCACTTTTCAGACTGGGAGGGCCAGCCATAGAAGCCCACAAAAGTCCAGGGGGGGTTGTGGGGATCACAAATGGATGCAGCCACGTGGCGCTGGGAAAAAGAAAGGAGCCTAACATCGACATTATCCTTCCAGAGAAGACATAATCCTCCTGAATGACCCTGTCGGGGAACCGGGAAACAACCCTGGAAACCTCATTTTAGAGCAAGATTTATAATGTCCTTGTTTTCCAATATGGTTTCGGACAGGAAAACCATATCAGGGCAACTTTGAGCGCAATGGCGCTGGAACATACGAACCGTTCGTGGGTTGCCAAGCCCACGACAGTTCCAGCATAAAGTAATCATTGCTCTAGGCGGGGCTAGGCCTGACCTGCCTCCGCCTTTGTCTCTTGTGGGGTTAATGACGTACCTGATGCTTTCCTCCTTTTGAGAGGGCTGGTGTGCATACCACTGGACTCACTTTGCCGTTTCAGATCTCCTGGTTTGGGATTCCCTGGGCAATCGCCTTTACCACCTCCGCGTGCCCTTTTCCATGTTCTACGAGTAACATGTCCTGAAGGTGGGGCTTCAGTCATCCCAGAATCAGCTTGCAGAAGGGCATCAGTTGGGATCCGATTTGGACTCTGCTCAGCTTCAAGCGGATCCAAGGAAACATGTTTCTACCTCGGAAGCTTTTCTGGAGGTTCTTTTGGTTTAGGTAGCGGCCCAGTTGAAGTAAAGAACGTTAAATTCGGTGCAGTTAAAACGAAGTCGGATTCTGTGATACCCTGAATCAGGTGACTGTCTTGCCGAGCCCCATCATTGCATCTGACGATAATCTCTTTGGAGGCGTTTCCATTTCCCCTAAGCTCGGTTGGGGATTCTTTAGGGAAGACAGGTGGTCCCATCCTTATAATGGAAGGTTTTACAGATTCCGGTCGCCTTAGATGGGCTGCAATGAGACGCTCCCGATCTATTTGTCTCTCCGCCTCAGGGATATATGCCTCTCTGTGTGCTTTGGCCCAGAGCCACGGACCGTATTGTAGGGTAATATTTTCGGTGGAATTCTCTAGCTTTGACCCGCATGCTTTCTCAATGTGGCCGATATGTCCGCAAAGGAAGCAGAAGATTGGTAGTTTTTCGAATTCGAATGAGATCCAGGTGTTGGAATCATCAATTTTCAGGAACATACCTCGCATTAAGGGTTCAGACACATCGATCTCAGCCTTTATTCGAACCCAGGGGCCCCATTGTATTGGGTCCGAGCAATCCCACTCTAGGAAGTGACCGATCCGGTCACCAATTTCTTTCATCACATGTGTTGATCTCCCATGGAACGGTATTCCTTTAATTCTTACCCAGAACGGGGATCGGGTAAGTGTGCAATTCTGAATCTCGTCTCCCCCTTTAAATTCCTCCATCAGAATGAGATGATTGTCAAAGGACCAAGGTCGTCTTCTGAGGACTTTATCTTTGTCTTTATCACTGAAGAACTCAAAAACAAGGAGTTTGTTCTCAATTTCCCAGATGGCTACTCCAGCTTCCAATTTCCAAAGATTTTGAAGGGTGGTCCAGAGGGCCTTAAGATTAAATGGTGCCTCGGTCGCCAGTCTTCCGATAACCAATAAAGCCATACATTTTGTCAAAGTGTTGTCTTCATTTCTACGGGTTACGAGTGGCTCTTTTTCTTTGTCTGTTAATGTGAGGTTCTTCCATTGGTTCAGCAGATCCGTCTCCATGATGAGAGCCACGAAATCTCCCAGGGAGGGAATGGACTAACAGAGGTCCCCTATCCAAGGGGTGTCAAGCCCAAAGGGGGTCCCCAACCCAGGGACTCCGGCCCAATCCACACCAGCGCAAGCTAGTTCTTCACAACCGAAGCTTTGCGACCAGGAGAATCACTATTTTTTCCAAACCTCTAGCAATCTACAATTTTGGTAATCGACGCTTTGTCTTTATCAGTCAGCGAAAGGTTCTTCCATCGAATCACCAATTCAGATTCCATGACAGCAAAGAAACGTGATCTCCCGAGCACACCCTTCACGAGCCCACACCTCTCGTGTTCAGAACTCCACAACACGAACAAAAATTTCCTCCTCAAACCATCAAATCGTGACTAAGCTGCAGTCCTCCACCAAAGCCACACCTTGCGGACCGACGCTCCGTGTCGATCCTTCCACGCGTCCCAGCCCTTGCGCGGTCCAAAATAACGAGCGCAGTGCGGACCACACCAGCGCGCTGATGACCCTGCGTGAAATCACCCCTGCACAACCTGCACCTGCGCGCGTCCAACCCGTTGCGGCCAGCACCTGCGCGCTCAAGCAACCTGCGCGGTCCAGCCCTTCACGATCAGACCCTACGCGCTCAAACTCTGCGCGAACCCTCCTGCGCGAGAAACACCCGCGCGAACCCTCCTGCACCCTGCGCGAGAAACACCCACGCGAACCCTCGCTCGTCCACCCCTATGCAGTCAACCCCGCAGGAAAACCGCAGATTTGGAGAACCGCAGATCTGGAGAACCACAGATCCTTTGAGAATTTGGAGATCTACAAATTCAGTTTGCGCCAGTGACAGAGAACCATTGCAGCTACGAGGATCTGGAAGTCCGGAACCCTGGAGATCTGTAAATCCAAAGATCTACAAATCTGCAAATCTGGAAATCCGGAGAACTGGAGACCGACGATGCGCAACGCCCCGCAGACCACAAGCGCCGATCCCGCACAATGTCCGGGGAGGCCAAGAACTGGAGCACTACCGCATCAAGGAGAAAAACCTGAGGAATCCGCAGTAGATCCACATATGCTAAACCTGATCGATGCTCAGGGAAGACGATCCACAGATCCACGGAAGAAACAAATGAAGAACAAAACCACAAGAAGATGAGACGCAAGAAACTGATCAGATCTGTAACACAAGATGCGAATCAGGTCCCCAAATCCATCAGTGTGATCAGAAGAAGAGTGACTGGGCGATCGCCATGGGATCATTGAGACAAACCCCCAAGGCTGGGAAACTTGGAAGCACCGAACCAGGGATGGAAGGATGCTACGACCCAAGATGCAAGAACTCCGGCAAATCTCGGTCGGAACAAGGAACCATAGAAAGACTGAACCCTAGGAAAACCTAGGAGGAAACCTCTCAAAGAGTTTGTTTCCACTTTAAAATGACATATTAGTAAAAAAATACAAGTTACATACTTTAAAATGATAAAACACAATCATATAATTTTAATACTTTAGTTAAATGATCCATAAGTCATCTGAGATGTGTAGGAATCATCCTTACCTCAATATGACGCACAATGTGATCGATCTGACTCAAAGTGCATCTTTTTATTTAAAATTGGAATTAATTTTAGTAAAAAGGACTACCAGTCGACACAAAATGAAGCAAACACATACAAATTATTTTGATAGCTTAATAAAATGATTAATAAGTCATTTATGAAATTGTGGAATCAGAAACACCTTAATCTGATACATGATGTTCCCAATAAAACTCAATGTGTCCGTTATCATTTTAAAATTTATATTTTAGTTCAAAAAGTGCCACTCACTAAAAACTGAGAATACATTCTTGGATATTCTTGATAAATTATGAAAATGATTCATAAGTCATTTTTGGCATGTTGGAATTAGTCTCACATCAAATCATCATAAAATGTGACTGGTATGAGTCAAAGTGAATGTCACTATATTGAAATGCCTTTTTAGTAAAAAAATACAAGTGACATGCAAAAAATTGAGAAAATTGTTTTGTATTATATTTATACTTTAGGAAAATGATCTATAATTCTTTTGGGATGTATATAATTCAACCACACCTCAATTTGATGCATAGTGTGACCAGTATGACTCCAAGTTCATCTTTTCAATATATAAGTGACATTTTAGTTTAAAAGGCACATCACATCTCCAAAACTAAGCAAACGATCCTAAATTATTTCCTCATAATTCTATTTGCAGTTACATAATTTATTTAGTTATAACTTTTATTTATACTTATTTAATTAATTTTTATATAGATAATTCTTGAAAATGAACAAGGAATGGTGTGACGTGCAAGAATCTACCATAACTCAGTTCGATACACCATGTTCCTAGAATTACTCAAAGTTTATATTAAAATTAATAATTTCAGTTGATTTATTTCATTATATTATTACTAACATACTATTTTTTTTTCTTATACATGTGTGTTCTTTTACTTGAGACGGGGTGGTTTGTTCGTAAATAACATAAGTTGGGGTCTGGATAAAAAGACAAAGAAATATTGATGTTTTTTAATTTATAAAATATTTTTTACTTATTTAACTTTTTAAACCAAGGTTTTAAATGTTTATAATATAGTGTTTTCTATCTTATATTTTTGTTATAAATTCTATTTCATTAAAATTCTATACTCTTACTTTGTTTGGTTGAAATTTGGTTGTGTTTTTTGTGTTTTTTTTTGTTTTTTATAGTAAACTATAGTATTCCCCTTTATATGTGCTAAATAAAATAGTTAATAAATGTTGTCATTTATCATTTCTTATAATAGAACTAATAAATTACCCCTTTATTATCATTATTTTTAGCGATGATAAAGGACCCCTTTATTAGTGTTTTTTAGCACTGATAAAGGACACCTTTATCAACACTTTTTTATCACTGGTAAAATCCAAGGTAACCTAATATCTCTCTAGTAGCCGATGCTTATCTATCTCGGATAAAGGCTATTTTTAGAAATATTAAAGGCTGATTTTGTAGTAGTGCTCCCAAAAATTTAAAAGTAAATCAATGTTGGATTCTCCCTGTTCAACATCTTGTAAGGGGTATTCTATTAATTTAGACATAGAAAATATATATTTGGGATATACATTGATGTATTCACCTCTTCATTCCAATATTTATCCAGTAGATCTTTCTATAGGATCATTTTATGAACCATGTTATAATTTTAGTTCCTAATCTCAATGACTCCATTTTGTGGAGGATTCCTCACCGATGACACTAAATGTCTTATCCTATGCTTCTTAAGATATTTCCCCACTAGAGTTTTTGTAGAATTAATGCCATTGTTAGTTTGGAATTTCTAAATTTTTATCATGAACATATTCTCCCCCAATCTTTGATATCATATAATATATTTTAATACTTCAGATTTGTTAGCGGGAACCATCAACCTTATCATCCTTCTATAATCATCAATGAATCAAACATAATATCTATTATCTTCTATAGACTTGGGTTATATTGGTCTACACACATCCACCTGAACCAACTCTAGAAATTGAATTGAATTATTATCCTTCAGCTTGTAGGTCTTTTGAATGATCTTCCCTTTTTGGAATGTGACAAATTTGTGAGTGAAATGTCATGAAAGGTTTAGATGTCACAAGCTCCTTCATTCTTTATAAATTCATCCAAGGACTTATAACTTAAATTTACAATAATATCGTGAAATATATTTATCTCCTCATCCTTCTATAGAAATCACTTATCTTTTTTTCCACTAACGGGATAGAGATTCCCCTTCATGTTATTTATTTGATTCATAACTAAACCATCTCTTCCTTTGATGAATCAGATTATTATTTTAGGGTCAACACATGTCCTAAGTCCTAAAATAGACTTAAAATTAGTTGATTGTGATTAAGGCCTTCAACCACTAACACATACATGAACCTAAAATATTTTCCTCCGGTCATGGCCTTCCTTGAGCCCATGATCTTCTACCTTTATTATTTTTAAAACGAGTGACACCTTCCTTGTTGTAATTGATTCTAGTGAAAAGATTCCAATTTATCATCATATTGGAAGTGAAACCACTATACAAAATATATACTATAGCCTGATATATTAGTTTCAAATCAATTTTTGGGATGTTTTCCATTTCCTGTCTTCCCTTTTTGATCTATGTTCACTACTGACCTTCCATTGGGGGTAGCTTAGACTGTTCCACCTAAATATCCATCAGATCATCCACAACTTCTATGGTTGAAAACTATTTTTTAATTTTCATAACATTTGTTAAATATTATAACTAAAAATATCTTCTTCATTATGTCTCCATAGGTACACTCATTTTCACTATTTTCAAACACTACATAAATTTGTGTCCATAATTTCCACACCAAAAATAGTAGCTATTAAAAATATACCAAGAGTGTGACATTATGATCAACTATTTTTTATATTGATACCTAATGTGATTTTTTATATGGAACACACATACAATATATTACCCATCATTCCACAATAATAACACTTTGTTTCTGGTGTATTATTTGTGTTTCTCCACTACATTATTTGATGATTTATGGGTCTTTTTTGTGTCACCCACATCAAATTTGTTATGAGGTATGGTTGTTTGAGGTTTCATATCAATAGCTACTACCATATACTTTATATTATGACCCAAAACATATATTAAATTATATTATAATCACTATACATGTAGAAAAGTGTCCACAATCACTGTTGATCCACCATGGTCCTCCCGAGCTTCTTTAATAGCCTAATCACTCATACTCCCCAATGTCTTATTGTTTTCTATAATTTTTTCTTGATTTTAATGCTTTCATCACATATACACAATTTATCCATTGACATCCATGATATTTTCAAAAATATATTTCACAAAATCTGTCAAGTAATTAATGATTTAGGATTGTTTTTCAATATTGAGCTAAAACTAATCTTTTTTCTTTGAGTTTCCAAAATTTCCAGACATGAGTCATTTAATATCATTCATTGACTGATATTTTTCTTCCTTCTTCTTCTATATTTATAGTTTGGAATCACCGACCACCCATTGGTTTTCTTTTTTTATCCCTCTAGAGTTTTATTTCTTCAAGAGTAGTTTCTAATTCATCCTTAAGGTAGAATCTTCCTTCAAAATTAAAATCCTAATTATCATTATGTTGTAGTTAGGGAATGTCTATGAAAACTATAAGAACTTAACCGTTGAGAAATTTATAGTATTCAAAATTTACCACCTTAGATTCTTATAAAATAATGTATTTTTATGAAAGAATATTATTATTTTTGAATAATTTATTCAATGATGTCATCATTACCTTCACACCCTTGAATAAATTCTTCATGGGTTCTTCATATTATTAATTATATGAAAAAAAATTCTGGGACTTTTTTGTGAGATGAACAACCTTTTCACATAAAAAATCACATGGAATCTTGAATTTGAATATTTATTTTATCTATTTTTATTTCATAGAGGAAATACATCACCTCATCAATCTCCCTATATTTAGGATAATATTTTAGTGAATGATTATTTTTCATCTAGAACGTCACTTCCAAAGAACTCTCCATTGTTAAGGAATCATGGTCATTATTCATCATCTAGTATGTAATGAATGTACTATGATGACTATCCCACATCAACTCCTTTGGGTCCTTATCTTTGTTTAACAAGTCCTTAAAATTGCAATGCATTGGTTATGTTTTCTAAATCATATTCATGATCTTGATATCATTGTGGTTTTCTTTGAGTTGATGTATTTCATCCACAATCATGTTCACTCTATCAAATTATGTGTAAATAGATTCATTCAGGCAGATATTGAAATCATCATAAATATTCTAGAGTACTTATAATTTAGATCCACATAACTTGAAATTTTTTGTGCAGATGTTGAGATGTTTTGTAAGAACCTGGATCTTCGTTTTCAGGTATTCCTTCCTTTTTCTGGAGTTTTTGAGAAAATGGAGTTTCTGGAAATTTTTGAAGCACGTGCCATGTACTTTCTGAGTACACGTCGTGTCCTCTTTTCCCACTCGAAGTCGTGTGATGGCCGTGTCCGTGCCACACACACGGTGTGTAGGGGTGATGTGGAGGCTGATTTAAGCGAAGTATGGAAAAACCTAGTACATGTCGTGTACTCTAAAATTGCATGCCATGTACTTTCTTTTTTTCCATTAAACGGACCGGGGTCACGTCTGATCGCCATAAATGTCTTCTTCTAGGTTTGGTTCGACCAAGAGACGTTGTACAGCTACGAAACTTCTCTGGATTCTCGAGCCTCCATATGTTGGCCGATTTTACCGTCGTCGATTGCGTTGTAACTACATCGGTGAGTTCTTCTTTTTTCATGAGTTTCATTCCTTGATTCTTCCACTTTCTCAAGTTATCATGGTTTGAGCATTTTGGACGTTTTCTCAGATCTACGATGTTCAAGAGAGTATCAGTCCTCATGGTTCGAGTATATAGATCTCCTAGGATCGAGGTAGGTGGTTTGTTCCTTACCGTTCAAAGTCTTTGAGTTTTATGTGCAAATTCCACCAATACCCGTGAATGGGGTATTGCGTGTTTACCTTTTTGACCTTGTTGTTTTCCTTCCTTTCTTGTATGATTGTGTAGAGGTAAATTAATAATGTTAGAGGATATTTTGTTGTTCTTGGATGTTTTTTCCATGCTTTGTTCTGTTTATGACCTTTGGGTTTCATTTGCCTTTGGCTGTTGCGCCTTTTTCAATGCCTTGTGACTATATGATGGAGTGAAATCCATAACATGCTTGTTGTCCTGTAGAATGTTATCCAAGTAGATCTATAGGTGTACTTTGGCCTTATATCATTATCATGCACTGACAGGCACGAGGCTGTGAGAACCTGGTGTTATAGACTATAAGGGATAGACTGAGTGAGCTTCCTAGAGAGTCTTTGACATTATAGACTACAGGAGGGTAGACCTAGTGAGCTTCCTTAGTGAGTCTTAGACATTATAGGCCATAGGGGATAGACCGAGAGAGCTTCCCAGAGTGCCTTCAGATATTATAGACTACAGGAGGGTAGACCGAGTGAGCTTCCTCATAGAGTCTTACCTTGTTTGATTTTTCATTAAGAACCTTCCCAGGCTAGAGAGGGAATTGACTGAGTGAGCTTCCTCAGAGAGTCTATGGTATACCTGAGGCTATAGGAGGAATTGACCGAGATAGCTTCCTCAGAGATTCTCTAGACCTTGGGGCTAAGAGGGTTAGACCACGTGATCTTCCTTAGAGAGTCCTTGACTACCCTATACTATAAGGGGAATTGACCAAGTGAGCTTCCCCATAGAGTCTTATAAATTCGTATGACCAAGACAGAGGGGTTAGGATGAGTGCACTGCCCAGAGGGTTTTGATACTTCTTGGTTAGGACCAGAGGGGATGGCTGCAGGTACTTCCCAGAGGGTTTCTTGTTTGTGTTAGCATAGTTACTTCACTGCCGCTGTTGTTTGTGGGTTGATTGTTGTTGTGTATCATCCTGTTTACTGCCTGCTGCTTTACTATTGTTGTTTATTGCTTAATGTACTTTTACCTGCCATATACTCACTGACTATTAGGAACAGATCTTCAGGTTAATGCCTACTAGGATTTAGTCTCACACCCCATTTGGGTCATGCTTTTGGGCCCAAAAAGACTATGTTGTTGTAGGTATTGACAAGGGCAAGCGCCCTTCGACTTTTGGTACTTCATTACTTGGAGCAGGAGAGCATGGGACCATGCTTTGGCTTGCAATGCTGAGGAGTTGTTTACTTTCTTTTGTACTTATTTTGGTATTGTGGTGTTTTCTAGCATTGTGAATTATTTGGCTGTTTCCTAGATATGTATCATGCATCATTTCATACAAACATATGCGCTCTAGTTTGTCGATTAAGTCTTCCAATGTTTATTATTGATTGGTTATTTACTGCTTCTGCTATTGCATGTTATTATTTTCCGCTATGTACTCTGCCAATGAGGGCATATTTTCCCCACTATCACACCGAAGTCCCTCACTGCTAGTTGGTAGCCTCTGACATTTGAGGAAATGCGCTTGAGGCCATGTGACCAACAGGGTATGGGGCGCCTCTGGGTGGCTTCCGGAACCAGGACGTTACAAAGTGGTATCAGAGAGAGGTTTCAATCCTCCGACCTATGAGTTATGGCCCACTCCTACCGCAATGGTAGCATTCAACCTGGTGTCCAAGAGACGCATCCCGTTTCACATCGATCCTAGCAGGTGATGAGTTGTTACTTGCTAGGAAGTTTGAGGACGGTCTCAAGCAGGAGATCCGCTCCCAGGTAAATATCTTCCAGTTGAATTATATATCCTCCATCGTCAACCAGGCGCTGATTTCTGAGCACAATCTGAGGTATTATGAAGTAGTGAGCCAGGGTGGTTCAACATCCAGAGCTGGTGTTCCTCCTACGGACAGTAGGAAGCATCACAAAGAGTCTTCTCGAGGAGATCGGGGTTCGTGGGATGCATCTTCTGGCAACTAGGTTGTATGCTAACAATGTGGTAGGAGTGGGAATACTAGGACTCGGTGCCAGAGAGATCCGATGGAGGGACGATCTTACGGCAAGATGGGCCATCTTCAGCATTTTTGACAGATCTTCTCACCTTCATCTGGTGGTATGGGTTCATCTATGACCTCGCGTTCTGGAGATGCTTCGCAAGTCTCCCACCAGTCTTGGAACTGGAGTTCTTCTGGCTGTTCAGGCCGAGGTGGAGGTTACGGCCATGGTGGTCAATCACCAAGTCATCAGCGAAAGCATAGTGGATCAGCTCAGAGCGGTCAGCCAAGGGCGCAGGGCCGCGGCGCAGGCCCGTATTTCATCATGGAGCAGACCTATCAGGAGAAGGATCCCATCCCTTCTACAATTCGAGGTAGGATCTTAGTAGCCTCAGTTTTATCTTCATCTCTTTTCGATGCTGGTTCTTCCCATAGATTTGTCTCTGTTGCGGTCATGGGGAGCCTTGGGCTTTGTATCTTTTCGTCTGCCAATTTGTTGACTCTTGACACGCCATTGGGAACAAGGAAATCTAGTGTACATCTGTCCAGAGAGTTCCCTCTTGAGGTTGCGGGGTGTCATTTCTTATGGTACCACTATGTCCTAGAGATGATGGGCTATGACGTCATTCTTGGTATGGACTGGTTGGTTCCCTTCCAGGCAGTCATCGATTTTTATCACCGTAGGGTGAGTTTCGTATCACCAGATGGCAGATCTTTCCTTCATAGAGTCAATTGGTATGTCCAGGCAGGTAGAGCTGGACCAGAGCATCATGGGCTAGGGGAAGTTATAACCCAGATTCCCAGTCTTTATCTGGATGACCAGGGAACTTCACAGTTAGACTTTCCCCCATTTTTGGATCGTTTCAGGGATGTCTTTCCAGAGGACTTTTCAGGTTTTCCTCTAGAGCATGAGGTAGACTTTTTGATTGAGCTCATTCCAGGGGCGACAACGGTGTCCATTCCTCCTGATAGTATAGCTACACCTGAGTTGCAGGAGCTCAAGAAGTAGCTGGAGGAGTTGTAGGCAAAGGGTTTCATCCGACCCAGTACTTCTCCTTAGGGTTCTCCTATCCTATTTGCAAAGAAGTCATATGGTACCCTTTGGCATTGTGTGAATTATCGGAATTTTAACCAGTTGATGGTCAAAAACCGATATCCCTTGTTGAGGATAGATGACCTCTTTGATCATCTTCGAGGAGCCCAGGTGTTCTCGAAGACCGATTTGAGGTCCGGTTACCATCATTTGCGCAATAGACCATCAGATATACCTCTTACAGCCTTTAGGAGTAGGTATGGTCTATACGAGTATACAGTCATGTCGTTCGGTCTCACGAATGCACCTGCAGTTTTCATGGCACTGATGAACCAAGTGTTCCATCCATACTTGGACTCCTTCGTCATGGTCTTCGTGGACGATATCTTGGTGTACTCTCACACTTGACACGACCATTCCACACATATTGAGATCATTCTGAGTACACTGAGAGAGCATCAGATGTATGCTAAACTCTTGAAGTGACACTTTTGGATGGATCAGATTCACTTCTTGGGTCACATCATCTTAGAGGATGGAGTATCTGTGGACCCAAAGAAAGTGAGAGCTGTAGTTTCTTGGGAGCAGCCTAAGAACGTCTTTGAGGTACGGAGTTTCCTAGGGCTAGCAGGATACTACAGACGCTTCATTAACGAATTCTCGCGCCTAGAAGCACCATTGAAAGGTCTGACCAAGAATGGGGAAATTTTTTTAAGGTCAGATTCTTGTGATTCAGCCTTTCATGAGCTGAAGGGGAGGTTGACGTCCGCACCGATACTAGTCTTGCCAGAGCCAGGAAAAGGCTACACTGTTTACTATGATGCTTCAGGTATCGGGCTGGGAGTTGTGATTATGCAGGGATATGAAGTCATTGTGTATGGGTCACGGCAGTTGAGGCCACACGAGAGGAATTACCCTACGCACGATCTGGAGTTGGCAGCTGTTTTTCATGCCTTACTCTATTGGAGACACTACCTTCTGAGAGAGCACTTTGTGGTTTTCACTGACCACAAGAGTCTCAAGTATATCTTCACTCAGTGTGATCTGAATCTGAGACAGCGTAGGTGGGTCAAGTATCTTCAGTCCTTTGACTTCAAGCTCACCTATATGCCAGAAAAGGGCAATGCATTGGCAGATGCATTGAGAAAAAGAACTCAGATTCAGGCAGTTCAGGAGTCCAGTAGTGAGTGGCAGCTTATGGATCTGTTCTCTGAGATGCACTTGGAAGTGCACGACAGGTAGGGACAAACTGTCCTATCTTCTGTATTTGTTACCTCTACACTTCTTGATCAGGTATGGATGAGTCAGCTATCAGATTTAGAGGACTTAGTCCTACAGAAGAGTGTGTCAGGAGGGGACCCTCTTCTTGGATGGACAGTGGGTGAGGATGATATCTTGCATTTCCAGGGATGTGTATGGTTTCCATCAAACATATGCGAGGAGCTGATGCGGGATTTTCAATCCTCGGTTTGGACTGTTCATCCTGGCGTCACCAAGATGTATCGTGATCTACACCACCAGTACTGGTGCCCAGGTATGAAGAAATATGGTGCTGGTTTTGTTATGAGATGTTCTACTTGTCAGCAAGTGAAAGCAGAGTATCAGCGACTAGCAAGGCTTTTACAGCAGTTACCCATTCTCGAGTGGAAGTGGAATGATGTCATGATGGACTTTGTGACCAGGTTTCCGAGGTCGCCTCGAGGGAACAATGTTGTTTGGGTTGTCATCGATAGGCTTATGAAGGTTTCTCACTTCTTGCCGATCAGGGATACCTTCAGTGTTGATGATCAGGGATGGTTGTAAATCTGAGAGATTGTACGTCTACATGGAGTTCCACACTCCATTATTTTAGACAGGGATGCGCGCTTTACTTCTCAGTTCTGGAACTGAATTTAAAAGGATTTGGGTACATGGGTACTTTTAAGTATAGCATACAATCCCCAGACAGACGGCCAGTCCGAGCGCACGATCCAGGTGCTTGAGGATATGCTCCGAGCTTGAATTCTAGACTTCGGAGGTTCTTGGGAGAAGCATATTCCTCTTGTGGAGTTTGTATACAAAAATAGTTTTTAGGTGACCATTCATATGGCACCTTACGAAGCTTTGTACGGTAGGCCATGTCGATCACCCTTATGCTGGAAGGAGGCAGGAGAGGCATCTCTGCTGGGACCTCATCTTGTTCAGGAGACCTCAGAGCAGATAGAGTTAATTCGAAAGAGGATGCCTACAACACAGTCTTGACAGAAGTCTTATGCTGATCAGCGGAGGTGACCTCTGGAGTTCGAGGTTTGAGATTAGGTTTTCCTGCATGTCACACCAAGGTTGGGACACAAGAGGATTTAGAGACAGGGTAAACTTTCACCATTGTACATCGGACCGTTTGAGGTTTTGGAGAGAGTTGGTCCAGTTGCCTATTGGTTGCAGTTACCTCAAAGGTACCAGGCCATGCACGACGTCTTCCACGTCTCTTAGCTCCGACGTTACTTTTCAGTCCCACCTCATGTCTTTCAGCCCGAGGAGGTTGAGCTCGAAGCGGATGCATCGTTTGAGGAACATCTCATCCGGATTTTCGATGACAGTACGGAGATTCTCCGTTGGTGGTATGTTCCTTTAGTATGGGTGCTTTGGCAGCATGGGCGAGTACAGGACGAGACCTGGGAGAGGGAGGCAGATGTACGATCACAGCGGCCGGAACTGTTCGGGGTTTCTTCTTCTATGCCTCGCTAGGGAAATTCGGGGATGAATTTCTTTAAGGAGAGAAGTTTTTAATAATCTAAATCTTCGTTTTCAGGCATTCTTTACTTTTTCTGATATTTTTGAGAAAAATGGAGTTTCTGGAAATTTTTGAAGTACACGCAGTGTACATTCTGAGTACACTCCATGTACTCTTTTCCCACTCAATGCCATGTGATAGCCATGTCCGGGCCACACACATGGTGTGTAGGGGTGATGTGGAGGCCGATTTAAGCAGAGTATGGAAAAACCTAGTACACGCCACGTACTTTATTTTTTTCATTAAACAGACTGAGGTCGCTTTTGATCACCACAAACATCTTCTTCTAGGTCTGGTTCAACTGAGAGACGTTGTACAGCCACGAAACTTCTCCGGATTCCCGAGCCTCCATCTGTTGGCCGATTCGACTGTCGTCGATTGTTCTGGATCCAAAGATGTGAGTTCTTATTTCTTCTTGAGTTTCATTCCCTGATTCTTGCTCTTTATCAAGTTATCATGGTTTGAGCATTTTGGACATTTTCTCTGATCTTCAACGTTCAAGGGAGAATCAGTCATCGTGGTTTGAGTATATCGATCTCCTAGGATTGAAGTAGGTGGTTTTTGCCTTACCGTTCAAAGTCATTGAGTTTTATGTGCAAATTCCACCAATACCCGTGAACGGGGTATTGCGTGTTTACCTTTTTGCCCTTGTTGTTTTCCTACCTTTCTTGTATGCTTGTGTAGAGGTAAATTAATCATGTTAGAGGATATTTTGTTGTTCTTGGATGTTTTTCCCATGCTTTGTTCTGTTTATGACCTTTGAGTTTCGTTTCCCTTTGGCTGTTACACCTTTTTCCATGCCTTGTGACTATAGGATGGAGTGAAATCCATAACATGCTTGTTGTCATGTAGAATGTTATCCAAGTAGCTCTATAGGTGTACTTTGGTTAGAAAAGTATCTCTATAGGTGTAATTTGGACTTATAGCATTATCATACACTGACTCGCACGAGGCTGTGAGAACCTGGTGCTATAGACTATAAGGGATAGACCGAGTGAGCTTCCCAGAGAGTCTTTGACATTATAAACTACAGGAGGGTAGACTGATTGAGCTTCCTCAGTGAGTCTTAGACATTATAGGCCACATGGGATAGACCGAGTGAGCTTCCCGGAGTTCCTTCAGATATTATAGACTACATGAGGGTAGAATGAGTGATCTTCCTCAAAGAGTCTTACCTTGTTTGATTTCTCTTTAAGAACCTTCCCAGGCTAGAGGTGGAATTGACCGAGTGAGCTTCCTCAGAGAGTATGTGGTATACCTGAGTCTATAGGTGGAATTGATCAAGATAGATTCCTTAGAGAGTATCTAGACCTTGGGGATAAGAGGGTTAGACCACGTGATCTTCCTCAGAGACTCCCTAACTACACTAGACTATAAGGGGAATTGACCGAGTGAGCTTCCCCATAGAGTCTTATAAATTTGTATGACCAAGACAGAGGGGTTAGGCTGAGTGCACTGCCCATAGGGTTGTGGTACTTCTTGGTTTGGACCAGAGGGGATGGATCCAAGTACTTTCAAGAGGGTTTCTTGTTTGTGTTATCTGATTTGCTTCAGTGTGTCTGTTGTTTGTGGGTTGATTGTTGTTGTGTATCATCCGGTTTACTTCCTGCTACTTTGCTATTGTTGTTTACTGCTTACTATACTTTTACCTACCATATACTCACTGACTGTTAGGCACAGATCTTCGGGTGAATGCCTACTAGGATTTTATCTCACACCCTGTTTAGGTCATGCTTTTAGGCCCAAGCAGACTACGTTGTTGTAGGTATTGAAAAAGTCAAGCACCCTTCGACTTATGGTACTTGATTGCTTGGAGCAGAAGGGAATGGGACCAAGCTTTGGTTTGCGATGCTGAGGAGCTTTTTACTTTCTTTTGTACTTGTTTTGGTACTGTGGTGTTTTCACGCATTGTGACTTGTTTGGTTGCTTTCCAAGATATGTATCATGCATCATTTCATACATACATATGCGCTCCAGTTTGTCGATTAAGTCTTCCATTGTTTATTATTTATTGGTTGTTTACTACTTCCGGTATTACATGTTATTCTTTTCTGTTGTGTACTCTGCCAATGAGGGCATAGTTTCCCCACTATCACACCCAAGGCCCTCGCTACTAGTCGGCAGCCTCTGGCATTTGGGGAAATGTGCTTGAGGCCATGTGACCAACAGGGTACGGGGCGCCTCTGGGTGGCTTCCAGAACCGGGATGTTACATGTTTTTTCAGCATGGTATGTAAGGATTCTCATGATATCACCTTCTTGTAAATAGCATGGGATTATAATTTTCTCAGTACATTGAATCATATAGGATCAACATCAAGTTATATTTAGTACTTTTTTTAAAACTTCACTCCCCATAGTGGATAAAAACCAATATATTATAGCCATGTATACATTCATTCCCAATTATTAGAAGTAATGGTGCATTCAATTCTTTCTTAGATAGAAATTTCATCTATCAAAGATAAAAAACACCTTATAGTTGACAAAAAATTCCATTTATTCTCGAGAGTAAACACCACCAAGAAACTTTTTCTATAATACTACTTGTTTTCTTGGATAATATAAATACCATGAGAAGGGGTTAGGTGTGGGGGTGAATCATGTTGTGTTGATCTTTCTCAAAATCCCCTCTCCATGTTTCCAACCCCAACAAAAATAAAGAATTCACTTTTCTCACACAATAGAATGGATCACCACTTCCATGAGTGTTTTATTCTTGATGTTCATGAATATAAAGTAAGTTTACACCGATGTGGTGTATCAATTATTGTCTACCTTCAAAGATTAATGATGTTCACGAGCCTCTAATAAGAACAACTCTTTTATCACCTTCCTTCCTTTCTACCATTATTTTGGAATTACTCATTTGTTTCCTCCATTTTTATTTATTTGAATCTCTATATTTTTATATCTATATGTTTTCATGATCCTTATTTTTTATTTTTATAGAGATAAATATCTCAAATACCTCAAGAGAATCGAAATGTTTCCCTCTTGATACATCATTAATCCATCTTAGTATAGTAGAGAAAATCTATCCTGGTACTCCCTTTAATTAAAAGTCATGATTCACTGTTAAATACCCTAAATTTCCTCTTAGAATATAGGAAATTTAATTTTATAGGCTTTATATGTCACGACCCATCCTAGTGGGGCCCACTCCATGACTCCCCACACCCACCCCCATTTGGCCAGGGGTGGGTGATCAGCACTGAGTGGGAATATTACTATCATGGGAGGCATTTCCTAAGTACATGTAAACATGCACACATCTCCAAGATGACAAATCCTAAAATGTAAAATCCACTAAGGAATGGAATGAAAGCGTACAACTACACCCAACCAACAGAGTATGGAGGAAAGTTAAGTAATGATAGTAAACTGGGCTAGAATACAATCCAACCAAAAAAAAGAGTCTGAAAACTACAATGTCCAACCTGTAAACATAAAGTTGTACAGGGACTATTTCTCGTAGCCGAAGGAACACCAAGTCCTGTATGGAACTCAGAAAGCTCAGTCATGTCCTAGTCCGCCCAAGACTCTGTCAAAAGTCTACTCATCTGAACAAGACACGATACGTGTGGGTAAAGCCAGTGTAGGGGTGAGAATAACAATACTCAGTAGAGGAACCCAAAACCACAAAGCAATACACAAAGTAAAGGTACAGTCCTCTCTATATGATATATGTCTACTGAACATATAGAAAGAGTACCACAATCCAGATATACTCAAAACCCAAACCCATAGTCTGGAGACAAGTCACCCAACCGCATACCCCCACTAGGGATTCAGTTTAAAGATTCCACGAAGCACTTGTTCAGGAAAACTCACTCCATATGTCTGATAGTTCTGATGACATATGTTTGAGAAGTATTGTACATCAGGAAAAGTCATGAGAGATAGACACACTCATTCAGGGAGAACACACTCTTGAGTGGGGAAAGATCTCGATACACAGATGAGGATCACTGCCAGGGACTTAGTGGATACCGCAAATCATTTGGATTCACCTTCTTGGTAGTGTATCGGCGACTTGTGGATGTAGTCACATAGATACCTGAATCTACCTAGGGTCATTAATGGATAGAAGATCTTGGTCCGGGCCTCTCGGAGGGATACCTGACTCTATCTTGGAAAGTCCCATTGAAGGGATTATACTCCTATAGAAGGAAATGATACCTGACCTTCAGGGGAATGATAAAAATGGGAATTAACCCAAACAAAACATGTTTAAGATATGGTGGACTAGAAGATCAAGTCGTGTATAGAAAAGTACACGTCATGTATAATGTTCACATGTTGTTTCCTCTGACCCTGGGTACTGCCTGTGTACAATGGCCCATGTCGCAAGGCTTGTCATGTGGAACAAGGTATACATGGTGTGTAAGGGAGTGGCACGCCATGTTCCTCTATCTAGGGAGGACTCTATGTATGTTGGACATGTTCTCATACATGGCTTCAACCCATGTTTTAAAACTCGTGTAATAAGCACCCGAGGTAACCCATACAGCTAGCCTGCTCGGGCCGTGTTGTGGAGTACACGTCTGGGTACTCCACCCTGTGTCTGTACATCCCCTGGATAATCATCGAGTCCCACATAACGACCAACATGTCGTGTTCTTTGTATAACATGCCTTGCCATTGCATCCCGAACTACATAACCCTATCCACCACATAGCCATACCTACATTCCTTGTTCTTCAAGATACACGCCGTGTGTTCTGGAAATTTCTAGAACCGGGAACCTCTGCCATCGCGCCTTGGGTGAAGCTCTGATCTTTGATTTGGCCATCCATTTTCCATGAAACTTGAAGATTATGGTTTCTCCGACATCCTAAAGTCGTCTTTATTGTTTTTGGGCCTCTGATCGTCCCCAAAAATGTGCATTCATCCATTCGTGTGAAGACAAATTGAAGAATGGTGTCTCCCAATATGAGCTGATTCATCGTCCTCCAATATCTTCACACCTCCACTAGGTCATTGAGATATCGAATATTTAATTTGGGATCGTTGCGGTGCGAAAAGGACATGAAACAATCCATTGTTCATCGCACCATAAAGAACACGAGGAAAAGAGGAAGAAGTCAAATAAAAAAAGAAGAACGCACCTCCACCATCGTTCATCATGGAATCAATCTGCTCCTATTTATAGGTTTAACAAGGGAATCAAATTGGAAAATTCATAAATTATCGTTAATAAATTCCTGAATCAAAAACTCCAAATCAAAAGGAAAATAATAACCCTCTCGCAAGAACATACGATCCAAGATCACCCTATTCATGGGTTGATCTGCGCTCATCATTTAATCAAATAATAGGGAAGAACTAAATCAAAATAACAAACCCATACCTTGTGGAGGGATCGATCACTAATGAAGGGATTGCACTGTCACCTTCGTCGAGATCCTTCAACTCTATTGTCGTAGCGATTTGCACTTTTTATTCTCCATCATTTTTCATCGAGAGTTCTCTACAATGTTCCAAGAATTCACCAAAGATTCTATAAATCTTCTTCCAATGACTAAAAATCGATAAACCCATTAAAAGGATGGAACACAATTCTGTGTCCCCTTACGTTGCGGCATTAATGAGTCACTGCTTCTATTTCTGAGTCATTATGGCGTGGTATTAAATATCTAACCAGCTTCCTCATCGTTACTCTTCAATGGATGTTTCCAAATAAAATTAAACTTTTTAATTATTTTATTTTATTTTACTAAAAATATCCGAAAAATAAATTTTTCCCTCAACTCGCGCCGGTCAAGGTTAGGCCCATTCATAGGTAAAGTCATCATCCCAGATGCAATAGTGCCCTCATATTTTTAATCCGAGCATCCATTTGGAAACTTCCACAACCGCACACACCCGCCTACTCACTTATCTTAAAATAAAGTTCAAACAACCATTCTGGGATCATCAGGCCTCATAATGATTCATTGTCTCTGAACTTGGTATCGTAATAATTACATATAATAATTAAAAATAATACACGGAAAATCTGAGACATTTCATTCTCCCAACCATGGGGATTTGTGTCCCTGAAAATCCAAAATAAAGGCTACTTAAAAATATGTGGTACTGTGCACGGATCTGAGCCTCACTCTCCCACGTGCTCTCCTGAAGATTCCCATGATGCCACTGGATGCACACCAAGGAAATCGATCGCCCATAGAGGATCCTCTCTGGCCGATCCATGATCTCCACTGGGTACTTAGCAAAGGTCATTCCATCATCGATGTCCATCTCTCCCAATTCAATGACGTGCAATGGTTCATGCACGTACCTCCTCAACTGCAACATGTGGAAGACAGCATGTACCCGGTGCAACTACAATGGTAGATTTAGTTAGTACACCACCTCACCAAATCTGTGCAGTATTTGAAAAGGGCCAATGAACCTCAGAGATAGCTTTAAACCCCAAACAAATCTCCTAAACCCTCACCGAGGTGAGACCCAAAGGAAGACATGGTTCCCTTCCTTGAACTCCAAAGGTCTCTGTCGTCTGTCAGCATAAGACTCCTACTGGATCTTTGCAGTCTTTAACCACTCTCGGATGATCAGCACCTTCTCGGTGGTAGCTCGCACCAACTCTAGACCCATGAGTGCTTACTCTCTGGGGTCAGTCTTGTAAAGCGATGACTAGAAGGGTCTCCCATAAAGGCCTCAAACAGTGCCATACTAATGGTAGAGTGGTAACTATTATTTTGTGAAAACGCCACCAGTGGTAGGTGGTCCTCCCAGCTGCAACCAAAGTCCAAGATACAGGCCCTCAACATATCCTATAGAAGCAAAATGGTCTGCTCTGTCTGATAATCGATCTGGGGATGGAACATTGTGCTCAAGGGTAGCTGAATCCCGAAATCCTCCTACAATCCATTCCACAACTAGGATGTGGGGTAGGAATATCGATCCGAGACTATTGTATAAGGTACATCGTGAAACCGAACTATCCACTGCACATTGAGGCATCCCAAGATCACTACAGAACTCTGCTCCCTGATATCTAGGAAGTGGGCTAACTTGGTAAGTTGGTTAATGATCACCCAGATGGAATCATGCCCCTTGGATGTCCATGGTAAGCTCTTCAAGAATTCCATCGATATTCCATCCCACTTCCACTCTGGAGCTTCCAGGGGTGAGCTAATCCCTCTAGAACTTGGTTCTCAACCTTCACCTTCCGGCACGTGAGGTATTGAGAAATGAACTCCGCTACTGGCTTCTTTATGCTTGAACACCAGAACTGTTATCAGAGATCCTGGTACATCTTCTCCACTCTATGAGAAGATATACTTGAGGCACTTTTGTTCAGATTAGAAGATAAATCCCTCGCCCATAAGGTAGTGTCACCGCATCTTCATCATGAAGACTACCGCTTCCAACATAAGATCATGGCTCACATAGTTCTGCTCATGTAGCCTAAGTTGGTGTGAACCATAATAAATCACTACTTGTCTCTACATCAAGAGACTGACAATCCCAGTCCCAGATGCATCGCAGAAAACTACATACTCGACACCCTCATACAGAAATCTCAAAATTGGGTCACTCGTCAAACTCTATCTCAACTGCTCAAAATCTAGCTGGCACTACTCTATCCACATGAAGATTTCCCCCTTCCTAGTCAATGTCATCATCGGTTCTGATATCCAAGTGAAATTAGGAATGAATCTTCCATAATATCTTTCCAGCCCAAGGAAGCTCCACACCTCTATCAAGCTCTGAGGTGGCTCCCATTCTAACATTGCCTCCACCTTGGATGGGTCCACAGCTACTCCATCCGATGAGATGACATGTCCCAAAAAGCGGATCTCCTAAATCCATAACTGTCACTTTGAGAGCATCCCATAAATCTGGTGCACTCATAGTACGTCTAGAACCACCTGCAGGTGTCTCACAATGTAGAGACCCAAAGCTTGACATACATGGACATTACATTACTTTTTCGGAATACTTAATACATAACAAAAACAGACACACAAGGACCATAATAGTTTAGTGTCTTTGGAAACTCGGAATATAAACATCTAATCATGTTGAAAGATCTTCAACATCTCCCATAACGATATTCCCCTTTTCGTTTCCTTACCTAAAACCTTTCTTTATTTCCTGGGGAAAATAAAACATAAAAAGGGGGAGCTCAAATGCTCAGTAAGGGAAAACATAGAGAACATAAAACAATCCATAAACATTTGAAAGCAAAAACTTGAACATGAAATCTAAACCTTAAAACCTCAAGCAAAGACATAAATCTTGGAAGTAAGTAAGGCATTTATCATAAAGGAACATCAATCATGATAAAATATCATGGGAATAAAATATGTAATTTTGGAAACCATTCAGCACATGTTATGATTTCCATAGTATCCAAGGCATTGCTGCCCAGACCATCTTAGTGGACAAAGTCCCTTTTTGAATCGAGTTCACTCCTCGTTTCAGTCCTGTAACACTGAACCGGATTAACTTACCATTACATCCATGTATATCTCATGAGATATAAATCTTTACCCAATGAATTGGATAGAGATATAGGTCCCACCCATCTCATATTGAAATCATTCTAACTTGTGCCACAAAATAAACTTAAAACATTGATCATAACCCAAAGAATAAAATGGGTTTCATAAACATCATCCCATCATCACATAATCCATATAAAATAAATGGATATCATTTCTTAATAAGAAAATTGAAACTATGTAAATCATGGAGACATTATACTTGAAACATGCACATATGAAATAATGTCATCTTAGATGAAAAATGGTTTTCATAAAACACTTGAAATGAATTCTTGAGGAAAATATCCTTTTTTCTTCAAAATCAATTTCTTTTCACAAAATGTCGTGCAATTTTAAAAGAAAATGATTTTTTTTAAAATAGTCCTGAAATCTTTTGGAGGAAGCTTCATTAAAATAAGTCTTTATAAAACCGTAAAAATCCTTTCATGTCGTATACGTTAAAAAAACATTCTTCTCGTATTTTTGTCGGAAAAGTCAAAAAGTACCTTGTAGGGTAAATAAAAGAAACATTCCTTCCATACCATGGGGTAAAAGTCAAAATGGATAAAAAGGACTATAAACATACATGAATACACTTTTATAAAACATGGACATGGATGATAGCAATAACCCCAGTAAATACTTACGAATAAGCAATCTCGGATAAAAATGAGATTTGCAAAATTATCCCTTACCTTAGGTCCGATATGCTTCGTACATATTCGAACCTCCTGTATAATGATTTAAATAATTTCATTGACTTATTATAGAATCATATTAATTGTTATGATATCATATATGGTTCACTTATGACTTTATATTACCCGTTCTTTTGTAAATTCCATGTTAAAAAGCGTTTTGGGTAAAATCGTTTCATTTGTCGTCTGTGTTTTGACTTGTAATTATTCATATGATTACTTAGATAATGATTAATTAATTCCAGAATATAAAACATGATTTATATATAATATATATTCAGAATATACATATATATAATAGATCGATAAATGGAAAGAAATACACCGTTCATGGAGACGGTAGGCCGTACGTACGCATGAACGTTGTTTTCGTTTCCTCATTGAATTGAATGGAATTAATTGGATGACATAAATATATATATACATAAATCCAGTATCATTATTATTTCATATATTTCATGATTACTTTTTATATATACTTTATAATCATTTACGAATGGTTAATCATTGAGAATGAATCTCATCGCGTCGTGGAGACGGTATTCCGTACGTACGCACGAGCGATGATATCGTTCCCATGATCGTGGAATTTTATTGGAGTGTATGTATACTATTAGAGAATAAATATCACTTTAAAATAATCATATATAGTTATTATTTACACCAGTATACTCATCCAAGTAAGGTGGTGGTGGAAAATAGATTACACCACGGTGTTGAGACGGTATTCCGTACGTACGCACGTGCGGTGATTTCGTTTTCCGTAGGATGGATAGATGGTGAAATAGGGTTGTTTCATACTTATAATAACATATAAGTATATTAATGATACTGTTGTTATTACTTCATAATGAAACAACCTAATAATAAGAAGTGGAATAAGAAATAAAGTTGAAAGAATCGGTAACGGACATTACCTCTTCTTTGAAGCGCCTCTTTGAGACCTCCTCTTAGAGAACTAAAATTAGTCTTTGAAGAAGACCAGGACCTATAGGATGTTTCTAGGGAAGTGGAGAAGATAATTTGGTAGGTATTGGTCGATCTTGAGGGCTCAATGTGGTGTGAGGAAGAGAGGGAGGAGGTGCCCTTTTATAAGGGAGGAGAGGTGCACCTTTGGAAATCCTAAAAATATTAATTTTTAATAAATCTAACCCCACTTAAAAACCTCCAAAAATGACTCATATTCGAATATTAGATGAGATAGGGTTGTAAGATCCTCAACCAATCAAATTTAGACATGTTTTGATCATATTTTAAACCTTATCATTTTGATTTATCCTTATTTAATCTATTTAAGTTTATTTGTGGTAATAAAATTCTAAATTTTAAATGGTTATAAATAATCACTTATGTGTTGTTAATTTTACAAAATTGGATACTTTATGAAATTTTAGACTATATAAATTTCACTTTATAATTTTTAAATATTTTTGTGATTTTTAAACAATTTAAAAATATGTTATTTTTATAAAATAACAATAGTGTCAATTTTGACACTATTCATTTATTTGAATTTAAATAAAATCTAAACAAAGGATATATTCGAACTAAAATATTTAATAGATTTTTAAAAGTTCATATGTATCTATAAAATTAGTTTAGCACATTAAATAGTTCATATAATATTTATTTTATTATTTTTAAAACCATTTATTTGGTTTATCTCTTAATAAAATAAATACTACAAAATTTTTGTATAATTATTTAATATACATATTTGTTGCATAAAAATTAAAAATAAAATCCTATGATGAAGATAAATCTATTAAACTTCACAATAATACTTTTACTCAAATTTATCATCTTAAAATCACAATATTTAAATTGTTATATTTATTAAATTATGAAGGTGACAACTTTGGCATCATTTAAAATAAAATAATATAAGTGTCATAATCGCTTTTATAAGGCACCAAATGGTCAAATATTCAACCATTGGATTATTATGGTTTACATTTACATTACCAATAAGTTTTGGTCTGGGTTTTGTGCATTTTATGGTCACTATTAGTTTAATAAAAACTATATTCTTGATTTTTCACTAGATAAACAATTTATGCATCACTATTGTGTCATAATTAATGATAATTATTTAATACCTAAAAATTATAAATAAATTCATATGATGTATATAAGTTTATTAGATTTCTGGAGACTACTCATGTTTGAAGTTTCATTAAGTTTATCACTAAATTAAAATTATTATACTTATAAGATTTAAGAGAGTGACATGTTGTCACTTTCTTTGGTTTTAATAATAATTAAATTATTTTCATTGGAAAAAGACCATTAAATGAATCTAATCCGACCCTTAGGTGTTATGGTTCGACTTTTAGTCATCCAATATAATTTTGGCATGTGTTAGGATAATTTTATAATATTATATTTACCCTTAATTACCTGATTTACCTTTAACTATGGTAAATAAAATTTACCGTAGTTACTATTCATAATTTCCAAAAATAAAAAGTAGCCTATTAACATAATTTGGACCCACTGATTCCAAATATGGAATCCATTTTTCGAAATTTAATACACAAAAGTTTCTGAAATTAAATTAAAATTAATCCCGTTGTCGAAAGAAAACGGGTTTTTGTTTAAAACGTTGCAAAAGATTGAATTGATTTAACCTACGAATTCAAGGTAAAATCAATGCTAATGACATACATTATATTAAATGGTAAAAATATATTCTATTTATACTTTAAAACCATTCAATATTATAATTTTACCATATAAATTATTACGATTAAAAAAGTTGTTTTTAATTAAAATATAGCGTGTTTTTACTATTCATTAAAATATGAAAGTTATCAGAAAAACATCAAAACATTATCCAATGTAAATTTTTATATCCTGATTCAAAATAAGAAATTTATTTTGTAAAATTGAGCTTATAAACATGTCAAAAACTAGATTTAAAGTGGGTGCACCATCAAAAGGCGGCAAAACTGTATTTTTTGAAAAATACTTATTTTACCCAAAAAAATTATTTTGTTCTTATACCATGTTCTAGAAAATGTGTAAGATGAATAATAATGTTATAAAATTCAAAATTTAGTTAATACTATTCATAACGGATAGTTCATAATAATATTATAATAATATATCGTTGTTTAGTAAAACCCGGTATTGCGTACAACACACGCCATCGAGGAACGTCGCGATTGCGTGTAATGCAAGCCAAGTCAGGGTTGCGTGTTGTGCAAGAACCCTTCATTATTTAGTATAACAGAATCCAACCGTATTTCATTTATACATTGAATATATATATATATTTCTATATATACACTCAATGTTTCGTAGAATAACTACTATCAAAATTGTGTGTAACATGATCCAAGAATAGTGTTGTGTATACTGCAAGCTCATACGGTGTTGTGTATAGCGCACGGTAATCTTGTTGTAGCTTACAACACAATACATCAATGAAATTAAAAGAATTTTTTTCATAAAATCTCAGGGTGTTACATTCTACCCCCCTTAAAATGAATTTTGCCCTCGAAATTCGTCGGGATTATAAATCGTTTACTATTTATAGAAACCCACATCGTAAAAAGGAATACTAAAACATAATTTTAAAAAATAAATTATGAAATGTAATGATTACCCAAAGTAACTCATCACTGGGTTTCCATATAGGAGAACATAGGTGAAAATATGGATATGGAAGAAAAATCTAACCATCAAGTTGGGATGGAGAGTGGTAGAGAACATGGCTATGAAAAATCCATCAATCACAAAGCCATAGATTTGAGATGATCTAAGGTACCATCTGATTCATCATATATAAGGGCACTAGGAAAACATTTTTGGTTTTCAAGATCATTTCCCTAAAGTTGAAAATTTTGAATTAGATGAAATACTTGCTTGATTTTGGTAAAATCTCACTGTTGTTCGTGCTTTGGACAATTTTCCACTTAATCTCTTAAAGAAATGAAGTTGAATTTGTTATTCGTGAAGTGTTAACAGATCATGTGATAGAATGATGGGTCATTCCATCTGTTTCAAATAAAAGGTTAGCAAATGTTATCAAATATACATAAGTCCATCTATGGTGAGGTTAATCATATACGATTCCAAAAATGAACTTATACTTCATATATCATATCACTTAATAAAATAAAACCAGTTTCTACTAACCAGGGACTTCCTATTGGCCAGTGGTATGCGATAAAGGCCAGTCGCACTTCGGTTGTGGGTTTGATTCCCACAGCCTTGTCCGACGCGATGGGCTATCACCCGTCCTGCAGGTTTTCCTTTTTCTAAAACTACTTTATAAAAAAATTCTAGCCTTAAACAATACTAAATTATGTCCAACATAATTTATTCCAATCTTTAGGCTTATCCAAAATACATATGTCCAATCTCATAGTATAAAGAAAATGATTTCTTGAAAGGTCATCAACCAAGCATGTGAATACCATCATTTATCCCCCATATATCTTGCTGGTCACATTCCAATCATGTGAATACCTTAATAATGTATTCTCTTGAAAAATGAATACCCATTAAACCTTAGTAAAAACATGAATGCTGTCAAAAGTTAACTCCTTCCACATACCAAAATCCAAAAATTCTATATACTCAAACCATTATATAACCATATCCTTATATTAGTCATGATCTCATGAATACTATCAAACATTTAATTTTCTCCTTATCCCTTCATTATGCGCATATCATCAACTTTATGAAAATATCTGAATAAACTTTCATGGTTACTAGTACCATTCATCATACACTTTCAAAACTTAAGGAAAGACAACAGTGTAACGATCCTTAGATGTCTCTTTATTCCATAGTATCATGAGATTACTTATACAAAATTACACTTGATAAACATGTAATCATTCTACTACCTTCTTAAACCATTGACCGAGCTTCAACAATTCTTTCATCTCACATATCATTTGTAGTCTCTTCATCATCATTAACATAAATACTACCCATACGACCATACTGATTCTCTTCATGAGACTTTCCCTTAGGGCATTGGTTTGCATAATGCATGTACATTCCACATTTAAAACATTTAACCATTGTTGATGTCATAGAAATACCATTATCCTCATCCATGGTGTTAACTGAACCTTTTCCTTTCCACTTACTGGCTTTGTGTCCTTCTTTTCCACACCCAAAGCATCTTCCAATTCCTTTGAAACATTCTCCTTGATTCCTCTTCCCACATGATTTACATAGGGTAAATTGAACTTTCTTTCCTCTATGATCATCATGAAACTCCATCTTTCTCTTATTAGCCGAGTCAGGAAACTTACCAAATTTGAGTTTATTGATCATATTATGAGATTGTTGATTCGGCATAAAAATGATGTTTGGACTTCCAAATCCCATTTCATTTGGTTTCTCATGAAGAATATCATTCCATTGTCCATGATATCCCCCATTATTGTGAATCATCTTGTTTCCAACCATTTTCTAAAACCCAAAAAGAATAGTGTGAGAGGCAAAAATCATAATAAAGGGGGATTAACTTCAATATCTAACATCCTATGTTAAATTCTAAGATTGTTACCATAGTTCTAGGACTATATCCTATACGTATACATATCCTTAGGTACATCCCTAGACATACCTTAGAAATATCTCTAGGGATCTCACTAACATTTTCGCATCCTAGTTTCCAAAGGTTAACTAAAAATTTCCTCTAATACCAACTATAGAGACCCGAAGCTTGACGTACATGGACATTACATTAATTTTGCGGAATACTTAATACATAACAAAAATAGACACACAAAAACCGTAATAGTTTAGTGTCTTTGGAAACTCAGAATATAAACATCTAATCATGTTGAATGATCTTCAATATCTCCCATAACGATCTTCCCCTTTTAGTTTCCTTACCTAAAACCTTTCTATATTTCCTGTGGAAAATAAAACATAAAAAGGGTGAGCTCAAATACTCAGTAAGGGAAAACAAATAGAACATAAAACAATCCAAAAACAATTGAAAGAAAAAACTTGAACATGAAATCTAAACCTTAAAACCTCGAGCAAAGACATAAATCTTGGAAGTAAGTAAGGAATTTATCATAAAGGAACATCAATCACGATAAAATAGCATGGGAATCAAACATGTAATTGTGGCAACCATTCAGCACATGTTATGATTTCCATAGTAGCCAAGGCATTGCTGCCAAGACCATCTTAGTGGACAAAGTCCCTTTCTGAATCGAGTTCACTCCTAGTTTCAGTCCGGTAACACTAAACCGTATTAACTTACCATTCCAGCCATGTCTATCTCATGAGATATAAATCTTTACCCAATTCATTGGAGGGAGATATTGGTCCCACCCATCTCATATTGAAATCATTCTTACTTGTGCCACAAAATAAACTTAAAACAGTCATCATAATCCAAAGAATAAAATGGGTTTCATAAACATCATCCCATCATCATATAATCCATATAAATAAATGGATATCATTTCTTAATAATAAAAGTGAAACCATGTAAATCATAGAGACATTATACTTGAAACATAAACATATGAAATAATGTCATCTTAGATGAAAAATGGTTTTGATAAAACACTTGAAATGAATTCTTGAGGAAAATATCCTTTTTTCATCAAAATCATTTTCTTTTCACAAAATGTCGTGAAATTTTAAAAGAAAAGGATTTTGTTTAAAATACTCAAGAAATATTTTGGAGGAATCTTCATGAAAATAAGGCTTTATAAAACCGAAAAAATCCTTTCATGTCGTATACGTTAAAAAACATTCTTCTCGTACTTTTGTCGGAAAAGTCAAAAAGTACCTTGTAGGGTAAATAAAAGAAAGATTCCTTCCATACCATGGGGTAAAAGTCAAAATGGATAAAAAGGACTTTAAACATACATGAATACAATTTTATAAAACATGGAAATGGATGATAGCAATAACCCCATTAAATACTTACGAATAAGCAATCTCGGATAAAAATGAGATTTGCAAAATTATCCCTTACATTAGGTCCAATATGTTTCGTACATATTATAACCTCCTGTATAATGATTTAAATAATGTCATTGACTTATTATATAATCATATTCATTTTTATGATATCATATATGGTTCACATATGACTTTATATTACCCGTTCTTTTGTAAATTCCATGTTAAAGGCGGTTTGGGTAAAATCGTTTCATTTGTCGTCCGTGTTTTGACTTGTAATTATTCATATGATTACTTAGATCATGATTAATTAATTCCAAAATATAAAACATGATTTATATATAATATATATTCAGAATATACATATATATAATAGATCAATAAATGGAAAGAAATACACCATTCATGGAGACGGTAGGTCGTACGTACGCATGAACGTTGTTTTCGTTTCCTCATTGAATTGAATGGAATTAATTGGATGACATACATATATATACATAAATCCAGTATCATTATTATGTCATATATTTCATGATTACTTATTATATATACTTTATAATCATTTATGAATGGTTAATCATTGAGAATGAATCTCATCGCATCGTGGAGACGGTATTCCGTACGTACGCACGAGCGACGATATCGTTCCCATGATCATGGAATTTTATTGGAGTGTATGTATACTATTACAGAATCAATATAACTTTAAAATAATCATATATAGTTATTATTTACACCATTATACCCATCCAAGTATGGTGGTGGTGGAAAATAGATTACACCACGGCGTGGAGACGGTATTCCGTACGTACGCACACGCGGTGATTTCATTTTCCATAGGATGGATAGATGGTGAAATAGGTTTGTTTAATAATTATAATAACATATCAGTATATGACTGATACTGATGTTGTTACTTCATAATGAAACAACCTAAGAATAATAAGTGTAAGAAGAAATAAAGTTGAAATAATCGGTAATGGACATTACCTCTTCTTTGAAGCGCCTCTTTGAGACCTCCTCTTAGGGCACTAAAATTGGTCTTTGAAGAAGAACAGGACCTCTAGGATGTTTCTAGGGAAGTGGAGAAGAGAATTTGGTAGGGATTTTCTGATCTTTATGGCTCAAAGTGGTTTAAGGAAGAGAGGTATGAGGTGCCCTTTTATAAGGGAGGAGAGGGGCACCTTTGAAAATCTTAAAAAATATTAATTTATAATAAATCTAAACCCACTTAAAAACCTCCAAAAATGACTCATATTAGAATATTAGATTAGATAGGGTTGTAATCGCATCAACCAATCAAATTTATACATGTTTTTATCTTATTTAAAACCTTATCATTTTGATTTATCCTTATTTAATCTATTTAAGTTTATTTGTGGTAATAAAATTCTAAATTTTAAATGGTTATAAATAATCACTTATGTGCTGTTAATTTTGAATAATTTGATACTTTATGACATTTTAGACTATATAAATTTCAATTTATAATTTTTAAATATTTTTATGATTTTTAAACAATTTAATAATATGTTATTTTTATAAAATAACAATAGTGTCAATTTTGAAACTATTCATTTATTTGAATTTAAATAAAATCTAAACAGATTATATATTCGAACTAAAATATTTAATAGATTCATAAAATGTCATATGTATCTATAAAATTAGTGTATCACATTAAATAGTTCATATAATATTTATTTTATTATTTTTAAAACCATTTATTTGGTTTATCTCTTAATAAAATAAATACTACAAAATTTGTGTATAATTATTTAATATACTTATTTGTTGCATAAAAATTATAACTAAAATCCTATGATGAAGATAAATCTATTACCTTTCACAATAATACTTTTAATCGAATTTATCATCTTAAAATCACAATATTTAAATTTTTATATTTATTAAATTATGAAGGTTACAACTTTGGCATCATTTAAACTAAAATAATATAAGTGTCATAATCACTTTTATAAGGCACCAAATGGTAAAATATTCAACAATTGGATGATTATGGTTTACATTTACATTACCAATAAGTTTTGGTCAGGGTTTTTGGCATTTTATGGTCACTATTAGTTTAATAAAAACTATATTCTTGATTTTTCACTAGATAAACAATTTCCACATCACTATTGTGTCATAATTAATGATAATTATTTAATCCCTAAAAATTATAAATAAATTCATATGATATAGATAATTTTATTAGATTTCTAGAGGCTACTCATGTTCTAAGTTTCATGAATTTTATCACTAAATTAAAATTATTATACTTATAATATTTAAGAGAGTGACATGTTGTCACTTTCTTTGGTTTTAATAGTAATTAAATTATTTTCATGGAAAAAAGTCCATTAAATGAATCTAATCCGACCCTTAGGTGATATGGGTCGACTTTTAGCCATCCAATAGAATTTTTTCATGTGTTAGGGTAATTTTATAATATTATATTTACCCTTAATTAGCCGATTTACCTTTAACTATGGTAAATAAAATTTACCGTAGTTACTATTCATAATTTCCAAAAATAAAAAGTATCCTATTAACATAATTTGGACCCACTGATTCCAAATATGGAATCCATTTTTCGAAATTCAATACATAAAAGTTATAGAAATTAAATTAAAATTAATCTCGTTGTCGAAAGAAAATGGGTTTTTGTTTAAAACATTGCAAAAGATTGAATTGATTTAACCTACGAATTCAAGGTAAAGTCAATGCTAATGACATAAATTATATTAAATGGTAAAAATATATTCTATTTACACTTTAAAACCATTCAATATTATAATTTAACCATATAAATTATTACGAAGAAAAAAGTTATTTTTAATTAAAATATAGCGTGTTTTTACTATTCATTAAAATATGAAAGTTATCAGAAAAATATCAAAACTTTATCCAATGTAAATTTTTATATCCTGATTCAAAAGAAGAAGTTTATTTTGTAAAATTTAGCTTATAAACATTTCAAAACTAGATTTAAAGTGGGTGCGCCATCAAAAGGCGGCAAAACTGCATTTTTTGAAAAATACTTATTTTACCCGAAAAATTTATTTTGTTCTCATACCATGTTCTAGAAAATGTTTAAGATGAATAATAATGTTATAAAATTAGAAATTTATTTAATACTATTCATAATGGCTAGTTAATAATAATATTATAATAATATACCATTGTTTAGTAAAACCTGGTATTGCGTACAACACACGCTATCGAGGAACGTCGCGATTGCGTGTAATGCAAGCCAAGTCAGGGTTGCGTGTTGTGAAAGAACCCTTGATTATTTCGTATAACAGAATCCAACCATATTTCATTTATACATTGAATATATATATATTTATATATATACATTCAATGTTTCGTAGAATAACTACTATCAAAATTGTGTGTAACATGATCCAAGAATAGTGTTGTGTATACTGCAAGCTCATACGGTGTTGTGTGTAGCGCAAGGTAATCTTGTTGTAGCTTACAACACAAGACATCAATGAAATTAAAAGAATATTTTTCATAAAATCTCGGGGTGTTACACGCATTCTCCTACTCTAACGCCGAGTACACAAGGATGTCGTTGATGAAGACCACTACACACCAGTCTATGTATGACTGGAAGATCCAGTTCATCAGTCCCATGAACATTGCGGGTGCGTTTGTCACTCCGAAAGGCATCACTAAGTACTCAAAGTGACCGTAGAGTCATCTGAAATCTGTGTTCGGTATATCCTCATCTCTTACTCGTAACTGGTGATAACCTGATTGAAGTTCAAACTTAGAGTACTGATGTGTCCCCCTTAGTTGGTTGAAGAGGTTGTCGATTCTCAGTAGTGGATACCTGTTCTTCATCATTACCTGATTCAGGTGCCGGTAATCCACCAACAACCTCAAACTCCCATCTTTCTTCTTGTCAAACAAAACTAGGGCTACCCAGTGTGAAACTCTAGATCTTACGAAACCATTGATCTTCAAATCCTCCTAATTCATCCTCATCTCAAGAATCTCTATAGGAGCCCTCTGATATGCTGGTGAGGAAATCGGTGCCGTCCTGGGGTGTAATTCGATGCAGAAGTTGATTTCCTGGTGGGGAGGTAGTCCTGGAACATCTTTAGGAAATATGTCATCATACGTCACCATTACTGCTGGTAACTGGGAGCTCACAACATCTACTTCTCTGATGATAAGGCTAGCCAACTAATGAGTGATCAGTTATACCCTCCTATGCATGTTCCCATTCTGTGTTTCCTGAGTATCCCTTTCACCGACAAAGGAAAACCTCGTCCCATCGTTGCGGACACACAACACTCTTCACCTAAAGAAGTCAATCTGGGCATGGACCGAGGATAACCAATCTATATCGATAATAACGTCGTAAGGCCTCAATGCTGCCACCAAAAGGTTCCAACTAAAACTCTCACATCCAAGGGTGAGATCACATTGTCTGTATAGGTGTGTGATCATCAAGTCTCCTCCCATAGGGGTCTCCAAGCCTAAGGGTCAAGTCAATGACTCTACCAGAATCTCAAGGTTTCACACAAGACATGTGGTGAGGATGGAATTACTGGAAAATGTGTCTATAAGTATGATAGATAAGGTAGAAAAGATGCATATTGTACCTCATATCATCCCTAGAGTCCCTAGGTCGTATGCCTCGACCGTACGCAGATGCCCCCGCCTCTGTCCCCCAACTCCCTGAGCCTAGTGGGGACCTCCTATGGGTGGTGGTGGGAGTAGATCGAAGAATATTCCACCACTTGAAGCTCTCCCTATTCCTCTGCCACATCCAGTGACTGACGGGTCTGTCTACTCCACTCTCTGCCTCTGCCTCGGTGGTCCATCAACCACATCCCTTTCAATAGCTCGATGGGCTGGACAGTCTCTTGTGAGATATCCCCTACCATCATACGAGTAGCATCACCTCTCCCTAGGCTGACTGCATCCAGCCTGAGATACCTAGATTGTTGATCCCCTATCCTGGGTACTCCTATGACATCTCCCACATCCTGATCACTATGCCTGACATCAGCTCCCTACTTTCGAGGTCTCCGCACCTATCTGTCTACTGCTAACTATTGTCGGCTCTCTATGCTCCGCCAAGAAGATATCGATCACCAAGGACTGATCGAGCACTATAGCATATGTCAAAATTCATAGAGGAATGACACTAACTCAGATGTCCCGTCATAAACCTCGCTCGAAGGTCCGAGCTCTAAAGTACTGATCCCTGACTATATTCATCAAGTACCTAGCGAGGTTGGTGAACCATGACTAATAGTCAGCCACCGTCAAACTACCCTACCAGAGCTGATGAAGCTCCTCGATATGCACTTCACTCCTTGTAACTGGAGATAACTCCTCTCTAAAGAGTCACTCAAACTCCATCCATGAAAGAGTCTCCTCGTTGTGAGTCTATGTGGTCAGACTCCACCATCATCCCATCGAACCCTGAGGAAGGTTCTCTCCTAGGATCACCATCTGGTACACTGGTGTCCTCACTAGATGAAAAACTCTGGTCACCACCTCAAGACAGTCCTCAGCCGCCTAAGGTTCGGGCTCACCTCAGAACCTGAGGGGTCTCTGTCTCTGGAACTCATGGAGCGCGCTCAGCCTGCACCCCTCGTCTTCCAGTACAATAGGTACCACGGGCTACGCCAATGGTGGTGGTATTGCAGGTGCACCACCTGGAGGTGATACCTGGGGAACTGGTCCCTATATCGAAGCCTCATCATTGAGGGGGTCATCCTCATGATCACACTACGGAATCCTAGTGGGTATGCATCGCAGAGGCATCTTGTAATGAACAAGATATACCATGGTCAAAGAGTATATCTGGATAGATAACATAAAGGACATGGAAAACACAACCCATTCCTATATGATGCATGTACCAATCTCTTATTTCCCGCAACTAGTTTTTTCATGTACCGAGTCAAAAATTAGGTTATCAGAGTCTTGGTCTATGGATACATTGGTCGCCCGCACCAACACTAGAGTCTATGGCCTGAATGTCGAGCTTGAAACACTTAACACTATTTCCCCAAACCAATCTCACAGACTCTTGGTTCTAAGGTAGGACCGACCACCTCTAATACCACCCTATCAAGACCCTTACCAGTGGGGCCCGCACCGCGACTCCCCAAACCCACCTCCAATAGGCCAGGGGCTGGTGACTAGCACCAAGTAGGCAAATTACTATCATGGGAGGCATTTCCTAAGTACTTGTACACACACTCACATCTCCAAGCCCACAAATGCTGAAATTTAAAAAACACTAAGGAACAAAATTCATGCGTACAACCAAACCCAACCAATAGAGTATGACAGAAAGTAAAGTAATTAAAGTAAACTGGGCCAGAATACAAGCCCACCAAAAAAAACAAGAGTCTAAAAACTACAAATTCTAACCTGTAAACATAAATAAGTACTGGGACTACTTCTCGTAGTCATAGGAATACATCGGCCTGTAGGGAACTCAAAATTCTCAGTTCTATCCTGGTCCTTCTTGGACTCTATCAAAAGGCTGCTCATCTACACAAGATAGGATACATTCGGGAAAAGCCTGTGCAAGGGTGAGTATAACAATACTTAGTAGATGACCCCAAAAACCACAAATCAGTACACAAAGGAATGGCATATTCTTCTCTACATGATATATGTCTACTGAAATTATAGAAAGAGTAACACAATCCAGATATACTCAAAACCTAGACCCATAGTCTATTGACAAGTCGCACAACTGCATACCTCCGCTAGGGATTCTGTTTGAAGATTCCACAAAGCACTCATATGGGAGAACCCACTCTATAAGTCTAATATTTATGATGGTGTCTATCCGAGAAGTATTGTTCATAAAAAAAAGTCACAATAGATAGATATAATCATTTCAGGAGAACACACTCTGGAGTGTAGTAAGATCACGATACACATATGGGGATCACTGATAGGGCCTTGGTGGATACTGCGACTCAACTAGATTCACCCTCTATGTAGAGGATCAACACCCTATGGAAGTATTCACATTGATACCTGACACTACCTAGGGTCAAGAATGGATATAGGATCTCGCTCCGGGCCTCTCAGAGGGATACCTGAATCTATCTCGGAAAGTCCAGCTGAAGGGATAATACTTCTGTATATGGAAACGATACCTAACCTTCAGGGGAATGAGAAAAAAGGGGCACTAATCCAAATGAAACATGTCCAAGATACGGTGTAAAAGAAGATCAATCCATGTACTAAAAATTACACAGTGTTTAGAATGGTCACACGCTGTGTCCTCTATCCTTGGGTACTACCTGTGTACAATGGCCTATGTCACAATGATTTTTGGGTAGAAGAAGGTATACACGGCGTGTAAGCGAGTGGTGCGTCGTGTTCCTCTATACGGGGAGGACTCCATGTATGTTGTCCATGTTCCCATACATTACTTCACCCCGTGTGTTATAACCCGTGTAATCGGCACACGAGGTAACCCATACAGTCGGCCTGCTCTGGCCGTGTGGTGGAGTACACGACCGTGTACTCCACCCCGTGTATGTGCATTGCCTAGATACATTCCGAGTCCCGCATAAGGGCCCACATGCCGTGTACTTTGGAGAAGACATTGTGTCATTGCTTCATGCACCACAGAACCCTAGCCGACACTTATCCAGACCAACACACCATTTTCACCGGGATACACGTCGTGTGTTTTGGAAATTTCTAAAATCACAAACCTCCACTTTCGTGCCTTGGGTGAAGCTCCGATCTTCGATCCAGCCGTCTGTTTGCCACAAAACATGAAGTTTGAGGTCACCCAAACATCCTAAAGTCATCCTCTTTGCTTTCAGGCCTCCGATCGGCCCCGAAAACGCGCATCGATCCACCTACGTGAAGAATGCTCAAAGAATGATGTCTCCCGATATGAGTCGATTCGTCATATTCCATCATCATCACACCTCTACAAGGTCGTTGCGATGTTGAATCATTAATTTGGTATTATTGCGATGCGAAACAGACGTGAAATGATCTGTTGTTTTTCGCCCCATGAAGAACACAAGGAAAAGAGGAAGAAGTCAAATAACAAAAGAGGAACGCACCTCCACCATCGTTCGTCAAGTTGTCGATCTGCTCCCATTAATTGGTTTAACAAGGGAATCAAATTGACAAATTCAAAAATTATCATCAATCAATTATCGAATCAAAAATATTGAAAAAATAATAATAACCCTCCCACAAGAACGTACGATCTGAGGATCACCCTGTTCATGGGTTGATCCACACTCGTCATTTAGTCGAAGAATGGGGAAAAACTAAATCAAAATAACAAACCCCTACCTTGAGGAGGGATCGATTGCTGATGAAGGGATTGTGCTATCATCGTCATTGATATCCTTAAACTCTTTTGGCATAGTGATTTACACTTTTGAGTCACTGACATTCATTGTCAAGAGTTCTATCCAAAGATCCAAGAATTCACCAGATTTTCTCTAAATCTTCTGCCAACGACCAACAATCAATTAACCCATTAAAAGGAGAGAACGTGTTTCTGTTTCCCATTATGGTGTGGAATTAATGAGTCAGTGTTGTTGTTTCTGAGTCATTATGGCGTGGTATTAAATATCAAACTAGCTGAAATGTCGTTGCGCTACAACAGATGTTTTCAAATAAAATAAACCTTTCGAATTATTTTATTTTATTTTATTTTACAAAAAACGTCTAAAATTTAACTTTTTCCCTCGACTCATGCCGGTTGAGGTTAGTCCAATTATTAGGTAAATTTGTCATCCCGGAGGTAATGGTGCCCTAGGATTTTTAATCCGTGCATCCATTTGGAAACTTCCACAACCGCGTGCACCCGCCAACTCACTTAGCTTAAAAAAAGTTGAAACCATCTTTCCGAGCTCATCTGGCCTTAGAATGACGTGCTGTCTCCACACTTTGTCTTTTAATAATTCCCTATAATATTTAAAAATAATACATGGAAAATATGAGACATTGCATTATGACTCAAGAATGTCACAACCTGAGTACCAGTACCATTGAAAGACATCTGATAAAAAACCAAATTCACTGAATCTACTTAATATATCACATATAATTCCTCCTATGTTTTTTCATAGGGTATTTAATTTATTTAGATTCTAAAACTTGTTATGGAATCTACCTTCACTTTATGATTAAAATATTCACCAAGATAGGACCACTATATTTCACCCAAGTCCAATAGAGGTGTGATCCTTCTTCACACAGTATGGTCACATATACTCTAGAAACACCAAATCCAAGAAATTATACTCCCATGGCATGTAGTATCATTCAAATTTTAAGTTCCACCAAAATAAATTCAATCACATTTTTGGCATGCCTAAAAGATTCATGTTGTAAAAAAATTATTCTCCTTTAAATGGTAAAGGATAAAATATTATGTATACTTTGTAACTCTATAGTAAACATTGTATTTATTGAATAACTTTTAGATATTTAAGAAAAAACACTCTTCATTATGTGATTTGAATGTATATTATTTGAACAACCAATATGATAAAGTCATAAAACTCATAGCCTAATTTTTTGGTGTATTACTGATAGTGAATTCATTATCTAGAAATCAACAATAATATCTTAGGTAGACTATTGAGTGATGAACTGTATCATGGAATGACTTCTATTATTCATACAGTGATAATGTACTGTGTCTTTTGATTTAAAATGAATCTTATATTCCTTTAAAAATGACTCTTACATGTTTCAAAATGACTATTACAATTCTCAAAATAGATCCTATGGTTTCTAGGATAGACCTTACCTATCTCAATTGTTTGGAAACACATGTTCATGCTGTGGCTTTGTTGGGAATGGTGTGACTTATGGTCTATATAATAAAGTATATAAACTCATTCAAAAACTAATTAATGATTTAAAATCATCATTTAATATACTTTCAAGTTACAAAAGTTTCCATTCTCAATATACATAAGCACAAATTGGTTTTAATGGATTTTTACAAATTATCTCCCCCTTCATGTATGTTGATGACCATTCCAAAACCCAATCCTTCAAAATCACAAAAGGTGACTCAACATCATGACATCTGATAAAATCTTAATTGACCTAATAATTACTCTAATATCTTACACCATGAGATATTTCATCACAGATTTTAATAATCACCAACTCTTAGCCTACATGATCCTAGATCATTATGATAATTAATAGTTAAATTAAAATTTACACATGAAAAAAATTCCATGATTTCAATTATCTTAAACACATCACCAAACTAAAACTTTTACTAAATAAACACTCATGTACTACCCCTCATTAACAATAAGATGAAATAGTTACATGGGAAAATTCACCCTTATAATACAAACAAATTCTCTCCATATTTCAGTGAACTAACAAAGAACTTCTTTGATTTTTCATAGAAGAGATTCAGATCTTCAAAAAAGTTTCACAAGTGATATTTATCACTGTTTTCTATAAAATTAAATCCATTAGGTTAGTGTGGGTTAAATTAGTAAAATTTATTGTTAGATGGTGTTTTTTTCCTCCAAGATCCAACTGATTCTTTTCAATCTCAACCTCGGGTAGTGCCTTTGTAATTATATCCAAACTTTTATGTTATGTTGACACACGATCTAAATATTTCATCCTTGTTCAATATTATCCTTCATGAAATTATAATTTATCTTTATATTATTATTCTTTTAATAATAGAAAATATTATTTATATGATTAATAACACTTGAGTTATAATATCTGATTATAATGGGTGAATTCACATCCACTCTGACACCCTCAATTTGTTTCTTCATCCATAGAAGTTGAGTACATGCTTGAGTATCTACAATATATTCAGAATATATAGTGCTAAGTGAGATGAAATATTTCTTATTCCTCATCCAAGAAATGAAAAAATATTCAAACCTACCCAATTTTAATCCATGTATCCCAATAACTCAAGATATGTTGTCCTAGGATAAAACTACACAAAGTACACTGCACTTTGATTTTTTAAAATATCATCTTCACTGATAGCATGTGGATTTATTTGGTAAAAATTGGTTACCGGGAAGATTGAAATATGGAAAACACAATTTCTATTCATGTCATTTTTATGTACAATATGTTTCTAATAATTTTTCTATACATTGTGATATTGAACTAGTTTCTATCACCATCTTTTGAAAACTTCATCTAGTCAGTTGTTGATGTTGTCCTCATCATAGATTCCTTTATTCCAAATTGCATGTGGTTATATTTGGAATATTATGATTAAGAAATAAATTTATGGTATGTTGCTTTTATTATCTATAAATCAAGGAAAAACCATAACTCTCCAATCATGGAAATTTTAGACTTATACACCGTGAATTTTGTAAGATTATTTCCTTGTGTGTCATAAGGAAAAAAATACATGTCATCTATATAGATATGAACCAATATCCTCTAATGTTTTCCTTCTTAATATAAATGTTATGTTTGAATCCCACACATTATAATCCAATATTTCCCATGTATTTATCTATTATTGAATACCAATACCTTGGTGATTTAATTAGTTTTCACAACACCTTCATTAAACAACGCACTTTAATCTCATATTCATATAAAATAAGTCCACTCAATTTCTTAATTCATACCTTATCCATAAGAAATAAATTTTGGAATGATGGTTTTACATACATTTAATACACCTTGAAACCAATTTAAACCAACACACTAAGAAGAGTATTGTTGTTTCTAACTGAGAAATGAGAACGACTGTCTCATTAATTTAAATGAATTTCATTTGAGAGTACCCCTTGCACAATATTCATGTTTTATTCCTAGAAACCTCACTAAATTCATTAATCTTGTTCTAGAAAACCAACTTGGTTCTAATGATATTTTTATCTTTTGTACTTAGAATAATTTCCTATATTTTATTTGTCTCAATTTATTTAGGATATCTATGCATCTCCATTAACCAAATAAAAATTTCAGCCTCTTCAAAACACATAGTCTCTAAAGAAGACAACAACATGTCTTTTTTGAAGTATATTCATTCAATGTGTCTTCATTAAAGTTGTGAAGTCAATAAAAATTTTGTATTTTGTGAGTTTAGACTTGGCCTTTTCTTTATTTGTAGCAGTTTATAATGTTATGATCTCTTCATCATCAATGTATTCTTCTAAGAATTTTGTAACCCCATGTATTCCCCTAGGCTGATCACATTAGAATCACTGTCTTTTGAGAGTTACTATTAAATTCTATAAATTTCTCTCCAAATTGGGAATTTTTCTCATTTTTAACAATAGTTATATCTTCTTTCATGACCCCCTCACCTCAAAGGTACCCATCCAGTTCTAGAAGTTATAGAAGGTAGATAATAACTACCAAAGACCATGTAGCATATATCTGGGCCAGGGGACCCTATGTTGGTTTCAGGTGCAGTAGAAGCACATAGTGGGAGTTATGAAAATTTAAATTTCGTTCAATTTCAATTTCCATGAACCCCAATAGAAGATATTTCAAGATAATTTTATCATTAATTTTTTTGATTAGAAGAAATAAATTACCTCTTTTTTAGGTTACATTCTTCATAGTATATCTTGATTTTCCAAAAAACCCTTTCAGATTTCCTTCATTGTGCTTTGGAATCCACATGTACTCTAAATTACATCTGAGCAATGACACACAATCTATGGGTGCTATCATGAAAAATATAAATCCTTGAATTGTTTGTTATTGCTCACTCTTTCTTCAAAATTGAATAAATATATCATGTGTTGTTGTTCTTGATAGGTAGAGATATGGAGGATTCGAAAGAGAATTCTTTATGTGCAACCATTCTTTCTTTTGTGATTACCTATAGAATAGCCATAGCAATCTATTTATAAAGGTAGGGTATAGGTTAGAATATTTTTTAATTTCATGTTGGACCATAAACAATAATATAACCTTTAATAAACCTCATGCAATAAATTAATTATATAATTATTATTTTGTGACATGCACCATATTGCACAAATGATGAATAATATTTAGTGTCTTGTAAATAATTATTTATCATCGGATGAAATCTTAGTTTGTTTGAACTCCTTTTTATTTATTTAATACCCAAATAAATATTTCATTCATATATAAATATTTCATTCACATACCAGTGAATATAAATTTATTAAATATAAAATAATATATATATATATTTCTATTCACATGCCAATGAATAAATATTTACTTAATTTATTAAATCAAATTAACTTGAATAAAATTATTACTTGATCTTTAGAATAACATTTATTCCATTAACTAAATTAAATTATAATTTAATAAAGATCAATAGAAACATGTAGTGTGTAACCCTCTAGCATTCTTTCTCATTAGTATTAGATGCTCCTGCCTAAAGTCTAAGATTACTAACTAGAAATGGGTCATGGTGCCCAAGAGAAAGAACATATTTTCACAATGTTGACAACCACATATGAACACTCAATGTGTAAGATAATCCATGTTTCATAGTATCTCATCAAGAAGGTTTCATGATAGTTTTATCAACCCATTTGATTAATTCATCTTTTTTTAACTATCTAATATAAACATGTCGATAAACCATGGCCATGTAATTTAGGAAATGGTTATATTACAATAAAAGCACTAAGATTTCAACTCCCATAAATATGGAATGGATAAATAATTCCTCAACTTATCCACTAATGACATTTCAATCTTGATGCACCCAACATAGCCTTCTTCTTACCAACATATGGCAGGGAATTTTTTTTCCAGTGAAAAGTGTCAGAATCATGACATTAACAAATGATAATATTGATTTCTACATAACATTACACACACTCACAGATAGGTATATCCTATGAAACCAAAACACATTGAATTACTAATGGCCAATCAATTCTCATAATATCATATCATACAGATTACTGAGTGTGAGCTTCATGAGAATAATCCTCATCCGCTTCTGAGTACTCATACTTTACATTATATATACTATGTGTCCCTTTATAGTATATTATCCAACCATAAAACTATATTATGAATATTATCATATCACTTAATGTTTATCATCATAGTAGGGAACTATTATGACTGTATCAATGCCACAAACACTCTAAGACATTATTACACTAAATTAATGTAGAAAAATGGACAATTTGTAATAATATATATAATTAATATTCAATGTTATAAAATATACATGTAATAAATGTACAATATTTTGATCCCAGGAATCCAAATCCAATAAACAATCACTTGGACATGAGCCAACTGGAAAAGAATTTTAGTCCACTAGACCTCACATGATAATAATTTTTCTACCGAGTCAAGGATTTGTTCAAGGGGTCCACTATACTATCTTACATGGAAATACAAGTCACTAAAACCTCACCTATATATGGAAAATACCTCAATAGATGATACATTTGAAGTATATGATTCATATTCTATGTGAACATGGATCCTTTACGAGATCCCCCACTTCAGTATTGTCACAATAAAGTGTGATGTGATATTTACTTCTAGGAACCACATCACACTCTTGGAAAAAGTTTAATATCCACACTGTTTCCTTAGGTACCTCAAAATACACAATATACTTTGAAACCACTATAAAATCTATGATTATAGCCTTCATTGAGATCTTCCTATTGAAATCACCTATATTTAGAGTAAATATGTATCATTTTTCTGACTTATTATCATCTTGATCTAATTGGAAATTATCATCTGCATATCCTATGAAATCTAGTTCCTCATCTCCTACATATATTAGGGACATATACTTAGTAAATCTTATATACTTAAGGGTAGTATTGACTGCCATCCAATGGTGGACACCCAGATGGAATTTATATCATCCCATTGCACTCAATGAATAAGAAACATCTTTCCTAGTAAATTGCATATCATAAAAGACTAACCCAACTGATGACTCATATATAATAATTTACATTATATTTATTTACTTATGTGTTTGAGTAGATGTTTTGGTAGAAAGATTAATTCTATGTGACATTAGAGACAATCCCTTCTTGTGTTTTTCTATGCTAAATATCTTCAGTATCTTATCAATATATGTACCCTAAATTAGTTTGAGCAGTCTCATGGATATATCATTATGGATCATGATCCTAAGAATATATACTACCTTTCCTAATTCCTTCATGGAGAAGCATTTATTCAACCACGCCTTTACAAACTGCAAGACTAGTATTTCATTTCCAATAAGTAATATGCCATCGATATATACTATTTATTATAAAATTTCACTCCCACTAAATCATTTAACAAAAAACAGTTCAAATTAATTCTTTATGAAACAAAATTTCATTATATCCTCATCAAAAAGAATGTTCTATGAACTGGATTTTTTCTTTAATCCATAAATGGGTCTTTATAACTTGCATAACATGTTATAATTCTTTGGAGTCACAAACCCTTTGGGATGTGTCATGTAGACATATTACTCAAGGTTACCATTAAGGAATGATGTTTTTATATCCATTTTCAGAATCTAATCATCTTGGAATTCCATAATGGAAAGTATGTTTTTGATGGATTTTAGTATTGTAATTTGGGAAATGTTTTTTCGTAGTAAATGCATTGACACTATTTAAATCCTTGTACAACTAGTCACGCCCTATAGGTACTGACTTGTCCTTTGTGTATAGTTTCTCTATCAGTACCCATTTACATCCGACATGATTTATTTCTACTGGAGGGTCTACCAAAATTCAAACTTGGTTTGGGTAAATTTAATCAATTTTAGAAATCATGTCTTCTCTCCACTAAGAAACATATTTTCCACATACTACTTCATTATAGGTTAGAAGATAATTATTATCAAATAATAATTAGTCGCCATCCTTAGTGACTAGAAAACCAAAATTTTCAAGTTCTCTACCCTCTCTTGTACTCCTATATAGTACGTATGTATTCAGAAAAGATTCTTCTTCTAGAGTGTTTTTGTAATCTATTCCTCTACCAACTCTTGTGTGCCTTGAGCCCCGATTTAATCGAAGTCTATCTCAATACCACTATGTATTTTAGATATGAGATCCCTATCAAATAATATGTAATTTCATTCCCTTATACTCCTTTTTTTGAGGGGTCATATATATAATATCCCCTAGTTTCCTTATTGTATCCTATAAAGGTACACGTTGTGACTTAGTGTGAAATTTTTTTACCCGAAGAGGCCTTAACAATTGATTCGCTTTACCACACATGTAAATACAATAACATGAGTTTACATCCACTCCAAAATCTTAATGAAATACCATTTATCAATTCAGTTCATTCTTGGATTAGTATATGTGCTACTTCTTGTAATGTGTATCCTCAAAAGGATAATGGATGACTCACATGACTCTTTATTGATCTCACCATGTGCAACAAGGTGAAGTTCTTCCTTTAACTTATACCATTCCATTATGGTTTATATAGATAAGTGAGTTGAGGTAAAATACCAAACTCCCACAAATAATCAATGATGTTTTCATAGACATATTCTCTACCATGGTCTATATAGAGTTTCTTAATCTTCTTACCAAGCTGGTTCTCAAATTCACTATTTTATTCCCTAAATTTTTCAAATGAATTTTAATTATACCACCTTAAGTTGGAAAATAAATATCTACTAAAATCATTAGTAAAAGTTATGAAGTATTAGTACCCACCCATTTCTTCAATAGGAAATGGTGCACACACATCTATATTAACTAATTCCAAAAGTTTTTATCCCTTTCACCTTTCCCACTAAATGGGGATTTTATCATTTTTCCTTGTAAACATGTATGAAATACACCATGTTGTTTTAGTTTTAAATAATAAAAATATCCATCTTGATGTAATTTAGTCAGGAAATGTCTGTTTACATGACCTAGACAGTGATTCCAATGTTGGGTGTGGCATGATTCATGTGATGTTATTTTGTTATCGATTTCCATTACTTTGTTTGTGTATTCCAACACATAAAGACCATTATTTAAATGGGCCTTAAAATTAAAAGTTATATATTTATAAAATTATAAACATATATTTCGAAATTTTAGAATAAAACCATAGGTATCTAGTTGAGATACTAATATAATGTTTTGGTAAAAATGACACATAATAAAAAACTTTCAGAACCATGATCATTCTAGTCAATAAGGTGAGGTGGTAGTCCCTAATAGCTAAAAAACAAGTTTATATCCACTATATGATCATAGATCTACCTAAGTCAATTCTTCTGAATATACTTGGTTCTTGTATTTGAATACATATATGATCACCACAAGCTAAATCTAATGTCCAATTTGTAGAAACATATAAATTGGACCCAATAACAAACACGCATAAAGATTACCCTTTCTTATCATGTAGGGTGAATTTTTACTTCCCATGGAACTTCTTTCCACATGTTAAACAAACAACATCATATTAAATTTCTTCCCCCATGATATTCCTTTTCTATTTAGGGGATTTCAAATAATCCTTGGACTTGTGGATTTCTGCTTGGCCTTTCCGATTGTTCACCATAAGGACTAAAGGATTCTCATGATTATTCTAGAGATACACTTATAGAAGAAGAGTGAGAATATTTGGAAAAGGATTCTCAATATTTTTCATATTAAAATTCACTAGAAAAGTGGAGAACCAAAGAGGGAGTGATGTAAGAATGAGATCAGTGCCCAAATAATTATGGATTTTAAACCCTAGAATATATAGGCACTCAATGTATCTAATGTTCTTAACTACATGAGGTATAGCTAGAGAACCTTCTCCAATATTACTTTGAAAAAGTTCCTTGGATATCCCATAAAACTCTTGTATAACACTCACCTAATATAGGTCATGACGATTCTCGCACATGCTATATGCATCTATATTTTCATGAGACTTCATGAGCTCACTATAAATAGATGAATACATAAAACATTGAGCATCGACCACATTATTATTATGTTTCTCATAGACTAGGAAATATTTATTACTCACCTCCTTAACGGGAGGCTCATGAATTGTGGATTCTAGAATGTATGATTTTGATTCATGACACAAAAAAACATGAAGGAGTCCGTACCATTCCTATAAGTTACTAAAAGTTAGGAGATGCAATTTCTCTAATATGGATCATAGGGATATCATGGATGATGAGCTATCCATCTGTTCTATAATTTAAAATAGTAGATTGTGAGTAATTTTCTTCATTACTAATTGTGTGAGATATAATAAATTAGTTGATTTTATTAAATCTCCCATTGTTTTACCATGTTATTATAGTCTAACCATTGAACTTGAAATGTCTAGTTACTAGAAAATTATATGGGAAAGGATTCATATTCTCCTCACTGTAACCCCAACAAGGGTAGGTAAAGCTACTTGATGTTATTTAGGTAGTCATGTATTTTCCAAATGTAGGCTTGAATATCCTTTATCTATTGAGTAGACTTCCCAATCCTAAAATCTTGATTTGTATTTCCTCAACACTTGCTTCCAAATTACAAAAAGTCCATAAAGGGTTACGAATCTTGATATAAAATGGTAAAGGAAACCCAAAAACATCAGAATAACTCCCCTGATAAAAGTAAGTGTCCCAAAAGGGTTGGTTAAATGCTTAGTTATATTATTTTCATTCCTAATAAAGTAATGGAAGTCCAAGTATAACTTAATATTTAATTTATGGATTTTAATTTTTATCCATAAATAATTTATTTTTTCCCTTTACATGTACGGTTAATATTAAGTGAATTTTACTTAATTAATTAACCATGTTTGATAAAAATATTATGCATAATGAACTTATTTAAATTATGTATTTTCATATTAATTCATTGATTTATGTGATTTAGGTATTGAAAACATAAAATAAATAATGCATAGAAAAAAATAAATGACTAGATCATGAGATTATATAATGGTTGATTTAATTATTTAACAGTAAATCATCCTATAATGTAGGGGAATAAATCCATTTTCCAATATTTTCATGAGTTATTGTATTCCACCTATACACCTGTGTATCACTGATTTGGCATCATCGTGGTTTCATCTTTCTCTATGTCAATCCATCTTGGTATACTCTATTAATTATAAGTATTTATTACTCACATGCAAGTGAGGGAACCAATGGGTTGGTTAAATGGGATGAAAGAAATATCCATAGACACATAGGTACTAAATAATAATTGAGGGAGACATGAATCACAAACCTTCATTTAATTTAATACCAAATAATTTCATACTCATGCAATAAATTAAATTAAATAAATGACAGAACAAACATATGTCTTGGCCAAGCTCATGATTGGTTATACATGAAAAAATAAAAATAATAACTAGATAGAATTCATTTCTTTATTCATTCTTTATAATTAAGATAAACGATCTTTAATTAATTAATTAATTCCCTTTCATCTTAATTATCATTCAAACTGAATTGTAGATTCCCATAATTTATGGAATTCGTGGAAAATAAATTATAGAACCATTAGTGAAAAATTATTAGCGTAAATTAATCAAGAAATTAAAATCATTTAAAACCATTTTTATAATGTAAAATACAAAATTTTGTGTCAATAAATACAATAATGTTTTAATGTTTCAATTTTCCAATTTAATGTATTTTTTAATTCATCCCATTAAGGGGAGACTACACGGTATGTACAGACCCGCTACACGCCTGGTATCATGGATTCCATGTATCCAGGGTGTATGCCTGAGTCTGCGGTGTATACCTCGGTCAGACTATAAGGCACGTACAGACTAGTTGTACACATTGCATTCTACTTTTCGTGTGTCCAAGATGAATGAATGAGTCTTAAAATTCTGTTTCAGATGTAGGAATTGATGAACTAAATGTCATGTACAATGCATACACATCATGTATATCATAAATTATCCATGTTCTTTGTCTCACATGGATTTACTATGTATAAATACCACACAAATTGTGTGATTTACGCTACTAACCCTATCTACATGTGGTGTGAAATAAATTCTTCACATGTCATAGCTATGTGGCTTGCCTTATATCCCTCGACGCATCCATATGTAGTTCACTGAGGTATACAACCTGTACTTTTGATTACACGCCATATAACCCTATATTACCAGCCAAAAATTTGGCAGCTCCTCATGGAATCTATAATCATTATTCATCTATTCTTAGACCATGAAGAAAAAAACACTGAACAAACATGATTAATATTTCAAAGAAAGTTAATTCAAATAAAATTAAATAATAAATAACATGAAATGAAAATATAACCATAATTTTACATAGATTAATAATCAAATAAATAAATATAAACATGAACCCTCTGAAACCAATTATTGTTTCCAAGTATAGTCGTAGTGTGTGGTGGATGATATGAAAATTAAAATTTATTTTAATTTCAATTGTCTAGAACCCCAAAAGATGGTATTAAATGTTAATTTTATAACTAATTTATTCTAATTAGTATTAATAAATTACCTTGTCTTAGGTTTCTTTCTTCATAGTCTATCCTAATCATCCAAAAAGACCCTTTTGAATTGTTTTCATTATGCAGGTGAGGATCCAAGAGTATAATACCTCTAACAATGATCCACAGGTCCTCTTAATGATCTCCAAGCAACACCACTCGATCTTTAGATTCTAGCACAGTGAATCAGATGTCTATCGTTGTTTGTTATTGATCCCTAATTATATAGTCCGGAAGAAATATCCCTTACATTCTCGTTCTTGAGTGGTAGATAGATTGAGGATTCCAAATAGAAATCATTATGTGCAACAATTTCCACTTTTTCAATTACCTACACAATATCCAAAAATGGATATTTATATAGGTCGGGTTTAGGTTAGAATATTTTTTATTTTCATGATAACCCTTAAAAAATATTAAAACCATTAATAAACCTAATTCCATAAAATAATATTATAATTATAATTTTGTGACATGCGCCATTATTCACAAATGATAATTAATATTTTCTATCTTGTAACCAATAATTTTCACTAGACATGGTATTGGTCTGCTTGAACTCCTCAATATTTATTGAATACCCAAATAAATATTTTAGTCATAAATAAATATTTCATTAAGATAATGGATAATATACATATATTAAATATAAAATAAAATAAATAAATATATTTTATTCACATGCTTGGGAATAAATATTTATTTAACTTATACGATCAATATCACATGAATAAAATTATTCATCAATACTGAGAATAATTTATATTCCATTAATTAAATTCAAATATTATTTAATTGAGATCTATTAAAAAACTTAGTGTGTGGGCCTCTTGGATTCATTCTCATTGGTATTAGGTTGACTTTGTTGAAGTTTAGGATTACTGTCTATAAATGGGTTAAGGAACCCAAGAGAAAGAGCTTAATGTTGCAATGTCAACAACCACATATAAATACTCACTATGTAATATAATCCCTCTTTTGTAATAAATTATAAAGAAGGTTCTATGAAGGTCTCATCATCCTATTTTCTTGATACATCTTTTTATGACTATCTAAAGTATACATATCGATACACCATGGCCATAGAATTTTGGGAACAATTATATTCTAATCAAAGGGTCGAAATATAAACTCCCATAAAGATATTAGGGGAAAATACTTTCTTGACTTATCCATTAATGACATGTCAATCATGATGCACCCAATGTACCCTACTTCCAGCCAAAATATGTTGTGATAGTTTTTTTCAGTAAATCCAAGTGCACAAGTAATAAAATGAACCTATGATAATCCTGAAGTCTAAGGATCCTTACACATGCTCGTAGATATGAATATTTGATGATAATAAAACATGATAAATTCTTATCGGTGGGTCTATTATCACAATATCCCATATTGTAGATTACCATGTGTGAGATTCATGAGAAGTATCCTCATATGCTTATGAGTATTCACACCAGACGATCTATATACTATGTGTCTCATCATAGTATGTTATCCATCCATAAAACTATATTAATAAATTTTTCATATCACTTTATGGATATCATCATAACAAGGATATTTTATGAACTTATCAATGCGAAAAATACTATATAATATTATAACATTAAATTCAATAAGAATAATGAGTAATATGTAATAAGATGTTTGATTAATATTCAATGTAATAAAATATATATGCAATGAATGTAAAATCCGTTTGACCTTTGACAAAAACTCCAAAACCCTAGACCACAGCTCTGTTACATGGAGAATCTTAATGAAACCCCCTCATGATGATCTGGTATTGAAAAACATCCTCTAAATGATCTATTCTCTTGACAGTACCTTGAGATACTTCAAAAACATAAATGGGGTGACCTGTTGCTGAATATTTGTATATAAGGCATCCTCAAAATTCCTCTATCTATCCTCCTCATCACAAGACATGTTTAAAGCATATTAGAGAAGGGTCCTAAAATGAATCCCAAACTCATGTTTATTAGAACTCCACATTCAAATGGTAAACTAATCCTTGTGACTAGCTATATTCATATTTAAGAAAGAATCTTATATTAAAACTAATATCAAAACTTCTCCCATAAGGAAACCAAATCCACACGATCCTCAGGAAATAAGAACCACCAATTTTAGGCTACCCCACACAACATTTTCACCGCTAATGAAACCCAGTGCTATTTCTGAGAACAGATCAAACTGAAGGATATATACACGTCCTCCAATTATTATTATGTCACTGAATCAAAAATAGATCCCTCATACTTATGTAAAATATGGAACATGATATCTTAGAGTTCCCTCCTCTAAGTTTTATCATCATTAATCTCAACTATGTGTTGATCTTCAGGCATATCATATTGAACATGTTTGACATAAACGTAATGAGGATGTCAACCTGGAGTTAATATTGTAAAATAAAAAATGGTATGGGACACATAAACTCAAAATATGAAATATTTAATTTTAATTATTTTATTAAGGTTAAACCTATTCCCAATTATTACAAATTTTAAACACATGAGAAAAACCATAATGATGAATGATCCTTTCCAAGTTCTCTTTCTTAAATATAGTATCACTTCACTTAGTTGTATTAGTAAATATAGAGGGCCTAACATCAGGATCAAAGGGGGCCCAAAATACTTGTTTCCTAGATATTCTACCCTATTATATCGCTTTATAGGATCAGCTAACCCCATTTCCATAATAACCAATGAAGTCGTCATCATTTCATACCTCCAAACTCCATCCTATCCCTTAACCAAAACCTTTGATACCACTCTGTTACAACACCCTCCCACTAAAGGTACTCCTCTTGGGATGGAAATTAGATAAGGGAGATATTGATGCCTGAAGACTGCCTCTAATAGTGCATGGTTTGGTGACAATCACTAAGGGTATATCATAGACACAAATGGGAGGAATTTCCATTTTAAAACAACATGAGGAATGAGAGATAAAATAATACTAACAAACAATTCTGGATCAAAAATGAATAAAAATCATAATCCATGCATTTTATTTCATAAAAACTAAAAAACATAAAGAAAATCACATGTTCCAAAAGAAAACTTCAATAGTGACCTTGAATCCTAAAAAACTGCTGAACAAAACCAAGAGCTAGTTCCAACCAACACTTGTGGTCTTGAAAAATAGATTATATATACCTTGGGTAAGAATAATAGGTATACTCAGTATGACCCTCCCTAGAGCCTCTCATATAAAATATAAAGAAATTATAATAAATATCAATGAATAAAAAAGTGAAGCTTACTCATAACCTAATTAGGTATGCTAAATTCTAAACCTCACAATAAATATCTCACCAAATATCACATATAAGTAATAATATAATATTTAATATAATATCAAAAGAAGGTACCTCACTACCACTTCCTTGCTAGATTTCCACTCTATCCCAATGTTTCATGTCCTAATCCATATCTCTCCAAAGAATAATCCAACCAAAAAACACATAGAAAACTATAACATATCATACACCACATGAATCACAAACATATCATGCACCTCATGCATCACATCCCCTCATCATCAACATCCATATATCCAAATAGTATTTGAGTAGTTTTCAGAAGCCACCAAAGCTTGTATGTCATTTATTATTTATAAACCACCATATCCCATACAAAAATACCTATAATAATCCTTATGATACCATATCCGGAGATACATGTGTGTGAATTAAAGGGAAGTTGTTATATCCCTATACACACATATGTGGGGGAAAGGTAACCACTATGCATACAAGCACATAATACTACTATGATACGAGAGTGGTCAAAGTGTGGGGGGGAGTTAGGCATCCATTCCTTGCTAACCTGGATATTAGGGAAGAAACCCTCAAGAGTCCAATGGGTATCAATCTCCCAACCAACATGGATAGGCTAGGGTATGAAATCACATAACATAGGAATATAATTATAGCTCATGACCACACTATATAAAACTAGCTAACATTGAACTCAAGTGCAGCTATTGTGTCCTAGACACAAATATTCCAATGATAAAAACTACATATACAATAAGAACACAAATATTTGAAGATTCATTCATTTAATTACTTCAATTAAAAATTTCATAATCTCATTAATTTCTATTTCAAACTCATTCCCTCAAGGCACAATCCAACCCTTTTTAGGGATGCTCAAGATTTATCATCATTCATTATTACATTAAGCCTCCAAACCCTTAGGTTAAACTATTTAACATTCATTTTAATTTCATAATTATAGGCACTCTAGAACTCATCCTAAGCTACGATAAAATATACACACACCATGCACATCTTACTGCATCAATAAATGGGGAAATAAAAGTAGTAGAAAGAAACAAGGCCATCTGTCCTTTAAGGGATATTTATTATCAAAAAAGTATCTCTGATTTTATCACAAAAAATTTAGTAAATCCTATATTCAAACATTTCCATCTGTATTGGTTCCATCCCTGACTCCACAATGAATATGACCACCCACCTTGCCATCATAGACACCATATTCTTCCACAAACCTAGGAATCCCCATAAATTCCCATAAACCCATTATGCATCCTAGGCTCATATCAATTTGCATATAACGGCTCCACGTCTAGAGAAATCACAAAAGGAAAAATGAAAACAATAAAATTCAATAGATAATCTTGTCATATTTGGTTCTCTAGAACCTACTTCTTTTTACTTTATGATAACTTATATTGATAGTTTTTGAATATCAATAAATTTCTTATCACATCATGATTTTTCTTCTGCATGAAATTGTATGTGATAATGTCCCAAGAGTATCTGTCACACTAAAATTTCATAGTAGTTCCCCGCAAGGATGTGAACCCATAAGTGTTATGAAACTATTCTTAGATATTTTTTCTATGGACTGATGATGTCATTTGAGGTACACAAATAATATAGGCTATTAGGGTTGGAGATTGATAGAAATTTGTGACACCTTCTCATGGTGTGCGCATTTGGTGATATCCAGTAGAATATTATGAGAAAGAGGCCCAAAAGTATGAAATCTACATTTATAAGTGTCATTGGATGTTCCTATCAGCGGATGTGTGTATTGGTCCTTAGAAATTAATATTATTAATAATGGATATTATGAGTCATGTAATTTTATGTATTGATGAAAACCATGAAGACATATGTTCACAGATAAGTAGGATACGTTGGGTGTGTCATGAGTAATATTACATTAATGAATAATGCGAGAAAGGATTTATCATTTATATTCACTAAAAGAAGTTAATATTGTCGTCCCTTTGATGTAAATGATATATCCTAAATAAATCCATGGACATGGTGTTCTATAGGAATGTTCTATTTCTGTAAATTCAAAGAAAGAGATATCAATCATATAGGATGATGGCACTAGAATTCAACCTCCTCGATTAGAGATATTATGATAAATGGATTATATTACACGATAAAAACTTTTATGAGGTGACATGTCATTGAAAAATTAACTTCTTTATATATGGGTTCCTTGGCATGTTGCTTGACGCTATCCTTGGGCTTTAAGCTACTCCACCTAATGCCAATGAGAAAGAGGCCTAGAGGGTCACACATTAAGTGTATACAATGTCTCAGTTATATAATTTATTATTTAACAAGTTGAATAAATATTATTCTCAGTTGTGGCTTAATAATTATTCATGTATGTCTAATCTCATTTATTTCATCACTAGTTATTCTAGATAATATGTTGTGGGTGAAAAAATTAATAAATATTTATTTTCTATACAGGTGAATATAATATTAATTTATTTATCAGTGAATAATTTAGTGGTTTTTATTTATTAAATAAATAATCATTATTAAAGGTGTGATAAATATTAATGAGGATTGGTCGATTGAGTTTAATGGTCCATTGAGAAATAATAATATTTAATAATATTTGATTAAATAATATTTAATCTTAACTTGTAAGTTAATCACATGTTTGGAAATAATAATATTGCTTTTATTATTTGACAAGGGTATTTCTTAAGGATTAATGAAATAATTAAAGGCACATGTGCAAATTATTTTATTATTTCCCTAGTTAAATAAATGACTATTTATATTATTACATAATTAGTCAAGGGAAATCCAAGTTATTCCTATTCAGTTGTGTATAACATTTTGGATAAAACCTCTCATGCCTAGAGAGTTCTTTTCCTCTCCAAGAACACTCTCATGAATGAGAGTGATCCTCTTCCATTGGTTAATGGAGAATACTTTGGAAGTAGTTCTCAAGGAAATCGAAGGCAGATGATGAAAACACAAGGATCTTTCATGCTAGCACCGAAATACTCATTCAGCGATATTTGGAGATTCATGGAACATGTGTGGATCATCGCTAGAGGATATATACCCTTGATCTCTACAACACAATGACAGTGCACTATAGATTTGTGTCCGGACACATCAATGAATAATTAATTACCCTTAGAGGTAATTCATATTTAATTAAATTAATTATAAATAATATATTTTGATCCTCTATCTTGGTTCTGGGTTTATATTCCTTTGTATCATTTCTTTGATTAAATTATGTGGATCATGGTTTTCATCATCGATACCAAATTTTTCATGGAATATGGTAAAAATAAAAGTTAGGAACCACCCCTCCCATGCTTCTACTACACCCAAAACCTACATGTGGTATCAAAGGGGGAATATTGTTCTTTATAATTATTTAAATTCATTGTTGGTTTACTCATTCATAATTTAGTTTTTCAATTCATATTTAATCATTCTTTTAATCTAAATTATGAGATATGTTTTATTCCTCCATCTTTTCACATATATCTAATAGAAACAATCCATTTTATGATTAAAATAGAATTGAGGATCTCATCTGGAGGTTCCAAGGATTCTACCCTGATAACACAATAGTACATGCCGTGTAACCGGGGTAACATATTGTGTAGTTGTGATTAATGAACCATGTGTTAATATGCTTATTACTCAACCTGTGCGAATTAAAAACACTTGGTGTAGTTAATTCTTACTTTGCATGTTGACCAGGACAAACTGGCACACGGTCATCCAGACTACATGGCATGTGGCCCACTGGACACGGCGTGTAGTCCCTTTCATGTCAGGGTCGGGCTGTGTATCCCATACATGTCTCAGATAACCAGTGACCATGTAAGGTAGAGTCAACATGGTTTTTGGCCCAATGTACATGTCGTGTACTCCTAGAATTTTGAAGTACGCCACACACACCAAGTCCCTTGGTGTATACTTTGGATAGATAGTGAAGGTAGTACACACCGTGTAGATCGGACCAACACTTCATGCACTATTACCAAATTATGCAGAATTAAAACACTAATATCTATGAAATATTCAGATCTTCATATCATGTATATGTTGTATTACAGTTATTATTCTACATGCGTTAAAGCATGAAACGTTATCGAAAAGTAATGTAATTCTTGTAGTCATCCATTATGTACATGTCATGAAAGCTAGTGATAATTCATGCATGTTATATGTCACAAAAAATAAAGTTTATACAATTATAATACACGTTGAGTAGATTTGGATGGGTATTCATCGGGTAAACTCCAAAATACATTTATGTACAATGTTAATTTTAAATGAATTTTAATTTATTTAAAATTATAATGGATGAGAATCTCAAGGAAATTCAGAAGAGGATTAAGATAAAATAATTGAGTAATGAAAGATAATAATTAATCGATTCATGTGTGATTTATCTTAAATAAGTACAATTAAAGAATCGAATTATAGTTTATTAAATACATAATTTTTTTCACGCATGAGGATAATCATGAGCTATACAGATCTTTATAAGTGATTGGTTTCCTTTTAATTTATTATTAAATTAAATTGTAGGCCTATGTTCCCTCTCTACTCATTAAGGTATGCATGCCCATGGTTTATTTTTTCTAAACCCCCTTTTACCTCTCACCTATGTGAAAGCATATTTAATGGGTGATACTCCCAAGCTATTGGAGGAAGGTCAAGTTAGGATCCAAAGTGAGACCAATATAAGGAGATACAAAGGTGGATAGGTGTAAAGATATAAACATGAACCTTAAATGGTTCAAGTGTTTCTCCCATAGGTCATTGGTTAGTTTATCTACCACAAGATAAACTAACCACTATAACAATATCATGATCATACCCTTTATTTTATTTCATCTAGTTACATGGTTATTCATTATGGATGTTTTTTATGATCACATATTTAATAAATTAACAAGAATGAAATATGGAACTGAAATAAACTAGATTATGCGTAAATATTATATAAGACTTGGTTAAACACTTAAGAAAATTACACATAACATTAACAAGCATGTAAAAAAGATAATAATTGGTAATTTATGCATAAATGATAAAATCCCTCAATAAAATATTATGTTGGTATATCCTTCCATTAAATTAGTTAGAATCAAACAATAGTTCAAAGTGCTTGAACAGCCAAAGTTGGGATGATTTCAATTATTGGATAATTCTAACATGAGGTTTTAGGTTGACTTGAATTGGTTTACATCAAGGGTTTACTACCAAATAATGACATGGTGTAACTGAGTGGAAATGTTTGAGGAAATATTAATTAATGATTTCAGGATTAGGGAGTCCACTCAATGGATCAAGGAACTATGAGTTAATGCAATTGGAATTTGGAATTCCTACCTAAAACCTTTCATGTTTTTTGACCAACCAATTTTGGGGTTAATTAGAAGGGGAATATGGATCATTTCCACTTTAATATCCAAGAAACATGATATTCTAAAGCCAATGGTGAGGGATAGGGGGATTTGATAAAAAAGTGGGAGACTAATAAATATAATATTTATTCATTTGTCTAAATTTTATCAGATAAATTACTAAAATTCTTCTCATATAATTTATACAAAAATAATTAAAAATGACATCAAACATATCATTCTGATCCATACTTGAGAAGGAAAACCTTCTCACTGGAACAAATTTCCATGAGTGGAAAAGGAGACTATGGGTCATCCTTCATGATAAAAGGAAACTATATGTGCTGGAAGAACCTTTAACAGTTGTTCTTGGATATGAGGAGAGTGATAAATATCTCTCTCTATACAATTCACATATAAATGATTCTATAGATGTTCAGTACTTCATGCTATCATCTATTCCCAATGAGCTCTTAATGAAACATGATGAAATGGATGCTTATAGCATGATGTCTCACCTTCAGGACATCTATCAAGAGAAGGATAGACAAGAGAGGTATGTAATCTCCAATGCTTTGTTCACAACTATGATTAGAGATTTTTCTCTAGTTGGGCCTCATGTAGTCAAGCTTATTGGATACATTGAGCATCCATGAAACATAGGGATTAAATTCCCAGATGATTTTCATACAAATCTTATTTTTTCATCACCACCCAAGAAATTATAAAGTTTTATTGTGAATTATAATATAATAAATAATGAGAAGTATCAATCGGAACTTCTGACCTAGATTTTCCAAGTGGATAAGGACATAGAGCATGAAAAACCCACAATCCTTATGGTTAATAAGAAGATATAGGACAAGGCAAAGGGACCTAAGATTTATAAATTTTATAAAGTCATCAAGAATTGTCTGGCTATTAAGAAGAATATACAAAGGTTGGGTAAGGAAAAGGAAGTAGTATATTTTTAATGTGTTAAGTCAGACCACTGGAAGAGGAACTTTACTCTACACATTGGGTATTACATATAGCTTGTGGTGATCACATCTTTATTCAAATATAGGAACCAAGTAGATTTCAGAAAATATACAGAGGAGAGGTGGATATGCGAGCTTATAATGGTGCAACAATGGATGCTCTTTCCATTTGTTACTACCACCTTTTGTTAATAATGGGAATGATTTTGGGTTTTCATGATTGTTATTATGTACCTACTATTACCAAAAACATAATTTTTGTATCATGTTTAGATACAGATGGGTTTATTTTCATGTTTGGAAATAAAAGTAGTTTCTTTTATAAGGAAAACATATGTTATGGTATGAAACATTTAAAAAAAATATGTATGTTTTAAATTATAAAAACCATGTGTTCGAAATCGATAACTAATCATGTTCACACGACCCATATAACACCCAGTTGTGACATCATCATCTTGGTCATGTGAATGAGTAGCATATGAAAATACTCTATCAGGATGGTTACTTAGAATCTTCTATGATAAAACCAATTTATAGATGTCATTCCTATTTTAAAGGGAAACTGACCAAACCACCATTTGGTGGACTGGGTGAAAGGGCCAAAGGTCTTCTAGAATTTGTACACACTGATGTGTGTGGACCATTTCTAGAAGAATATAGAGGTGGATATTATTACATCAAAACTTTTACTAATGAATCGAGTAGATATGGATATATCTACTTAATGAGGTATAACTACAAGTCCTTTGAGTAATTCAAGGAATTCAATAAAGAAGTAGAGAATCATCTTGGAACAAAGATAAAGGAGCTTTGAGAGGATCGAGGTGGAGAATATATTAACCAAGAGTTCGTTGACTTTCTACGGGAGTTTGGGATTCAATATTAACTAACTCCACATTATACAACATAATGTAATGGTGTTAGTTAATGGAGGAACCATACCATGTTGGACATGGTAAGATCGATGATGATTCATGAAAATCTTCCATTATCCTTTTGGGGATATACATTACAAACTGTAGCATGAACATTAAACTGAGTACCAACTAATGTGGAAAATAGAATTTCCTTTAATCTATGGAGTGGAAAGAAACTTGTTTTGTCACCTACATGTGTATGGGGATGAGAGAAATTGGTTAAGACTTTCTCAGGAAACAAACTATCACCCCCGGGCATGAAGTGTAGCTTTATATGGTATCCTAATAAACAAAGGGATACTACCTATACAAACCCTCAGACAAGAAAGTGGCTTTTGTTAGAATAAGTTTTCTTTCTTTATAGGGAGAACATCCTCAAAAGGATAGTGGGAGAAAGATTGACTTTGATGAAGTTGATGCTCAAGATACACAGGAGTTGGTACACGAACAAGTTTCAAAGGTCCCTGTGGAATAATATTTTCCTAAAACACATGTACTATGTTGGATTATAAGAGAGTCAATGGAACCAAAGAGATATGGTTTTCTAGTCACTGAGGATGGTGAATCATTATTGTTGGAAAATGATGAACCTCTATTATACAAGGAGGCAGTAAAGAGCTCAGAAGCTACAAGATGGCTAGAGTCTATAAATTCTGAGATGGATTTCATGTATAATAACCAAGTTTAGGTTCTGGTCGATGTACTAGTTGATTCCAAGCTTGTTGCATGTAAATGGGTATTCAAGTGGAAACTGAACATGAAAGATAAATTTAGTACCTATAAAGAAAGGCTAGTGGATAAAGGGTTTAAACAACATCAAGGAATTGACTATGATGAATCCTTTTCTCTAGTTTCCATGTTTAAATCCATCAGAATCATACTTTCAATAGTATCATACCATGACAATTATATTTGGAAGATGGATGTCAAAATTGTATTCCTTAATGGGAATATTTTGGAATATTTCTATATGAAACAACCAGAAGGATTTTTGATACCATGTGATTCCAAAAGGGTTTGAAAGTGGTAGATCTCCCGTTATGGATTTAAGAAAGCATTGAGGTCATGTAATATTTGATTCAATAAATCCATAATAGAATTTGGTTTCATTAGGAATGATTGTGAGATGTGTGTGTTTAAAAAATGTTTTATGGGATTGCATTCACTATCCTTGTAGTATATGTTGACGGCATATTACTTATAGAGATAAAATACCAATCTTAAAATATATTAAGGATTGGTTGAACAAGTTCTTCTTGATGAAGGAAATAGGTGAAGCACCTTACATTACATGGATCAAGATCTTTAATTATTGATCAAAGAGGCTACTTGGAATAATCCAAAGTACATATATTGACCAGATACTAAAGAGATTTAGTACGGAATAATACAATAGGGTATTGGTTCTAGTGTCATATGGTTTACATCTTTCTAAGAATTTTTTCCCCAGACACAAAAAAGATAAATATAGAATGAGTAATATCTCATATGCTTTGGCGATATGATCGATCATGTATGTCATGTTATGTACTAGACTTTGTTTTTCCTATGTGTTGATAATGGTAGGAAAATATCAAGAAGATCCAGGAGAATAACATTGGACTACTGTGAAGAATATCCTTAAGTATATAAGAATAAATAAGGATATATTCCTAGTGTATGGAGGAGACGAGGAGCTTGTCAGTAGGGGGTATGATGATGATGGTTTTTAGATAGATTAAAATTAACTAAACTCTAAATAGAGATATGTTTCTTTGTCTCAATGGAGGAGTGGTGAGTTGGATGAGTCCAAAATAGCTAGTTATATCTAATTTTATATTAGATTCTGAGTACATAGCAGCTTATGATATAGCCAATGAAGCCTTATGGAATTGGAACATTGACCATGATCTTGATGTGGTACCTGGAAATAAAAAAACATATCACATTTTATTGTGATAATATTGTAGAGGTGGCCCTTAAAAAAGAGCCAAGGTTACATAAATGGAAAAAGAACATACTATAAAAGTATCAAATCTTGAGGTATTTTTATTAGAGGAGTGAAGTTATAGTGAGTAGAGTATACATGGAAGAGAATGTGGAAGACCCCTTGAATAAAGGCCTATCTCAGGTGAAGCATGAGTATCTTGTGAGAGCTAGTAGACTGAAGATTGTTGGTAGTTGGCTCTAGTGCAAGTTAGAGTCTTTGGATTTGGTGTCCTAGAACCAACTTATTTGTACATTATTATAACATATATTCATGGTTTTTGAATATCAATAAATTCCTTATCAAATTATGATTGTTCTTCTATGTGACATTGTATGTGATAATGTCCCAAGAGTATCTCTCGAACTAAAACGTCATAATAGTTCCCCGCTATGATGAAAACCCAAAAGTGCTATGAATATTCTTAGATATATGTTCAATGGTCAGAAGATATTATTTTAGGGACACAAATGATATGGGCTATTAGAGGTGTAGACTTATATGATTTTGAGTCACCTTCTCATGGTGTACGCCATTAGTGACATCCAGTAGGATATTATGAGAACAAGACTCGAAGGTAGGAAATCTACATTTTTAAGTGTCATTGGATGTTCTTATCTGTGGACACGTGTATTGGTCCTTAGACTTTAAGATTATTATTAATGGATATTATGAGTCATGTACTTTAAAGTATTTATGAAAACCATGATGACATATGTTCTCATTGTGGTAGGATACATAGGGTGCATCACGAGTAATATTTCATTAATGAATAATGAGAGAAAGTATTTATCCCTCCTATTTACTAACAGATGTTAATATATTGGGATCTTTTATGTAAATGATATAGCCTAAATAAATCCATGTCCATGGTGTTCTATAAGTAAGTTCTGTTTCTAGAATGTCGTGGAAAGAGATATCGAGCATATTAGTTGATGGAACTAGAATTTAACATACTTTATTAGAGATATTTTGATAAAAGGATTATATTATGTGGTAAACATTCATGTGAGGTGACATGTCATTGAGGCATTAACTTATTTTTCTATGGGTTCCTTGGCGTGTTTCTAGATGCTATTCTTGGTCTTTAGGATGCTCCACCGAATTCCATTGAGGAAGAGTCCTAGAGGGTCACACATTAAGTGTATCCAATATTTTAGTTAAATATTTTATTATTTAACAAGTTGAATAAATATTATTCCTAGTCTTGATTTAATAATTATTTTTTTATTCTTGATCACATTTATTCCATCACTAGTTATTTGAGAGAATATATTGTGGGTGGAATTATTAATAAAAATTTATTTTCTATATTGGTTAATATAATATTTATTTATTTATCAGAAAAAAATTTAGTGATATTTATTTAGTAAATAAATATTCATTATTCTAGGAATGATAAATATTGAGGAGGATTGGCAGACCGAGTTTAAGGGTCCAGTGATAAATAATAATATTTAATATTATTTGATTAAATAGTATTTAATTATAACTTACAAGTTAAGTGCATGCCATGAAATAATAATATTGGTGTTATTATTTGACATGGGTGTTTTTCTAGGATTAATGAAATAATTAAAAACTTGTGAAAATTATTTTATTATTACCCGTGTAAAATAAATGCTAGGTTATATTATTCTTTGATTATCCAAGGGAAATCCAAGTGATGCCTATTCAGTTATGCACAACATTTTGGAGGAAAAATCTCATACATCAAGAGTTATTTTCCTCTCCATGAATGATCTTAAGAATGAGAGTGATCCTCCTCCACCAGATCAAGGAGAACACTTTATAAGTGGTTCTCAAGGAGATCAAAGGGGGATGACACAAGTGTAAGGATCTTTAGTGCTAGCAACCAAAGACTTCATCGGCGACGTCTAGAGATTCATCAAAAACGTGTGGATCACCACTAGAGGAGATCTACCCCTGATATCTACAACGCAATGATGGTGCACTACAGATCTGTGTCCAAACACATCAACAGAGAAAGAATAAATATTGGAGTTAATTATTATTTAATGAAATTAATTACAAACTATATATGTTGATCCTCTCTCTTGGTTCTGGGTTTATATTCCCTTTTCTTATTACATTGATTCAATTATATGGATTAAAACATTCATCATTGCATAGATTATGAATTGTTCATTGAATATGGAAAAAATAAAAGTTTGGCACCTCCACTCCTATGCTTCTGTTTCACTCAGAACATACACATTTATGCCCTAAAACCATGGTATATAGACTTCACAGTCAGACAAGATCTCCCAACCCCAAACACTTATATTTATCAAACAACCAATTTTTTAACATATTAAATCAACAAATTCAATTATCATAGGTTACAACCACATGCATCCTAATGCATAAACTATCAATAACTAATAAATTATTTGATAATACTTCAAAGATAACTTTTAGTTTTATCAATTACAAATGAATAATAAAAATTAGCATGACTTTTTAGTATTTAGATAATATGAATTTCCATATTTATGTTCTTTATACAATTTCCAAGAATAAAAAACATTCCAAAACATAGAATGTGAAGGGATATCATAATATATTTCAAAAATAAGAGGAATATCATTAACATGGTATAATCAAATGTGACCGCTACAACCCAAAAACAATTCTTTCTTAAATTCTATTTTAATATTAATGAAGGTTAATTCCACCATTACCTAATGAGATAAAGCATGATAAATTTATTATTTATCCAAAAAATAAGGAGAAAAAACAAATTCCCAAACTTTATTATTGGTTCAGCACTATTTTCACAAGATGAAATGATCAAGTATCAACCACCCATAGAAGAAACAAAACCAATTGAAAGAAAGACTAATCTGAACATAACACTAACAAGACACCATTAATCCATGCCAAGATATCTTCCCAAAAACCAAGGGAATTACCAAAATGATCACCCATACTAAAGTATGATCGAAAGGGGAATTAAGATGGAAAATGTACATTACTAAATAACACTCAATTATCCATGATCCGAGTTAAAATATTTAAAGGATATGATAAAAGGTTACCAAGGGGAAATAACTAACACTTTCATAGTAAAAAATCCATCAATGGATCCTCAATATGAGATAACAACCTAAACAAACCCTTGGTTTATCCAGATCATTTAGGAATCAATGTAATTTAACAATAGATGTTTTGATTTATTATTAGTGGGTAGAATCGAATTAAAAACCACATTTAGTACCCCTCATTTAAGATGAATGAGTTTCCACTTTGAAATAGACAATGTCCAAAAAGGATATCAACTATTTTAGATATTTAAAAACTATCCTGAAAACAACCATGTCTTTCACCATGGTCATGGTTCTCCTGAGTATACAAGCCTAGAATTTATTCCTATAGGGTGTGCTTCCCAAACAATGGTATTTTCCCTCACCAGAAACTCCAACATGGGAATGGTGAGTTCTTTTTACCCATTTTAAAAAGTATGTTATTTGAGAGGCCATGACTGGTGCCACACCCACCCTGGGAATTTTGACCTCAGTCATTTCAGACAGGAGGAAACTCTAAGCAACAAATTCTCCAAAATGGCTAAAAAGACATGTTATTTAGAATGGTGCACCAAGAACCACATGAATATGGATCAACCTAACTAGACCAAAATATATTTTTCATTCCCTCACCTCTAACACAACCTTTACTATTCCAGCCTCTAGGGTGTAGTGGCCCCCAGAATGGACAAGAATACTCCCATGACCTTTATAACACCTCTAAAATCCCTCTCAACATCACCAATCATTGGGAAAACACATAGTAAATACCAAGAAGTTCTGAACCATTACATAGAATACCACTCAATAAAATATTATCCTCAATCATGAAAAAAAATCCAGATATAAGGGAATGAAAATGGGTCTTCCAAACAACCATTCCGTGAGATGCCTCTTAAGAATATTTCTGTCACCGAAGCACAATCACCTCATTTAGAGGAAAAAAGATAAAAAATACACAACAATAAGAAATTTCTCCCAAACACCCTCCTAGTGTATATTCCTATTTAGTAAGATAAAGGAGACAAAATGTCTAATAAGAAGAGAAAACCATATCATAAACCAAACAAGGGTCAACATCATAAAAAATTATTACAAAATAATAACTAAGAAACAAAAAACTCTATATAATGAGTGTGTATCTATGACTCATATTCTCAAGTGACATAATTTACTCCCCTATTTCACTATGGAAATAAACCAAGGGAATAAAAATCCCATGAAACAACTTCTCCTTGTGGTCCTGGATATCTACTAGCTACTACTTGAAGGTCGCATCATCATCAATGTTGATATCATACTAATTAATTATGTGATAATTATCATGGAAATAGCGTATAATATGAGACACATGAATTAAATCATAAATATTTCAAATTTATAGGGGAAGTGAAATATGATACACGATGACTACAACATGAGCCAATACTTGGAAGGCCCAATAAACTAAGGAGAAATATTACTCCCATAACCCAACCATGACAGTTAAAGACCACGAGTCACATTGATGAAAAATGATCTCAAAAATAAAACAATATAAGTCTCATACTATGGTTGAAAATGGATTCTAATGATCGTGTGATGCCTCCATCCCCTCATGAATCACCTGAACCACCTCTGTCATGATTTTCACTAGATTAGGTTTGGGAATTGATGACTCTCTTACCCCAGTCTGACAAAATTGAGAATGGAATGGCTGACCATAAAAATATTTAAAAAACTCCATACCAATGGTAGTTTGAAAAATATTAATGTAAGAAAAAAACCAAGAATTTGTGTCTCACCCATGAACCTCCAAAATTTATGACAGAAGCAAGTAACATGTCTTTAAGATTCTAGATTTTCTATTATATCTGACCATAGATCTTTATATAAAAGCTATTGATAAGGCCCAATTGAGATCCAAAAGAATATTGAAGACCCTTACACACATTAGAGATGAAATTAATATCATGATATGAGAATATCTTTATCATGAATCCATGGAGCTACACCATCTCCTCTAGATACTACCTCAACCAAACCACAACTGAGTTTGACTCCGTAATCACTAATAAGTGTGGTGATTTTGTCAAAAAATACTATATTACCCATATAACATCATAGACTCCCCAATATCTAGGTACAATAATGAATAAGTACATAAAAAATTTTACCACTTCAATCGAGTTGCATCTAATGTTTGTAGAACACCATCGGGAAACCTATTTTAATCATCACCATCTACCAGAAAAAATATCTAGAAATTAACTCTACAAAAAAACACATCGACCCAGGGCACAAAAACTATCCTCTCAAGGCACAATAAATATTTTTAAAAAATGTACTCACTACTAAATGTGATATATGAAACTCATATAGAACTACCTCATGTATCATAGAAGGAATTAAAACCCTCATTAAAAAAACCTAGTGTGCATCATCCTGAGAACAACCTTTAATGTAATCACTATAGAAACCTTGATCTAACCAAACATCCATATGGGAATACTCAACCTATTGTATCAAATAATAATTAAAATTATTATAGAAAATGAATACACTTCCACAAACCTATTCCATATCTAGATGAAACTTGTAGAGATCTTTCATCACTCTCCAAGAATCTCTAGATTCATGAAAGGTATGGATTTGTGACTTCTAACTTAGTGAATTAGCTATAACATTACACATTCTTAGGTTATATGAAATATCATAGTAATAATCCTTAAATAATTAAATCCACCATCTTTATAGTAAGTTCATGTCATGATGGGAGAAGAAAAACCTCAGGATTTTGTGGTTGCTGAAAACCACAAGGGGGTTACCAATGAGGTAATGTCGCTAAAACTCTAAGTAAAACCCGACTATTGAAAAATTGTGTCCTTAGATGGAATAGTTTCATTATTGCGTATGTGACTACTGAAACCCGAAAGATATAACTTCCCTATACTACATTGAGGCACTAAATATTCCAAGACATTAAGCATTTTGTTAGACCTCAAACTTAACTAGTTCTTCTGAAAAAACAAAGATCTAGAGCACTAAAAAAATTCCCCTTCAGGAACTCAGAAGCTACCTGAAATTTGTTAGTACAAAATTATTCAAGATTATTTCAAGTAAATTCTATCTAATGAGTCACTATTTAAGAAAATCCAGGTACGAACCTATTATAATAGAATGTAATATCTAGGAAACTATGAACCTATAAAACATTCTTGGGGGCCACCCAAGAAACAAATACCTCAATCTTTTAAGGTTCCACATCTACACCATGTTGGTACATGATATTTACTAAAAGATAAAAATCATGAGCCTATAACTCACACTTCTATATTTTCGTTAACAATCAATGATGGTGAAAACCTCCCAAATTTTTTTCCCACAAATTCTCCATGTAATCCTCCTCATATATGGAGTACAGAAGGATGTCGTTTTGGAAAAACACAACAAACCTATCAAGAAACTCTCGTAACACCACCATTATGAAACCCATAAATGAATTTTGGGGATTCTTAAAATATAATTACATTATAATGACCTCATAATAACCATAAAAACATCATAAGAATTTATTTATTATATCCTCATCCTTCACCTACATAAGATGATACCCTGATCATAGATCAATCTTTGAGAACCGACTACATCCCATTATCTAATCATTTAAATCATCAATCAAAAAAGGAGTATAGGTATTAATTATTTTTACACAAATCAAGTGATGATAATTGACACATAGACATAGACTTCCATCATCCTTCTTTATGATCAAAATCAGAGCACCCTAATGGGACACACTCCTCGAAAAAATAACTTTTATAAAAGGGATTATCAATCTTAATATGCAGATCACTCAAATAAAAAGGTTCCATAATACATTGATACATCAAGATCAAAGAAGAAGAAGAATGTATCTCTTTCCCAAAATTAGTCTCACATTTAAAGGTAATGTCATAACTTCCATTTGAAAGGAATCAAGGCACTCTCCCACAACCTTGGGAAACATTGTCAGCTACACCTCCGATGAACTAAACATTAACTCATACATCATGGAAGACAAAGATGGAACATTCCTATGATATATATGGGGGTATCTATCACCAATGAATATGGAAAAATGTTTATCAAAATCATATAACACAATCTACCTCTGAAAAAAAAAATCCACGACAACCTACACTGAATACATCTAGTCCATGTGAAGGATGATGTCACATGGCTATATCCATAAACTTATGATATCTCCTTAAGAGTGGTACTACCCAAACACTAGATCACTGTATCTGTATACTTCATATAAATTATTTCAACATCAAACCAACATAGTCAATTCTAAGGGCACATGAAGACTATCTACCTCTATTACCAAATAATATACTAGGGAAAGTGATAAGAAGGATTGTGTGGATCTTGAATCAAACAAGGAGTAACCCCATGTAGAAAATAGGAAAATGATATCTAGAAAAATTTATGGATTTACTAGTACTGTAAAATCTAAAGCATGAAATTGGCCAAAACATTCTCTAAAACTTCAATGACCCTAATGATGGCCACCTCCATGGCCATTATCTGAGATCTTAGGATGAGTAGAATCATGAGGTTCTCATCTACCTACACTCTGTCCCCTATACTGATCAAAATTTAGAGCACCATAATGTCGCTGACTTGGATTAATCTACTACATCAATGGAACATAAATCAAAATAATATCTTTGTGATTCCTTGTTAGAAAGGCCATAAACTCTAGACACTAATAAAAAATACCTAAATAATAAAAACAGACATATGATCCCTTAGAAGGGTTCTGAGATCCGCCACAACTATAGAAATGAAATAAAGAAGTGTGTGAACTACCCCTAACAATCCAAACATATGTTATTTCCCTGAAACTAGGATCCCCGAACCAAATATCTACTATGTGGAGAATATTAATGAATACCCTATCATAATGATCAAACCTAGTCCATCATCATCTGCATGACCTATGATCTCTCCACCACCTCAAGATACATCAGGAGCATAAAAAGGGTGACCTAGAACTAGATATCTCGATGTAATCCCTCCTCAAAATTCTAATCCCAAGCTTCCTCATTAGGGAATAGGTCTAAATCATATTTTAGTAGGGCCCTAAAATGGATCCCAAAATCGCATATGTTTGAAATCCACTATTGTAGGGTATTCAAATCCATGTGACTAGATTCTTTCATGGATGAATAAAAAAACATGATTCCAATATAATCAAGTAACTTCTCCCCTGATACATATGACTCCTCTCGACATCCAAGGAACCACCACTATTTGGCTACCCCATACAACATCATCACTGCTAATGAAACCCAGTTCTCCTATAATTCACAAATAGAGCTGAAAGAAATTTGTACCCCCTCCATATAGTATTTTTTCAATGAATCTAGTACATATATCTTATAATTCTATAGTATTTGGTTCATAAACTCCCATAGTTTCCTCCTCAATGTTTCATTTCCATCAACTACAACTATACAATGATCTACTGTCATATATTTTTAAAAATATTCAACATGAGCCTAGGGAGTAAATTGATAAAGAGTCATGATTGCAAAAGAAAAAATAGTTATAGATACTAAAAATCAGAATATGTAATAATTGGGATTAATTATTTAAATATGGTTTAGTATAATCCCATGGTATATCCCTTTTAAACATATAAATAAACAAGAATGGTTCATGATCCTTTCATTGGTCTCTTCCCTACGACTAGTATCTCTTTGATTGGTAGGCTCAGTAAAATTTGGGGTCTTCATATCGGATCATAGGGTGAAATAAATTACAATTTCCTAGTTAAAATCCCATATTTAAATCACTTACTAGGCTCAAATAACACTGTTTCCATACCAACCCACATAGTCATCATCGGTCCCTACCTCAAAACTCCATCCTATCCCTCAACTGGACAGTACGATTCCATTATATCATTACTCACTCCCGCAAAGGAATTCCTCATTATTTTAAAATGATTGAAATAAGATAATGATGCCTGAATTCCACCTCTAATAGTCCATGGGTTGGTGAAAAATCACCAAGGGTATATCATACACACAAATGGGAAGAAGTACACTCTAAAAAACATCACGAATGAGAAATAAGATAAGGCCACCATAAAAATACTTATCATAAAATAATAAATTATCCAATAGATGAATGCATTTTCTTAAAAACTAAAAAACTATAAGAAAATTAAAATTACTAAAAGAAAAACCTCAACTATGACCTTGAATCCAAAATAACTCTTGAGAACCACCAAAAGCTATTATTGTTCATCCTTATCTCTAACCAGATATTGAATATCTAAAAAAAATTATATATGTAGGGGGATTATAATAGGTATACTTAGTAGGATACTCCTTGGAGTATCTCATTCAAAAGATAATGAAATCATACTAAATCCAATAGAATAAACAAGTGATGTTAACTCATCACTAAATTAGGTATGATATGTTCCCAACTTCATTGTGTCCCTCTCACCAAGTATTATATATAATTAATAATATAATCTCTAAAATAATATAAAAAATAAGGAACCCCACTACAACTTCCCCACTAGATTTCTACTTTTCCCCAACATCATAGTTCTTGAGCCATATCTCTCAAAAAAATAATCCTTCCCCAAAACACATTAGAAACTATAACATATCATGAACTGAATGCATCACATACATATCATGCACCTCATGCATTATATGTTCTCATCATTAACATTAAAATCTCTATATATTATCTAAGTAGTTTTTGGGATCCACCATAGCCCGTATGTTTTGTATTATACCTTAAGACATCACTTCCCATACACAACATACCTATAATAATCCTTAGGATACTATATCCAAATATGAATTTTTGTGAAATAACCAAAATCCATTAAAACCATTTAAAAACATATATGGTGAGATGAAACCCCCATGAATACCATCACATAACACTACCATGAGAGGAGAGTGGGGAATGTTGGGGTAGTCATCCATCCATTCCTCACAATCCTCTATATTGGGAAAAACACCACAGGGTGTCAGTTTATTTACTGACTCATGTGAGGTAGAATATGAAATCACATATTATAGTAATATAAATATAGATCATAACCAAAATATGGTTAACTACCTAGAATTAACAGCAATTATATGTATCGTGTTTCAGAAACCTATATGCTAATGATAAGGACTAGTTACTCCACAAGTACCCAAACATTTTAACTGACTCTAATTTAATTCTTTCAATTAAAAATTTCATAATTACATTAATTATCATTCAAAACCAAGTCCCTCTAGGAATAAATCAACCCCTTCCAAGTTTCCTCATGATTTATCTTCGTTCAATATTCCATTAAGCCTCTTACCCCTTAGGATAAATTATTTGACATTCATTATCATTACATAATGCCTTGCACTCTTGGAAACATCCTAAGATACCAAAAAATATACATAGACCATACACAATGAACTTCATCAAGAATTGGGGAAATAAAATTAGTAAAAAAGAAACCTGATAATACATACTTTAAGGCATAAAACCTTCATCAACACTCAAGATTTATCACCCCAAATAAAATATCTTTAAAAAATACTCAATTATTTGTTTTCCTAAATCAATTGATTCAATTATCATAGGTTACAACCAAAGTTAACATAATTCTTCAGCTATTAACAACTAATAATTTATTTAAACATGCTTCAAGAATGTCTTTTAGTTTCATAAATTTCAAGAAAATGGTAATAATTGAAATTACCATTTTTTATTTATCCAAAAATAGTTAATATATTTATATTCTTTATCCAATTTATAAGCACAAAAAACATTCCAAACCAAATCATAAGCATAGATAACACACTATGCAAAAAAAAGAGGAAAACGATTAATATTGTATAATCACATGTGATTACTACTATAAAAGAACTATTTCCTTCTTAAATAATGGTTCATTGTTCATTAAGGTTAACTACACCATTACCGAGTGATATAAATAATAATAACATTATGATTTAAAATAAAATCAATGAGAAAAATGAATCAGCTACCTCAATTAGAAGTTCAATGTTCTCCACACAATAATGGATGATAAAGGATCAAACACAACTAGAAGAAACACCACCAAGATGAAGTAAGACTATCTGAAAACAAAAACTTGATATCCATAGTCAAACCATGCTTAGATATCATCCCAAAACTAAGGGAATCTCTTTAATGATCACAAAAACAAAAGGAATAATGAAAGGATAAAGAGGATAGAAAAGGTACCTGGATCAATTGCACATGATTCTCTATGATCCAATTGAGAATACTCGAAGGATATTATCAAAGGGTGTCAAGGGGGTACTACAAACACTTACCTAGTGAAAAAATCCATAACTGAAGCATCAATACGAGAGATAATGCAACCATTCCATTAGATCATCTAGAGAATCTAGAAATCAATGGAATTAAAGAAGGAAATTGTTGAAAATTTATCAGAGGGGGGAATTGAATTAAAAATAATATTAAATACCCAAAATTTGATAATCAAAAACTTCCCCATTGAAAAGGATGATATCCATGAATCAGGATGATGATTTCAGCTATTTTAGAACTATTCTGAGAACCACCTTGGATGTGGTTCTCTTAAGAACACCAATCTGACACGGCTTCCCTTTGGGAATGCTTCCTAACCCATATCCATTCACCCTTAACATGTCCTCCACCATAGGTGTGATGATTTTGTGTTACCAATTTAGTTTATTAATTCCAATGAGACACCATTCCCACCCTAGGCATTTTCATGTTGGACATTTTAGATAGGAGGATACCCAGGCCAACATGGCCTATAGAACGGCTGAAAAGTCATGTTACATTCCATGGTGAACCAAGAAACAAAATTACTATATCATGATGACTAGGTATCAAACATTAATATCCCAAAATGACTTTCCAGCGTAGTCACCTCCTTCATATCCTTCACCACACCAACTTCTTGGGAATGGTGATCTTCAGAATGGCCAACACCACTCCCCTAGCCTGTAAAACACTTTAAAACCCCATTTCAGCACCACCAAGAATTGGGAAAACCCAAAGTAATGTATGGGAAGGTCTAGACCATTACATCTTGGATTTTAATTATTTTACAAATGATGTTTTGTAAAATTTCTATGACATTATCTATAGTGAATAGATAAGAAGAATAAATTTTCCCCATGAACATTAAGATTATAGGTTTTTTGAATAAATAATTTATTTTTCAAGATTTTAAAGTACTTAAATGTTGACATATTTCTGTACCACATCTTATAATAGTTATTCTCTTAATTAATACATAAAAATTCCCTGTAAAATATATACATTGGTGAATGTTCTTTTTCCTTCTAATATCTCATTAGTAGATCCTTTTCTATGAGAATTTTACAAGACATGTTGTTAAAAATTTGATTCATCCCCTCAATGACTCCATTTTAATTTGGGTTCCTCACTGAAGAAAATTTATGTGTTCTTCCATAATTCTCATTACACTTCTATAATTGATTAGTAGTAACTCCATAACATTTTCATTCCATAATTCCTGAATTTTCATCCTTGGAATTGCTTTATACCATCTTTGGTGTCATATAACCCATTTTAATACTTCATATTTGTGAGAGATAACTATAATCCATGGAATATTACCGTAATCATTAATAAATAGAACATAATATCTCTTACAAGCTATGGCCTTAAGTGATATTGGTCCATACACAACCACATGAACAAACTCTAGAAATCTCATTGACTTATTTTCCTTCATCTTAGTAGTATTCTGAATGATCATCCCTTTTTAGAAAGTTTCACACATGTGAGTGTGATATCATGAAATGTTAAGGATATTAAAATCTACTTATTCTTCACAGTTACTTCCAAGGACTTTTTTCTTAAGTGGATACACCAATTTATATCTTGTTCTGTCCATCCTTATATAAAAAGAACCTATATTATTCTCCAATAATGAGATAAATATTCTACTTCAAGAAATTTCCTTACATAAAAAATTATACATCACTTCCTTTAATGATGGAATAATTTTTATTAAAGTTCACCACATATCCCAAGTCAAATAATTGGCTAAAACATAGTAGATTAAGACTAAGGCCTTTAATAAGAAACATATATATATGCCTAAAATAAATATTTTTTCAAATATTTTCCTTCCTATAGATAATGATATCCATAAATTCATTATTTCAAAAATAAATGAAACCCTCCTTATATTTTTTTACAAAAGTGAAAATATTCTGGTTTCCCATCATATGAGATGTGAAAAACTATCTAGAAACTATACTCCATATAGATCAATTAATTTTAAATAAATTTCTATAATATTTTCCATCTTTGGTCTTTTATTTTTTATTCATGTTCATTAAATCCATTAATTTAGTGAAATATTATATTATTTCACCTTTATCTCCAATGTATTTTCCTCAACTTATAATTTTTTAAACTAATTATGAGTTTTCTACCCACTTGTTAAAGCTTATAGATATTGAAATCTAATTTATCAGGACTCCATATGTTCACTCCCTTTAATTATTAATGATCATTGAATAACTTTGTCTCCATAACCTTCATGATAAAAAAGAATCCATTAAAAATATATTAAGAGTGTAAAATTTCTCTCATCCATATCTTTTTCTACCGACCCTTTAGGTACCTTTTTTCTTTAAAACATGCATATTGTGTATAACCAATATTTCCAAGATAATCACACCAGATTCATGGTGTATTAGTTTTCACCTTAACTATTTTATTTGAGGAATACTGGGTTTTTTTAGTTATCCAGAACAAAATTATTCCATGTTGTGGGTGCTTGAGGTTTCACATAAACCACTACAAATATTTCTTGTATTAAATTACCTTAACTGATTTTACATTATCTTAGAATCTCTAAAATTTTAGGCTAATTTTCACATAAACCATTGACCCCCGATGATCCTTCTTTATTTATATAATGGTTATTATCCCTAGTGGACAAATAAATCTCCCTTAGAGGGGGCATGGGTCAATCAGGATTGACCAAATTTTATCAATTAAGTTCAATATAAACTTTTTCTTCCATTATGATGATCAAACATTTTTTTCAGTGAATATGCATGGATATTTTAAATGTTTCATCAAATATTACTCCTAGATATAATGTAGATAATTTATATGAAACAACATACATTTATTTTTAAAAGTTCCTAACCTAGTGTTGGAGACCCACTCCGTGTTATATCCATTTATTATCCGGATCCGTAGATTTTCACAGTTCTCATAAGTGTTACAATGGGGGATTTTATTATCAATTACTTGAGAGTAAGGATCAACTTGAACTCCAAAACCATAATATTAAACTTTTGGTTGATCTATATCCTTAAAATATTGTTGAACCTCCTAGTAGGAATATGAAAAATATTATAATTGAACTATAAGTCTTCAAGGTTTCTTCAAGAACATACTCATGGATAGAAAATCGACTGCCACTAGTTTTCCACTAAACTCACATATACATTATTATATCCTCCTATTTCAATAAATTTGATTTCATGATATCTAAAACTTCCTTGAAATTTGATGTTTTAATATTCTTTAGGTTATAACTTGAAGTATCTCTTACTCAGCTTCTAATAAATTTAACGTTGAGATCTGACTTATCTCTTTGAAACTTTTAGTTTTATTTGTCTCACTTATTAGATCATTATGATTTTTTAAAATGTATAAGCCCATATTCTATCTCCTTTTTATGATTATCTATAATATTAGAAACTCTCTCAATTCCACATCGCATCCCTTCTCACTCATATGAGGTTCCCGCAGTATATATCCAAACCTCTTCTAATAAAAGTTGGGAAAATATGGGATTTAATTAGAAAATCCCATCCATTCAAAGTCCTTGTCCAACAATCTTAGATTACTTATAAATTCAACAATTCCTGACTTCATGAAATCCTCCCCAAAGATTCACATCAACATTCTTAAAATAATCCAAAAATATTGTACTGAAAATTTATTGACTCTTTTTTTCTTTATGAAATTTGGTATATATTAAAAAATATTTTTCAAATAAGGTATGGAGTCGACACAGAATTCTTGGCCCTTTTTAGTTATAGTATTGATATATTAAAAATATTTTATATAATATATCACACATATGTAATTTTTTAGATATAATATAATATAACCTAACTGGATTCTATGATGGGAAAACTAATATATATTTTAAATCCTAAATGAATATTTTACCCTATATGTGGCATATTCTTTTTATGTGTCTGGTGTTTTGATTAACTGCAGTCGTAAATAAAATATTAGAAAAATAAATTATTAAATTAATTTATTTTAAATTATTTTCTAAAACCCCTTAACATTCTCTATTTAACATGGAGATAGTACCATACTATGGTTATCCACATAAATTTAGAGATTGAGTGGATATCAACCATGTTAGAGAGCTCTATTGGTGAAAAATGAAGAGGATGAACAAAGGAGTATTATCCATGGACCAGTGATGAACACTTCAACTCTCATAAATGAAAATGATATGTGATTTTTCTTCATAAGTATTGAATTATATATTAATTTAGGTATTTTTATTTCATTGGTTTATTCACCATTGAAAAAAAATAATTACCCGATTTAGAATTAATTCATAGATTATTATTTTTTCGTTAGCCCATTAATTTAATTATTTTTTAGTGGAATTAGGATTTGATAATTCTTTTGAAAACCCAATGGATCATTGAAACTTCCATCAATTAATGATTTCAAAATCAGAAAACTTCCAACATTAATTTTCTTTTTGGACTTTCAATGCCCATTTTTCATTCTTCACCAGTATTCATTTTGTCGATGATTTGACTATATATGAGAACATATTTCATGGTATGATTGATTTTTTATTCATTTAATTATATATAAAGGTTAATTTTTGGGATTAGAGACATTAAAGAGGAATGGTAATTATGGTGAGAATCTTTTGGTTGTATGGGTGATGGTGGATTTGTGATTCAGATTGAGTGGGTACTTTAAGAGGTTTCATGACAGGTGATTTCTAATAAAAGGGTAGACATTATCTGGCCTCTGGTGATGATGTGAGCTTGTTCAACATTATTCCAAGAATTATAGATTATAATAAAGGTAGAATAGTATTTAGAGGCATCATGATTGAATACATGTGTAGGTCTGGAATTTTTTTAAATTATAATATAAATCTAGTTCGGAATAACTCATGCCATGTGAACCCCTTCATATGGTGGATAGGGTTTATATGGAAGATAAATATAAAATGACCATGTAATTATTATACATGCCTCATGAAACCTAAGAATAATGATCATGTTTTACCATATTGGGAAAACAAGAAAGAACACAATTAGTGTACATGGACACAAGCTAAGTATATGACCACAACCAGAGTACACCGATGTATAAAAAATAAGGGTAAAAAATAGAATAGTAAGACACAACATGTCTTCTCACTTCACACCATGTACTCCTTCTGGGGTTGGATAGATCCCCTATTCTCCTCAATTTAACTTCATTATTTTATGGGTCTATTCCCTTAAACTAATTCAGTATGGGTATGTTTATTGTTCCAATTATTTGATGGTAAATTCTAGAATCCAATCCAAAGCATCATAGAAATGATCCACCCTTTGCATTAATCACAACTAGATTCTAGTATCCCCCATGAGACCTAGTGTGTGATCCGCTATCTCATTCTTCCCATAGGAGGGTTAGGTATACTGTATTATATATTTAGGTCATGGAATCCCCTTATTAGTGTATTTTTCTAAATTGAGAAATGAATCCCCCATAGGCCTTGGGTGTGATCCACTACCTAATTATTGACATATTATGGGTTCCATTTTGTACTTAAAACATGGAAATTCCTGATGAGTTAAAACACTCAGATGACTTTTATTATAGTTAGAATAACCTAAGGAGTGATTTCTCCTAGATGAGTATTACCATGTAGTTTCAAGTAGAATCTATAGGCTATAAGTGAGGTTTATACCTTAATTTGAGACATTGAGTCTATCTATAAAGATATAAAGGTCTTCCTTTATTTTTATTGACTCAACTTATTATGATATTGAGTTGAATAACTTTGATACTATTTTTAAGGATTTTGGGGTGTCCTTTTGAGTAGTTTTACTCACCCCTACATGGGGCCTTCCTGTACGTGTCATATATTATATAGATTATAGTTCTTTCTATGTAATTCTAGGTGGAACTAGAGTAGTAGGAGCTTAGTTGAGCTAGACGGACCATGGATGGATCCCGAATCATCGTTTTGGTAGAAATAATCCTTTATTATTAGTTTTAAATCCTTTATAGTCTTAGTGGGATTGAATTTGAGATAATTTTTAACACCATGAAAATTTAGTTAAAAATAATTACAAGCTCAATGGTTTTCTTAACACGCAACCCCATTCTTTAAGATAATTAAGATGTATTATAAAAATATTATTATTTAAATCCGACTTAGAAATTATATTGGTTGGTATGAATATGAGTAACCATATTATTAAATTTATGTATAGTTTACTTAAACAATATAATTGTACTTATTAACAACTTTAAAATAATTTCTCAATTTTTCCTTAAGTCATTTTATGATTCAAAAATGTATTTTCTTCAAAAATGATTTTTATTGCATTTTGTGTGTGGAAATTAAAATTAATTTCTATCACTATTAAGAATTTTAGTTTATAAATTGAACTTAATTTTTGAAATCATCATGTAAAAATTATATCATATTGAATTTTGACAATTTATAAGGAGATTTATTTTTTGATGAGTAGTGGAGAATACAAGTTTTTTATCAAAAACTACCTTTTCATTTAAAATATTTAAAAAAATTTATTGTTTAAAAATGGTTTTATAAAGAAATTTAGTTCATTTATATTGTTAATTATTAAATTAAATTCATTGGAATTAATTTTATATTGTATTTTGGTATAAATTTTTTTTACTCCTCAACGCAATTTATTAGAAAAATAATTTCCATCATTTTTCTTGGATTAATTTTAAATTAAGTTATATCACTTTTATGAGTTGGATCCTGAAAAATGGATTTCATATTTGGAAAAATAAAGATAAATTTTTTAAAATACATCCTTTTTATTTTTTTTTCATTATGAATAATATCCTTGGTAAATATTTTTTACCATGGTAAGCGTAAAATTGGTAAAATAGGGATAAAACATTGACATAGGGATTTAATGTTTTTTAAACAGTAATTTATTAGATTATATGAGTAGATATCAGTAATAACCCAACATATTTAGTAAATATGTACATTTTTTACCATTTCTCGATGATTATGACCTTAATATTATTTTATGAAAAGAATAAATAAAAAATGTCACTCTTTTGACTTTAATATCTATAAATTTTTTACATATGGATAAAAAGAAGATATTTTTTTAAAATGTTTATTTGAAAAATTAATTATTTTTTAACACATAAATTCATTTTATTTAGTATTTATTGAATAATTACCTTAAATTATTATAAAACTTCAACATAATATTTATTCATTTAACAGAAAAATAAAATTTCTTTTTTTTGGAAAATATTAAAAGTAATACAATTTGGGTGATTTATTGTGTTACATGATTTTTTGATAAATATTACATATTAGGAATGTATTAAAGATTTATATTAGAATTACATAACTATATTGATGACTTTATAGTCAAAGTAAATAAATAGTTCAAAAAATGACATTAATGATATATTATAGAAATCAATGTTTTATTAAATGACGTAGAATTCATAAAAACCTATATTCAACCAAGTGAAGGTTATATGGTTTAAAATATCAACCATGGTAAAATATGGGTCACTTGCCTTTTTATGGAAACATTTTGACCCTTATATAGTAAAAAAGATTAGTTCTATGGTAATTGTTAAAAGGGGTAATGGGGGTTAAAACAAAGGGATATGGGTGAAAACATGACCTAATTTATTCAGATTTTATTGGATGAGAGTATTTAAACTCTTAATAACTATATCTTCTAAACATATTGATTTTTATCCACCTTAACCTGAAAATTGATTTATATTAATTTAATTATTTTAGTAATTTCAAGAGTGCCCCTCTCACTCACAAAAGGGAACCTCTTTTCCTCTCTTCCTCACACCATTTTAGCCATATATACCAACTCACCCCTACCCTATTATCATATAAACTTCTCTATACACGATTTATATGTTTTGAACTCTTTAATATATCATTCAATGGGTTCTTAAGAAATTATCTAAAGGAGGCCTACCAAAGAAGAGATAATCATCTTACTTGACCTATTTCAACTTATTTCTTCTTCTACCTCCACTAAAGATATGGTATTAATAATAAAATAAATAATTATGTATCCTAAATATAATTAAATTTTATTCTGATTATGGAACCACTAATATCCATCATTTATTCAATCAAATGGGAAGTGAAAGCTTCACTTGTACATACATGTGGACTACCACATCCATGAAGTGAAACAATTAATTTTGCATCACCATATTTCATGAATGGTTATTATGATGAGTTAAATTTTTATTAATGATATATATGGAATAATTATGATTTTTAATGATAATATCATACCAACATTCTCACCTTACAAACCATTGGAAAATGATAGTGTTTCTCATTCGTATGTGTGGACTACCACATACACAAAGCGATGTGATTATTTTTTAAAATATAATTTACAAGGATGGTAATAAGGATATATTTGATAGACATATATGATATATATGATATAATAATGATTATGTAAAGGTTAATTGTTATATTTTCCCATCATCTGGAAAATTAAGACAATGTTCAAGCATATATATGACCTACTATATCCATGAATGACACAATTCATTTTTCAACATTTACCTTTTGTGTATTAATATAAATAAATATATAAAAATATATAATTAATATATATAATATTTTTATCATTTTTAACATTCTTTATATGATTAAAATTGATCATTGTACAAGGACTAGAACTACCAAATTGGAATTCTCATGAAAAACGAAACAGTTAACACCCATAAACATTGTTTTAAATAATGAATTACTATTAAATGGGTGTTGAAATATAATAATTATATTATATAAAAATTATAAGTATGTTAATTTTTATGGTATATAATTATAATAAATTTAAATTTATTATGTAGGAGTTTAGAGAACTTTCGTAGCAAGTCGAAATTGTGGTACAGGGTTCCCATCTCACTTTTATTTATGTGAGATATATGTCATATTCACCACATATTTAGTTTTTATGGTGTAAATAATACACTTGAATGTATTTTATAAGTATTTTAATAAAAATTATGGGGATTTAATAATCCATCTAATGTTCTACCATTCAAGATATTTTTATTTAGAAGTTACAAAAGTTGTGGGGGTTTATCGTCTCAAATTGTTTTCGTTAAGAAATATGTTATTTTATCCACCTATCTTATTTTATGAGATGTATATTCAACGCCTTTTAAATTTTATATACTTAATATAACCTTTTTAATGATATTTAATATTTCATTTGAAATTATTCTTTCATGGGGATTATGATTCAAAATTTACCAAAGCGGTAAGGGATTTATGTTTCCATATCATTGTTTATCAGTATTTTTAATGATCTAGTGTATGATGATGAAATTTGTTAACATATATCTCAATAATACCATGAATTTTCCCCACCTATTATTATTTAGAGATATTATATGTTTCATTTTATTTTCCTCTCTTTATGAACTCAAGAGTCTGAATGAATGTTTTTAATGAAAAATATCTTTACTTCCCGCTTCAGTCGAAAATAAATATTATTTCATTATCATGTTTTCTAAAAAAAATTTAAAGAATGTTTTTAATATTATAATATTTTTTTAAAATTCATATTATCCCATGATTTAATTTTTATAAAATGTTTTGATTGAATATCCTCATCATTTTATGAATGGTGTACTTTTAAATTTTTTATTGAAAATGTGAAAGGAATTATTATTTTAACATACATGACTTGAATAAAATTTGTATACATCATGAGTTCCCAATGATTTAAATCTTCCTTACAAAATTTTCCATGGTTGTTTTCAAAAAAAATGTTTTCCCTAATAATTGGGAAATCTTAAGATTTAAAAAAATTTATTTTCAATTGAAAAGGGTATTTTCCTCAAGAAGTGTTCAAGTGGTATTTCAATGGAATTTTATATCTATGATAACATCATTTGATATTACTTATTATTTAATGGGTATATGAATCAAGGTTTCTTGAACTAGACAGGGTACCCTAGTAACCTAATAACCGATACAACACTGACATGGACTGAAGGGAATTCCCAATCGCCATAACTTGATGACTATTACTTGGAATCATATAAAATAAATAGGGAAGAAATTTCCACCAAACATTGTAGAAGTAAATAAAAACAATTAAATATTTATAAAAAAGATAAAATCTACTCAGAGAAGTTTATTGGAAGTCAAATAGTTATAAATTGCCAAAATTACTGCAAAAAAGTACCATAAAATAGGAAGATAAATAGCCTACATCCCAAAATGAACGAATATTTATGTACATATTTAAATAGCTAAAAACACTTCTAATTGGTGATTTACCCCTGCTCAAACCTAGAAGGATACAATCTACAAACACCCAAAGGAACAAGTAGGATGTGAGATAAAAATCTAAGTAGGCTCTCATCAAGGATTCCATAATAATATGCCAATATTTAATTAACCAAACATGAGCTTTCAATTTTCAAATAAATAGTTTATTAATTTCAATGGAATATTTAAAAAAATAATACATTACATTTCAAATGTTAGGATAGATTTCAAATAATGAAAATACTTTAAATAAATGGGTCTTTACACCAATGGCTCAAATAAACTAATTTTATATAAAATAGTTTATATAAATTCAAATGGAATGTAAAAAAATTTACACATTGGAATATATTTATTTCATATAAAAAAAGTGAGAAGCATAGACATATGCCTAAGAAGGTATGATATTTCTAGGCTAAGGGACTCCATACACATAAGTTGTCATGGAAATATGTGTATACACACTTCCCATTAGTATGACCAAAGGTGACTTCATCACCATCCCATCAGGGATGTGATGTGACAAATTTATGTTTTAGAATGATTTAAATTATAGAGTGATATCCAATAATTAACTAACAAACTTGTAACACCCCATGTTTTTGGAAATAAATATAGAATTCAATTTTATAATCTATCCCCTTCTATGTTTTGAATTTCAAGAAATGTTCATCTAGAGTTGTGCTCAGTAAGTCATTTGGAGTCTAATAGAACAAACTTTTTTTTGTGAATAGTAACATACCCTTATGAATAGTAATATGAATAGTAATATGACCTCATGAATAGTAAATATTATTATTATTTTATTTTCCCAAGGCAATAGGATAATGGGATCTTAATTAATTTTCCAATGTCACATAAAACTAGTTGCACTTAAATATTGTTATTTTTCGAATTAACGGTGACCTTATTTAGAAATTAAATTAATAATATTTAGAAATTTATTTTTGAAAAATGGATTTCACTTTTGAATTATACACTTTGAAATATGGTAGGGGTAAAGTTTTGGTATTTTTCTGAAACTCTTGAATTTTCAGTGAATAGTGAAATACGATAAAATATTGTATAATCAATTTATCAGTAAATATGCACTATTTATGACATCATAAGTGATTCAAGGACACTTGATTCGAAATAACATGATATTATCACTATTTAGGGCCACTTGTTTTGATATTATTCATAGTCTTGATAAAAATATTATAATAATGACTAAAATAATCTAAAAAACCTCCCCTCCTCTACTATAAATACCACCCTCACTCCCCTCTTCCTCCCACACCTCTCAAGCCTTGATCATTGTCTAAATTCTGCCAAATTCCCTCCCCAATATTCTTCCCCACGTCCTAGAGCTTCTGGTCTCACCAAAAGACCAAGACCAAATCCCTTAAGGAGGATCTCAAGGAGAAGAGATCAAGAGGTAAACATCCTCTTTCATTTTCATTCTTTTCTTCCATTCTATGTTATTCTCTTCCTTTCCCTTTGTCTTTTGTTGGGATATTTCATTAAATATTTCCCCTTACTGTCCAAATTTTGTATTATTGATGAGATATTCCATTCCACTCATCAATCTTGTTTTTATGAAATTTTAAGAGACGTCGTTAGGCTGCCGAATTTTCGTAAGAAATTTCTCATGTTTTCTTTATTTCTTGATTCCTTTCTCTTATTTCTTCACCCCCTCTTATCAAAGAGGAATGAAATATCCAGAATAATGTATATTCTGGATGTTGTCACGTTTATGGAAAATTAAAAATCATTATTCCTCTCCTCTCTCACTTATTTAAGGAATAAAAACATTGTCCGTGATGTGTCGAATTACCGACATCGTGGACGATGTAATTTCACTTTCCATTAATTCCTCAAAGTATGGTAATGAAACCATTTATATGGTTGAACCAGGTTTTAATATATGTTTTATGACTCACATATGGTTCTGTAATTCTTTTGTAGTCATGGTTCTAATTTATAAGACTAAGTGAGGTTGTTATTATCAAAGAATCACTTAAATGATCTAAACGAATATAATTAATATTTTAACTTATAATTCATTATCATATAAAGAATCAAAGTGATAAATGGTATAAATTATGGTACTGTAAATATTTAAATACTACTCCATTCCAATTCTGGAGTTTCACTTCCAATCAACAAGAACGATTCATCATGAACCGATCGTGGAAATCACAAAAGAACTCACCCGAAATAATGCAAGGAACAAAATACTAACAAATAAGGGGTGAAATGAGGTTATCAAATGACCATATAAGATGTTATAAACATGAACATGCTTCTATAAAATACTAATAACACTATTTTAACCATTATACAGGAGGTTTTAACAAGTTTTAAGTAAGACAAGCCTAAGGTAAGGGTTTCTTCATCTCACTTCCATTTTTGTGAGATATTCTGTAATCACTATTTTTACTTTGTATGGTGTATGTATACTGCCCATTATTGTCTCATATCATGAATATATTTATTTATATGATATTAAATTTATCATTTTGACAATCATTGATTTTTGGTCATACAAATCAGTTGATTACAAAGTTGTAAGGGGTTCCTCGTCTCACTTTCATTTTTGTGAGATTTTAGTCGTTCGCCGCTTATTTCTTGTATGTGGAATATGTGTACTATCATTTGATATATATAATATCATGATTATCTTTATATTCATATTATTCAATGATTCAACTGATATTTATTATGTTCTGGTCATATGATTCGACCGATCACATTGTTGTAAGGGAATTCTTAACCCGATTTCCATTCTTTGGGTTAACCTTCTACTTTATTATTTATGTGCTATATAAATTGTTTGTGTGATGGGTTCTGTTTATATTATGTTTCATTATGTGTATTTACAGAGTATATACCTATTCCATACACTCTATTAAGTCCCACTTCAAGTATACGATGTTTATAAGGGACTTTTCTTCTAAAATATTTTTTTAAAATTCTGATTTGCAATATTCAAAATCAATGATTTATGCTATTATTTATGTTGTATAATTATGTTTTGGTTATTGGGAATTGTTTATGATTAAGGGTGGGACCTATATTTCCCTCCAATTCATTGGGTATGAGTAAGTTAGAGGATGTCCATATGGTTACTCCAAGTGTAACTGTGATGGTTACACAAAGTAAGGTAGCCGTGAGGGTTACAAATTTTAAGGTAGCCAAGATGGTTAAAAGATTATGTAAGTAATGCCCCAAGATACCTCTATGATTATATTTATGTTCTCATGTTTCATGTGGTTATTCGACTAATATAATTCCCATAATTATGTTTAACTATGGAATTATTTTTTTAGCTCATATTTCTTCCATAATATGTTTCAAGTTTATTATTAAAGGCATGTGTTTTCAATTATTCACCATGTCTAATGTTTATATTATCTTCTGTTGTATTGCTTACTCTTACTGAGCGTTTGAGCTCACCCCTTTCTTATGCTTCATTTTCTCAGGATATGAAGAAGTAATTTTTGAATGACGTACAAGTAGAAACTAGGAGACGAGATGTTTCTAGTGGATTAAAATAGTGTTTTTCTTTCCCTTCATGTTGTAATGATAAACTTATGTATGTATCTTGTTTCCAATAATACTAAACTACTCGGTCCTTCAGGATTCTTATTCCTTGTATGTATGCCAACGTAATCAAATAAGGCACCGGCTCCGGGCAACTGGGGTCGGGTCCTTACAAAACTAATGATTTCATGTACTCTAATAACAAATCAATTATTTCCAATTTACCTTACAAATGGCCAAAATACAATTCTTCTTATTCTTCATTTCAAATATTCCATTTTTCCATATAAATACAAAAGCAAGTTTTTAATCTATAATAAGACTTTTTTCAAGATAAAAACCTATGGTTTATATCAAAACTATTTTAATCCATTTTTCACAAATAAGAATATGAAATCAATTCATAATTCAATTTCACAATTCACTTTCATAAGTAAATTAAATAATTTAACTTCAAAAAATTTCCATTAATTTCAGAACAAACCCCAAATTCAATGGAATTTATATTTTAATAATTTTTCCATAAAAACATTACAAATTTTAAATTAAAAAATTTAAATTTCACCAATTTCAATAAACATACACCAATTCAATGGAATTGGGGGTTTTCCTAATTTCATGCCAAAATCCCATTTTAAAACCCCAATTCAATGGAATTAGGGTTTTCAAATAAACCAATTGAAAGAATAATAATTAGGATCTATCGATTGAATTAAATTCAAAAAATTGAAATTAAATTAATCAATTTAAGGTTAACAAAAATTGGGAATCGTGATGCAACCACCTACCTTGGGATCATGGGATCTCGATTCACTAAACCCTAATTAGAAAACATAGATGAATAATGATGATAAAAAAACAGGGATACAAGGATCAAACTAGGTTTAAGAGACCAAAAGAGAGGTTATTAGATACACAAAACCACATAGGAACCCATGGAACCCTATGTAGGATAAGAGAGATAGCGGGATATTGAGAACGGGGCGAGGAAACTAACAGGGAGGAGATCAAACAATGTTTTTCAAGCTTCAATCCTCTTATCTGAGGGTGCATGGTTTGGGAAAACCATTCACCAACCATGCACTAGCACATAATTTACAACTGTTTTTAAAATTTGGACCAGAAACAATCCCAAATGAAACTGAACCAAATCATGGTAAAAATAGAGGTTTAGGAATACCTAATAATTGTTACGAGATGTTACAAACTCCCCCCCCCCCATATAAACATTCTGTCCCTAGAAATCCAACTCATAAGGTTTCATGCTAAAAAGATAAAGCCACTGATCACTCATCATTGCCTCTGTCTGTCATGTGTCATGATTGTTAGAACCATGATGTTATAGCATGTGAACCAAAGGTAACATTCTACAAAAAAGTACCTTGGTTTCAGAATCAACTATCCTCACTATCAATTCAGTCATGGAAAAATTAGGTTCAACCTCAAGATCCCTCCAACTCAAAACATGAGATGAATCAGATAGATACTTTCTCAACTTTGATACATGGAACATGTTATATATATGTGTAATTTATGGTCAAAATTATAAATGGTAATAAACTTTACCCACTTTAAAAATATCCTCATAAAGTCTTACATAATGAGGAGTAATTTTCACTTACCTCCCATGCCATCAATGACCCAACCTGGGTGAAACTTTCATGAACACCTAGTCACCAATTGAAAACTCAAATAGTTTTCATCGACAATCAACATAAAACATATATCGACTCTATGTTGTAAAATTTTTTTGTTGTATCAACTGAATCTTTTCCATCATCTCTTGGGCCAATATTGGTCTAACCAAGAATCTTTCACCGACCTTAGACCAACACAATAGAGATCTGTAAGGAAAACCAAACAAGGCCTCAAAAGGGTTCATTCTGATCACGGACTAGTAACTATTGTTTTAAAAATCTTAACTAGTGCTAAATTATCATCCAAATCCTCAAAAATGTCAAGAAAACAAGCACATATGAAATTATAAATAATCTCTATAGTTCATTATATTTATACATCTAACTACATATGGTATACCATACTCAAGAGGACGTGAGATCCCAATGACTTCTGAAATATTCTCTAAAAACGAGAAGTAAACTAAGGATCCCTATCATAAATTATAGTAGATAGTACTCTGTGAAAACAAATGATCTCTTTCACATAGAGATTTCCCAACTCCTCAACTTAGGCTGTATCACAAATGGGTAAAAAGTGATCTGAATTCATCAGCCCATCGATCAAAACTAATATCGAATTATTCTTCCTTTTGGTATGAGTCAACCCAACCAAAAAGTCTATAGAGATCTCATCCCACTTCCATGTAGGAATTAGAAGTGTATAAAGAAAACCCAATGGTTTCTGGGGGATCAAAATTCACCTTTTGGCATGTATAGAAATGAGAGACAAACTCAATAATGCCTCATCTTATGCCTAGCCACCAAAATTGACCCCTCATTTCCTAGAACATATTTTTGGTTCAAAGGTTAATATCCCATTTGAAATTATATAAATTCCCCATCATTGTTTTCCTTACCACTAACAACACAAAAAAGAGATTCTGATAGCATAGAGTGCCCTATTTGGAGAATAACCACTTAGTAATTGTATCTCCACCATAAAGAGAGTCTCTAATGATGTAGAAATTATCATCAAGCTTCTAATCCTGAAGAATCATCTTTAGAATAGAGTATGTATACTAAACACTGGCCAAAGAAACCTCATACCCTATCTCCTGGACTCCAATATGAAATTATGAAAACAGATCCATCAAGTTACACTATATAGAAGATTCATTCAAGGGCTGAGTTAAAATTTTCCATCTTAAAGGATCTAAAAGTACATTCCCTTTCGTCAGGGGTATCTGTGATTTCAATGTTGAAATATTTTAGGTATTCCTCCCAATGTCTCTGGTAGAGATTCAAATCTTTTTTAGAGAATACATAACTCAAGATGTTATGTTCGAAATACATGGTGAACCTTTCTCCGTAAAGGCAGTGTCACCAACATTTAAGTATGTGCATCACATCTGAAAGTTCAATTTCATGTGTTGGGTGATTCTTATTATGTGTTATAAGATGACAAGATCCATAAGAAATGACAATATAAACCTACATAAAAAAATCCCAAACCTAAACCTAATGAATCACACAAGACCACATTGCCCTACCCAACCTCTAGGAGAGTTATCAATGGATCTATAGTCAAAATATATTTTATATTAACAAAATAACTCTAGAATTTTTTATCCCAAGGAAAATTTACTCCCTTCCAAGTCAAAGTAGTAATCAGAGAATACAACTTTGATAATTCTTTCATGAAGTAGTGATAATACCAAGATATACCCCAAGAAGCTCCAAATCAAGAAAACATTTTGTGGTTATTCCCATGTCATATAAGCCTTTAATTTCTCTAGATCAAATGATATCCCATGTTATGACACCCTATGTCCCATGAAATTCTCTTCCCAAATACAGAAATAACATTTCAAAATCTTGGTATACATTCAATGATTTCTCAATAATTCTATAACTTCTATCAGATGATGCACATGATCCTCCTCATACTTAGAGTAAATGAGGATATCATTCACAAAGAATACCACAAAAGTATCAAGATACTCATAAAAAATCCAGTTCATTAAATCTATAAATATATCAAGATAAATTGTTAAACCAAAGTTCATAACTTGGTAATTATAATGGTCATACCTAATCTAAAATGTGGTTTTGTGAATTTTAGATTCTTTTATCCTCAATTGATGGTAACCAGATCAAAGGTTAATCTTCAAAAAACACTTTTACCCTTTCAAATGATCAAACAAATCATCATTTCATGTTAATAAATACTTGTTATTTACTGTCACTTTATTTATTTTTTGGTAATCAACAAATAAGTGAATTGAACCATCAAAATTCTTATAAAAGAGGATCAGAGCTGCCGAAGGTGAAACACTCAGGCTTATAAATCCTTTATATAAAAGATTATCCAACTAACTCTTTAGATATTTCATTTCAGTTGGTGACATGTTTTATATAGGAATAAAATTTGGTTAAGTACTATACACTAAATAAATAGAGAAATAAACCTCCCTTTCCAGTGTAAAACAAAAAAAATTAGAGGGAAACACATTAGGAAACATGATGAAAACTAGAGGGAGATCATCACTAAAAGATTACCACTCGAGATCAAAAGAAAAAGCATATATCTATTTCCCTAAATCCAGATAACAAGGTATGTATCTACTTGAACTTGGGTACCATTCTTCTTTAAAGGCATGGCACAAACCATTGGGTGTATAAAAGGATACCTCTTGAAGATAAAAATTAATACAAGATTTATTTGTAATGATCTAATCCATCCCAAAAATGATGTCAGTGGTTTCATGTAAAGATCCAAAAAACTCTAATCAAGGTTAAAATATGATATAAATAATACATAAGCAGGACTACAAAGACCCTTCTCTCTCTTTGAAATTAAGGGTGTAATAATATCCATGATGTAAGATAAAATATTCATATAAAGATTAAGTAGATTAACAAAATGGGTTGAAATAAATGAATGAGATGCTCGAAAATCAAATAAAGAAGTCAATAATGATGAAGCTAAAGTAATTTTACCTCTCACAATCACTAGACCCATATACACTTCTTCTAGAGACACTTCTACCATGTGAAGAAGTTTTATTCTAGATGTCTATGGCTGGAACCCTTTTATAATTGAATAATATGATTTCCCTATAGTTTTTGGAGGAGGTGGTGATATCGTGACCCTATATGGAGTGGAATAAACATTGAATAATTTTTATATGTGATTTGAGTGTCCATAAGAACCACATACCATTGGTGACTTAGTGAAAACCCTCTCAGAATTCCCAGGCGTTCCATAATGGTAGAAAATCAATAAACCTATGTTCGGTTCTGTAGGAGGTATAGCTTGACCCTATTGTCAAGAACCACCATGAGAATTTTCATGATTCTTCTTAACTTTAAAGGAACCAATTCTTATAATGGGAGATAAAGAATCTCTTGATAACCCTAAATTTCCATCCAAGTTCACTTCAACCATTTACGCTCTATCTAGCACCTCATCATAAAAAGGAAACTTCTGCATGAAAACCTGATAGAGAATATCCTATCAATGTCCCAACTAGAACCTTAGATCCTATATCTATGTAGTCGATACTATCTCAGGTTAAAAATGAACAATATAATAGTAACGGTTTTCTTACTCTATGACGATTTTATTTTCCATCTCAGGTTTGAAAAATTGTATAGGATTAGACAGCATCATCGAATCTAAATAGAACGAGTTGGTGAAAATGACCTTGGAGTCTTTCTAATCTGAGCCCTCATGCTTTTTCACCATCACCATCATGTCCCACCATCTCCTTAATAGACTTTGAAGTACGGATGTGTCCCACATCAGTTGGATTTCATTAGGTATCTCAAAGTAATCAAACAAAAAATAAATATTGCATAAGTATTCTTCATACTCTTGAGGATCATTTGAGCCCTTGAACACTGCGATCTTCTAGAAGAGGTAATCCTGACACTAATTCTAGATAACATCCCTTTGAGGTTTCGTAACTGGAGAATTATTGGGAGTTTGTGGTGGTGCCTCTCCCAGTTCTTGGATAGCAAGAATAGTCACCTCAACCAACATTGAGATCACAAGTGGATTTTATTGCTGGGGTTCAGAAGAGGCTTCCCCCTGTATCTATTTCACACATCTTCTTGGAGTCATTATAATACAAAACATCATCAAAAAAAAATAAGGCATTATATTAAAACTCAAATAGAGAAACAAGGGAAATTAATCCCAAAAAAACAGACAAACAAGTCTTGGATTTCAGTCTATCCAAATCAAATGTATGGAAAATACAAGAACTAATCCTCAAGTTCTCTTTTACTATAAAACCATAGTGACTTAAGTTTCATTATGGTGATACCAATCAAGGTACTCAATTAAAATGACCTCCTAAGTCCCAACAATATTACATAATGCATACTGACTTCAAGAAAAAAGCTCAATCGGGAGCTCTGATACCACTTTTTCATAAACTAGCTTGGGTACCCTAGTAACCGAATAATTGGGAAGATACTGACATATCCTTAAGGGAATTCCATATCCCCTTGGGTTGGAGAATAGCACCTTGAATTATAAAAAATAAATAGGGAAGTAATTTTCCACAAACTTTATAGAAGTAAATAAAAACAGTTCAATATGAATACCAAAGAAAAAATCCACTGGGAGAAGTGTACCTAAATTAAAATAGGTATAAACAACCCAAAGTACTATAGATAATAACAAGAAAATAGGAAGATAAATAGCCAAAGTCCCAATGGACATAACTCTCCAAGTCCACATATCAACATCTAGAACCATCTCTAAGTGGGGTTTTACCCCTGATCGATCCTTGAAGAAGATAATCTACAAACAACCCAAAGAATTGGTAGGATGTGAGCTAAAAATACAAGTGGGGCCTCACCAAGAATTACATAATAGTATTCCAACATTTATTTAACCAAATAAGAGCTTCATATTTTTAAATAAATAGTTACATCATTTCAAAATCATATTTAAACAAATCATTCATTACATTTCAATTAATGTGATACATTTTAAATGTTGGAAATACTTTAATTTTTTTCCCTTAAATAAATGTATTATATAAAAAAATTTATATAATATAGTTTATATAAATTCACAAGGCATGTAAAACAGTTTACCCATAAGCATATATTCATTTCAAATAAACAAGTGAGAAAAATGGTCATATTCCTAAGAAGGTATGATAGTTCTAGGCTAAGGGAATCCACACACTCATGGTGGGATGAAAATATGTGTATACACATGTCCCTTTGGTATGACCAAAGGTGACTTCATCACTATCCTATTTGGGATGTGATGTGCTACATTTATGTTTTATAATGTTTTAAATCATAGAGTTCTATCTAATATCTCACAAACTACCTAAGTATTTCATGTTATCTAATAAAAAATCAGTAATGGGAAATTTACTCCAAGAATTCCCAAAATACAATTCGCCCCATTTTCGATTTCAAATATTCCAATTTTCTATTTAAAAACAAAAAATGGTTTTTTAATCAATAAAATTAATTTTTATAGGATAAAACCCTAAGCTTTCTATCAAAACCATTTTTATCCATTTTTCAAAAAAAATAATTTGAAATTAATTCACAATTCAGTTTCACAATTCACTTACACAATTTAATTCAACAATTTAATTTCAAAAAAATTCCATTAATTTCACAAAAAACCTCTAATTCAATGGAATTTTTGTTTTTACAATTTTTTCAACAAACCCATGCAAGAATTTAAATTTAACAATTAAAATTTCACAAATTTCAATAATCATAGTCCAATTCAATAGAATTGGGGATTTTTTTTCCAATTTCATGCCAAAATCCCATTTTAGATCCCTAATTTAATGGAATTTTGTTTTTCCAAAAAATAAATTGAAATAATTATAATTTAAATCAAGTGATTTCATTTAATTAATACAATTTAAATTAAATAAAGAAATTTAGGGTTAACAAAAATTTAGCGTCATGATAGAACCACCTACCACAGGATTACAAGATCTTGATTCACCAAACCCAATTAAGAAAAAGTCAATGAAGAATGATTATCATTAAAACCTAGAAACAAGGATCAATACTAGGTTTTAGATCCCAAAATAGAGGGTATTAGATTAAAAAACGAAAATGAACCCATGAAACCCTAGGGAGGAGAATAGAGATAGCAAGATATTGAAAACTGGAAGAGGAAACTAACTAGGAGGAGATTAGATGACATTTGTCAAACTTTGATCCTATTATGAGAGCGTGTTGTGGGGATAAAATCTCCTGCTGGATGCTCCCATGAGAGAATAAATCATATGGGTTCAGCCTAGGTCTGTATGTCTTGTAAAGTAAGGGTTTCTGGATTTTCAAAATAGATTTTATAATTACATAAAATCTAGGGATATATAGTTAGGAAGACCCACACGGTTAGACTAGACCACATGTCCAGGACATGAAACCCTTTAAATAGACAACATGGATTCTCCTAATAAGGTTCACAGTCTTAAAAATCATGCACCAATAGTGAAAAATCCCTCTACATGGATCTACACAGTTTTTCTAGAGAGGGCTCATGGTTTCGTCAAATTTTGCACCAACCGTGCACTATCCTAGAATTTTTAAAAAAAAATAATATTTCAACCCAGAACAACCCTAAAAGAAATCCATAAAAATCTTGGTAAAAGGTGTGGTTTAGGAATACTTGAAAATAGTAATAGGATTTAACACAATGATACCTTTCAATTTCATTCCCAAGATGGATTATGATTATGATTTAAGGATGATTCTGTGAACCTCGTTACTTTCTTATGGGTTGATTATGTTATGATGAAACCTTTATAAAACCCATTTCTTTTACACACTCTATACTAAGATTCTATATTGAAATATTTAATTCAACACTTTTCCTTTCAATGGATTATGCAATGATGAATTTTTTATGTTTTTATGTCACACATATGAACGAGTTTTGTTATTCGATGGGTGGTCCTGAAATTATATATCCCTCCAATTTATTGGGTAAAAAGAAACATATCATGAGATAATAAAGACTAGAATGGGGACTGAATCTAGTTTAATAAGGGACACTATCTACTGTGATCTACATGGGAGTGAACCTTGACTTTGTTTATGATAGAATATGGATTGAACCCAATCCACTATGACAGTCTTGGAATTGAGAATTGACTATTGAAACGATTTACATGCTTATCTGTATGCCACAAACTTATTTATTATATAAATGTTATAATCCCAAGGATCATATGTAATGTCCTGGCCCAAGATTCCAAGAGTCGGTGCATTATTTTAATAAATTGGCATGATTATAAGTAATCAAGTCCCGAAAGACTGATCAGTTTAGCAGTCTGGGAAAATATATTGCATACATGAACATTACATTACACTTTCTAACATACAACACACAAAAAATCCTCTGAGAACTCCATTGTTCCCTTAGCTTAACCCTGCATCTCAAACATGGGATCCTGGGAAAATAAAACATAATAAAGGGGTGAGTTCAGATGCTTAGTAAGGATAAATAATTTAGCAGAAGCTATAAACATTTAAGGAATGATGTGTAATAAAATCAATAGCCTTTTAAACATAAACATGAACATAATATGGAAAAAATAAATCAAACATTACCATATAAACATGCACATGGATATTCTAATAGTCGAATAATCACATGTTATAAATAATTTCATAATGAGGGGATACCTAATGTCAGACATCATTACCACATAGTCAAGGCCTTATGCCAGGACTAAAAATAAAAAAAAATTCAAGGACTTGTTCCAAGACACTAGTTTGTCTCATTAGACCTACCGATGCATCAAGGAGCTATACCGGGCTCCACCCATCACTTACTAAGTCCAATGCATTCCTCATATGAAAAGGTTGAAACATAACATAAACATTCATATTAAAACTAGCATATTAAATGTCAATAATTTATCCATAAACCATGAATGGTGTAAAAAAACACATCCACAGTCAAACATATCACAAATCCTTCAATACAATATGGAATATTTATATCATAATAAATCAACTTCAAACAAGTTTAAAATCCATCAAAGGATTTTGACATAGATGAAAATTATTTGTAAAACTCTTTGAGAGAAATTTCTATTTTTCATGAAAAAAAATTAAAAGTCACACAATTTAAAAATGAAGACATTTAAAGACATTTTTGAATCAAAGTTTCTCATACCACTTTGGAACTTTTCAAAGTAATTAACATTTTAAAAACATTCATGTCCATATAAATAAATCCTAAAAACCATTTTTAAAACATGGACATTAATGAGAACGATTAGAAGAATAAATATTTAAAAAATTTAGATTGATGTTTTAGTAAAAGGTCCCTTAAAAATAATCCCTTTGAAAAATCTTTTATGAAACATGGACATGGATAATAAATATGTCCCAGTATATATTTATGTAAAAACAACCTTGGGTAATAAAGAGATTGTGAAATTAACCTTTAACTTGCACTTTCCTTTAGTCGAGGGTATGCTTAACCTCATGTATAATGACCATTGTATGTTATTATATTATACCATAACCATATTAATATTTATGATATCATACATGATTCATTTATAACTTTATATTACCCATTTAATAATAATTTCCATGTTAAATTAACATTTTGGGTAATAATCACTTTCTTTATCGTACGTGTTTCAAATTATTACTCTTGATTGTATCACTTAGATCAAGATGTAAATACTTCCAGATTATAAAACATTATTTATATATCATATAAATTTAGAATATAAATAGTTATAATAGACTTATATATGAAATGGAAAACACCGTTTATGGAGACGGTAGTCCATACGTACGCATAAACGCTGTTTTCGTTTTCATATCGTATTGCACAGAACTAAGTGAATAAGATATATGTATGTACATATATATATATATATATATACATTTATATCTCCAGTATCATTATTATTTCCTATATTACATACTTATTGATGATATATATTTTATAATCATCGTGGAATGGTGAATGTGGAAATGAATCCTATCATGTCGTGGAGACAGTAATCTGTATGTACACACGAGCGGCAATATCATATCCTTAAAGGTGTGGAATTGGATTTTATATCATATATAAAGAATCATTATAATGTTATATTTATTATTTACATCAATTACACATCATTATTACACCCATACAAATAATAAGGTATTGAATAACAATTACACCACGACGTGGAGACGGTAAGTCGTACGTACGCACATATAGTGACATGTCATTCAAAGGATGGGTAGAATAATGAATATGGTTGCACCATATTTATAATAACATCACATTATATAGAAGATACTGGATTTATTATTTTAGAATGGAAGCAACAAACAAAGAGTAAGTGGAAGAAGAAAGGAACTTGAATGAGGTGATGAAATATTTACCTCTTCTTGGAGTTCTTCCTTTTGATTTGATCAAAAGGGATCCTTAGGTTGGCTTTCTGACTAAATGAAAGCATCTAGGATGAAGGGAGGACAGTTAATAGGGTGTTTGGGCAGGGTTTGGCCGAGCCAAATTCCTTTGAAGGTGTGAATTATAGTGAATGGGGAGTGCCCTTTTATAAGAGGGTTGAGGGGCACCTTAGGAAAAACTTAAAATATTATTTTATAATAAAATCATTTTCGTTTTCTAATGGCTCAAAAATGTATTAATTAATGTATAAGGTGGGGATGGGTCGAAAACCACTCAACCAATAGGTTTTAGATAGGTTTAGGTCACCATATTAACCTTAAATTTTAGATTTAACTCTTAGTTAAATAGTATGACATTTACCATGTCTCTTTGTATTTTTATATTATATGGTTAAGAAACATACTATAAAATGCCAATCGAACCCCAATTGGTTCATTAATGTCATATATATTATTATATAAGTCTTTTGGACTATGATTATATTTTTATTACTATTATATCAATTAATAATATAATATTTTTTTAAAGAACGCTTTTATGTAAATTTTGACACTATTTGGTATTTTGTTTTTTCTAAATTCATAACAGCATTATTACTTTGAAACAAATTCATCTAATATACCCTAATATGTCATATTAACCTATAAAATTAGTTTAATTCATAATAAGTCTCAAATTACATTTGTTTGGATATTTATAATATCAATTATTTTAATCATTCATTAATAAGATAATTACTGCATCATCATTGTGTCATATATAAATTTAATTATTTAATGTCTAAAAAATATAAATAAAATATCCTTATGTAGAAAATATTTTTTTCTTTCTAATTAATATTTATAGTCTAATTTATCTTATGTGTAACCACATATTAAAAATGTTTTAGTTATTAAACCTTGAATTTAACATTTTTAACTCTTCTTTGAATTAAATAATAATAAATGTCCTAATCTAATACAAGTGGACCAAAGAGGTTCATATTTTATTCCTAAGGTTGTTTTTGGTCTAATTAAACTTAACCAATTGAATTATGACATGTGTTAGGGTAATAATAATATCATTTTTACCCTAAATTACCCTATTTACTTTTAACCGTGGTAAATAAAAGTAAAAAGTTACAATTCACCAAAAATTATTTTCATCTTGTTGAACCAAATTTTTCTAACTGATATCAACCATTCCTCTCAGAGTTTTTAAATTCCACTCATAGAAGTGGTAAAATTATGTTTTATGCAAATTTTCAAATTCTCTTAGGAGGTGGGTAAAAGACGGTGAAAAGTTCAATAAAATTTTATATAACTAATATTATTATAAAATGACTCCAATGAATTAAATTGAAAATATATAACTATTATGTATCTATTTTGAACTAAAATAAATTTAAAATAAATAAATAATTATTTAAATAAAAAGTCGGTTTTAAACAATAACTTAGTATTTTCACTATTCATCAAAAATTGGAAGTTTTCAGAAAAAAAACCAAAAATTTACCCCAAGATAATTTTGATATTCCAAATTTAAAAATGAAGTCTATTTTACCAAATTCAAAACATAGAAGTTGCATTTATTAATTTAAAATTAATTCCTGTTATCAAAACCAAAAGGCGTATTTTTAAGAAACAATAACTATCAAAAGATTGACACTTGTTTATGTCCAATATCAAAGTGAAATTACTTAAAATGAACAGAATTGGATTAAATGGTAAAAATATAATCTATTTATAGTTCCAAACCATTAAAATTTATAATTTAACACTATAAATTATTTTGATTTAAAAAGATGTTTTCAGTTAAAATATAGTATTTTTCACTATTCACCCAAATATAAAACTTATCAAAAAACACCAAAAATTTATTTAAACTAAATTATTATTTCTTGATTCTAAAGAAGAAGTTTATTTTTTCGAATTGAATATATAAAAGTATCAAATATTGTATTTAATAAGGCTTCACCATTAAAAGGTGGTAAAAGTGCATTTTTTGAAAAATACATCTTTTATCTGAAAAAAAAATGAATTAGTTCTTACATTATTTCTAAGAAACTGGGAAGATGGTGGAGTAAGAAGGTATAAAGGAGGTGAGTAACCCCACTATTGATGATTCTGGTAGGAAGTGCAAAGAGGGCACTGATAGATTGTGTGATCATGTTGGGCATAAAGAACTTTTTGAATTTGCTGTAAATTCTAAATTAGTAAGAACCCTAAATGCTGCTATTGAACCGAAGAAAAATTTTGTGGAGGTGGTGAAATCTGATTCTTCCTTCTCAGATTTTGGCATGCCGCCACCTGGGAGAATCATCAAAAATGGAAGGGTTGCGCATGTTTCGGCCAACCAAGATGTCGTTGAAGATCGGGTGAGGCTCTGCAGATATTCCATAATTGTGCGGGTTCTTGTTCCTAAAGGTGAAAAATTGTGGAAGTTTAATGAGCTTACCAAGAAGATCGTGGGGGTATGGGGCTTTGAGGATTGGGGAATGACGACAATGGGAAGGGTATATTATCATATAAGATTCCTCTATGATGAATTGATGCGCAAGGCCTGGAGCTTTGGACCTCTCTCTCTGAAGCCAGGGTTTTTACGTATTCAGGAATGGGATATGAGTTTTGATCCTAATAATATAAGTAATTCTCATGTGCAGCTATGGATTCGTATCTACCGCTTGAATTGGATGTAGTGGCATCCACGGATTCTATGGGATATGGCCTCTTCGGTTGGAACCCCCATTCAGCTGGATAAACAAACAGACAACCCGCAATTTGGTCACTATGCAAGGGTATTGGTTGAAGTGGATATGTACAGCACTTTAGTGGAAGAAGTAGTGCTCAACACAAGGGATGACAACATGAAACTTGAAATATAGTATGGAAGAAGGCCAAAGTTCTTTATGTCCTGTAGACTCTTTGGTCACCTCTCCTTTGATTGCAATAGAGATAAGGAGTGTACTCTATGCAAGGTGAAAGGACATGATGATTCCTTATGTAGAAGAAGGAAAGGCAAGGATAAGGTTCTTTCTTCTGAATTGATTTTTGGACCCTCAAGTGAGTCTCCCCCTACTGAGGGTGGCTCAGACCCTGCACCCTCATCATTACAGATGTAGGATTCTGCTGACACTTCATTATATGATGCCCCTCAAGTTGGGGTAGGTCTTGTTAACATCCAGGAGAAGGATTATGGAGGTGGGTCTTCCTCTTTTCTTTCCTCTGATGGCCTCCCATCTATTTATGTGAGATAGGCAGCTGGCCTTACTGGTGTGAATGTGCATGACTCTACTGATGAGGGGAAATCTTTCATTGTGAGGGATGATTCACCTGCATAGTCTCCACATGAATTTGAGGGCCTTGCCCACCCGGATGATGGTGCAGCCTTAGTTGAGATGCAGAACCCCAAAAAAATTGGGTCTCTTCTGATGTTTCCCCCCCTGAGGGGCCCTTTCCCACTGCTCTGGTAGTGACTTTCATGGATGCAGGATCATAGGGGGAGGTACTTCCTCTGGTGATGAATCATGTTTCTGGACTGGAGAGAACTGGATTCCTAGAAGGGGCTGGCACACAAGTGTTGCAGCAGCATAAAGGATCTCTTGCTGCTTCGAGGAAAGAGGAGCAAGCATCATATGGTGGGGAAGCAGACTCTGCATCTGTTGTATGTGCTATGGGGAGTCCCTTCAAACAGGCTAATCCAAATAAGGTTGCAAAAAGGGCATCTCATATGAGCAGTGACCCTTGTCACCTGCTATTATGCAACAAATTTTCTCCTCTGGATGGAATCCCTCGTGATTATGATGGCCTCTAGGATGTGTAGGATATCCCCATCTCGGGTGGACAGTCTGCACCTTGTGCTGAGCCATATGGAGGTGAGAATGTTGGCTCCAAGAGTGATGTTGGAGTGAATCTAATTTCTAATGATAAAGAGAAAAAGGAAACTGGAAAAAAGGGTAGCCGCCCAGGGACTATCATCAATGAAAGGAGGCCCCTGACAAGGATCCAAACCCTTCTTCAATGAAGATTCTTTTCTGGAATTGTCAAGGGCTTGGGAATACCCCAACGGCTAGAGCCCTTAGACATTACATTATGGCCTATAAGACTATGCTGATTGGAATTGCAGAGCCTAAAATTCTTTTTGACAAGTGGAAGGCTTTCAAATGGAGTTCTCTTTGATATAATTTTATTTCTCGGAATTTGAATGATATTAATAAGGACCACCTCTGGGTTTTTATGCATGAGATCTTACAGTTATCCTCCTTTGTTAAGAACCCACAATGGGTCTCGGTATCATGCACCTGTCAAGGTCATAGTTTTGAAGCCACCTTTGTTTATGCTTCCCCATCCTATACACGAAGAATGGATCTTTGGAGTGAGCTTGATACCTTTGATGGACATACCTTCAATAAATGGGTGATAATGGGAGATTTCAACACTATTTTGAGACCATAAGAGAAACTGGGCTGAATTTCAATAGGTTGGCCTCCTTGGACTTCTCATCTTTCATTGACCAATGTCATCTTGCTGAAATTTCAATCGCAGGTGGTGATTTCACCTGGAGCCGGTATACTATGCATGGAAGACAATCAAGTAAACTTGAAAGATGCTTTGTTCAGGTTGGTGATGAGGGTGCTGATTCTGGAATATCTTGATACACTTTACCAAAGCATCACTCAGATCACAACCCTATTGTGATTGATATATCCTTGCATTATGTCAGGTCGGGCCCTCTTCCCTTTCATTTTAATAATTGATGGCTTGTGACTCCTGGATGCAGGGAAATCATTATTAAGGCTTGGATGATTAATTTTCAAGGCATCCCAATGTATACTCTTGTTGCTAAACTTAAGAATGTTAAAGCACTCTTAAGGAATTGGAGCAAGGACTCTTTTTCTAAGCCTGATAGTGAGATCATGGCTGCTGAAAATCAATTGGCTAGCCACAAAATTAGCAATCAGAACCATGACATCCCCTCACACAAGGAAATTCATTAACTTTAAAGGCTTGATGATCTTTTGATTGTCAAAGAAAGGCTGGAGCGTAATCACTTGAATGTCAGGTGGCTGAAACATGGTGACAGGAACTCTAAATTTTTTCACCGGATGAAAAAAGAAAAATGAATCAGGGAAGGTCTAAAGGCCATTAAAGTCGAGGGTTGCCTCTACACCTCTAAAAGTGAGATTTCAAATTCAGTTGTGAAATATTTCACTGGGATGTACTCTGATGATGGCATGGACAGCACTAAGGAGATGATTGATAACATTTCCCCTTGTATTTCGGAACATCAAAACATTGCTCTCACAAGGGTCCCCTCAAAAGAAGAAATAAAGGAGGCCCTTTTTCTCTCAGCATGGACAATACAGATGGACCTGACAGCTTCACAAACAAGTTCTTTATGCCTTATGGTTTCAACTCTAATTTCATTACCCTAATTCCTAAGAAGGAGAATGCAATTGATGTGAAAGATTTCAGACCAGTTGTGATTGGAAACACCACACCAAAAATCATTAGTAAAATATTGATGAATAGATTGAGGGGCTTAATCAAGGAGCACATCTCTCCTAATCAGTATGGCTTCATACCTGGCACAAGCATTCAGAACTGTCTTTTCACTACATCAGAGAGAATCAATTTGATGAAAAAGAAAGCAATGCATGGAAACTTTTCCCTTAAAATTAACATCTCTAAGGCCTTTGATACCCTTAAGTGGAGATTTCTCTTTGATATTCTCAAGAGATTTGGTTTCTCGAATGGTTTCATCACCCTTGTCAGAAGTATCCTTACATCTACAAGGTTGTCCATTTTAATTAATGGATCTCCCAGGGGTTATTTTCACTGCACACGAGGAGTTCGACAAGGTGATCCTCTTTCTGGGCTACTTTTTTCTATTACTGAAGAATATATGAGTATATGTCTTAATGAGCTATCTCAAATTGATATTTTTAGATAGATAAGAGATGGGAGGGACAACATTGTCCCATCTAATTTATTATATATGGATGATATTCTGATTTTTGGGGAAGCCGCAAGAAAATCCATATCTGTTATCAAAGCCTTATTCTCACACTATGAGACTATTGCTGGACAGCATATAAACTGGAATAAATCCTTCATTGTTTTTGGTGATGGGATCACTGCTAGCAAACCAAATAGGGTCAACATATTTCTTGGAGTAAGAAAAGGCTCTCTACCATTTATTTATCTTGGAGTTCCAATCATTTGTGGTAGGATACGTAGGAACTACCTTGATGGAATTTCCTATGGTATCATGAATCAAATGGATAAATGGAAGGCTAAATCCTTGTCTCAAGCTGGAAGGGTGTGCCTCATTAATTCGGTGATCCCATCAAAGTTTGTTAATTCCTTTTCCATTTATAAATGGCCAAAAAATATGATCAAAGAACTCCAATGCATGATGAAGAATTATATCTGGACAGGATCTATTAACGAAAGGAAGTTGATCACCGTTTCTTGGAAGGACTGCATCAAACCCATTGAGTTGGGTGGTCTTGGAGTCAAGGACCTTCAGCGTTTTAATGAGGGACTTATTAATAAGTTAACATGGAATCTCTTAACCTCCAATGACTCATCCCTGGATTTTCTTTCATGAAGATTCAAAATGAAGCTTATTAATGGCTACCATCATTATATGTCATCATCAGTATTGACTTCCCTGCGGCACTCCTTTAATGATGTGATTCAAAATTCTAAATGGCTTGTTTGTAGACAATATGGTCTTAACTATTGCAATAATCCCTGGCTAGACAGCCCCTTATATATTGGCGATATTCCCCCCATCCAATGGACACGTCTATTGCAGATTTTCTAGATCATTATCATGGCCTTGAAAACATGATCACTTCTCAGGGAAAGCATGAAATCCAGACCTACTCTTTCATGGACATTGATACTCTGGTCTGGCGACCCAACAGGAATGGACATTTTAATCTAAAAGAATTCTACAACATGCATCTTGTTGGATCAACACAAGCACCCCATTGGCTTCTCATATTTAAAGTTCCTTTTATCCAGCCCTCCCGACTTCTTCTTCTCTAGAGACTGTGGAGAAACCGGTTTCCAACGCACTATCAATTAAGGAAGGCTGGCCAATGTATTGTGTCTGCCTGTTATTTGTGTCTAAATGAAACTAAAACTGCACAACACCTTTTTATTTGTTGTCCCTTTGCTCAAAAGCTCTGGAAATACATTGGATACATCTTCAACATGGATCTCTACTCATATAGGTTGCTGGAAGACTTGATGGTGTTCATCTCCAAGTCTAGAAGGAGTGCAAAGATTCAGAACATGCTGCTAGTTGCTGCAGCGGCTATTTGTCATGCCATATGGACAGCTCGGAATAGCCTCCTTTTTTAAAACAAGGCTCTGTCCTTTCATGCAAGCGCAATGCTGATTCATCAGGGCATACATGCTTATAATGCAATACAAAATGGTTGCACGGACAATACCTGCACAGATTTAACTACACTGTGGATTCTTGGAATTTCAGGTAAAATGAAGAAGCCATTGGTGGTAAATATATCCGTTGGATACCACCGATTTATCCATGTGTTAAGGTTAATGTTGATGGAGCCACATCTGGAGTTATAGGTAGATTGGGCGGTGGGGGTGTCTACCGCACGCATCGTGGTTTCATCAAGGGCTACTTTCATCATTTTATTCGGATGGGAGTTGCTTATAAAGCAGAATTATGGTCCATTATTTATGTCGTGAAGCATGTTGTCTTTCATAACTGGAACATATTATGGATTGAATCTGACTCCAAACATGGGGTTCATACTCTCAAAATGTGAACTTAGGATGTTCCATGGAGACTTATACCTCACTGGATTAGATGTCTTATTCAGGTAGAACATATCAACCTGGTAATCACTCATGCATATCGGGAGTCCAATCAAGTGGTTGATGCCTTGTCCAAGAGGGCAGTCATGGAGATGACTACCATGTGGTCCTTTCGAGCTCCGGATTTTTGTGCATCCTTGGTTGAGGCTGATATGAGGGGAGTCTCCCACTCCAGGCTCTGTAAAACCCCTTGCTCTGTCTGACTGTGTAAATTTACTTTTTCTTTAAATTTTTTGTGGGACGGTTTAACCGGACCTGAATTTTCTGTTATGTCTAAGAAACTCATAATATGGATTCAAAAATTATAAGGATTATATATAGTTCAAAATTCAGTTAATACTATTCATAACTTCTTTTGAACAACTATTTTGGTAATTCGTGGTGCGCTTGAACTCGGTGTTGCGTGTAGTGCAAGTTATTTAATTAGATTAAGGAAATAATGTACTATGAAATCTTGGGGTGTTACATTCTTCCCTCCTTAAATAAATTTCATCCTCACAATTTGAAATTGTTCTTCTAAAATAAAAGGTTTAAAGTAGAAAATTACTTTGTTGGAAAACCCACATCGGAAATTTGGTTAATAAAATTTAGTCTTAATAAGAGGGAATATATATATATATAAACTTTAAAATTATATTTTCATCCTTCAAATAATTCCTACCACAAACTCATATTTTACTCCAATAGATTTCAAAAAAAATATTCTATTTATCCTAATCATATAGGGTTCCAAAAATAATGAATTTATAATTCATTTGTCAGACTATTTAAAAAGACTAAATTATACGAACCAGTACATCACGTAGTCCAGTCGTAGGTGATTCACCCTTGTCGCTCTTTGGTTGTGGGTTCACGTCTCATGGCCTTTTCAGACGCGACTAGTTTTCACCCGACCTCTGGGTTGTCCTTTTTATAACAATCCAAAAATAACCTTAACTATAGTATCCAATTTCAAACATAATCCATTCAATCTTTAAAATTTTCCAAAATATTTCTATCCAAACTCTCAGTCCAAAATTTATAAGGAAGTTAAACACAATGAAGATCCTTTTTTCTAGGTAATAACATGTGAATTCCTTCATCATGTATTCTTTTAAAACACTGCAACATCCTGAATTACCATGAAACCTTATTGATTACATTCATGCTCCCTTATTCCTTATAGAATACTGGATATACTCCTTCTATACAAAAATGTTGTAAACCCCAAAAATGATGGAATATACAAATAATTAATCAGTTTCAAGGTAGTCAAGAATATCCAATATAATTTATCCAAATCAACCATCTCTTATTCCAAAATCACTACCTCATTATCAGGAAAATATTAAGGATTACCTTTCCTTCAACCATGTATTTTCCAAAAAGTGTAGCTTACTATTAAGTCACTTTTCATATAACCATATAATCTCAAATCCTCAATAAAATAGTACTACAATACAATCCTTATTTATATCTATATTTTATATAACCAGTATATTGTGGATACAACACTCAAATGAAATAATTATATAATAATGACATAAAAACACAAGTCATTCCTCTTCATCTGAGGTATTATCATAACTTTATTATTATCCAATAACATCATTTTCGGTATACTCTTATGACTGGGACATTGATTCATGTAGTGTCTCAATACCTTGCAGATGAATCATTTTACATTTGAAAACTTTTTCTTACCCTTACAATCACGTACTTGGTGTCCTTTTTCTCCACACTTATAACAAACTCCCATTCCCTTTAAGAATTTACCAATGTGATTATTTCCACATTTATCACATATGGGAAAATACTTCTTTCCCCTCTTCCCTTTATCCATCATTCTCTCTACCATCCTTTTCTTCTCTTGCTTCCCTTCAAATCCATAGGACTCAGAGAATTCTTTACTTATCTTACTAACGCATGATATTATTTCTTCATATGTTGAGAATACATGGGAGACTATTTCCCCTCTAAATGTTGGCTTAATACCATGAATGATATTCCCATATTACTCTTTGGATCATATGTATTACTAGAGTTCTCATTCCATCTATTGGGAGCCATTTATAAATAATGGAATACACTAGGTGAGTTTTTGAATCGCAATGAATAATTCCAAACTTGTAAAATACCTAACGTAAATTGAACAGTTTATGGATATAATACGTAATCATAAAAATATTTTCTTTGAGGAGACATATACACATAAATCCTTCATAATGATTTGTAAATAAAATGATAATTATCCTAAGAATATCCCTCGGGAGTGTCGTAACCAAGAGTGCAGCAAGGTCCATTGTCGTGCACTAGTTCCCGTTCGAGTCTAGCTCAAAGCAGTGTTTTCAGGTTTTACCCCTAGGTACATCTATGCCAGAGCCGCCTCTACCTTCTCGTATCTAGACAGGGATGTATTGCTTGGAAAACTCACAGACTCTCAACAGTACGAAAATTCTAGGATGTTCTTCTATACTAATCCTCAAAGTCTATCTTAGGGTAATGTGCTCTAATCAGAGTTTATATAAATCTAGTTTCCAAGGTTATTTCTAAACCTCCTCTGATACCAACTATAACGCCTCGACCCAAGATTCCCATAGTCGGGGAATTATTTTAATACATTGGCATGATTACAAGGAATCAAGTCCCGAAAGACCGATCAGTTTAGAAGTCTTGGAAAATTGATTGCATACATGAACATTACATTACACTTTATAACATACAACACACAAAAAATCCTTTGATAATTCCATTATTTCCTTAGCTTAACACTGCATCTCAAAAATAAAACACTTCTTGGGATCCTGGGAAAATAAAACATAAGAAAGGGGTGAGCTCATATGCTCAGTAAGGGTAAATAATTTAGCGAAAGATATAAACTTTTAATGTAAGATGTGTAATAAAAACAATAGCCATTTAAACATATACTTGAAAATAATATGGTAAAAATAAATCAAACATTACGATATAAACATGCACATGGATATTCTACTAGTCGAATAATCACATGTAATAACTAATTTTATAATTAGGGAATGCCTAACGCTGAACATCATTACCACATAGTCAAGGCCTTGTTCCATGACTACAAATAAGATTTTTTTCAAGGCCTTGTGACAAGAAACTAGTTTGTCTAACGAGACCTACTGATGCATCGAGGATCTATAGCAGGCTCCACCCATCACTTACTAAGTCCACTGCATTCCTTATATGAAAAGGTTGAAACATAACATAAATATTCATATTAAAATTAGCATATGAAATGTCAATACTTTATCCATAAACCATGAATGGTATAAAAATAACACATCCATAGTCAAACATATCACAAATACTTCAATACAATATGGAAGATTTGTATCATAATAAATCAACTTAAAAGAAGTTTAAAATCCATAAAAGGATGTTGACATAGATGAAAATGATTTGTAAAACTCTTTGAGATAAATATCTCTTTTTCATGAAAAAAAATTAAAAGTCACACAATTTAAAAAGGAATAAATTTAAATAAATTTTTGAATCAAAGTGTCCCATACCAGTTTGAAACTTTTCAAAGGAATTAACATTTTAAAAACATTCATGTCCACATAAATAAATCGTAAAAATTATTTTGAAAACATGGACAATAATGAGAACGATTAGAAGAATAAATATTCAAAACATTTAGAATGATGTTTTAGTAAAAATTACCTTAAAAATAATCCCTTTTAAAACTCTTTTATGAAACATGTACATGGATAATAAATATTTCCCAGTAGATACTTATGTAAAAACAACCTTGGATAATGAAGAGCTTGTGAAATTAACCCTTACCTTGCACTTTCCTTTAGTCGAGGGTATGTTTAACCTCCTGTATAATGACCATTGTATGTTATTAGATTATACCAGAACCATATTAATATTTATTATATCAAACATGATTCATTTATGATTTTATACTACCCATTAAATAATAATTTCCATGTTAAATTAACATATCGAGTAATAATCACTTTCTTTATCGTACGTGTTTTAACTTGTTACTCTTGATTGTATCACTTAGATAAAGATTTAAATACTTCCAGAATATAAAACATGATTTATATATAATATATATTTAGAATATAAATATGTTTAATAGACATATGTATGAAATGGAAAACACCGTTTATGGAGATGGTAGTGCGTACGTACGCATAAACGCTATTTCCATTTTCATATCGTATTGCACAGAACAAAGTGAATAAGATATATGTATGTACATATATATGTGTTTTTGTATATATATATTTATATTTATATCTCCAGTATCATTATTATGTCATATATTACATACTTATTAATGATATATATTTTATAATCATCGTTGAATGGTGAACGTGGAAATAAATCTCATCGCGTCGTGGAGACGGTAATCCGTACGTACGCACGATTGGCAATATAATTTCCTTAAAGGTGTGGAATTGGATGGTATATCTTATATACAGAATCATTGTCAAGTTATATTTATTATTTACATCAATTACACATCATTATTATACCCATCCAAATAATAATGTATTGAATAACAATTATACCACGACGTGGAGATGGTAAGCTGTACGTACGCATGTATGGTGACATGTCATTCAAATGATGGATAGAATAATGAATATGGTTGTACCATATTTATAATAACATCATAGTATATAAAATATACTGGAGTTATTATTTTATAATGTAAACAACAATGAAATAAGAAGTGGAAGAATAAAGGAACTTGAAAGAGGTGATGAAATATTTACCTCTTCTTCGAGTTCTTCCTTTTGATTTGATCAAAAGGGATCCTTAGGTTGTCTTTCTGACTAAAGGAATGACTCTAGGATGAATTGAGGACAGTTCAGAGGGTATTTGGCAGATTTTGGCTGAGCCAAATGGATTTGATGGAGTGAATTAGAGTGAAGGGGGAGTTCCCTTTTATAAGAGGGGTGAGGGCCACCTTAGGAAAAAATTAAAATATTATTTTATAATAAAATAATTTTCGGTTTATAATGGATCCGAAATGTATTATTTAACAGATAATGTGGGTATGGGTTGAAAACCACTCAACCAATAGGTTTTATGAAGGTTAAGTAACTATATTAACCTTACCTTTTAGATTTAACTCTTAGTTAAATAGTTTGACATTTACCATGTCCCTTTGTATTTTTATATTATATGGTTAATAAACATACTATAAAATTCCAATAGAACCCAAATTGGTTCATTAATGTAATATATATTATTATATAAGTATTTTGGCAGAATCTTATATTTTTAGGACTATTATATCAATTAATAATATAATATTTGTTTTAAAACATCTTTTATGACAATTTTGACACTATTGTTATTTTGTTTTTTCTAAATTCATAATAGCATTATTACTTTGAAAACAATTCATCTAATCAACCCTAATATGTCATATTTACCTATAAAATTAGTTTAATTCATAAAAAGTCTCAAATTTAATTTATTTGGAAATTTATAATATAAAATATTTTAATCTTTCATTAATACGGTAATTACTACATCATTATTGTGTCATAAATAAATTTACTTATTTAATGTCTAAAAAATATAAATAAAATTCCATTATGTAGGAAATATTTTTATCTTTCTAATGAATATTTATAGTCGAATTTATCTTATTTTTAACCATATATGAAGAATGTTTTAGTTATTAAACTTTGAATTTAACACTTTTAACTCTTTTTTGAATTAAATAATAATAAATGTCCTAATCTAATCCAAGTGGACCATATAGGTTCATATTTTATTAATATGGTTGTTTTGGGTCAAATTAAACTTAACCAATAGAATTAGGACATGTGTTAGGGTAAGAATAATACCATTTTTACCCTTAATTACCCTATTTACTTTTAACCGTGGTAAATAAAAGTAAAAAGTCACTATTCACCAAAAATTATTTCTATATTATTGAACCAAATTTTTCGTACTGATATCAACCGTGTCTCTCGAGGTTTTTAAATTCAACTCACAAAAGCGGTAAAATTATGTTTTATGTGAATTTGTAAATTCTCCTAGGAGGTTGGTAAAAGATGGTGAAAAGTTCAATAAAATTTTATATATCTAATATTATTACAAAATGACTCCAATGAATTAAATTGAACATATATAGGTATTATGTATCTATTTTTACATAAAATAAATTTAAATAAAATAAATAATTATTTAAATAAAAAGTCGGTTTTAAACAATAACTTAGTGTTTTTCACTATTCATCAAAAATTGAAAGTTTTCATAAAAAAACCAAAACTTTACCCAAAGATAATTTTGATATTCCGAATTCAAAAATGAAGTCTATTTTATCAAATTCAAAACATAGAAGTTTCATTTATTAATTTAAAATTAATTCATGTTGTCAAAACCAAAAGGCGTATTTTTAAGAAACAATAACTATCAAAATATTGACACTTGTTTATATCCAATCTCAAAGTGAAATTACTTAAAATGACCATAATTGGATTAAATGGTAAAAATATAATCTTTTTATACTTCCAAACCATTAAAATTTATAATTTAACACTATAAATTATTTTGATTAAAAAAGTTGTTTTCAGTTAAAATATAGTATTTTTCACTATTCACCCAAATATGAAAGTTATCAGAAAACACCAAAAAATTATTGAAACTAAATTCTTATGTCCTGATTCTAAGGAAGAAGTTTATTGTGTCAAATTGAATATATAAAAGTTTCAAATATTGGATTTAAAAAGGGTTCACCATTAAAAGGCGGTAAAAGTGCATTTTTTGAAAAATACATCTTTTATATGAAAAAAATGAATTAGTTATTACATTATGTCTAAGAAACTAATAATATGGATTATAAAATTATAAGGATTATATATAGTTCTAAATTCAGTTAATACTATTCATAACCACTTTTGAACATCTAGTTTGGTAAGTCGTGGTGCGCTTGAAATCGGTGTTGCGTGTAGTGCCAGTTATTGAATTACATTGAGGAAATAACGTACAATGAAATCTTTGGGTGTTACATCATATCCTTAGATTCCTTCCTGATTTGTGTCTTATGAACATCAAATATATATTCCATGAATTAAGATTAAGATATATGACGTGCAAGGTATGGTTTTCAAATATAAATCCCATGTTTTAAAAATATTATGATCATGGTATGTTTATGCGATCATTGTTATATCCCTCATTTATCCTTAATGATAATATGTGATCCCCCATTATTATGTTTTCTTTTAATAGGTTAGGAATAAAATTTTAGCATGATAAGACTAAGAAAGGTGATAATTACAAAGTACTAAATGGGAAATTTTATAGAGATCTTACGAACAAGTTGTTTATGTATCAATGTTTCTAAAGACACTAAACCTATACGATTTTGGTGTGGATCGTATTTTTATGTATTAAATATTCATTTAATAAGATTAAATAATAATGTATAAAAATTATGATCCCCTATAGTTGGTATTATAGAAAGGTTCAGTTACCTTTAGAAACTAGGATGTGAAATAATTAGTGAGAAACCTTTAGATGATCCTTTGTATAAAGAAACATCCTATGTTATGGTAAATGAAGGAGTATAGTTTTCAAAACAAATCATACTTGTTTGGATAATTCAATTTCATTTTGTTTTGGAACAGATGGATCTAGGGATAATTACCCTAAAAAGAGATGATTGAGTATAAATTGACCATCATTATGGTGTATGGAAATTGTACCCTTACTATGCACCTGGTTTGACACTCCTGGGGGATATTACTGGGCTGATTTACATTTTAGTTATGAACAATTATAAATGATTTGAATAAATAATGACCTTGTATAATCTATGACTAGCCTATGGTATCTTAGAGTGAAAATATTGTGTCATGATTTAGATTTCCTATGATTAGTTTTTCATGATCTCTCAATATGAATATTGTTTCTCCCACTACACATTTTGGTTGTTTTCAATGATTATAACCAAGGGGAATTGTGTTTAAATATAAATTTGAAGTAAAATGGAATGATATTTTTCATGAGAAACCAAGAGAAATGGGAGATAGAATGTGAAACCTTATGGTTATGCCTGATCAACTATCTTGATATAGGATTGAAAATATCAACTTGGATATAATTCCTGAAACACCTAATAAGATAAATATGGAGTTTCATGAAGACCGTGGATGGGAGAAGATACATTTTCCTTCATGTTAAGTATGTGGGAAGAAGCACTCAAGGAAATGTATCAGAGGAAAGAGAATGTGATTTGGGGGTTGGAAATAAAGAAACAAATCAAGTAACTTCTGATGAAAAATACTGAGTTTGATAGAGGGATTTGAATTCCATCCTAAGGTACCATTTATAGCTCAATGTGTTATGTACGGGGAACATGGAAATTATCAAATTTAATCCCCTAATATAAGGGTTAATTCCTAGACTAAGTAAGGAAATATGTTATGTCAAATCGTTTAAGTGTAATGTTTGAAGTGTTTAGGTCTTGGGATCTAATAATTATGATATTCTAGTTATAAGAATCCTGAAACATATAAGGATTTTTCTACATAAATTTTATTTATAGATTTGAAAACATATGTCTAATGGTATCAATAACCAAGAAAAGTGATTTATTGGTAATGTGATTTTTTATAGAACACATGATAAGGGGAAATATAACCCTAAATATATTCCAGATGTTGAGTTAAAAAAAATTTAATTAGGAAAAAGAGATGATTTACATTGATGAAGAAAATGGGGTGACATTGGTAACCTTGAAACTTGTTAGTGATTTGATGGAAAGAGAGTCTTTATCTCTTTTGACTATATGGGGAATTGACCGAGTGAGCTTCCTCAGAGAGTCTTTATCACTTTTGACTATATGGGTAATTGACCGAGTGAGCTTCCTTAGAGAGTTTTTAACGCTTGGGACTATAAGTGGAATTGACTGAGAGAGCTTCCTCAGAGAGTCTTTATAGTATCCTTGTCTTGATTGAACCAGAGGGGTTATGTCATGACCCGTCCTCGGGGCCCGTGCCATGACTACCCCAAGCCCGCCTTCCATAGGCCAGGGGCTGGCGACTATCACTAAGGCGTAAATCCCAGAAAAAGGGAAGGCATTGCCTTTGTAAAGTAAACAACAAACACCACATAGAAAGCAGGAAGAAGTAAACACTAAGTAAAAACTGGTACAACAGTAAGTGCGGAAAAGTAAGTGGACCATTATACAAACCCAAACTGAAAGTAAAGTACAACTGGAAAGGGAAAAACAACAACTAAAAAGTAAAGACGCAACGTCAAGATGTCCAATGGAAATCCCACCTGAAGGGCGGGTACAGAAAGCCTCCACTGCTCCTCGGGTCCAGCCGACCGCTCCGAGTACGTCCCACCCAGTGTTCCACCCCCAGGTACCGTCCTGCTCTGAGATCCTCCACCACGATCAGCGTTGTCCGTCGTCTGCAACCAACACAACGTAGTGCGGGCATATCCCGTGTAGGGGTGAGTATAAGCTACTCAGTAGGGACCCCGAGACCCCCGAAGGTCTCCCAGAATCCACAAAGGATAAACCACAAAGGAAAGATAAAATCATGAAGTAAAATCCGACACGGCTTAGGTATATGCCCATACATATACCTAAGTCATCAATTCTCACTCGGCTCCAACATCCGAGCTCAAGTACAACCCAGTCCACACAGGAAAGCAAAACGCAAATCCACACATGATAGAACAACACAATCCACAAGGAAAGCAAAACAGGATTTAGCTCACACAGGTATTCCTCTTTGAAAGACGATAGAGATGATCACTAATCCATCTAAGTCATCGGACCCACAAATGATCGATAGGTACTAACCCCCGCAATTACCCACAAAGGATCTGACCCACAAAGGATCGATAGGTAAGTAACCCCTGCAATGACCCACACAGGATCGGACCCACACAGGATCTGTAGGCGCTGGCCCACACAGGACCGCTGAGCGCTGGCCCACACAGGATCGGACCCACACAGGATCGGTAGCACTGACCCACAAAGGATCGTTGAGTGTTGTAGTCATCACCGTCGAATCCACTGAGGATCTCGACACAGTCGTCGTCGTCACAGTAGTAGTCGCAACCAGCTCTAGGGTTCCCGCACACAGCAAGCTCGTTCGGGAGGGTCCGCTCCACCAGCCGAGAGGCTGATACATCAACTGACACATAGTCCAGAGTTGATGTATCCAAAAGTTCTGTATCATCAACAGGAACTCAACGTCGCAGACGGCGCATCAATCGGACGCTCGGTCTGAGAGTTATTAGCTTTTTCGTTCCAGGGGCTCGGTTGGTTTTTAAGGAAAAACCAACCTGACCATACTCCACCTATGTCCAAACCATGGGCGGAGTAAGCCAAAAGATCCGTCTCACATAGAGGAATTCAACAAAGTCGACGGCACGTCAATCGGACGTCCAAAACTCAAGATATGAGTGTTTCCGCTCCGAGGTCCCGGTTGGTTTCGTGTACGAACCAACCAGCTGAACCCAAATTATTCCAAAACCTTGAGTTTGATATACCGAAACGACCTTCTCGATCCAAGGATTGCATCGCCGCTGACGGCGCGTCGTTCGGAGCCCCGTAGCTCAAGTTATGAGTAAAAGACCGAAAAGGTCCGGGAACGGGGGGTCTGGGTCTGACCCGGTTTGGCGCAACCCGGCCCAGCCAGGGCGGCCCAACCCGGCCTGGGCGCGACTCGGCCGGCGGGTCGGGTCGGGTCGGCTCAGCTCGGCCGAGCGGCCGAGCAAAGGGAGCCGCGGGGCGGGCTGTCCCCGCGGGAAGAGGAGCTGCGACCCCACGTGGGGCCGCGTTTGGTCAGCAGACGCGGCAAAGCCGCGTCCCGTGTCTCGCCGGACCCGCGCGGTCGCGGGTCTGGTCGGCTGCCGCCGCCGGTGGATTCCGCGGGCCACCGGAGTTGCTCTGGTGGTCCGATTCCACTTCTGTCTGCGCCGTAGCTCCTCCCGGGTCTCGTTCTTCACTGCGGAATCAACAAATCGTCTCTGTGGCCCGTTTTGTCGTCATCCGCCATTTCGCACATCAACGAAGAACTGCGGAGGGTTGTCGGGCCGTGTTTGTTTGGCCCGCACCCTCTGCGTTAGGTGATAACAATTGGGAAATAATGATCAACACATGAAAACATAACAAGATACAATTTTAATAAATTAAAATTGCACTTTGATCCCGGGCTCTTTTTTTAGAAGGAAACAACTACGGGAATAAAATAATATTTTCAAATAAAATCCCTACCTCGCCGTAGTCGTCGGATGCGAGTTCGTCGTGGAATTGACCGTCGCGGTATGAGGTGATCGTCGCGTCGCGGAAGGGCGTCGCGTTGTCGCGTAAGGGCGTTGCGTTGACGATCTCAACAGACGATCGAAGATTTGACACGGAAGAAGCGTCGCGGAGGGAGAATCGTCGGCGTCATGTCGTCGATCTCCGGGGGGCCTGGCGTTCTTCGTCGCCCTTCATCGGAGGCCGGCGTTCTTCGTGTTCTTCGCGTTCTTTACGTTCTTCGCATTCTTCGCAAAGGAGGAGGAAGATCTTTAGAGATTCTCCAAAGGTTTAACACAACATTCAAGAAGAAGGTGTGTTGGCCTTACTTTATTAACATGCCAAAAAAATGAAAACATGCTAAGAAACGAACAAAATTAATTCATAGAATTAATTTCAACGAATAAACCGCCCAATTAATAGGAGCGTTTAATTGTTTAAGGAAACGACCCAGTTGACTTTCATTTAATAGGGGTTTTCGCGGGTGAGTTACTTAGTGGAAAAGAAACGGTGGGGCTCGTGCGGGCCCCACCTCAAAAATATCATACCCACTTGGTAGGATATTTTTGGATAGCACCCTATCCGCATCAACTCAGTTTAAGCAGCTTTAAGTGGCTTTCAAGTGGCTTTAAGTGAAATAAAAATAAAGTTGTCGCACACTTTATTTTATTTCTTAACTTAACCCCAAAAATTTAAAAACCACACCCGAGAAAACGCAACTCCGGAAGAGGCGTTTCTAAGCAAAAACTGGCGCTACGATTCCATCGGTGCCCTCGGAATTCGATTCCGAGCACCGGTTCAAAAGTTAGAAAAACCCGCTCATTCGTTCACTGAACGTACCCAAGCCAAACTTCGGAAAATGATTCCGGGCACACCGGGCCTCGGAATTAGGTGCCGTCAGAAACTGTGTTCTTGTAAAATTCCAAAGAAAATTAAGAAAAAAATTTCCTTGAAATTTACGGGTCTTTACATCACTCCCACCTCAGGGCTTTACGTCCCCATAAAGATACATCAAAAACTAGGGAAACAAAAGTGGGTACTGAGCACGCATCTGAGCCTCCCGCTCCCAAGTGCTCTCCTGGAGATTCTCATGCTGCCATCTGATGCGCACAAGAGGAATCGACCATCCACGTAGGACCCGCTCCTGTCGATCCTCGATCTCCATCGGGACCTCTGCAAAAGTCTCCCCATCATCAACGTCTAGCTCCCCATGGTCAATGATGTGTGTCGGGTCGTGCATGTATGTCCTCAGCTGGGATATGTGGAAGACGTCGTGCACCCGGTGCAACTGAGGTGGTAGAGCCAAGCGATAAGCCACCTCGCCAATCCTGCTGAAGACTTGGAATGGTCCGATGAAGCGTGGAGACAACTTGCTACCTCAGCCAAATCTCCGTAATCCACATCGAGGTGAGACACGCAAGAAGACGTGGTCGCCATCCTCGAACTCTAGTGGCCTCCGCCTCCTGTCAGCATAAGACTTCTGTCGGCTTTGCGCTGTCCTCATCCGCTCCTGGATGACCTGGACCTTCTCTGTCGTGGCCCGGACCATCTCTGGTCCAACAAGTGCTGACTCCCCGGGGTCTATACAGCACAAAGGAGATCTTCAAGGTCTTTCGTACAACGCCTCATATGCTGCCATCCCGATGGTGGAGTGGTAGTTGTTGTTGTACACGAACTCCACCAAGGGTAGGTGGTCTCCCAGCTGCGACCAAAGTCGAGGACACATGCGCGGAGAATGTCCTCGAGAGTCTGAATGGTCCTCTCCGTCTGACCATCCGTATGAGGGTGAAAGGCGGTGCTCAGACGTAGCTGCATCCCGAACGCCTCCTGGAACCCCTTCCAAAGCCGACAAGTAAAGCGAGCATCTCGATCGGAGACGATAGATGATGGCACACCGTGAATCCGTACAATCTCCTGAACGTAGAGACGCCCCAAGCTCTCCACTGAGCTCTGCTCTCTGATTGGTAAGAAGTGAGCCGACTTGGTGAGTCGGTCGACAATCACCCAGATGGAGTCATGACCTATGGAAGTGTGTGTACATCTAGTCACGAAGTCCATAGATATCCCGTCCCACTTCCACTCCAGGACCTCCAAGGGCTGTACCAAGCCTGCTGGTACTTGATGCTCTGCCTTCACCTGCTGGCAGGTGAGGCATCGTGAAACGAACTCTTCCACAGCCTTCTTCATGCCTAGCCACCAGTGCTGTCGTCTGAGATCCTGGTACATCTTCGCCACTCCAGGATGTACAGCTAAGGGAGAAGTGTGAAACTCTCTCAGCACCTCCTCTCGTAAAGCGACTGGTACTAAGGTATGTCCTCTGAAAAGGATTTCGTGCTCTTCTCCAAAGGAGAATCCATCAGGTGCGTGTACTGAGGATATCTGTGCACGCCGCGTCTCACAGTCAGCGTCCCCACGTTGTGCCTCTCTGACCCACTATAGTAGTGGAGGAGAGACTGTGAGTGACTAAAGGAAGGCTACTCCATCTCTATCCATGAAGGATATCTATAAAGCGACTAGCTTCTCTATCGCCTCCTCAAGTAGTTGTATGCCCGTCCTCCTACTGAGAGAATCGGCTACCACGTTCCCCTTCCAAGGAGTATAGACTATCTCAAAGTCATAGTCCTGGAGGAACTCGATCCATCGCTGCTGTCTTAGGTTCAGGTCCTTCTGAGAGAAGATGTACCTGAGACTCTGGTGGTCAGAAAAGACTGTAAAGCGCTCGCCCATCAGATAGTGTCTCCATGTCTTCAGAGTGAAGACCAATGCTGCTAACTCCAGATCATGGGTAGCGTAGTTCTACTCATGCGGCCTCAACTGAAGTGATCCATAGGCGATCACTGCCCGCTCCTGCATCAGGACACATCCAAGTCCGGTCCCTGATGCATCGCAGTAGACTACGTACCCTACACCCTCCTCAGGCAACCTCAAGATAGGTGCACTGGTCAATCTCTGTCTCAGCTCCTGGAAGCTCTGCTGACATCTGTCAGACCACACAAAGGTTTTCCCCTTCTTCGTCAAAGCAGAGAGTGGTGTCGCAACTCTGGAGAAGTCTGGCACAAATCTCCGATAGTATCCAGCTAGTCCCAAGAAACTCCGCACCTCTGTCACGCTCATGGGTGGCTCCCAAGCTAGCACTGCCTCGATCTTCACAGGATCCACTGCAACTCCCACCTCAAAGATGAAATGTCCCAAGAATTGGACCTCATGTATCCAGAACTAACACTTCGATAGCTTTCCATAAATCCGGTACTCTCGGAGTGTGTCTAGTACAACCCGCAAGTGGTAGGCGTGCTCCTCCTCAGTCGTCGAGTATATCAAAATGTCGTCTATGAAGACTACGACAAATCGATCGAGGTATGGCTGAAAGATCCTGTTCATGAGGCCCATGAACACTACTGGATCATTGTTTATGCCGAATGGCATAACCAAGAACTCGTAGTGGCCATACCGACATCTGTAGGCCGTCTTCTGTACGTCCTTGTCCCGAACTCTAAGCTGATGATAGCCTGACCTGAGGTCTATCTTCGAGAAGCATCGTGCTCCCTTGAGCTGATAGAAGAGGTCATAAATCCTTGGTATAGGATACTTGTTCCTCACTGTCACCTGGTTCAGGCGACGATAGTCGACACAAAGTCGCAAGCTCCTGTCCGCCTTCTTGGCGAACAATATCGGTGAAGCCCAGGGTGAAACACTGGGTCGGATGAATCCCTTTCCCTACAAGTCCTCCAACTATACTCGTAGCTCTCGAAGCTCAGCGGGGGCCATCTGATACGCTGGAGTCGATATCGGGGTTGTCCCAGGGTACAGGTCAATATGAAAGTCTACCACTCTGCGATTAGGTAGTCCTGGAACGTCTTCGGGAAAGACATCCGCATACTGATCCACCACTACAGGAAAACTAAGGCTCTGTACGTCAACTACTCCTAGGATGAGGCTACCCAACTGATGAGTGATGGGCTGTCCTCTCCTCTGCGAAAGTCCATCCTGTGCTGCGAAGGCTCCCTTCTTGCCGGTGAAGGTGAACCTACTCCCGTCGGTGCGTACACATCGCACCTTGCGCCTAATACAATCAATCTGTGCATGGACTGTAGATAACCAATCCATGCCCAAGATGACGTTGTAAGACCTCGACGCCGCTACAAGAAGATCCCAGCCGAAGCTCTCACCTCCTAGAGTAATCTCACACTACCGTCACCAGTGCGTAATCGTCGAGTCTGCTCCTGTAGGAGTCTATAGCCGTAAGGATCGAGCCAACGGCTCTGTCGGAATCTCCGAGCTCCGAACAAGGGCAGTGGCTATGAAAGAGTGACTTGCTCCTGTGTCTATAAGAACTGCAGCAAGGGTGGAATAGACACAGATCATACCTCGATTCATCTCGAGTGCACCGTGGTCGTAGGCCTCCACTGCCTAGAGTTGTGTCTGTCTCTGCCCTCCAGCTCCCTGTGGTCGGGGTGGACCTCCTGGTGGTGGTGGTGGTAGATCCTCAAAGCGTCACCCACCACCTGCTGCTCGGCCAGCTCCTCTGCCTCGTCTACCTCCTCCCTGCGGACCGCCATGGTCGACCCTCTGCCTCTGCCTGGGTGGCCCCTCAACCGTCTCCTGCTCCTCGGCACGATGGGTCGGGCAGTCACGAGCCATGTGGCCCTGCCCGCCGCATGTGTAGAACTGCTTGCCTCTCGAAAGACTGGATCCACGCTGTGTGCCCCGCACTGCTGAGCCAGTGTCCTGAGGTCGTCTGTGTGAGGGTCTGGTCTTCCTGGACCCCTGAGTCATCCTTCGACTGCCTACTGCGGAAGACTCTGCTACGTGTCGCCCCGTGATAGGTCTCGCCGCTGGAGAAGTCTCAGCAAGAAAGCTCTCGATCAAAAGGGCTCGCTCCAGTACTCCTGCCTGAGTCGGAATACTGAGGGAGATCAGCGATGCCCTGATCTCGTGTCTCAATCCCTACTCAAAGGTCTGGGCCCAGAAGAATGGGTCCCGTACTATGTCGGTCGAGTAGCATGAGAGATCGGTAAATCTCGCCGAGTACTGGGCGACCGTCAAGCTGCCCTGCCGCAGCTGAAGAAGCTCCTGGATGTGCACTGCACGGAGGGTGGATGGGACAAACTCTGATCGAAAGAGGCTCTCAAAGTTTGTCCAGAGAAGAGATGCCTCATCATGCACCTCGAGCATCAAGCTCCACCATCGGCCAGCTGCTGCCTGTAGTAGGCTCGCTGCGAGGATCACCATGAGGTCTGCTGGTGTCCTCACTAACCAGAAAACTCACACCATTGCCTCCATCCAGTCCTCGGCTGCCTGGGGGTCCGTCTCCCCACGGAACCTGGGCGGTCGCTGGCGCTGTAACTCATGCAGTGCACTGAGGTGACGTGCATCGTCAGCGGCTGGGGCTGGAAGCATCGGTGGATCGGCGGGTAGAGGTACCGTCGGTGCCTCCACTGTCAAAGGGCCCTGTACCGAGGCCTCGTCACTCGACGGGCTGTCGTCACGCTCAAGTCTCGGAACCCTAGCTGGCTGTCGTCGTGGGGCCATCCTAAAAAGAAACAGGTGCGCTACGATCAGAATAGTATACCTGGTGAGCTGACATATAGTAATCACAAATAAAACCTGAAACACACATGCAATCAATGTTTTCGTGCATTAAGTCGGAAATCAGAAGTCAGGGTCCTGGTGTACGGATACGTCGGTCGCCGCACCAACACTGGACTCCCTGGACTGATAACCACACCCAATACGCGAAACACAATTGCTTCACATAGAAAATATCAGAGTCCGCGGTAGAACCGAAATCCTCTGATACCAATTTGTCACGACCCGTCCTCAGGGCCCGTGTCGTGACTACCCCAAGCCCGCCTTCCATAGGCCAGGGGCTAGCGACTAGCACCAAGGCGTAAATCCCGGAAAAAGGGAAGGCATTGCCTTTGTAAAGTAAACAACAAACACCACAGAGTAATCAGGAAGAAGTAAACACTAAGTAAAAACTGGTACAACAGTAAGTGCGGAAAAGTAAGTGGGTCAGTATACAAACCCAAACTGAAAGTAAAGTACAACTGGAAAGGGAAAAACAGCAACTGAAAAGTAAAGCTGCAACGTCAAGTTGTCCACTGAAAATCCCACCTGAAGGGCGGGTACAGAAATCCTCCACTGCTCCTCAGTTCCATCCGACCACTCTGAGAACGTCCCGCCCAGTGGTCCACCTCCAGGTATCGTCCTGCTCCGCAAGCCTCCACCACGATCAGCGATGTCCGTCGTCTGCAACCAACACAACGTAGTGCGGGCATAGCCCGTGCAGGGGTGAGTATAAGCTACTCAGTAGGGACCCCGAGACCCCCGAAGGTCTCCCAGAATCCACAAAGGATAAACCACAAAGGAAAGATACAATCACAAAGTACCATCTAACACGGCTTAGGTATATGTCCACACATATACCTAAGTCATCAATTCTCACTCGGCTCCAACATCCGAGCTCAAGTACAACCCATTCCACACAGGAAAGAAAAACGTAAATCCACACAGGATAGCACAACACAATCTACAAGGAAAGCAAAATAGGATTTATCTCACACAGGTATGCTTCTTTGAAAGATGATAGAGATGATCACTGATCCATCTAAGTTGTCGGACCCACAAAGGATCGATAGGTACTAACCCCCGCAATGACCCACAAAGGATCTGACCCAAAAAGGATCGATAGGTAACTAACCCCCGCAATGACCCACACAGGATCGGACCCACACAGGATCTGTAGGCGCTGGCCCACACAGGACCACTGAGTGCTGACCCACACAAGATCGGACCCACACAGGATCGGTAGCACTGACCCACTAAGGATCGCTGAGTGCTGTAGTCGTCGTCGTCGAATCCACTGAGAATCTCTGCACAGTCGTCGTCGTCACAGTAGCAGTCGCAGCCATCTCTAGGGTTCCCGCACACAGTAAGCTCGTTCGGGAGGGTCCGCTCCACGAGCCGAGAGGCTGATACATCAATTGACACATAATACAGAGTTGATGTATCCAAAAGTTCCGTATCGTCAACAGGAACTCAACGTCGCAGACACCGCGTCAATCAGACGCCCGGTCTGAGAGTTATTGGCTTTTTCGTTCTAGGGGCTCGGTTGGTTTTTAAGGAAAAACCAACCCGACCGTACTCCACCAGCATCCAAACCTTGGGCTTAGTAAGCCAAAATATCCTTCTCACTTAGAGGAATTCAACAAAGTCGACGGCACGTCAATCGGACGTCCGAAGCTCAAGATATGAGTGTTTCCGCTCCGAGGGCCCGGTTGGTTTCGTGTACGAACCAACCCGGCTGAACCCAAAGTATTTTGAAACCTTGAGTGTGATATACCAAAACGACCGCCTCGATCCAAATATCGCATTTACACTGATGTCGCATCGTTCGGAGGCCCGTAGCTCAAGTTATGAGCAAAATACCGAAAAGGTCCAGGAACGGGGGGTCTGGGCCCGGACCCACCCGGCCCGACTCCCCCTGGTTCGGCCCGAACCGGGTCGACCGACCCGGGTCCGGGTCCGACCAGGTTTTGCGCGACCCAGCCCGGCCAGGGTGGCCCAGCCCAGCCAGGGCGCGACCCGACCGGCGGGTCGGCTCGGCTCGGCCGAGCGGCCGAGCAAAGGGAGTCGTGGGGCGGGCTATCCCCGCGGGAAGAGGAGTCGCGGCCCCGCATGGGGCTGCGCTTGGTGAGAGGACACGGAAAATCCATGTCTTGTGTCTCACCGGACCCGCGCGGTCACGGGTCTGGTCGGCCGCCGCCGCCGCGCCGGCGACCCGCGCCGCCGGTGGATTCCGCGGGCCACCGGAGTTGCTCCGGTGGTCCGATTCCACTTCTGTCTGCGCTGTAGCTCCTCCCGGGTCTCGTTCTTCACTGCGGAATCAACAAATCATCTCTGTGGCCCGTTTTGTCATCGTCTTCCATTTCACACATCAACGAAGAACTGAGGAGGGTTGTCGGGCTGTGTTTGTTTGGCCCGCACCCTCCGCATTAGGTGATAACAATCGGGAAATAATGATCAACACATGAAAACATAACAAGATACAATTTTAATAAATTAAAATTTCACTTTGATCCCGGGCTCTTTGTTTTTGAAGGAAACAACTACGGGAATAAAATAATATTTTCAAATAAAATCCCTACCTCGTCGTAGTCGTCAGATGCGAGTTCGTCGCGGAATTGACCGTCGCAGTAGGAGGTGATCGTCGCGTCGCGGAAGGGTGTCGCGTCGTCGCGGAAGGGCGTCACATCGATGATCTCAATGGATGATCGAAGATTTGACGCGGAAGAAGCGTCGCGGAGGGAGAATCATCGGCGTCACGTCGTCGATCTCCGGGGGGGCTGGTGTTCTTCGTCACCCTTCGTCGGAGGCCGGCGTTTTTCGTGTTCTTCGCGTTCTTCGCGTTCTTCATGTTCTTCGCGAAGGAGGAGGAAGATCTTTAGAGATTCTCCAAAGGTTTAACACAACATTCAATAAGAAGGTGCATTGGACTTACTTTATTAACATGCCAACAAAATGAAAACGTGCTAAGAAACGAACAAAATTAATTCATAGAATTAATTTCAACGAATAAACCGCCCAATTAATAGGAGCGTTTAATTTTTTAAGGAAACGCCCCAGTTGACTTTCATTTAATAGGGGTTTTCGCGGGTGTGTTACTTAGCGGAAAAGAAATGGTGGGGCTCGTGCGGGGTCCACCTCACAAATATCCTACCCACTTGGTAGGATATTTTTGGATAGCACCCTATCCGCATCAACTCAGTTTAAGCATCTTTAAGTGGCTTTCAAGTGGCTTTAAGTGAAATAAAAATAAAGTTGCCGCACACTTTATTTCATTTCTTAACTTAAGCCCAAAAATTTAAAAACCACACCCGAGCAAACGCAACTCCGGAAGAGGAGTTTCTAAGCAAAAACTAGTGCTGCGATTCCATCGGTGCCCTCGGAATTCGATTCCAAGCACCGGTTCAAAAGTTAGAAAAACCCACTCGTTCGTTCACTAAACATACCCGAGACAAACTTCAGAAAATGATTCTGGGCACACCGTGCCTTGGAATCAGGTGCCGTCAGAAACTGCGTTCTTGTAAAATTCCAAAGAAAATTAAGAAAAAAATTTCCATGAAATTTAAGGGTCTTTACAAGTTAGGCTTAGAGAACTACTCAGAGAGTTTCCTACTTGTTTGGCTGTTGTTGATATATGGAACTGAATGCATTGAAACTGTAGGATTGGTCACTGCTAAGTACTTCCTTGATTACTGCTTTCTTTTGTTTATTACCTACCATATATTCACTGACTCTTAGGAACAAATCTTGTGGTGATTGCCTACTGGGATTTAGTCTCACACCCTATTTGGGCTATGCATTTGGGCCCAAATAGATTATATTGCTGCTAGTATAGATAAGGGAAATGCCCTTCAAATTCAGGTACTTGATTTTCTATGGAGCTGGAGAGCGTGGGACTAAGCTGAGGCTTGCGATGCTAAGGATCTGTTGATCTGTTTTCTTTTGTACATTGGTTTAGCACTATTTTGTGTTTCAGAATTTTGATTTGTTTGGATGCTTTCCTAGACATATGTACCATGCATCATTTATATATATATACACTCCAGCTGTCTATTTATTCACACTTATATTGTTTACTTTCGTATATATTGTTACCTCTTCCGCTATTGTTATCTATTTTTCTCTTCTGATGTGTTACTCTACCAATGAGGGCATAGTTTCCCCACTATCACGCCCAAGGCCCTCACTGCTTGTCAGAAGCCTCTGGCATTAGGGGAAATGCGCTTGAGGCCATGTGACCAACTGGGTACGAGGTGCCTCTGGGTTGCTTCCAGAACCGGGACATTACAAAGTTGTATTAGAGGAATTATTTTCTTTGACATACTATTTGGAGCCTATAAACAGGGATAGGATGGAATTGGTTCTCAGTAATAAGTTGTGCTTGGGAGTAGCTAACCCATGTACAGGGAAAATCCAATCTACCATGTGTTGCAATTTTTCTAGTTTTGGAATTATTATAGTTGATTTGATTTCACCTTGAGTGATTCACATGTTTTGTGTTGTTATTGTGGATGTTATTGAGGTTCTATTTCTGTTGCAACCCAATGAGATGAGGTTATTCCATCTCATGCATCATATAGGCACTTTCTAGAAATCACATGTCATGCATACTTGCCATGCCATATAGGGTGCATTAGCAATTGCATGTTGATGTGATAGGTGTTGTGCTAGATATATATGTTGTTGTGATAGTCTCAGTGATAAAAATACATGTTGTTTGATAGGGTTTTGTTTGTGTAAGGTTTTGTTAGAATGAATGCCAAACTTTGGTTCTTGAGGTGTTATGGGCCCTCATAGATCAGAATTTGGTGTACCATTGCCCTGTTTTTCTTGTTATAACATGAATAAGATGCCAAACTTTGATTCGCGGGGAGTATGGGCCTTCACAGATCAGAATTTGGCACTTTGGTGTTCGTTCTAGTGTTTTTATGGGCTCTGGAGTAGTTTCTGAGGCTTATTGTCCGGAAAAACCCAGAATACACACCGTGTAATTTTGACAACACGCCATGTTTTGTTCTGTTTGGGAAGAAAATGTTTTTCTTAAGTACACATAATGTACCTTATGTACACACCATGTAGTCTCTAACCGTGTCATAGGCCGTGTGGGAAGAGACACAGATTAGGGAAGTTGTTGTGGGAACACGTCATGTACCAGTTATACACGCCATATAGGGTTGACCATGTGTCCGACCATGTAACTAACAACACCAGATGGTGTTACCTTTCCTATTACACATCGTGTTCGTATGGAACACGCCATGTAGTGTCTGTCAATTATCCGGCTGTGTAACAAGCAACACAATTCGGTTAAATCTTCTTGTACACGTCGGGTCTGGCACTAACACGTCGTGTATAGTCAGCCGTGTGTTCACCTATGTGGCTAACAACACGGGAATTCGAAACCTATGTAGTACATGCAGTGTCCATTTGGAATCCTCCATGTAGTGTGAGCTGTATAGCCAGCTATGTCACGAATAACACGGGTCGGTGAAGCTAGTCTAGTACACGCCGTGTCTGTAACAAACACGTTGTGTAATCTTATTCTAAGGGGAGTCATGTGGCTTATCCATGTAGAAGGAATCGGGTAGGGGAAGAAAATCCAAGTAAACACCATGTGTAAGGACAACATGCCATGTGTTTGGGGTGTTACAGGACCAGTTCTGGAAGAAGTACATGCCCATGTCAAAGACTTGAGAGAACACACCATGTAGTTATTATACATGTCATGTAGTCTTCTTTTGTAAAATTTGAATGTTTCCTTCTCCTTTTCCCTTCTAACGTGTCCAGTTTTTAGTCCTTGATGATCTTAATCTAAGGTGTTCACTTGACATTGTAGAGCCACACCACTGAGACGTCCTCCGATTATACACCAGTTGCAAGGTGATGATCAGACACCGGATATGGCTGATCAGGGACTACTGGCAGATCCTCTAGTTGTGCAGTCTTGGAACTAGCAGTTATACCACACATAGGTGTTGATGAAAAGTTCGGGGAGGGATTTCTGAGGATGATGTATAGCTTCCAGGGAGGGTCCCCTCCTACCCCGTCGATGGTAGAATTGACGTGGGTTTTTCAGTAGCAGCATCCTCCCACTTTCACGGGGGAAAGAGGACCTCAGGCTATAGAGTCATGGCTAGAATCCACATTGATGAACTTCAAGCATCTAGAGACGCCTCCATAGAGGAGGGTCAAGCTCACTATATACATGCTTTGGGATTCCGCTAAGAGATGGTGGGATGTGATCTCACAGGCAGGACGCCAGCATAATATGGCTTGGGATGAGTTTCAGTGCACCTTCTATGATTACTTCTACCCAGAGACGATGAGGGCTGATAAGCCCGGGAGTTTTTGAGTTTGGAGCAGGGTACTCTTTATGTTTTGGAGTATTCCTCTCACTTCACTGAGGTAAATCACTTTACACCCTTTCCAGTAGGTGATGAGTTATTCCTAGAAAGGAAGTTAGGGGATGGTCTAAGGCACAACATCCGATCTCAGGTGAATGTCTTCAGGTTGACTTCTATCTCTTCTATAGTCAACCAGGAGCTGATCACCGAGCACTGTCTGAGGGATTCAAGAGTGATGAACCAGGTTGGTTCAACATCCAGAGTTGGTGCTCCGCTAGATGATAGGAGGAAGCGTCGTAGGGAGATTGCACGAGGAGATCAGAGTAGGTGGGATGCATCTTTTGGTAGCCAGGTGGTATGATACCAGGGCGGGAGGAGTGGACATATAAGGCCACATTGCCTGATGGACCCAGCGGAGTGCCTATCTTGTGGCAAGATGGGTCATCTTCAGGGATTCTGTTAGATCTTCTCACTAGCAACTGGTGACAGGGGTTCTTCTATGACTCCTTATTCTAGAGCAGCACCACCAGTTTCTCACCAGTCTGGGAATTGGATTTCTTCCGGCCTTTCAGGCCAAGGTGGAGGACATGGTTGTGGTATCCAATCACCCTGTTTTTAGCGACATCAGGGCGGATCAGCTCAGAGTGGTCAGGTAGGGTCACAGGGCCATGGTACATAATAGAATTTTACGGTGGAGCAGACCCAACATAAGCAAGATCCCATACCTTCTACAGTTCAAGGTACGATCTTAGATGCCTTTGTTTCAGCTTATACTCTTTTCAATACAGGGGATTCCCATAGCTTTATATATTTTTTGGTTTTGGAGAGGTTTGGGCTCTACATCTTTCCTTCTATTAATATCTTGACACTAGACAATCTGTTGGGTACTAGAACGGCGAGTGTATGTCAGTGCAAGGAGTGCCCTATAGAGGTTGGTGGGTGTCAATTTTTATGGGACCTATATTTCCTAGAGATGATAGGCTATGATGTCATTCTTGGAATGCACTAGCTAGTTCCCTTCCAGGTAGTCATCGATTGCTATCATCGTAGGGTGAGTTTCACATCACTAGAGGGTAGGTATTTTATTCATAAGGGCGAGTGGGATGTCCAGGCAAGAAGAGCGGGACTCGAGCATCATGTTTTAGTAGGAGTTACAGCCCAGATTGCTAGTCTATATCTGGATGACTAAGGGACTTCACAGTTAGACTTTCCTCTAGTGGTGAATCGTTTCAGATATGTCTTTCTAGAAGACTTTTCAGGTTTGCCTCTGGAGCATGAGGTAGACTTTTAAATTGATCTCATGCCAGGAGTGGCACCGGTGTCCATTCCCCCTTATAGGATGGCTACACTAGAGTTTCAGGAGCTCAAGAAGCAGTTGGAGGATTTGCAGGCAAAGGGTTTCATCTGACCCAGTACTTCTCCTTGGGGTTCGCCTATCCTTTTTGCAATGAAGGTAGATGGTACCCTCAGGCTTTATGTGGATTATCGTAAGTTGAACTAGTTGACGGTCAAGAACCGATATCCCTTGTCGAGGATTGATGATCTATTTGATCAACTTAGAGGAGCTCGGGTGTTCTTGAAGATTGACTTGCGATCTGGTTATCATCAGTTGCACGTTAGAGCATCTGATATACCTCTCACAGCATTCCAGAGCAGGTATGGTCTATACGAGTATGTGGTTATGCCGTTCGGTCTCACGAACACACCTGTAGTTTTCATGGCCCTGATGAACCGAGTGTTCCATCCATACCTGGATTCTTCCGTGGTGGTCTTCGTGGACGATATCTTGGTGTACTCTCACACTCAACATGACCATGATACCCATCTTGAGATCATTTTGAGTACACTGAGAGAGCATCAGTTATATGATAAGCTCTAAAAATGCCACTTTTTGATGGACCATATTTACTTATTGTGTCATGTTAACTTAGATACAAGAGTATCAGTAGACCTAGAGAAATTGAGAGCAGTATTTTCCAGGGAGCAGCCGAAGAACGTATTTGAGGTCCAGAGTTTTATAGGGTTGGCAAGATACACTACCACAAAACTGGGCAAGGCCAGTGCCACCCCTTTATTAGCATTTTTTAGCGCTGATAAAGGAACACCCATTATCATCGCTTTTTTTAGTAGCGCTGATAAAGGGGGGGATATATCAGTGCTTTTTTTTAAAAGCACTGATAAAGGGTTCGACTTCAAAAAAAATAATTAAAAATAATATATTAATATATCAATATATCAATATAGTTATATTGATATAAATATAATATATAATTTTTAAATATATTTTAGATAAGTATAAATATACATTTACACTTAATATACTTAATGTATAAGATATTTAGTGAAAATGGCTTATAAAAAAATTAAAAAAAAATTAAAAAAGATCCAAAATATGTTGAAAACACAACTCGAACTTCAAACGGCCATAACTTTTGATCCGGGTGTCCGTTTGAGCTCTACCACATATCAAATCGAAGCCTGTGACAAGATCTACGTCAACTTAACTTTGGGGGACATTGGTCATGGTTTTATTGAGGCAAAAAAAGGCCCATAAGGCCTCCAAAATTGAGTTTTTAGTCGGGGTACCCCGATTTTTTAACATTTTGTGGATTTCAGCCTTGTTTAAGGGGGTATTATTGGCTTTTTTTGGTGGGGACTGAATTTATTCCAAGGTATTACATTCATATTGATATTATTTCTTTGAAATTTTATCATTTTTTATAATGCATTTCTATTTATAATCAAATATATAACTATATGTACATATTTTTTATATATTCACACCGAAAAATTTAATTTTTTAAATAAATAATTAAACATATTTACATATAAAATATATTAGATTTATCTAAATAATAACTAATATCCATTTTATTTAAAATACCAATATATGAATATTTATATAACTATATATTAATATAACTATACATATATTAATATAACAATATATATTAATATAATTATATATATATATTAATATAACTATAAATATATATATATTAATATAACTATAAATATATATATTAATATAACTATATATATTAATATAACTATATATATTAATATAAATATATATTACTATACGAATTAATATATCTAAATATATATATAAATAAATAGATATATCATAAATAAGAGAACAAATCAACATAGGGGAGTGGAAAAGGCTTTAGGTGCGCAGGGGGGAGGTCTCGAGATCAAATCTCGGTGGAGGAATGGGTGTGCGTGCAAGGGTTATTTAGAGGGGCTAGCGCTGATAAAGGGTGTAGGCGGTGCGTGCGGGGTGCTGGAGGAGCAGCAAAGCACTGATAAAAGGGGGGCTCAAGCATTGTAAAAAGACCACCCGAGATTGGAAGTATTTTTTTAATTTTATTTAATTTTATTTAGTTTTATAAGCGCTAAAAAAACGGCTGATAAAAGGCATATTTTATCAGTGCTGATAAAATACCCTTTTATCAGTGCTTCGTTTTAGCGCTGATAAAAGACCCCTTTTATCAGCGCTTTTTTTAGCGCTGATAAAAGGGGTCTTTATCGGTGCTTTTTGGAGCACTGATAAAGGGGACCCCCCTTATCTTCGCCGGCATTAATATAGATTTTCTAGCACTGTTAAAGGCCATTTTTAGCACTGATAAAAGTCGTATTTGTAGTAGTGATACTACAGACGTTTCATACAGGACTTTTCACGCTTAGCAGTGCCACTGACGGTTCTGACTAAAAAGGGTGTGAAGTTCTTACGGTCAGATTCTTGTGAGTCAGCCTTTCAGGAGCTAAAATAGAGGTTGACTTCAGCACCGATACTAGTTTTTCTAGAGCCGAGAAATATCTATACTATGTACTATGATTCTTCAAGTATCAGGCTGGGAGTGGTGCTTGTGTAGGGAGAAGGAGTCATTGCGTACGGGTCTCGGCAATTGAGGCCACATGAGAGGAATTACCCGACACACGATCTCGAGTTGGCTACTATTGTCTATGCCTGGCACTGTTAGAGACATTACCTCCCAGGAGAGCATTTTGTGGTTTTCAGTGACCACAAGAGTCTCAAGTACATATTCACTCAGCGTGATCTGAATTTGAGACAGCAAAGGTGGGTTGTGTACCTTTAGTCCTTTGACTTTGAGCTTTCCTATATGCCAGGGAAAGGTGATGTCGTGGCTGATGTGTTGAGCGGGAGGACTCAAATGCAGGCAGTTCATGAGGCTGATAGTGAGTGGAAGCTTATGTCTCTATTCTCTGAGATGAATTTGGAGATAAATGACAGACATGGGCAGACTTTTCTTTCCTTTGTGGATGTTACCTCTACTCTTCTTGATCAAGTGTGAATGAGGAAGCTATCAGATTCTAAAGGCCAACTCCTATGGGATAGCGTGTCGGGAGAGGACCCTATTCCGTGATGGACCATAGGTGAGGATGAGATCTTGCATTTCCAGGGGTGTGTATGGGTTCCAGTAGACATACGCGAGGAGTAGATGCTGGACGTTCATTCCTCAGTTTGGGCAGTTTATCCTGGTGTCACCGAGATGTATCGTGATCTACACTGTCAGTATTGGTGGCCAGGTATGAAGAGAGATGTTTCTGGTTTTTTCATGAAGTGTTCCACCTGTCAGCACGTGAAGGCGGAGCATCAGCGACCAGCAGGGCTTTTGCAGTAGTCACCCATCCCCGAGTGCAAGTGTAATGATGTCGGGATGGATTACATGATAGGTTTACCAAGGTCTCCTTGAGGGAATGATGTTGTTTGGGTTGTCATTGACAGACTCATGAAGGTTTCTCACTTCTATCTGATCAAGGAGACCTTCGGTGTTGATGAGCTGGGACAATTTTACATCCGTGAGATTGTGCACTTACATGGAGTTCCACACTCCATTGTTTCAGACAGAGATTTGCGTTTTACTTCTTAGGTCTGGTAGGGGCTTCAGAATGCTTTGGGTACACATGTACTTTTGAGTATATCTTACCACCCCCAGACAGATATCCAGTCCGAGCGTACGATTCAGGTGCATGAGGACATGTTTTGTGCTTTCATCCTAAATTTTGGAGGTTCTTGTTAGAATAATATTACTCTTGTGGAGTTTTCCTACAAAATATTTTTCAATCAACAATTCAGATGGCACCTTATGAGGCTTTGTACGGTAGGCCATGTCGATCACCCTTATGTTGGATGGAGGCAGGAGAGACAGCTATGTTGGGACCTCATCTTGCTCAGGAGACCACAGAGCAGATAGAGTTGATTCAGAAGAGGATGGCTACTGCATTGTCTCAACAAAAGTCTTATGCTGATCAGTGGAGATGACCTCTGGAGTTTGAGGTCGGAGATCAGGTTTTCCTGTGTGTCACACCAAGGTTGGGGCACCAGAGGATTAGGAGATAGGTTAACCTTTCTTCATGGTATGTCAGACCGTTTGAGTTATTGGAGGGAGTTGGGAAGATTTCCTATCAGTTGCAGTTGCCTCAGAGGTACAGGTCTATGCATGACGTCTTCCACGTTTCTCAGCTTCTACATTACATCTCAGACCCGTCTCATGTCTTCCAACCTGAGGAGGTTGAGTTGTAAGTGGATGCATCTTTTGAGGATCATCCTATATGGATCTTTGATCGAAGTATGAAGGTTATTTTTGGCAGGTCTATTCCTCCGGTATGAGTGCTATGGAAGCACGGGCGAGTACAAGACGAGACTTGGGAGAGGGAGGCCAATGTACGAGCACAATGGCTGGAGCTTTTCAGGGATTCTTCTTCTATGCCGCCTTGCTAGGGAAATTAGGGGACAATTTTATTTATGTGGGGACGTTAGTAAGAACCTGGATATTATTTTTCAAGTATGTTTTCCTTTTCTGGTTGTTTTTGAGAAAAAGAGAAATTTTGGAAATTTTTTAAGTACACGATGTGTACTCGATTACCGCAGTTAACCGTGTGTTGGCCGTGTAGTGGCCATGCACACGACCAAGTGGGGGTGACCTGGAGGCCGCCTAAATCATAGTATGTAAAAGGAAAGTACACACTCTATACTTCAAAAGTACATGCTGTGTATTTTTTTTCATTAAAAGCATCGGGGTCGCGTCTAATCGACATAAACACCCCCTTCTTTGTTCATCTCGTCATGAAGCACCGTACGACCACAGATCTTCGACGATCCCCCAAGAGAGCGTCCGTCCTCTGAATCAAACACCGTCAGTTGCGTTGGAATCGCATCGGTGAGTTCTATCTTCTCTTAGACCACCATCTGTTTATTTCTCCTCTCTCATGAGATATCATTGGTTAAAAGTTGTTAATGTTTTTATAGATCTTCCACATTCTAGGTCGATCCAAGGGTCGACGCCAGAGTATATCGATCTCCCAACACCGAGGTAGGTGGTTTGTGCCTTTACGTTGAAGGTCATTGAGTATTATGTGCAATTTTCCCAATTAACTTGAACAGGGTATTGCGTGTTTACCATTTTAACCCTGTTAATTGCCTGCTATGCTGGTATGTGTAAATATGGGTTAATTGGATGTTAATAGGGTTTTTTTCTATACTTTGGCTCTGTTTTCCCCTGCATGTTCTGTTTATGTCCATTTGGTCATGTTTAGTCGTTAGGATTCCTTGATGTTTCCCATGCCTAGTACTGTAGGATGGAGTGATTATTTTATCTGAAATTCTTGAGATGTTGTAGACTATTTATCCAAGTAGTTCTCGAGGTTTACTTTGGCCTTATTGCATTGCTATGATCGTTTGACTTACATAGGGCCGTGAGAACCTGGTGTAATAGATTATAAACGGAATTGACCGAGTGATCTTCCTCACAGAGTCATTATAACTTTTGACTATATGGGGAATTGACCGAGTGAGCTTCCTCAGAGAGTCTTTATCACTTTTGACTATATAGGGAATTGACCGAGTGAGCTTCCGTAGAGAGTCTATATCACTTTTTTCTATATGGGGAATTAACCTAGTGAGCTTCCTCAGAGAGTTTTTAATGCTTGGGACTATAAGGGGAATTGACTGAGAGAGATTCCCCAGGGAGTCTTTGTAGTATCCTTGTCTTGATTGAACCAAACTTCTTAGGCTGAGAAAACTACTCAGAGGGTTTCCTGGTTGTTTTGTTGTTGTTGATATATGTAATTGAATGCATTGAAACTATAGGATTGGTTACTGCTGAGTACTTCCTTGATTACTGCTTTCTTTTGTTTATTACCAGCCATATATTCACTGACTGTTAGGAACAGATACTGTGGTGATTGCCTACATGGATTTAGTCTCACACCCTATTTAGGATATGAATTTGGGCCCAAACAGATTATATTGTTACAGGTATAGATAAGGGAAAACGCCCTTCTACTTCAGGTACTTGATTTTCGGTGGAGCTGGAGAGCATGGGACCAAGCTGAGGCTTGTGATACTGAGGAGTTGTTTATCTATTTTCTTTTGTACATTGGTTTAGTACTATTTTTTATTTCATCATTGTGATTTGTTTGGATACTTTCCTAGATATATGTACCATGCATCATTTTTATATATATTCACTCCATCTTCCTATTTATTCAGACATCTTCTGTTTACTTTCGTATGTATTATTACCGCTGACACTATTGTTATCTGTTTTTCTCTTCCATTGTGTTACTCTGCCAATGGGGACATATTTTCTCCACTATCACACCCAATTCCCTCGCTTCTAGTAGGCAACCTCTAGAGTTAGGGGAAATGCACTTGAGGCCATGTGACCAACCAGGTATGGGGAACCTCTGGTTGGCTTCCAGAACCGGGACGTTACACAAGGTATCCTCGTGTTTAGTATGAAATATTATAAGGTAATTTATGTTTCCTGAGGTTAAATGTTTGATCAAATATTTTGGATTTTTGGGTCATGAATTTTTTCAGACTTATTTTAGAGGTGTATTAAGTTTAACTATTTATGTAATATATTAAGTAGAGCTTCGAGGGTTATTATTGAGGTTTTAGATATTAATGTACTATATTTATCCATATTGGATAACTTATGCTAACCATTTTGGTTTTGTTAAATATTTTGAGAAATAAGGAAAGAAATTTTATTATTTTATAGATATTATGAACTGTTTAATGTTAAATTTAGTAATTCATGCATTAAAATTTCATCTTGAGTATTTATTTCTTAGAATAATAAATGCAGTGGAAATTCATCGAAACACAACTAAATGATGAAATTTTGATTATGAAATTGAAAGAAAGAAAGTAAATATTCTATTTTTGTATATTTTGATAGTAAAATAATCACTATGGGGAATTTATGTCCTTTTCATACCTCACTGATTTATAGTTTTGTGGTAATTAACATTCACAGTACTGTCATGAAAAAACCCGGGTCGTCCCCGAACCAATCACCCAAGTCAGTCAACAACAATTCCAGAAGGGCGTTCCCAATCCCCACGTGTTGGTACAAGTTCCCGGGTATCAAAATAAATACTTTGGAATGATTTACCTGAATTAAAAGTATTAAAATTACTAATAAAAACCAAAAATACAGATTTATTTTTTTTAACCAAAAGTGCCATTAATAATTTCCAGATTTTAAATTTTGTAACTAAAAAAATACTAGAAAGGAAAATGACACAAAGGGGAACAAAAACCACACCCCAAATATCCATGAAAAAATAGGATCAACCTCATTAAGCTCCCACCACCAATATCCACACCCAAATCCACTAGGATCCCAACATGCCAACACTACACGCCTAGCCTTAACCAGAACAAATAGACAACAAAGTCTACATACACCCAAGGGTGTATGCATGGTGTGAGCCAAATCTCAGTAGGAAGCCACCCAGATAAAATATTCCATGCATTAAATATTAAATGAAAAATAAACTTTCAAGATTTATAAGTAAATAAATTCTAGGAGAATTTTTAAACAAAATAAAATTACATAAAATCAATTTTGAATGTGTGAAACATAAAATTGAGGACTGTTTCAAGAAATTAAAATATAACCAAAAAGAATTTTAAAAGTGGGGTGATAATTTAAATAAGAAACAACTTTGTTTTAAAAATTTCCAACACAACATACTGTATACTGATGGTTGGTGCAATATAATAACTGAACAGTAGTTTTGGGAAATAACCCTTGGCCCTAGCTAACTATAGGCCCTAGGTACATTGTATATCGGTGTAAAAGTAACCATAACCAATAACCTTCTTGTGTATGATCCACTAGGAGGGGAAAACCTAGTGGAATTGTGGTATGAAATCATAATTAAAGTTTAGTTAGTGTTTTCATCATTAATATTGCTATGTGAAACATGGACAAGACCACCACAAGATCACTAGCATACTAGTCCTAGTCCACCCACCTAGATACTCAAGCTTCCCTTTTTGTGCTCAATAAAACATCACATGTCACATGATACCACATACACAATTAATCCACTAAACCAAGCATCACATATCATAATCCACCATTTTCAATCAAAATCCATTTTTAAAAAAAAATGCACGTTAAAACATTTTTCAAATATACACTTCACCAATTTAAATAATTTATTAAACCATCATAAAAATTTATAAAACAATTTAAATGAACACCCCAAATTATTTTACACCAAAAGTGCACCTGAAACCCTCTTTAAAAATTATCCACACATCAATTCTATGGAAAAACACAATTTACAGCCCACAAATATTTTAATAAACTGATTTCACATTTTATACAATACTAGCCAGTAATGCAATGCGGATTTACACATGAAAACACCCCATTTCATGTAAAAATGACACTTTAAAATTAAATGCACATATAATCCTATAAAATACAAATTTCATACCAAATTTATAATTTAATAAATCATTTGAACACATTATAAAATATAAACAATTGTGCAGCAAATGTTTGCACCGAAGACACACCGGATTCATACAAAAACACCAATATAAAACTAATATCACATCCTAACAATGCCAAAATATAATTCAAACCATTTAAATAATTTTAGGAATTATTTATAAAATTTATAAAACAAGTCCCAAAAAGGTACTAAAAACTTTACAGACCAAAAACAAACAATTTTACATAGTTATATTATTTTCAAATCAAACACATGTCAAAACTCTTTAAAAACCACTTACGCAACCCAAATATACTTCATAAAACATACTAAATTAACCAAAAGAGAAAATAAATTCCTCAACTAATGGTTAACCATGGAATCACATAACTTTGACCAAGAATCTTTGGAAAAAAGTGTGAAATCACAACCTCACCTCAACCGCATCCTAGCCACATCTCAAGCAACCCACAACGGACCCTAATTGACAAGATCAAACCCAACGGACTATGACCAAACCCAAAAATCCGAAATCCTAACCACCAGAAACCAAAAACCTAAAAAGGGAGGAAAAACCTTACCCAGATAAAGGACGCACCCACAAATGAGGGAGAGGGGAAACAACATGCGACATCAGAGGCTAGCAACACGAAGAGGGGCTTCCGTAGTTGTTTCTCATGCCAGAGGAGACAAGGGTGTGAGCAGGGGGTGCATGAGGGTCGGGGTGTGAGAAGTTGGCGTGCGAGGGATGTGGGGTTACTGTGGAGGGTGTCTTGTCAGGGAAGAAGGTAGGAGGGAGGCAACTCAAGGAGGAGGTGCACCATGGGGTCGGGTCGAATGACCTACAGAGAGAAAGGGGGAGTGGTGTGGGGAGGAGGGGGAAAAGTGAATAGAGGGAGAAAAAGACCCTGAATAAAATTAAAACCCACTTAAAAATAGTTATAAAAAATATAATAATGTTAATACTAATAATATTAATAATCATATTAATATTATTACCACTAATAATAATAATAATATTCTCCTGTTATATTTTTTTATTATTTAAAACAATTCTTAAAATTTTACATGCTTCTCTTATTTTATTTATTTCCATGTTATTACCCTTTATTTAATTTATTTAATTATTATTTAAACTAGGAGACCAGCAGTCACCCTAAATATCTCAAGTAACCATGCGTGGACCATGTGGTGGCCTAAGACACCTCTAGTTGATAATAAAAATAAATAACCTCTTAGAACACAACATTCAATATCCCCAGAGAAAACACCATAAACATTCCCAAAGATGCTCATGCATTCTACCAGGAATATAAAATGGCTCAACAAGGCTACCAGAACATTACTTAACAACACCATTGGGTGAACTTTGACCCCAATGTTTACTCAAGAAAGGGACTTGGGTTTGGATAGCTCTGAATGAGACTACCAACCACCAAACCAAAACCAAGGACGAAGATGATTTACTAACACAGGGAGGCCCGAGTGGATACCCTACCATAAGAGGCAACTAACACCAGAGACAGAAGTAGGGTACCAACATGGGGAGGATAGAATGGAATCCCCACCATAATGAATAGGATAAAATTGATTTACCTATAGTTAATTTTAAGTGATACCTACAGTGTGTCTCCCCACCATAAAGACCAACTTGATTATCTGGATAGCACAGACCGACATAGAAATCCTGGCATGAGCCCACCAAGGGGTTTCCTGCACAACCTAACACCCCACTACAAGGGCTTGACCATAGAAATACACACCACATAGAATATATCAAGCGGATCATAGAAAAGAAACAAGGTCCTCGCAACCCCTCAATCCAATAGGACTGATTAGAATGCAAGAACTTCACCGAAAACATAAACTACCTTCATTTCCCAAACTAAAACAGACACTGGACTATGGTCTCTCATAACTCGAGGGTTTCCTTACTACACACCAGATTCACTTTGAGACCTAAGGCTAGATCTCTGATGGTTGAAGCATCCCTTTCTTCATAGTTTGTCACTAAAATAATCAAAACTTTTTTCTACTTGTGACACAAGAAACTACACCACAATCCAATAATGTCAACAGAACACAACACATCCCACAAACCGCTCACTCCCACATGACACTTTCACAAAGACTGGGGCCTAGAAGATGCATGTAAATCACCCCTTTCAAATTCAAAATGGAATTTCCACATTATTGGCCCAATAAGAACCTCTTCTTAGATGAAAACATTGAGAGGGAAAAGGCCCTTTACAAAAAATCCAACAACAACAACCCAGACCACTTTCACATTTCCTCACTGAAATTTCATTCACGGCTCTCAAACATGACCTTCAAACAAGAAAACATGAAACTTTTCATTTGACGACTCAGAAAACATAAGTAACTAAGGTATCTTCCTACCATCCACAACCACTCTTCCACTGAAAAAAGGATCTGCTTAACTAAAATTTAGAGAAAAGTACTTAACTAAAGGGTGTCCTTACATTGATCTACTGGAGGGTCTCCCATTGGTGGATCACCCATGGCCGCACTTTGAATATACATAAATAATTTATGGGGTCTTGCACTAGCCAAGAATTAAAACCATGGACCCAATAAAATAGGTCCAATGGACAATACATACCATAAGAGAACACTAAACGTGCAGAGGGAGCCACCACAAGGGCTTGCCAAAGCCCTTTTCAAAATAATCCACTAACCACACACTTTCACAAAAACTTACCCATAAGAATTAAAACTCAAGACACAAGTCCACCAAAAAGGATTTTCAGATCAACAAACCTCACAAGAAACATTCCCAAAATACAAAAGACACACCACATAATCACCAGTAGTTAAAACACCAAATTTTCCTTTAAAATCACTTTTTAAAAATACACAAAACTGGTGGGTTTCAAAAACACCAATGGTGTCTCATGGGCCTCACACATGATTGTTCTCATTCCACTCTAGGAACCCACCTCATGTCCATCTATGAATTCATCCTCTCATTCCATTGACCATTCACCTCTCCAAATATACCCATGAATGTGTTCACCCGTGAGAACACCAAAGATAAAAAACCATACCTTTCTATTTTTCAAAAACCAAAGAATTCAAACCACACTTTTCAAATCATACATATTAGTTTCAAACAAATTCTTTAAAAAAATCCAATCTCCCAAAACCAAATCATTTTTACTTAAAAATCAAATTTCCATGATTCCACAACAAAGAGATGTAGAACTTTGCATGAGGAAACTTTTTCCAGCGGTGACTTTGAAATGTGGTTAGCGGCCATACTCCAATAACTCCACCATAACTGAGTGTATTCTTGGACAATTTCCCTATCTACACATGGATTTCAAGTCCCTGTGAGCTCACTGAGACTGTTGAATCATCTCTTATTTAATTTACCAAATAACAAGCAACCACAAGGGCCAAAGAACTCATATGGAACTTGTCTTCCCCTGGTAACTAAAGTCCTGCTATGAGGTGTGCTTCTAGACACCCTGCTCGTAACCAGAAAATCAAGTCATGATAGTCCTAACTCCTATATACCTAGAATCTTCCCCAAGGAACAAAACTCAAAAGAGCATGACCTTCACTGATATAATTTTATCATGAACCAACCTAGGTCGACCCTAAACCGGTCACCCAATTCAATTTGTGGTAAGGACCGAAGGGAATTATTGATCTCCATGGGTTAGAAAAAGTTCCCGGGTATCAAAAGAAATACTTGGTAATGATTTACTCGAATTAGACATACTATAATTACTAATAAAAACCAAAAAACCATATCTAAAAAAACTTAACCAAAGTTTCCATTAAAAATTTCTAGATTTTAAATTTTACAACTAAGTAAATACCAGAAAGGAAAATGAAGAAATGGGAACTAAAAAAACACCCCAAACCTCTGTGCAATAAGAGAATAAAGATCATCAAGCCTCCACCACCTAGATCCATATCCAAATCCACTAGGAACCCGACCTTACAAAACTACACACCATACCTTAACCTGAAACAAATAGACAGAAAATTTTTCATACACACAAAGCTATATGTTGGGTGTGATCCAAAGCCCAGTAGGATCCCACCCAAATAAAATTTTCTATGCATTAAACATTAAATGAAAAATAAACTTGAAAGATTTGTCATTAAAGAAATTCTAGGACCATTTTTAAATAAAAAAACATTAAAGAAGAACTATTTTGAATTAGTGTAACATAAAATAGAATATAGTTTCATGGAATGCAGATATAATGAAAAAAAGTTTCAAAGGTGGTGAAACTTTAAATAGGAAACAACTTGATTTTAAAAAGTTCCAAGACAACATACCATATGACGATGGTTGGTGTAATATAATCATTGAGCACTAGTCGTGGGAAATACCCCTAGGCACTACCTAACTGTGAGGCCCCGGGAACATCTTATCTTGGTGTAAAAGTAACCATAACCACTAACATTCTATGCATGATCAACTGGGAGGGGAAACCCCAATGGCCTAGTGGTCGCCAATCATTATTATAGTTTAGTTAGTGTTGTTATTGTCAATCTTACGAAGTGAAACACAGGTGAAGCCACTACCAGATCACTAGAATAATAGTCCTAGTCCACCCACCTAGATACTTAGGCTTCCATTTTTGTCCTCAATCAAACTTTACATGTCACATGATACCACTTACACAATTCATCCCTCAAACCAAGCATCAATTATCACAATCCGTCATTTGCAATCAAAATCCATTGTTGAAAAAAAACACATATCAAAACATTTTCCCAATACACTTTTCACCCTTTTATATAATTTATTAAACCATCATAACAATTTATAAAAAAATCAATGAACACCCCAAATTTTTTTACACCAAAATTGCTTCTGAAACCCTCTTTAAAAATTAACTGCACATCAATGCTTTTTCAAAATAGAATTTTCATCCCAAAAATATTTTAATAAAATGATTTCACAATTTATACAATAATACCAACTAACGCAATGTGTTTTTACACATGAAAAACATCACATTTCATGAAAAAATGACTCTTTAAAATTAAATGAATGTCAAATCCTATCAAATACCACTTTCACACCACATGAGTAATTTAAAAAATCATTTGAACAAATTATAAAATATAAATAATGGATCAACGAAGGTTTGCACCAAAAACCACCCTATTTCATAAAAAACGTCACTTTAAAACTATCAGCACATCCTAACAATTCCAAAACATAATTCACACCATTTAAACAATTTCCAGAATCATTTACACAATTTATAAAACAAATCCAAAAAGGGTACCACCAACTTTTCACACATAAAACACCCAATTTCACATAAATAAAATATTTTTAAATCAGACACATGTCAAATCTCTTGAAAACCCACTTATAAACCCCAAATATACTTCATAAAACATAATAAATTTTAAAAAAAGAAAATAAATTCGTCAACTAATGGTAAAGAAAGTAATCACCTACCTCATACGAAGAAGATTCCAAAAAAATTCTGAAATCACAACCACACATCAACTGCATCTTGGCCGCACCTCAAGCAACCTACAATGGACCCAAAATGACAATATCAAACCCAAAAGACTTAAACCGAACCCCCAAAACCAAAACCCTAACCAATCAAAACCAATACCATAATAAGAGAGGGTGAAACCTTACCCGAATGAAGAACACACCCATAACAGAAGGATAGGGGAAATGGTAAGTGACTTCAGAGGTCGAAGGGACGAAGATGGGATTCTAGAGGTGGTGTCCACACCTAAGGAGAGTGGGGCACAAGAAGTGGGATCGTGAGGGCCAGGGCACGATCAGGGGGGCACGCAAGGGCTGAGGGGAACCTGTATAGGATGGCTCACCGGAGAAGAAGGCTGGAGGGAGGCTGTGCAAGGAGGAGACACACCATATGGGTGGTTCACGCAACCTGCAGAGAGGGTGGGGGTGTGGTGTCTGGAAGAGGGGGAAAGAGTAGAGAGAGGGAGAATAAAACCTTAAATATAATTAAAACCCACTTAAAAAGTGTTATAATAAATATAATAATTATAAGATTAATAATATTAATAATAGTATTAATATTAGTAACACAAATAATAATAATAATAATAATATTCTCTTATAATAATATTATTTTTATTATTTAAAAGAATTATTAAAATTTTACCCGCCTCTCTTTTTTTATTTATTTCCGTGTTATTACCATTTAATTAATTTATTTAATTATTCTTCAAAATGGGTGACCGTGTGGTCACCCTGCATGGATCAAGTGACTATGCACGAACCATTATATGGAATATTCCCATTCATTAAGTGACCGCACTGGTACCTGGGCTAACCGCACAGCTTTCGTCACAGTGTGGTACCTACACACTAGCCTAAAACCTGCAAATTTTACAAAAATTAAAATTTTAATCCAGGACCCAAACCCAAACTTCAAAAATGATATCCTAAGGCCTCAAACCCATCACACCCATTTCATAAGTAAAATAACCAAAACCTGAACCGGTCTTGGTCCAATGCTAAAATAAAATCCCAGATGTGACAATGACCATGTTCTCTTCCACTCTTTATTAGTCCTTAGATGGTAGTTTTCTCTTCCATGTTTATATTTTAATATCCAGAAAATATTCCCTTTATTTCAGAACCTGATTTTTCATTATTTCTAGTAACCTTTATCCATCCCACCTCCCATTTTTAAATGATGTTTTATTATCCCTTGATAATATGTGAGTTTTCAATAAAGGTATTTCCAAATATTGATCCTTTTATAGCGAAGGTAAATTTGTGAAGGTTAAATTTATTTAAGTATTGGGGGAGGGGTAGAGAATATAACACAGTAAAAATTTGTTTTAAAAGAATAATAATCTTGATATATTGTTTAACACGTAACACCGAGCATTAAGCGAACTGAAATGTATTAAAAAAATATAATTTTTTTAAATGTGACCTAGTTGTTGAATTTTCAGATATGTATATGAGTAATAACCATATGAAATATCTGTAAAATGGTATAGATAAATTCACATGAATATATTAATTATAATGAAATAAGAAATCAATTTTTAAGGAAGTCTTCTCATGCTTCCAATTTGAATTTTCTTGAATAATGATTTTTATTGCATCTTATGCATGAAAATTATAATTAGTTTCTAAAAAATTTATAAATTATTTTTTTAAAAATTAAATTAATTATTAAAATAAACATATCAAAATTTTATTACAGTGAAGTTTTTATAATTTTCTAAAATTATTGATTTTTTGATAAATAGAAAAAATACTTAGGTTTTTGGAAACTGTGTTTTTTATAACATTTAAAAAGTAACATTTTTTGTTATATTGTTTTATAAGTAAAATTATTTCTTTTATTTTATTATTAATCCAATTAAGTTCATTTTCATTAATTTTATTTTTTATTTTGGAATAAAACATTTTTTACTTTAGAAAACATTTATTTCTGGAAAACGGATTTTCGTCATGTTTTGTGGGTTTAATTTTAAATTAAATTTAGCCATTTTTGTGAATTTAATAATGAAAATTGGATGAAATATTTGGAATTAGGAGGATCAAATTTGGTAAGTATTTCCCTTTTATTTTTAGTTATTATGAATAGTAAACTTTATAAATATTATTCGTCACGATAAGGGTAAAATAGGTAAAATAGGGTTAACTCTTTGAGATAAGGCTTTAAATTTTTTCTAAAGTTTTAAATTATTATATTTTAAGTGCATAGTTCATCCATAAACATCCAATTTTTTAAAATTTGGCCACATGGTTCCATTTCTCTACGATTAGGACCTTTATATTATTTCATGAAAATAATAAATTCAAAATGTCACTCTCTTGAGCTTAATATATGTAGAATTTTTATATAAGGATAAAAATATGATATGTTTAGTATTAAATTTTACTTAAAATATTAATTTATTTTTCTACCATGGTAATTTATTTTTAATTTTTTTTTTGACTGAATAACTACCTTAAATTCTTGCGTAACGCTAACCTAATATTTATTCAATTAATTAAATAATAAAATAAATTAATTTTAAAAAAAACTAAAATTAATATCCTTTGGGAGAATTATTTTGTTATATGAATTTTGTAGATAATTATAAAATATTAAGGATGTGTTAAAGCTTTATATAAAAATTATAGAATTATATTGATGAAATTAAAGTCCAAGTAAATGAATAGTTCTAAAAATGACATTAATGATATATTATAACAATCAATATTTAATTAAATGATTTAAAATTCATAAAAATTATAAATTTGGTAAAGTGGATGGTATATGGTTAAAATATCATCCATGGTCCATTTATGGTTCACTTTCCTTTTTTATGGTAACATTATTGACCCTTAAATAGTAAGAATATTTGATATTCTGGTAATTTTCGAAGGGGGTAACAGGGCATTAAACCAAAGTGATAAGGGTGAAAACAACCCATGTGATCATCAGAATTTTATTTTATAAGAGAAGTTAGATTCATAATAAAAATATATTTGAAATAAATCAAGGTTTATCTACAATAACCATGAAATTAATTTATATTAATTTAATTATATAAGTAATTCCAATATTTCCCCTCTCATCACTTATAAAAGGGCACCTATTCTCCTCTCTTCCTCACACCTTTTGATCCAACGGCGTTAACTAAAAAGTGACTAATTATCTTCTCAAATTCCTAGATATTAATTAGAGGTTATTTTATCCATAAAATACCTTTCCCATTCCCTTAAAAAGTATCTAAAGGAGACCTAACAAAGAAGAGTTAGTCATCTTACCCAACCTATTTTAATTTATTTCTTCTTATACCTCCTCAAAATTTATGGCATTATTTTGAAGGAGAATGTACCACCGCTAGGTGTGTTTGGTTTGGCCTAAAGTTTAATTGTGAATGGTGGGTTATTTTGAAGCACAGTCATTTACATCGGGTTACCACTATTGTTATTAATAAAAACACCCAACTATTCCCACATCCATAAATGGGTACATACATGCTTTCCAAAGGCAGGTGGTCAGATGGGGTTTCCAAACCAATGAAATATAAACACTCACATTGGTTAAGAGGATGGGAGGTTGGTCTCATGACACTCTCTTGGTGGGAATTTTTTCCAATACCGAGACTCTATTGTAGTTTTAAGATATGTTCGAGAATATCTTTTTAATACTGATATAATATAGGTTACCCTAAACAAATAATCATTGGTTAAACCCTTTTATGTTTAGAATAATAAGGGGATCTCATTTTTTAATCCATATGTATGTATCTGAGGATCTTCATCCATTTCCCAGTAATGAATAACTACTTATATGCAAAAGTCATATCACCAGGCACTTCAAGATTTTTTGTCATACTTGGAGGCATTAAATATTATGTGGATGGTATTAGGCCATTATGAGGAATCCTATGCATCTTGTTTATTTCATAAATCTAAATCCACGTCGTTCATTAATCCTAAGCAGTTTAACACCTTGTGGAAAATACATATGTGCAGGCACTTTGGCATCAAATATTTGAGCTCGATTCTCAAAGAGACGTCCTATGTATCTTTTTTATAATAGGAATCAGGTTTATCATAGTTTTTTCATTCTCTTTGAACTATCCCCATGGTAGATTCCCTTATATAAGGTATTTTTGTATCATTCCAATCATCGGGGCATACAAACTAAGTTTTCCATGGATGGTGGATATTCATGATGTGAATGACATGACCATTTCAACTCCCTAAGACCATGTGATATATTCTTCGTGTAAGAGACACGGGATAACAATTTAGTAGTGTAATGTCATATAGATACAGGGATTATGTCATGGGACAATAATTGGTATGTTTAATATGGATCTCAGACCTTTGTAAGGCATCCTACGTATTCGTGTTATCACTGGAATTAGATTCATTATAGTTCCATTGGCTTCTATGTGCTTTGATGGATGAGGCAGAATGATCTTCCCATGGGAATGATTGGGTCCCAGTGGTTGTAATGTTGGAAATATTGTGGTACTTACACTAAATTGGATTCCCATTTGAGTTGGGGATCGGCCCTTTTGAAGGCATCCTATATATCATGGTCATGAAAGGATTCAGAGTCCTCGTAGTTAAATTGTTTGGGGATTACACACTAAAATTTCCCTTATATGCAGGACATGTAATATCATGCCAATGATCAAATCTTACATAGTAAGGTTTCCATTATACTGATAGAGACTTTTTATGTTAATGATATGATCATTGCAACTCCCTATGCCTATGTGATCTATGCTCGGTGTGAGAAATAAGGAATTTTAAAGAATAAATATCATTGGATATGGATGAGATACTTGTGTTCTAGGACCACCCTTTGGATGATTAATATATAACATAGGCCTAAGAAGGTTTCCTATATATCCTAGTTATAGAAATAATCAGAGTCGTCAAAGTTCAATTGATTTGGGATTACATGTTGAAATTTCCCTATGGATTGGGGCTTACAAACTTAGGGTGGATAATGTTGTCAGGCCCTAGGATGACTGATTGAGCTAGCCTTCTTGTCTGTTTGACATTAATTGATTATATACTCAACATGACTTGATTTTCTACTGGACATGTTTGGGGATGTTTGTCTGACATGTCCAAGGATAATCACATTATCTAATTGACTTGTCTGAGGAAAATTACATAACTAGGATTTTATTTCTGAAGGTTGTCTCATGATCAAGACATATTTTTCTAGAGGACATTTCAAGACCCTACTGGCTTGTCCTAAAATCTGTCATATGATCTTTGATGACATTATTAGAGATAGTTACATGATCCAACTAACTTTCCCTAGTTTCATCTCTAAATCTAGATGACACACTTGGACGGAGTCATGGGAGTCAGTGTGACATGTCTTGGCGTGTGTCATTTGTCCTTGTTGACTTGTCTAAAGGACATCACAAGATCTGAATGACTTGTATAGGGTATGTCTCAAGAGGTTGCTAATATACCTGATGGGAATTGAAAAGTCTGGTTGGCTTGTTCGGAGGATGTCGTGGGAGCTAGTTGACAAGCACTAGTGCTTTTGCAGGACCTATTTGACATATACTGATGTCTCTGTATGATATGTTTGAGATTTCTAGAGTATATTTTGAGGCTTTGATGATGATCCCATATGGTTTTTAGAGACTTTTTTGGCATCCTTGTGGGGATCCATGTGACTTGCTCTGACATGTCAAGGGTATTTCATGTGAATGTGTGTCGTGTGACCTGGGTGACATTTCTGGGTGATTTCACATGTATATAGAGGTTCATGTGAAGCCTATTAGGATTAGTGTATATGTTCTCTACATATGTATCCCATATTTTTTTTTTATTCTTGCCTTTTATTGTTAATTCCTTATTTTTTTAATGTTATCTTGTTTTATATATCATGTGTTTTAGTGAAAATATTGGATGTTCCACATGTAACCCACCAAAATTATTTCATGTGATCTATGAGTGATCACACAACGTGCCTATGCATACTTCTTGATCACTCCGGTTGTTTCTTAAATATTATCCTATGGAAAACTCTCCTGTCCATGAGATCAACCTGTCCTAAAATTCTTCCATGATTCCTGGGTGTGTCGATGCAAGATTCAAAGAGTTAATCCATCCATATCTCTATATAAGGCTTATTTTCATGATGGGATGGGGGATTTATTTTTTATGGTACCCTATTTATTCACCACTTTGTACGATTCATATTGCACAAATCCAGGCTAGAGTTAGTGGTGGGATTTGGCATCATGTATCTTCATGAGGTCATTTTGTAGGTTATTCTTAGGGAATTGTATGATTTTCAGTGACCATGAGACCATCCCATAAATACCCCATTTATTTGACTATGGATGATTAAATGGTTCTTGTTGAATCATGCAGACATGCCAAGGGACTTTCATATTTTCAGGATGACATGTCTAAGTACTTTCATGACATCAGGATTCCTACGAAAAGTCCTTCATGTTATCTTTGATGCTTTGTCTGAGATATTCCATGAGACAAGGATGACTTTCCTGGGGGATTTTTGTGATATCATAATGGATTTTTAATGGGCCTTGTGAGACCGTACCGAAGCATCACATGAGTTTTATGACCGCACGAGCCTCCTACCTTTCCCTTTTTATTAGTTTCTTTTTTGTTAAAGTCTTAGGGATCTTGCGATCTTGCATGAATATTGTTGAAGACAATCACTTTTCCCACTGGTTATGCGCTATGTGACTGAAAAAAGGACTTTTGGTGATGAATATTCACTTTATGGATATAACTTTATACTTATTTTTAAAGCAAAAGGGGGGACACAAGACTCCCTAGACATGTATGAAGCCTTTTTAATGGAGAGGGTGACATACTGGTAGACTTTCATGTGGTGAGGTGGACTATTCACCATGGGATTGTGTTGTATCTCAAACTGCATGGGGTGTATCATATGATGTTTATAAACATAATAGGATCCCTAATTTTTCATATCTTCATCCTTATTTTAAAAGGTTTTTACATCCTTCATCCACTAATTGTATGTGAGGGTGCCACATGATCAATATGGGATCTCATGATGGTGCATGTTCCTTGTCCTGCCCAGTCTCCCTACTTGCCTTTTGAGCATTACATGATTAGTGTTAGATCTTGCAACGATATGAGAACATTTTATGGGATAGTTTGTCTTCTTTCCTTGGACGCATCATGTGTTTATTGATGGATCTCTCAATGACATTCAGGCATTTTTAGGGATAATATATTTTCTAGCCTTTGATGTGTCACATATTCATGGTTGTATGATTCCATAATGTGACTAAGGGTATTTTCATGTCAAAGACATATGCCAAAGGGTTCATGGATAATGTTTAAACCTATCACATAAATGGATCATAACCCAAGATTCATTATCAAATGTGTATGAATTATTATCATCTAATAACTCATCATATGTTTTAATCTATGAAAAAGTGCGGGAAAAATATTTAGTGGTGTCAAAAAATTTCACCCCCCTTGAATTAGAGTCATTCAGAATGAAAATAATCTCATTCTATGGTAAATATAGAGAAATTTTCCATATATCTAAATGTTGATGATTTATTCTAGGGTGTGTCTCAAAAAGAGAGGGTTTTTAGTCTTTTTCTGAAGTCAATAGACCTGGAAAGCATAGTTTTATTTTTTCTAATGTTGTATGGGGAGCCTCACAAGATTTTCCATTCTTGCAGACTAAATCATTGTTGTGTTGTAGTTTAGGGTCTTTTAGATCAGAACTTATATCACTATATTTTAGGGCCTTTTAGCTCGGACTTTCTATCAAAGTATTTTAGGCCATTTAGCTCATAAATTTGGTCACTATAGTTTATGGTCTTTTATCATGGATATTCTATCACTTTAGTTTAGGGTCTTTTAGCTTGGACCTTCTATCACCGTAGCTAAGGGTCTTTTAGCTCTAACCGTATATATCTATAGTTTAGGGAGTTTAAGCTGAAAATTTTGGATTCTATGTAGTTTAAAGTATTACTTACATGACTTGATCAATTATCATGGAATATATTGCAGACATACCAGGAATGACCCAAAACACCATAGGGTGTTGAGTTCTATAATGGTGTTGCTGAGGCTCATGAGGATCATAGATCCTTTACTATAACTACGAGATTCATCTGGTAGGTAGGTTAAATTCCTTATATATCAGTATCATGGTAAAATAGAGGTGTCTCTAATATTTTCCAAGGGACATGGAAGATTTATGTGGGTAATATTTGTTTATGGTGAAATTAAAGAGATGATAGGTTGACCTAGATTGTTGTATTATGGGAGTTATAAGTCATAACCCAAAAGTTTGATTCAGTGAATATGGGATGGTGAAGACATGCTAGCGATGAACTATAAAATGCTGAGGTTACAGGTTTCACCATGGTGTTTCTAGGGCTCACAAGGATTGATGATCCTTTCTTGCAAGGAGGATATTCCTTTAGTTGGTAGTTAAAATCCCTTATGTGTTGAGAGCATTGAAACGAAATGATGAACTCCACTCCTCTGTGCGGGAAATGAGATATTTTTTAAGACTAAAACATCAAGATGATGAGGTTGGGAATGGAGGAAAGCTATTGAGGAAGGGATTTTTCACCCAATGTCAGTTCATATCTTAATTGTGAAGCTCAATCCCAGCGATTTATGGTTTAAAATCCTAAAGTGTGGGACATCAAAGTTTTAGGTATGTAGTGTCACATTCCTTCTTTTAGATAGGGTATAAAAAATGGTGGTGTAATGTTGAGGATCTTGAATACACTCAGATTGTTTGCTATGGGGATTGTAAATCATTGTCCAAAGTGCATGGGTTAGGAGGATGATATGGGAAAATCATACTAGGAATGACCCATAATACACTAAGGTGCTAAGTTCTTCCGTAGTGATGCTAGGGATTACAAGGATCAAAAATCATATTTTGCAGGGTGACACATTTGGTTGATGACCATTGGCACATATGTAGGAGCCATAAGCGTACATGAATAGTCAATAAATGGGTCCCTTGAAGATGAGTATCCTTTTCTGAGGACTATGGAAGGTTTATGTTGATCCAAGGTTCTCAAATCCTGAATTGTGATTTGTGGATAGTATAATACCAATGAATGGTTCGAGCACCCTAAAATTTGTGACACCGCCTAGAGAACATATTCTAGTGGTGAGGAGATGTGAAAAATCATTACTTTAACTATTTCATAAACCATAGGTTTTAGAGAGAATATATAGGCTTTTACCAAGGCTATAGATTAGGTCCTATAATATTTAGGACTTATTTATTTTCACCCTAATTTTTCAATGAACTCTAGAGAGGAAGAGTTTAGTGAGAAAAATATAATTTTTTCATAGGATCCCCTTTATGGGTTTTTATCCTGAAAAGTTTGGTTTCTCATCCACTTAGTAATTTAAGGCCTTTAGATTTGAACCATTATATCAGAGTTTAAGTACATACAGATTTGACCAAAGGGTAAATAGTTTAGGTTTGTGACACACATAGACCAAATATATGGGACGATTCACAAGAGACTAATAAGGATACCCAAGGTCAAGGGAACCCCATAATCCTTATCAATGGGAGATGAAAATATTATAAATCATAGATTGAGGTTATAAAGTCATGAGTAATGATAGGGAACAATCATACCAGGAATGGTCCCTAATACACTGAGGTGATGAGTTCTACCACAACAGCATTAGGGACCAAAAGTATCAAAAAGACTATTTTTAAGAGTGATTCATTTAGTGTATGACCATAGGCATATATAGATGAGACATAAGAATTCATGTATAGTCAAACAAACTATCTCTTGATTCATAATATCTTTTTCCAAAGGACATGATAGGTTTCCGAAAACATTAATTTCTCAATACATGAAGTGTGATTTATAGATTGAGGTTCTTAAAAGATAGTGGAAGTACCCCATACTATGGATGAATGGGGTAAGTATATTGTGGTCCTTTGATAAATTTGGATAATGGATTATGGTTTTCATAGATTTAAATGTTTTAGTTGGGATCTACTTTCTTTTGTGTAGTTTTACGTCATATGGTAAGAACATTTTCTTTACAGTTTAACATCATGAAGTAAGGAAATATTTGTTGTAGTGTTTTAATTTCATGGAACCAGGATGTTTTCCTTATAGTTTAATCATCATGTGATAATGATATGGGTATCAATTTTTATATATGATCCAAGGATCCAAGATCTGGGTGTCACTATATATCCTATGATGATAGTAATCAATCCACACATAGTTCATGAATGGGTAACTCTCTACACAGTTCTGAACCATTGGTATATATGGGAATTTCTTCTGTTACTTGTTATATACAGGCCCAAGATTGGATATATGGGGGTTACTATGTATCATATGATGATTGGAATCTAAACACACATATTTCACAAGGAACCAAGCATTTTAACATCATTCGGTAAGGAAATTGGATTCCCAATATGAAAAGGTGTATTACAGATAAACCAAAGGATTGAAATATGGGTGTCACTACGTATCCCTCCATAATAGTAATCAAGATTCATGTAGTTCTTTAGGTATAAGATCCCTATTTAAGTTTGACCTATATGCAATGAGGGAAATCTTTATGTTTATTTGTTGGGATTGGACCCAAATTTTGAGATTTGGGATTCATTTTGTATCCTATGATTTCAAAACTAAATTCACACATAGTTATTGATTGTAGTTGTGGTAGGATAAAAAACACCATCAATAGTGATCCTATCAGGTGAGGTCCACAGGAATGTGAAACGCTTTGTCATGCAAGGGGCTTTAAATGTGTAGTTTAACGTCATGTGGTGAGGACTTATGGTATTAATTTTAAACTCTTTCATTCAAGACCCAGATGAGCCTTTCATGAGCTTTTATGCCTAGTTTTTATGGGGAATCCATTAATGAAACTACTAAGCTAACACTAGATATGGTTTGTGTGAGAAACAAGGAGTGTAAATGGTTATTCTCACAGTGCAGAGGCGATTAAGGATAGAGCATGGGAATTTTGTACCATGTGGTGGTTGGACCAAGATATAGGATTGAATAATCCATACATATCTCATTGAAAATGATAATCAATCCATACATAGTTCTAGAAACCCTATAAGTTTATTTTCATATGTCAAGGACATCAGTAGTGTTGTTTAACATCAGACGGTGAGGACATGGGTAACCCGATGTGAAATAGATGTAACACTACGGATTTGTTCATTTTTATTTCATATAGTAATGACATATTTCATGCAGTTTTACATCATGAAGAATGGAAAAGGATCACCTAAGGTGGATGAGACGTAATATTATGGTAGGGCCCAATACTAGAGGGTCGGGCATCACAATGTACCCTATAATAGAAAGAATAAATCAATACATAGTTCTTGATTGGAGGGATTCCAATGTGAAGCTAACTCTCACATGGGGATATGGGTATTTCATCATCCATTCTCATAGATATACCTGGTTTGTGGTGATTCATTAGTGATATGGTTCTTCCCTTGAAGTTTAACATCATGCAGTGAGGACATGCTTCATACAGTTTTGTATCATGTGGATAGGACATGTGACACTGTGTAGTTTAAAGTCTTTTTTCTAGGACTTGATATGTTGTGTTATTTAATGTATTGATTCCAAGATGTTCTACTATGGATTTTAACATCATGTAATAAGAATGATCTTGTATAGTTTAATGACATTAACCATGATGATTTTGTATAGTTAAAGTCATGTAACAAAGATTATCTTGTATAGTTTACCGTCATGTAACCTGGAAGATGGGTGATTAATGATATCTATGAAAAGTATTTTATGATAATCCTTGCATTGGTGGGGGGTGTGACATGTTCCATATCCATTATGGCCAGTGAGTACACTCGGTTGTGATATGCCATATGTATGATGTAAGGACCTTTCCATTTGGGTTCCATCTTTAGAGGATTATTTCTTGGTATCATTAGGGTCCTGAGAGCCCACACCAGTTCTCCTAGAAGGAATGAACAGGGGTGAATCTTTTTATTAAAGGATTATACGATCCGATTATGATGGAATTCAAGGTTTTTCAATGTATGCCACATATTCTAATTGAGCTACTCCAATTCATCTAGCTGCTTTTGTGTTTTCATATCATTCGAGAGTTGTTGAAAATTTTCTATTTAGAGAGAAGGAAACTAAACTTCTATGGGAAACATTGAATCGATATCTTACATTAATAAGTGTGGAGTTTCTATTGAATAAGTATGTCTGGTGGTACTATATGACCATAAAGTCTGGAAGAGATTTTCCAGACTTGACTTTTTATCCTTATTCACCACTATCTGGAGTATGTTTGATAGAGTCTTATCGAAGTCCTCTATATTTAAATTTTCCATATCATGATAGCAAGATTAGTGATTGGACTCAAAATTGCACTCCTTGTACAGTTTCTTCAACTATTTAGAATAGATGTTGGTATCATTTTCCATCAATATCATGTGAGGGACTCCAAACTTGGTGATGATATGAGACTTTATAAAGTTGATTATATTCTTCATCTTGAATTCATTGTGGGGTTGTTCCTCACCCCATTTGGAAAATAAGTTGATAGAAGCTAGGATATTCTTGAACTACTTAGCAGTGGATGGGTGATCTAGCCCCACAATATCCATTCCCCAAACAGAAAATTTAAAAAATATTTACCTTTATGTAGAAATTATAGGGTTTGATGGATGATGATTTCATGGATTTGTCATGCATGAAATTTAATAATTAATTCCACACTTTTTTGTGTCATGGTATTCCCATAATATCCCAACCTTCTGATTTGGGGGGAGAGTTTGTTCCCAGACTAATGAGCACCTTAGGAGCCCATATAGACTTATTCCATGATGACATAAACGTCTCTTCCTACTATGCATATGAGGATGATTTCTTCAAAGACATTCTTGTAGAGTAATTTCTGATCATTTGGGTCATCCCATAGGTAAAAGTTCACAGCACAGTGTTGAATTTGATCCCATTTGGTTTGTTCTATCAAGAGAAAATTGTTTTGGAGATATTCGATTATGAGTTCCATCCATCCATGGGTGGATATCAGTTCATAAATCTCTAAGGCGGAGTTGAACTAATTTATTTATTCCATATCATGGACAAATATCAACGAGATCATTATTTGGTGTGTGATACAGAAGATCGCTTCCTCTGGGTCAGGTTTGACCAGGACTGTGGCGGAATTATAAAATGCCTCAGCCCGAGAATTCTATGATCAAGGAATATGATTCAATGTGGGATCTTATGGGAAATATTACATAATTCCCCTAACATAGTTAGTGATAGGATAAAATTCTTCCTTTTTGATGGCATATTCTCCAATGATCTACTTTATCTCTAGTTCTGAATCCCCTTTGATATTCTGGTAGGCTATCTGCAGCTATAAGGATAGTTTAAACCCATCTAGGAGTGCTTGGTTTTTTTACATCATTATTATTGTAGCCTTTAGATAGTGAGAATGGTTAGGGAAAAAATTCTTTTTTTAAAGAGACAAATACAATCCATACGACAACCTGATTGAGATTTGGGGTTTCCATCCTTTTACTTATATGATTTTAGAAGCATCCATCAAAATACAAACCCCATTTATGGGGTGTTTAGTGGGTATAGAAGATCCCCAAATCTAGGAGCTTAGTATCCATCTGTGTATTCTCTAGGGTGGAATATTTTGTGAGGAAATCAAACAGTGCTTTCCCTTTCACCTCCTTTTGCGACACGAACTAGATTTCTCATTTTTGTGTAATGACCACCCATCGGGCTAGATTCCCAATTAGAACGGGGAAACCAAGGATGTACTTGAGTGGGTAAATATGAGATACCATATAGACTTCGTTGAACTACACATAATGCCTTATTTTTTCACTACTAAGATGAGTGCAAGCCAATTCTTCTCGACATCTGAGTATCGGGTCTCAGTACCTAGAATAGTTCGGATAAGGAAAAAGAGACTGGTCTCACTCCCAGAATCATTTTTTATATGCGAGGATGGTTCTTAATGAGAATTATATGGTGTAAAAATATAAAATTAGTGGACTCCATTCCATTGGAGGAATCTAGCTCGGTGGGTGTTGTAGATACTGATTGATATTTTCAAAGTCTTCATGGTTATCCCCATCCAATTGGAAGGTGATTCACTTGTTCATTAGCTTAGTGGAGGGGAGATATTTGATGGATAATTTGGGTATGAATGGATGAATTTATGTGAGGTAACCATGGAGTACCCTTAGTTCATATAGATTTATGGGGTTTGACAATGATAAAATAGCACCAGTCTTCTCTCGGTCGACCTTAATGCCACAGTGGTGTACCATATATCCAAGTAACATCCCTAATGTTACCACAAAGGCATATTTCATTGGATTAATATTCATAATATGATGTCATATATTATCAAAGATCATTTTAAGATCCATGAAGTGATCACATCATTGTCGGTATTTGAACACACGGTCGTCGACATAACATTCCCCTGTTATTCCCAAGAATGTCCTAAAAATTTGATGCATGACATGTTGATCTGTTGAGACAATGATCTTTAACCAGAAGGGAATGACCTTATATAAAAATATCCCCTAAGGTGCTCTGATGTTAGTGTATTCTTAATCTTTAGGGGCCATCCTTATTTGATTAGACCCTAAATACCCATCTATGAAGGAAAGGGATAAGTAGACAATTATTACATCGATTAGAAGTTCTATAATCAAAAATGGGAAATCATTCTTTGGGAAATTTTGTTTATGTTCCCTAAAATTTATTTAGACACCAATCTCCCCAATAATTTTCATAATAGGGACAATGTTGGAAATAAGACATAGGAATTTCACTTCTTGTACAATGTTATATTTGATCAAATTTTCAACCTCTGCCTCTACATTGGTGGTATGAGAGGGGTGAATCCTCCTGGATACCTACTTGAATCATCGATTCTCATAGGGAAGGCCAAGATAGTGTGTGGAAACATCTAGATTCAGTATAGGAATTTCTATATAGTTCCAAGTAAACACATATTTGTGCTACTTTAGAAATTTAGTATACATATATTCCTCTTTAAGGGGCATGGAAGCACTAATCAGTGTAGGATGCATGTATTCTTCTATTCCCAGACATACCAACCTTATCTCATCGATGGTGGTGGAGACACGTTCCTCAAATGTAAGAGGGTAATTCCTGAGTTCATCCTATTCTTCTTCCATTTTTAAGTCTATGCGGGGATTCTCAAATAGAGGTGGAAATATGGGGGCGTCTCAATCACTATAGAGATGAGAGATGTTGTGAGAAGAGACATTATCATCCCATAATGACTATGTCATTGTATATAGATGCTAAAGATGATTGTATTTTACATTATCACTGAGAATAGGAGGTTCTTGGACCTCTGGGACCAGGTCTATCAGCTCCACTTGATTTATAGTGAGCACATAGTCTCTATCGAGCGTACACTATGGATTTGTAGGGGTAGTACCCAAGAAATTAGGGGGAACAACATCTATGTCACAACCCGCCTTCACCAAGATGAGGGAAGGGACAACAGATTTCCAGACCCTTCCTTCTTCAAGTTGAAGGAGAGATACTGACCCCCGAGACCCGCCTTCTATAGGTCCTGGAGTGGCGACTAGCACCAAGGGTATATAATCACACACAAGATGGAAGGCATTACCCTTTTTCTTTAATAGGATCGGGAGATAAGATAGTAAATCCCAACAACACCAAAACTGGGGGTAAAAGTAAAGCCAAAAGAAAATCATTCCCATATGCATGTTACAAAAGTAAATACCACAAAGTACAAGGAGACTACAAAGGTAAAGTACCAAAGAAAGAAAAACAACAACTGCAAATGTCCCAATGTCTGAGGTAGTACGGCCATGCACGATCCCTGAAGTCATTCTAGAAACCTGAAAGAATTTTTATATACGTATGGTGAGCTTACAAGTACACTCAGTAGGTAAAACCAAATACTCTCATGCACAAGTGGGGAGGAATTATAATGCCCTATAAGAAAAGAAATAACCAAAGCACCTAGCACGGAAAACTATCCACCCAAGCCTCACCAAGGCACACTCCCCAAATAACACAAGTCAAGTAATGTATAGTAATATCACATTGATGTTTGTGTACCCCACGCCGCTTTACCACTAGTTATTGAAGACATCCTACGCATCGAACCAATCCCGCCATTCTCACCGCAGTCCCACTGCCACACCCGCCCACACCCACCCAGGACACAACCACACATCCCGCCCGCAAACACCTAGGCCACAACCACCATCCCACCCACAAACACCTGGGCCACAACCACCACGCATAACCATGCCCGCAAACACCTGGGCCAGAACAACTACTACCACGCCTGAAGAAACCTGGGCCTCATCCCGAAGACTCTTGGGAAACAACCTACCTGCACACACCTGGGCCATCCACCACAACTACCAAGCCTGAAGAATCTTAGGCTATCCTCAGGCTGTCACAGCCTGCCCGAAGAGTCTTGGGATATTCGGGAAAGGGAGCAGAAAAGGAGCTAATAACCAGCCACTCATAGGAGTGTTGGGAAAAACACCCTCCCCCATGAAATGGGGGTGTTCGGCACTAAGTGCTCAACTTGGGTGGGGTGTGAATAAGAAACATAAAAACTACAAATATATGTATAGGTAACAAGCACTCATCCCAATCTAGGGGTTCCAAAACCTAAGCACAAACACCCTTGTTACTATTCATTCATAAAAGAACAGTACAACACTCACGACCAAGTCACAACTCATTCCCAAAACCAATTCCCCATTTTATCCATTCTTGTTTTCATGTTCAAGTGATCCCATTAGGTGAATTATACACTACTGGGAAACTAACATGCATAACCACAAGCCATGGAAAGAGAAACAACCAAATAACAATTTAAGCATTTACACCCGGTTCTCTTGTAAAGTCACAACAACAAAGGGATCAGTGAGATCCCTCAAAATACTGGAACCAACCCAAGCCTCGAGATATAGCCCCATAGATTCAGATTCACAACCAAAAATTATACCACAATAGAGGATCCCATCCCCAACCACATCATCCCATAAGCATTGAGCAGAGCAAACAAACATGCCACCAAGACAGAACAAGGAAGTTTCCAGACTCAAGTACGTCCTTCACTAAGTTTTTCTTCTTTCTGTTTGGTTAACCGGGGTGATCACACAAGGATTGTTTTTCACTGTACATTCATTTAATCGGCTGAGTTTATGTAATAAACCAAGTTCCCATGTTGGAGTCATTCAATTATCACAGAAGAAAAGGGTTCATTAGTGCGCAAGGAAAGACCACCAACGACCATGATTTTCAGTGAGCATGAGCTCATACAGTTCACAACCTAAATAATCAAGGGTAAGGAAAAGGCAGTAGAACATCGATCACACTCCCCCCCCCCTTCATTCGTTAAAATTATATTTATTATCTTCATTAATTTTTTGGTTCCATCCATCCTGCAGAATCAGTATGATACCCTCCCAGCATGATACACAGTAAGGAGAGACGAAGGAAAAACCTACATGGATGATCAAGGATCGAAGTTCTTCTCCACGCGCCAAGAATGGGGGTGTACGAATTGCAGGGGAGGAACATCGGGGACTCCAAGGGTGAGAAAAAAAGCTTTGGCACAGGCGCACCACTCACCTAGGGAAGGGGGAACTCAAAACACACTAGGAAGAAAGGAGAGGAAAAAGAGGAAAGAAGAAGAAGAGATATTCTCGTGCAATATAAAGATGAGATCTGGTTGTCATGGGATATGGAATTTTGAATGTCTATAAGGTCGGATCTTGGTTTCACCATGCAGTTGGGTGGTTACACACGACTGAATTAATTGTTATTTAATGATTCCCATCGGAAAAAGGTGGTAACAGCTATGACTTTAAAGGATTTTATATAAATAGAGGGGCACGTTACACAGACACACATCTGGGTCCGTTGAGGGTCTCCCACTCTTAGGAATTTGAATATTGATTATGGGGCTAAAAACAGCCTTGAACCACTCCTCAAAAGATAAAAAGGGCTTAAAAGTGGTGTTACGAGAAAAGCTGCAGAAGAAAACTCAACAAGGCTGTGTGACACCGATCGCTCGCACCGATCAGAGACACACTGATTGATCGCACCGATCAGCGACACACCGATCAGTCACACCGATCGGCGACACACCGATCGATCATACGGATCGGCGACACACCGATCGGTCCCACTGATCGGCGACACACCGATCGGTCACACCGATCGGCAACACACCAAAATGACGCCCTACCACCGAGGCGCCACCCTTAGGATCTGGAATTTGGCAAAGGGATGGGCCATGAGGGTCTGGGCCATTAAAATCTATTCCATTATCCACCATTGGTTGTTTACCTCCCGTTTATAGAGTCCTTATTCAGCATATGTCACTTCACAAGTCTCTAAGGGGGCATTTTCACCATGTATTATGGAAAACATTCCATCAATGGGGTATTTCAGACATTGATGGAATGTTGAAGGTACCTCCATGTGGCTATTGAGACAGGGCCTTCCAATCAAGGCATTGTATGTGATGTATTTCTGGATAATTAAAAAGTCAATATCATATGTGATATCCTTAAACTGAGCATTGAGTTTGATATTCTCAAGAGATCTTTGATCACGCTTATCATGTAACACCCTGAGATTTTGGGAATTTTTTTTCGAATTAATTTAATCTTTTAATATTTTCCCATAATGAAACATTGAATATAGATTTTTTTATTACATTATAGAAATATGTTTGGATTATGTTATAAACAACACCAAAGAAAACTTGCACTACACGCAATACCGACTAGGATTGCGTTACATGCAACATCAAGTTTTGGCGAAACAACACTTTACTATTATAATTATTTAAAATACGATAGTTATAACCTAGCCATTAAACGGTTAATATGAATATTAATAACTACTTTTTAAATATTAGTTATAATGGTTTTGATAATGAAAAATATAATTTATGGTAATGTCCTTTTATGTTAAAACTACTGCTTTCATGAATGAACCTATTTTAATAATAAAATTAATCTTATACACATTCCAAAATTTAATTTGATAAAATAAAAATTATTTTGGAATTCCGAATATTAAAATTAGATTAGGGTTATTTTTTGGTATTTTTCTGAAAAAGTTTCAATTTTTGGTGAATGGTGAAAAATACTCCATTATAGTTAAAAACATAATTTTTCATTTAAATAATTATTTTACATCAAATTGATTTTAAAGTCAAAATAGATAAATTATACATATTTTAATCTAATTTAGGTTAGTATAATCATTTTTTTATTATAATTATATATATTAAAAATTATTGAACTTTTGAACATCTCTTTTACCCGCCTTCTAGCCACATTTACGGGATTAGCATTAAACTTAATTTTACCACTTCTGTGAATTGGATTTCAAAAAATGGACCTAAATGGTTTTAACAAGTATGAAAAATATGGTCTAATAGGATCAAACTAATTTTTGGCAAATAGTAACTTTTGAATTTTATTTAAAGCGGTTAAAGGTAAATAGGTTAATTAGAGGTAAAAATTATATTATAATAATATAAAATTTACCTAACACTTGTACTAATCTCATTGGATAAGTTCTTTTTGACCCAAATCAACCTTATATCTAAAATATGATACGTTTTAAGCCACTTGTGTTAGATTAGGACAATTTTTATATTTTATTTAAAGAAGAATAAAAATTGTCATATTCAAATTTTAATAACTAAATAATTTTTAATATAGGTTTATACATAAGAACAATTAAACTATAAGTATTCATTATAAATATAATAAATCTGCATCCATAATGATAATTTATATTTAATTTTTAAAAGATAGATAATTTAATTAAAGGCTTGAATAATAATGATTATGTAGTTGTTTAATTAATTGAGATATCAAATAAATGATATTAAAAATACTTAAATAAATATAATTTGAATTACCTAATGAATTCTATAAATTTTTTAGATAACTTAGACATTTTATTAACATATTTAGAGTATATTTTTGAAGTTATCATGTCACTTTTATATTTTTAAAAATGAAAATATTTAATAGTATCAAAATTGACATAAATGATACTTTAAAATAAATAATATTTTATTAAATGTTATAATATTCAAAAAAATCTATAATTAGTCAAATTGAATAGTATAATGTTATATACTTCATAAATTATCCAGTTGGGGTTATTTTGGCATTTTATATTTACTATATTAACCTTATAGTGTAAAAAAACAAGTCATCACTATAAGAGTTAAATTGTTTAACTAAGGGTTAAAGCGAAAAGATAAGTTTCATTTTGTGACCTAAAAATGTCCCAAATTTATAAGTTTAGGGTATTTATACTCATCCCAATTTAAAATTTGAAATAACTCACTTTGGATCTATTTGTAATCAATAATAAATTTATAATAAATTAAAAGTTTTGGAGTTTCCTAGAATGCCCCGCCCCTTCTTATAAAAGGGAACCTCGCCTTCAATTTTATTCACACCTATGAATCATTTTGTCTTGGAAAAACGCTTCCCATTTATCCAACCAACATCCCTCCCTTACTCCTATAATACATCCATTGGGTAGAAGGAAACTCAAGTAATCCTTTTGGTACAAACCAAAAGGAGTTACCCGATTAAGAGTTAACGTATTCTCTCAAACTCATTTCCTTTATTTTCCTTCTCCATCCCATAATCTCTCTTTATTCCGTTATTTTATGATAGAAATAGTATTATAAATATACTAGGATGTTTTTACACAAGTTTTTCTACCTAAAAATACACAAACCTCCATCTAATGGATATCAAACATAATGTTTCTGTGTACAGCGAACTACTTCCTCACAAAACGATGATTGTTCATTTTTCATTTACCACCAATCATGGTGGCCATTATGATCAAAACTATATCTATATATGTTATATATAATATTTTTTTATTTATTTAAGATTCTATTTTCCTTTTTAATACACATATCTTTTTTACTTTCCTTTTGGTGTTAATAAGATAATATCGTTTGAGGAAGTGTGGACTATCGTCCCCTCAAAGTGATGTGATTCATTCACACACCACATGGAATGTATTAAGAATGGGTTTAATGAAATTATATGATATATATTTTATAAAATTACACTATAATAATGATATATATATACATACACCCACATATATATATATATATTTCATTTACATACTTTCTTTCAATACGACACTTAAAACGGAAAAAACGTTCATGCGTACGTACAGATTACGATCTCCATGAATGGAGTATTCCATTTTATACTTCTTGATGATATAGATTATTGTGATAATATATATATATATATATATATATGATATTTATATCATGATTTACATTCTTGAATCATGTTATAAATATAAGGACCAACAATATAACAAATTAAGAAGCATGTGAAGAACAAAGCGAATATTACCCGAAGTGAAACCTTAACATAGGACTGTTAAAAATCAGATAATATAAGGTCATAATAAAAACATATGTGGTATTATATATAATAATATGATTCTGAAAAATATTTGTAATAAGATTATATTTATTATACAATAGAATTTTTTGGGTACCAAGAGAGTCAAGACACAAGGTAAGGATATTTTTTTCTCACCTTTATTTATATGAGACACATGCCTCATACACTACTTGTTTAAACTACGTGGTGCATATAATTCCCATGAAAATATTTTATGAGTGTTGATTTCCCAATATCTTCCATATGAGACACATACCTCATACACTACTTGTTTAAACTATGTGGTGCCTCATACACTACTTGTTTAAACTATATGGGGCATACAATTCTATTGATTATAAAGTGGTGATTGTTGATTTCCCAATCTCTTACATATTTGAGATTGTTTTATTTTAAGTATCTGTTGGGTAATATTTATCATAGATTTCAATTTTTTATAAAAATTACTTCATAAAATGTTTTTTTATTCTCCTATGTATGTTTAAAGTCATTTTTACCCATTTTTAACTTTTTACTACATGGTTAAAATGGAATATTTATTTCATTTTTCAAACAATGTACTTTTGGACTTCACCATCAAAAGTATGAGAAGAATATTTTTTAACATATATAGAATCAATGGATTTTTATGATTTAATTACACCTTTTTACCTTTATGAATCCCCTAAATTCTTATGAGGTTATTTTAAAATAAAAATTTTTCTTTTAAAATTGCGCGACATCTTAAAAATAAAACTATTTCAACAAAGAAAGGTTATTTTTCTCAAAAAACTGTTTTAAATGATTTTCATGATTCATTTATATGTTTTAAAATTGGTTTCAAAATAAACGGTTTTAAAAATATTTGATGTTTTAAAAAGTAATTTTTAATGAATATTAATGTTCCAGGAGATCATTCAAAATCCTTCCCCACTTATGATGACATTATTTGTTATTGTTCAAGAATACCATTCATATTGATTCACTAAATAGTTTATGTTTTGATGGCATGATGTCTAAAAAACACCCTTATTTTCATGATTTATATGTTTTTGAAACCTCTTTCTTTTTACGGGTTATGTTTATGATGAAATGATTACGAAACCCATCTCGTTCCATAGGTTATGATATGTTTACATGTTTTTTACACCCATTTCATTTCATGGGTTATGTTATGATTTTTAATGATATTATGGCACAAGTATGTATGAGTTAATTATGATATGGGTGGGACCTATATCTCCATACAATGTATTAGGTAAAGATTTATATCTCATTGGAGAGACTAAGATGGTAATAGGAATGAACCCTGAGTATTTAGATGGCCATGGGAGTGAACCATAACTACCAATATGGTATGAGAAGTGAACTCATGCTACTAAGATGAACATGGGAGCGAACCATGAATACCACAATGGTATGAGGATTTTACTCATGCTACTAAGATAGCCATGGGATTGAACTACGACTACCAAGATTGTATAGGGAGTGAAACCATACTACCAAGATGATCTTGCCAATGATTCCCAGGATACTATGAAAATCATGTTATATACTTATGATTCATCCAAAATTCCTTGTTTTATTCCCATGTTAGGCTTTCTTGGCCTATGTTCTTTATTTCCTTATTATTTATGTCTTATGAACTACCATTATTTATGCCATGATTCATGTATATGATCTTTGATATGCAGGGTATGATCTCGTATTTTCATGATCATTTTCTCATACCTTTATTATCATGATTATTCCAACATATATCCCTTGAATTCCCTTACTGAGAATTTGATCTCACCCCTTTTTTATGTTTCATTTCCTTGGGTTATAAAGAATGGTTTTTGGTATAAGTAATAAAGGTGGAGATATTTATGGGAGATGTTGAATATCTTTCACCAGGATAGATGATTTTGTTTCCATGTTTCCAAAGACACTAAACTATTATAGTCCTCAAGAATTTATTATTTTAATGTACTGAATATTCATCTATATTGTTGTAATATCCATGTATGTTAAGCCCGAGTCGCTATAGTTGGTATTAGAGGAAAGGCTTATTTATCCTTTGGAAACTTAGATGAGAAAACCTTAGTGATATCCCTAGGGATATTTCTAAGGATATATCTAGGGATGTCTCTATAGATAAGTCTATGAATGAGTTAATGTTTAGGAAAATGTCATTAAATTTTGGTAAAGGATAGAGTGAGTGGGTTTCTAGAAATACATCATTGTATAGATACTACAAGTTGATGTGTCTCAAGAACAGATTTACCTAGGAGTAACAAATCTAAAAAGATATTCCAGGATTGAATTGGGGTAATTTGGTACATGATAACGGGTCTTGCTGCACACCTGGTTTGACACTCCCAATGGATATTCTTTAGAAATAGAAGAACTATTTACAAACCATTATGAAGGATTAGAATAGAAGTTGGCTATGAATAACCTAGGGTGGAACTAAGGTGTCATAGATTAAAGAAGGTATAATAAGTTAGACATCATATAAGTGAATTTTTATGATTATATGGTTCCCCATTATTATAAATTTTTCTTACACTGTGACTTCTATTTTTAGTTAATGGAGGGAACCAGAAGAAATTTAGTTAACATTCAATCTGATGGGAAAATTGGTGACTATGAGCTACAAAATTTCATAATGACTAGAGAGAAAGATATTGTGATTATGATGAATAAGTTATCATGATATATGATTAACAAGGTAAACTTTAGTGCTATTAATAAGTCATAAAATAATAGGAATATGTAATTTTATGCATTTTCAAATGGTGAGGAACATAGAAGAAAGAAGATTAAGATTCCTACATGTCAAGAAGAAGGAAAGATGAACCTTGAGGAATACCTAAAATGGAGGGGAAGATGTTATCTATATGGGAAAAAGGGTCATAGAGTGATAGACTATCATAGATTTCAATGTCTTATCTATGTAGAACATGAGAATTACACAACTCAATGATTTGACCTAAGAATTTACTTCTAAATCAAGGATGGACCTATTCCATGCCAATCATTGAAGAGGAAATTTTAAATTGTTTATGTATTTGGATTCAATAATTATAAAATAGATAAGTATTGTTCAGTTTATGTGTCCTTCACTAAGGATTTACATAAATATATTAAATGGTTCTAATGGACTTGATAAGTGGTGGTGAAATGTTGATTACGGGAAAGATAACCCTTAATATGTCCCTTATGTCAATATATTGATGTCTGGATAAATATATGTTTGATATGAATAAATAAATTGGATGGTACTCATTTACATGGAACTAATTATGGATTTATTTACATATGGGTTATGCTATCATGGATGAAGTTTAAAACTTTTTGGACTTAGGAATACATAACATGGATGTTTTCAATAAGGATATATGGTAAATCAAGTTACCATGTTTCAAGAAAATACGTGATTAAGGCATTCAAATTATTTTAATGTCTGAACCATTAAAAAACTTATGATATATGGGAGATGAAGGATATGTTGACTTATAGGAATTATTTTTAATGTTTTGGTTTTTTAGATTTTGGATGGATTTGGGGCATATCCATTTATGAAAATTTTAAGTTAAACTTTAGATAAATTTATTGGATTAAAGTATTATATCACCATTGGAAGATTTATATATATTTGATAACTTTTTCTATCCTTTTGTTGTGATAAATATATATGGATGGACCCATCATTCTATTTATGGATCTCCTGGTCTTTTATTGCTTCATGAATGGAAAATTCAACTAAATTTCATGGAATAAGAGATGAATTTGAAATTGATCATGGAATAATAAAGGGTGATGTTATGCTAAAATAAAGTAAGTATATCTTGTCTTAAAAATTCTTCAATATTAGGAAAAGGGATCGTGATGTAAAAGGTTTTACTGTTATCATCATTTTGATGATATTAATGATCTATTTTTTGCTTCTTTAGTTTATGGTTTTGTGATTGTTAACATTATATTAATCACCCACTTTCTTATGATCAGTTATCTTTATCAATATCTATTATTATTTATGCTTTTCTCCATTCCCAATTCTTTACCTATGTTCTTCTATATAGAAACCTAGTTATGAGTTACTTTGGGTAACAGTAATTTTCCAACTTTTTAAAAAAAATTAAGTTTTAGAATTAATTTTTATGATGTGGGTTTCTATGAAATGAACATTAAAGTATTAAACATTTTATAACCTGAGAAGAATTTCGTGGGATAAATTCATTTTATGGGGCGTAGAATGTAACACCCTGAGATTTTGGGAATTTTATTCCAAATTAATTTAATCTTTTGATATTTTCACTTCACTCAACACTGAATATAGATTTTTTTATTATACAGTAACACTATGTTTGGATTATGTTATACGTAACAATAATGGAAGCATTCACTACATGCAACACTGACTTGACCTGCATTACACGCAACACCGAGTTTCTATAAAACAACAATTTACTATTATAATTATTTAAAATATGATAGTAATAACCTAGCCATTAAAAATGTAATATGAATATTAATAACTATTTTTTAAATATTAATAATAATGGTTTTGATAATGAAAAATGTTTTTTTTTTGTAAATCCCTTTTATGTTAAAAATACCATTTTCTTGAATGAATCGCTTTTAATAACAAAATTAATTTTAGACATATTTATAAATTTAATTTGATAAAATAAAAATTATTTCCAAATTAAAAATATCAAAATTGGTATAGGGGGAATTTTTTGTATTTTTCTCAAAAGTTTCAATTTTTAATGAATAGTGACAAATAATAAATTATAGTTGAAAAATGAATTTTTTTCATTTAAAAAATTATTTTACTTAATTTGATTTTAAAGTAACAATAGATAATTAATAGATATATTAATACAATTTAGGTCACTAGAATCATATTTATAATAGAATGATATAAGAAAATTATTGAACTTTTGAATGTCTCTTTTTCCCGCAATGTAGCCACATTTGCAGAATTAACATTAAAAATTTTTTACTGCTTTGGAGACTTGAATTTCAAAAAATTACATTCATGGTTGTAATTAGTATGAAAAATTTGGTCTAATAGGATTAAATTTTTTTTGGTGAATAGTAAATATTGAATTTTATTTACGGTGGTTAAAGATAAATAGGGTAATTAAAGGATAAAATAATATTATAATAATATACAATTACCCTAATATTTGTCCTAATATCATTGTATAATTTTTTTAGACCCAAATATACCTTAAATGGAAAATATTATTCTTTTTAAGCCACTTTTTTAAGATTAAGACATTTATTGTATTTTATTTAAAGAAGATTTAAAAATGTCATATTCAAATTTTAATAAATAAATAATTTTTAATATAGTTTTATACATAATAGAAATTAGACTTTAAATATTCATTATAAATAAAAGACATATATATTCCTCATGATAATTTATTTTTAACTTTTAGAGAATAGATAATTTAGTTAAAGTCTTTTATAATAATAATGCTATAATTGTTTAATTAATTGAGATTTCAAATAAATAAAATTAAAAAATTTAAAATAAATATAATTTGACATAATTAGTGGAATGAACTAATTTTACAGATAACTTAGACATGTTATTGACATATTTTAATTATTGTTTCACAATTATCATGTTGGTTATATATTTTTAAAAATGAAAAGGTCGAATAGTATCAAAATTGACATAAATGATAATCTAAAATAAATAATATTTTATTTAATGTTATATAATTTAAAAAAAATATATAATTTTTAAAAATAACTAGTATAATTTTATATTTGTCATAAATGATTCAATTTGGTTTAGTTTGACATTTTATAGTAACTACATTAACCATGTAGTTTAAAAAGACTAGTTGTCATGGTAAGAGTAAAATTGTTTAACTAAGGGTTAAAGACAAAAAGTTTCATTTTATGACCTAAACATGTCCCAAATTCATTGGTTGAGGGTATTTCTACCCATACACATCTCAAAACTTAAATAAATCACTTTTTTGATATTTGAAATTGTAAATCAGTTGATAATAAACTAATAGTTTTGGAGTTTTCGTAAAGTGTCCCTCCCCCTCTTATAAAAGGAAATCACTCCTTCTCTTTTATTCACACTGCTAAAGCATTTTTCCTCGGCCAAAACCTGCCCATTTATTCTCCCAAACTTCCTAACCTACTCTTAGAAGCCTTAAATTGGGCATAAGAAAATTAATGTAATTCATTTGGCACAAACCAAAAAAAGTTATCCGATTAATAGGTAAGGTATTCTCACAGGCTCCTTTCCTTTATTTTCTTTATCCACCCCCTACACTCTATTTATTCCATTATTTTATGACAACATAAATTTCCAATATAAACTAGGATGTTTTTATTCTATGGTTTCTACCTACACTTACACACACCCCCATCTAATGGATATCTAACATAATGTTTCTTTGTACGACGAACTACTACCTCATAAAATAATGATTTTTCATTATTCCTTTTCCACCAATCAAGGTTTCTATTATGTTAGAAAATATATCTATATATGTTATATATAATATTTATTATTAATTTAATCTTTTTTATATCTTTTAAAACACTAACTATTTTACATTCAATTTGGTATTAATATCATAATCTCGTTTGAGGAAGTGTGGACTACCGCCCCCTCAAAGCAATGTGATCCATTCACACACCACATGGAATGAATTAAGGACTGGTTTAATTAATTTATATGATTTATATTATATAATAATGATAATTTAATAATGATATATATATACAGATAAATATTTATACATATGTCATTTACATACTTTCTTTTAATACGACAATTAAAATAGAAACAATGTTCATGCGTACGTATGACTTACCGTCTCCAGGAACGGTGTATTCCATTTCATATTTATTTATGATATAAATTATTTTAATTTAAATATAATGTATTTACATGATACTTATATCATTATTTACATTCTGGAATCATGATATAAGTATAAGGACCAATGATATAACAAATTAAGACGCATGTGAAGAACAAAGTGAATATTACCTGAAGTGAAATGTTAACATAGGATCGTTAACAAGTGGGTAATATAAGGTCATAATCAAACCATATATGGTATTATATATAAGAGTAATATTAAATAAAATATTTCTAATAAAATTATATTTATTATACAAGAATCTTTTTTGAGTATGAAGAGATCCAAGACACAAAGTAAGGGGTTATTTGTCTCACCTTTATTTCTGTCAGACATATGCCTCATACACTATTTGTTTCTTCTACATGGTTTATATACTACCCATTAATGTATTTTATGAGTCTTATCCAAAAAATATTTTATTTACATATTCTTATAATTTTATTTTAAAATATTTCATAAGATTTTATTGATTATAAAGTGATGATTGTTGATTTCACAATCTCTCCCATATTTGAGATTGTTTCATTTTAAGTCTCTATTGGGTAATATTTATAATCCATATCCATTTGTTTCTAAAAATATTTTCATAAAAAGTTTTATTATTCTCCTATGGATGTTTAAAGTCATTTTTACTCATTTTTGACTTTTTACTACATGGTTTAAAAGGAATGTTTCTTTCAAATTTCAAATGATGTGTTATTAGAATTTTCCAGCAAAAGTATGAGAATAATGTTTTTTATATTATACAGAATGAATTTATTTGTATGATATAATGAATCCTTATTACCTTGAAACATACCCTACATGCTAATAAGGTTATATTAAAATAAATTTTTTTCTTTTAAAAATGCACAAAATTTTAAGAAAAGAAAACTATTTCAGCAAAGAAATGATATTTTCCTCAAGAACTGTTTTAAATGATTTTAATGATTCCTTTATATTATTTAAAAGTTGTTTCAAAGAAAAAGGTTTTGAAAATATTTTATGTTTTAAAAATTAACTTTTAAGGAAAATTCATTTTCCAAGTGATCTTTCAAAATACTCCCCCACCTATGATGACATGCTTTATTATTGTTCAATAATACCATTCATTTTCTTTCTTTTAATGGATTATGTGTTGATAGTATGATGTTTAAGAAACCCCATTTTATGGGTTATATGCTTTTGAAACCAGTTTCTTTTCACAGGTTATGTTTATGATGAAATGATTATGAAACCTGTCTCTTTCCTCATGTTATGATATGTTTACAAGTTTATGATACCCATTTAATTTCATGGGTAATGTTATGATTTTTTAATGATATTGTGTCACATGTATGTATGATTTCATTATGATTTGGGTGGAACCTATATCTCCCTCTAATGCATTGTGTAATGATCTATATCTCATGAGATAGACTAAGATAGTCCAAGGAATAAACATTAACTACTAAGATAGTCATGGGAGTGAACCATGACTACCAATATGGTATGAGGAGTGAACTCATGCTACTAAGATGTCCATGGGAGTGAACCCTGACTACCAAGATGGTATGAGGAGTTAACTCATACTACTAAGATAGCCATGGGAGTTAACCATGACAACCAATATGGTATAAGCAGTGAACTTGTGCTACTAAGGCGGCCATGGGAGTGAACCATGACTACTATGTTGGTATGGGGAGTGAACCCATACTACCAAGATGGTGTTGGAAGAGATGACTTGACTACAATAAAAATCATAATATATTCTTATGAGTCTGCCACAATTCCATGTTTTATTCCTTTATTAGGTTGTCTTGGACTTTGTTATTTACTTCCTTATGATTTATGTCTTATGAACTGTCATTATTTATGCAATGATTCATGTTTATGATATTTGATATGTAGGGTATGATAATATATTTTCATGGTCATCTTCTCATACCCTTATGCTCATGATTATGCCTACATTTCATCCTTTTATACCATTACCGATCATTTGAGCTCACCTTTTTTTATGTTTCCTTTCCCCAAGTTACAAAGAAAAGTTTTAGGTAAAAGTATAAAAGGTGGAGATCTTTATGGGAGAAGTTGAAGATCTTTCACCAGGATAGAAGATTTTGTTTCCGTGTTTCCAAATACACTAAACTATTATTTTCCTTGGGCATGTATTATTATAATGTACTAAATATTCATCTAAAATGATGTAATATCCATGTATGTTAAGCCTAGGTAGCTATATATCATGCCCTTGAATGGTTAGTTTTGTGGGAGACAAGTCCCCTTCTATATATCCCAAACATCTGTGGTTTTGAACTAGGATGAGGTTGATCCTATATCCTCTTTCAATCAGATCCCTTTAGACATTGACATTATTGAGTCTTCCCAAAACATATACAGGTCAAATGTGCCCCTGGATGAACACTTCATAACCATGATTTGTGAATGAGATGGAAACATGGAATTAAGATAACATTATCTCCATTAAATATAACTTGATTTTTGTGACTTTTATATCAAATTCCTTTTATATTTTGAGGCTTTTAATTAGTTCCTCTTTGAGTTATTTTGAAATATAGAGTACCTCAAATTTTGAGAGTTCGGTAGGGAAAACCACAAGCTATTTTAGAATGCCGTACTATTGTGCTAGATATTGATGCTTCCCAAGGTGGGGTTTCTCCTATACATATGGATAAATAATAAAATAATTTGATGTGGAAGAGATTAGTGCTTTTGCAGAGATCATGGGAGAATCTGCTTCCAGCGGCATGGGTCATGTAGACTATCTGTGTTACCTGGGATGATCGAAGAGTTGAACCATTTCTAAGAGATCATATAATAAAACAGGGTATGAACTATCATTGGAGGGTTATGGGACACCTCCATGTATTTAAATGGGTTTATTGAGAAATTTTCCTTGGGTATAAGTTGAATATATGTTCTCTGTGGGGACATGACTGAAATATTGGGCCTGACCCTGCCTGTGTTGTCCCCCATATCCTCAGTTCCTACGCATGTGGCCTACTATTCCCTGATTTGGTGCAGGGAACTCATACTTGGATTCATATTCATCATATGAGATTGGATTTTCCAGGTGTATCACATTGAAAGAACCAAATATGATATCTTCATCCTATGAGGGTTCTGTTTGGTGGGGCAGTGCCCTTGCTTTGGATGTTGCAAGGATGAAATCCACAAGAGTTAAAGCTTTCACTAGAGTGGATTATGAATCCTCCTTTTCTATTTCTTCTTACTTCTAGTGTTCACATCTTATTTTTACATATATATTCTATTTCACATTCATTAGTGGTGGAGATATTGTGGGTTTGTGCAGTTGTGCTCCCAGGGTGGCATGAGCTCAGTCAATTTTTTTCTAAGTCATCCATTTGTTGAAATTCTATTCACTTCTGGATGGAACTTTATACCAATCACCCTCTTATTATATCATGGAAATGGTTATGATTCCACCATACTCCGAGGAGTTATCTAACCCCACTTTTCTAGAATTGACCATGCCTTAAGGGATGTCTTTGAAGATGATGTAGTCCTGGATGTTATGATCCAACCTTCTATGGAAAGGGTAGTAGTTGGGTCAGTCGACAAGGTTGATGTCGTTAGGATTCCTGGGATGTGGTAGCTTGACAAATTTATTTTACACAGCTTCCAATAAATAACTGGAGACTTGTTCCTTTTGGAAGGAGTATTCTTTATTCATTTGTTCCTCAAATCCCAGGGGACACTGATTTCTCTGTGCTTCTGGACCAGGGGTGATTTTGTGGTTGTCGTAGCATGAAAGGAGGTGTTGGGAAGTTCAGTACCTTCCTAGGTGCTTTGATGGGAACTAAAACTAGCTTGAGATTAAAGGTTTTATCTTCTAATTTTCCTAGCCTTTTCCCCTATGATGAGGGCATGAGTTGAGATTTTTATCGGGTTCACTAAATGTGATCCTCTAAATGTTGTTCCATTTCAACAAACTCTTGTAACCTAGTTGGATAATTCATTGGGATCAAAGGTGTATGAAACTCATCATGTAGATTTTAAGCATAGAGTTCTAGAAGTCTCTCCTATAAGAGAGGGAAGCTAAGTGAATAGGTTAAACCATTCGATATCACTATAAAGTCAAAAACCCTCTCATTTTCACGTCATTTTCAATTCTCCAGGCTGAAAATTGTCATTTTCCACAGAATGGATCTGAACTAATAGAGAATTTCACACTAAATATCTTCTCATCCTGCACTGAATCTTGTAGGTAGACTGCAATACCAAACAAAGGTTGGACCTGTGAGAGTCTGTACAAAACTCCTTATCTTTGTGGCCTCCTATTGATCTAAAGGGACCATCATGGGACCACATCAGGATACAAACATTGTGAGATACTTTTCGAGGTCTCCCACACCATCAAAGGTAGAGAAGTAAGGATTATCAAAATTGGTTGGGGGTAGAGTATCATCCTCCCACTTGTGATATGGATTCCTCTCAGTCTGCACAGGTGTGTGTCACCCTTCCAAGGATTTTGTTCGAGTATTCAATGACTCAATGATTTTAAGAAACTATAGGGGTACTACTGTCTGAGTTTTGTCCCATCTACATTGATTGGGTGGGGGTCTATGAGGTGGCCCCACCTTTTAGTCCCTCTTATTCTCAATTATTCTCAAGAATGAATGGACTACATGGTGAGTGAGAGGATATCTCCACGATTGGTGGAAGTCCCAATCATTTTCAATTTCCTCATTTATATATAATGGATTCTAGGATCCAAAGACTATCTGATGCTTAGATATCGATCTTGTTGGTGGATTTTCTATAAGAGGTAAAATATTTGTCTATTCCCGATGATAATACCTGAGGAGAATATATCCCATTATTAGATCCTCTTTGAGAGTTTGTATCTCATTATCATAATGTGACAACTATTCCTCCATGGAAGTAATATCAACTCTTCTATGTGGTGATTGGGATGTATCCACTCCTTTACCTTTATCATTGGAAGTTTTCTGCTAGAGAGGTGGTAGTTAGATATTCAGAGGTACCAGATTTTGGATCCTTATTTGGTTCTGGGTGCATGCATCCTTAGTTAGTGCATCCAAATTTGCCTCCTCTCCAGTTAAAACTTCCATGTTGTGGCCCTATATATTTTCATGTTGGTCCACTAAATCTATTGTGTTAACAGTGAAGACTTTCCTAGATGCATATCTGTCAATGGAGGTTGTCCCATTACTTTCGACATAGTAGGATGATTGTATAATGCCTTCCTCAGAATTTTTACTTTAACCTGTGTACATATTGGGAAATTTTTTCGTGTGAACCCTATGGGGTATATTTTCCTTTGTCATACTCTCCACTAATCTCAACCTATGAGTAATAACCTTGAGGGTTTTTCTGGTCATGATTTTTGAATGATCCCCGAATAGTATATGTTTTTCATGATGTTAGAGGAATGAATGAGATGCTGATCGTTGATATTTATCTCCCAACCTGAAGAAAATTGATTCCCTTAGTGGTGATCATGATGATGAAAATTCCCACATCCCTACAGGATAGGGTTTATTTGGAGCTATAATTGATATTGATTGATCATGTTGTTGATGATCCAATGATTCTAGTAGAGGATTTGATGACCATTGGGTCAAACATTGATACATTAATTCCCCAAGACAAAAAGGATATGGTTGGTCTAGAATCACCATTGATTTCCACATGACCTTCTCTAGGTATGATGATCCTAGTGGTGGTGATGCAGATATAAATTCCACCAACCAAGTGGACTGGTGCTTGTTTGCATCTACTGATGATATGTCCTGAATCCTCTTGAGAATTGACAATCTGAGAGGTGGAGGTGGTGGTAGATATCCCCCAAACTGGTGAGATGGTTCCAATCCTGGAAAAATGCTATGACAATTGCTACGGTGGCCCAAATGATGTGTCATATTTATGATCATGTAGGAGCTGGGTGCAATGACATCCCATAATGAGAGTTAGTTTTTATAGGATACTGGCATGTTTATTAAAACCTCGGATTCCATAATTGAAATTAATTCCCATTACTTCGAGGGGCCTATTTCAAAGGTGTTTTGGCTATAATCTTCCTCCATTTTTGATGTTTGTGAATCATTGAAGAGGGAAAATTCTATTGTACTGACTGAGTGGCTAACACGGTACCTGTTACTCTAATTTCATTGGAGGATATGAAATTACAAGAATCCATATCTAAAGGGTTCTATTATTCTAGGGACATACTAAATTGCAATGCTCAAAATTTCACCACTCCTTGGATACACACAGCTAGTGATGCTCTGGAAATTAGTCAGTGGAGATTTTTCACAATTCATAGAAAAACACTACATAAGTGTTTTTCATGATCAACCATTCATGGGTTCTGAGCTATGAAAAAGGTGGATATCCATATGACAATAGAGTGTATTTATGAGATGAAGGTGATACTCACACCCAGGATAAGGCAGATGTATAGACTTTAGTTGCTGATGAGTAGGCTGCTTATTTTGGTATATATAAGTTTTGAACTCCTTTTCTAGATCATATGGGACCTCATAGTCAAATGTTGAGAAGGGCTAGAACAAGATGTTGAGGTTGTTTCTTTCTAACTCTCCCCATATGTCAATTTTATCCCCCACTTCATCAGACATACATGAATCCATCGGATTAGACCACAGAAGATGGTTCTTGGGGTCACCTACTGACTGGAGTGGAGTGCTTCCAGAAGTTGATGGGGGAATATTTTCAATTAACACCAATGTTTCACGTTCTTCCCTATATTAAGGTGTCTGAGTTTTGGGAACCTCTATATATGAAGGTTTTTGAGAAAGGGGAGGATTTTCTTGTCTTTGTGAGATATCTTTTAGGATAGGTAGACCATAGTGGATGTTAGAAGTATATTCCCTATGATCCATCTCCACACTACCACAAGGAGGAATATCCGGATAATGATCATCACCTTATTCTATTAAATAGTTGACAGACCCTTGAGGTTTTGATAACATGTCTCGAACAACCTCAATGACACTGTCATTGATCAGATTGCATATATGAGCCTCGTTCTGCATCATGGTCATAATATGCCAACCTGCCTTCTCAAATTATGTAGTAGTATGAGCCTGGTATATTATGGTTTCCAAAACTTATTTCTGATTGTCTTTTTCGATGAGAGTGTGATCCGACTACTGAGAAGATTATAGAATATACCAATGATATTTCTCATTATTAATATGAACATGAGCCTATCCTGAGGCATATTCCATTCTAACTTGGTGATCCTTGGTCAAAACCGGAGTATGAGCTTGATCTTATGCCTTTGTAATATGCCATTGGTCTTTTTTGGTAGGGATATGAGCCTTCCCAAAGGCATGTTCCCCTCTCACTTGGTGACCCCCATTTGGAATAAGAATATGAGACCAGTCCGAATATACATTCCCCACAAAGAATATGCCAACAAACCTATAGAATGGGAGAAGGGGTATGATCCTCTAGTATTTCCTCGAAAGTATGTTGGTGCGGTCGTTCACCAAAATAAGTACGAATATTCACTTGGATTACGTGATCTATGGGAACATTCAAGGAAGTTTCACTGATAGGAATATGAGCCTATCCCGAGGCATGTGTCATTCTCACTTGGTTGGCCTCATCTAGAATGAGGATATGATCCTAATCTTGGGCCTTTGGAGTATGCCTCTTGTCTTCTTCGATAGAAATATCAACCTGCCCCAAGGTATTTCCCCCTCTCACATGGTGATCCACGACCAGAATGGGGAAATGATTCTGATCATGGACCTTTGGAATATGTTGTCAGACTCTTTCTACAGGCATGTGCCCCTAAAACAGGTGATGTGTCACTCTCACATAGTGATACCTATTTGGAATGGGATTATGATCCCTATCCAACACCTCACCCATTTCCAAGATATGTCTATAATCAACCTGTAAAGGAGAAAGAATTCACACTTACTCTAGAAAAACCAACTGTTCATAATAATCAAAGTGTTGAGATGCCCTAGCCATAGGAATAGGAAAATGCACCTATCCCTATATATGTACCACTGTCGAAATATGCTAACATAGTTCTTCATCTTTTTCAATGATATAATGGAATTTTAGAAAATTTTGTGTAGGGATATAAGAAAACACATGTTCCATATCCACTATATAATGGAGGATATCTTTTATTGAGGTGAGGATACGATCCCACTTCTGTCCTACTTTTTTCCACCATAATATGGCAATGTTCATCATGCTCTGAGATAGGGATATGAGCCTCCCCCATGCTTGCTGCAATAATATTCCCACAAACTTGATTCAAGTGAATATAGATATAAGCCAACCCACTAGTTACTACCGAAATATGTTGACAGACATCATCAGAGGAACTGGGGATATGATCCCACCCATAGTTATCCAGATCCTTCCTCACTCGATGTGTCTTACTTATTTCCCCTACATGGGTATCAGAGGTGATAGTGTGTTTGGTGGTACTCTCAGTATGTGATTGATGGGTACAGGTGGGATGGCACCAGCGAAATTGGTTGAGAGGAGCCCTCCTTAGTGGCTTGTGAACTAGAAGGGAGCTGTATTTGACTCCTTATTCCACCTTCTTTAGATACTAAAGGTAGTGATTGTCACTCTCTGAGGATAATCTACCAAAGTGGTTGGCTATGGAAGAAAGAGCCACTGGTTTAGATGAAAATTTCCTTGGATGATGTTAATGTTGGGGTTTGTGTCCTAGGACCAAATTTTTGTACATTAATTACATATATTTTTGATGTATTGAATATTAATAAAACTTCTTATTAAATATTTTTTGTTATACGTCATGACTCTAATGTAATAATTTCCAAGAGCATATGTCACATTGATAAGGTCATATCAGTTCCCCACTGTGATGAGAACCATGATGTGCTATGATGATATTCTGAAATATTGTTCTTCAGTTGGATAACATACTATGATGGGACACATAATACAGAAACTATTAGGTGTGAGTATTTGTAAGAAGATGAGGTTTCATCTCATGATGTTCACAATTGGTAATATTCAAGAGAGGAGATTACGAGAACAAACCCGCCAGTAGGAATTCTACATGTTTTGGTTTCATTGAAGATTCCTATCTACGAGCATGTGTGACGGTCCTTAGACTTTAAGATTAATATCAATGTATGTTACAAGTCACGTACTTAATTATATTTTGTAAAACCTGACAAAAAAAGTTCTTGGTGATGTTGGATACATTGGGTGCATCACGAGTGAAATGTCATTATTGAATATGTAAAGGAAGGATTTGTCCCTTCCATATTTATGAAATCTGATATCTCAAACCTTTGATTGTAATATAACCATCTCATTAAATTCAATGTCCATGGTGTAACGCTGTATTTATTTGACATAGTCAAAGAACGAAATATTGAGCATATAGGTTGGGGACATGATTCTGCAACCTTCTTGATGAGATATTGTGACAAAGGGATTATATTACACTGTGAGAATTAGTATGTAGTTGTCGATGTTTCAATGTTAAGTTCTTTCTCATGGGTTCCTTGACCCATTGTTATATTGTAATCTTGGACTTCAGGCAAGCCCCTCTAATTCCAATGATAATGAATCCTAGAGGGCCACACACTAAGTGTTTCCGTTGATCTAGATTAAATTATATATGAGTTTAATTAATAGAATAAATATTATTCCTCAGTATGAGGAATAATTTTATCCAAGTTATATTGATTGAATAAATTTAAAAAAAATTATTCACCGTCTAGTGAATAATATTTTATTTATTTATTGAATATTTTAATAAATATTTATATGCTAGATTTTCAATAAAATATTTATTTAGGAATAAAATATTTATTCAGTTGTTAAATAAATGCTCGAGGAGTTTGAATAGACCAATACTTAGTCTAACAAAAAAATATTAATTAACAAGACCATTACATAATATTTGTTATTTTGCAAGTTGGTGCCTACCCAAAACTAATAACAGTATAATTATGTGGCATGGTGTTTATTAAAGGTAATAAATGTTATTTAATGTCAGGTATTTAAGTAAATATTATATTAACTTAAATCCCAACTCTATAAATAGATGGTTATATCTATTGTGTAGTGTATACAAAAATTGAGAATAGAGAATTGTTGCACACAAAGAATTCTCTCTCAAATCCTACTTCTCTCTCCCTCTCATGAATGAGAAGTTAAAGAGATATTTCTTCAAGACCAAAGAATGAGTGATCAAGAAAGAACAACTTAAGTTATTCCTCTCGCCATGCTATAACCCAAATATGAAGTGGTGTTGCTCGAAGATCATAGAAGCATGTCTTAATCACCATTTGAGGGATTTTATAATGCCCCGATCTTGAGCTTCCAGACTCGGCACATATAAATGTGGTGTAATTTTTTTTAAATAAGAAATTGAACAATTACATGACACCAAAAGCAATCCAGGACCTTTTACTAGTCTAGGTTCTAGAGGATTTTACAACACCTTACATTTATCATAGTTGAAAAAATGAAACAGATGTCTACTATGATTCGGTGTGTGTTAACTCCAAAATTAAAGATTTATGAGTTAGAACTTCTAAGATACCTATGAAAAACATTTAAAATAATGTGATGAGAATTAAATTTCCAATTAAGGGGTTTTAAAATCATTGAAATACCTTTTACAAAATAATTCTTTGAAAATAAATCTTGAGAAACTACAATGAAATTATTTTGTTAACAATATAATAATACTATTCGAAATACCTTTTGAAAACTTTACTAAAAAATAATAATTCATTAAAATAATATACTACTTTTGAAATTAATTTTGTTAACAAAATACTTTAAATATAGTCCACAAATTTTTAGAAAACTTTACACAAGATTTTGAAAAAAAACATTGTTGCAAATTGAAACATTGAAGGCTATATTGGGTTGACCCACTTACCAAGGGATGGGTTCACTCCCAAATTCCCTATGATATTTACAACGTTGAAATGATGGGCTTTAAGAAAATATTTTAACCTTTCTTTATGTATATATATTTTTTCACTAGTTATTATGGTTTTAATTCGTTCCTCAAATCCCAGGGGGACACTGATTTCTCTGTGCTTCTGGACCAGGGTGATTTTGTGGTTTTTGTAGCCTGAAAGGAGGTGTTGGGAAGTTCGGTACCTTCCTAGGTGCTTTGATGGGAACCACAACAAGCATGAGATTAAAGGATGTATCTTCTAATTTTCCTAGCCTTTTCCCCTATGATGAGGGCATGAGTTGAGATTTGTATCGGGTTCACTAAATGTGATCCTCTAAATGTTGTTCCATTTCAACAAACTCATGTAACCCAGTTGGATAACTCATTGGGATCAAAGGTGTATGAAGCTCATCAAGTAGATTTTAAGCATAGATTTCTAGAAGTTTCTCCTACAAGAGAGGGAAGCTGAGTGAATAGGTTAAACCATTCAATATCACTATAAAGTCAAAAATCCTCTCATTTTCACGTCATTTTCAATTCTCCAGGCTAAAAATTGTCATTTTCCCCAGAATGGATCTGAACTAATAGAGAATTTCACAATAAAGATCCTCTCATCCTGCATTTAATCTTGTAGGTAGACTGCAATACCAAACAAAGGTTGGCCCTATGAGAGTCTGTACAAAACGCATTATCTTTACTGCCTCCTATTGATCTAAAGGCCCCATCACGGGACCACATCAGGATAAAAACATTGTGAGATACTTTTCGAGGTCTCCCACACCATCAAAGGTAGAGAAGGAAGGATTATCAAAATTGGTTGGGGGTAGAGTATCATCCTCCCACTTGGGATATGGATTCCTCTCAGTATGCACAGGTGTGTGTCACCCTTCCAAGTCTTTCGTTTGAGTATTAAATGACTCAATGATTTTAAGAAACTTTAGGGGTACTACGGTCTGAGTTTTTTCCCATCTACATTGATTGGGTGGGGGTCTATGAGGTGGCCCCACCTTTGAGTCCCTCTTATTCTCAATTATTCTCAAGAATGAATGGACTAAATGGTGAGCGAGAGGATATCTCCACAATTGGGGGAATTCCCAATCATTTTCAATCTACTCATTTATATATAATGGATTCTTGGATCCAAAGACTATCTGATGCTTAGATATCGATCTTGTTGGTGGATTTTCTATAAGAGGTAAAATATTTTTCTATTCCTGACAACTATTCCTCCATGGAAGGAATATCAACTCTTCTATTTGGTGATTGGGATGTATCCACTCCTTTACCTTTATCATTGGAAGTGTTCTTCCAGAGAGGTGGTAGTTAGATATTCAGAGGTACCAGATTTTGGATCCTTCTTTGGTTATGGGTGCATGCATCCTTAGTTAGTGCATCCAAATTTTCCTCCTCTCTAGTTAAAATTTCCATGTTGTGGCCCTCTATATTTTCATGTTGGTCCACTAAATCTATTGTGTTAACAGTGAAGAAATTCCTAGATGCATATCGGTCAATGGAGGTTGTCCCATTACTTTCGACATAGTAGGATGATTGTATAATGCCTTCCTCAGGATTTTTACTTTAACCCGTGGACATATTGGGCCATTTTTTCTTATGAACCCTATGGGGTATGATTTCCTTTGTCATACTCTCCACTAATCTCAACCTATGAGTAATAAACTTGAGGGTCTTTCTGGTCATGATTTTTGAATGATCCCCGAATAGTAGATGCTTTTCATGCTGTTAGAGGAATGAATGAGAAGCTGACTGTTGATATTTATCTCCCAACCTGAAGAAAATTGATTCCCTTAGTGTTGATCATGATGATGAAAATTCCCACATCCCTATAGGATAGGGTTTATTTTGAGCTATAATTGACATTGATTGATCATGTTGTTGATGATCCAATGATTCTAGTAGTGGATTTGATGACCATTGGGTCAATCATTGATACATTAATTCCCCCAGATAAAAAGGATATGGTTGGTCTAGAATCACCATTGATTTCCCCGTGACCTTTTCTAGGTAACATGATCCTAGTGGTGGTGATGCAGATATAAATTCCCCCAACCTAGTGGACTGGTTCTTGTTTGCATCTACTGATGATATGTCCTGAATCCTCTTGAGAATTGACAATATGAGAGGTGGAGGTGGTGGTAGATATCCCCCAAACTGGTGACATGGTTCCAATCCTGGGAAAATGATATGACAATTGCTACGGTGGCCCAAATGATGTGTCACATTTGTGATCATGTAGGAGCTGGGTGAAATGACATCCCATAATGAGAGTTAGTTTTTATAGGATACTGGCAGGTTGATTAAAACCATGGATTCCATATCTGAAATGAATTCCCATTACTTTGAGGGGGATATTTCAAAGGTGTTTTGGCTATACTCTTCCTCCATTTTTGATGGTTGTGAATCATTGAAGAGGGGAAATTCTATTGTACTGACTGAGTGTCTAACACGTTACCTGTTACTCTAATTTCATCGTAGGATATGAAATTACAAGAATCCATATCTAAAGGGTTATATTGTTCTAGGGACATACTGAATTGAAATGCTCAAAATTTCACCACTCCTTGGATACACACAGCTAGCGATGCTCTGGAAATTAGTCGGTGGAGATTTTTCACAATTCATAGAGAAACACTACATAAGTGTTTTTCATGATCAACCATTCATGGGTTCTGAGCTATGAAAAAGGTGGATATCCATATGACAATAGAGTGTATTTATGAGATGAAGGTGATACTCACACCCCGGATAAGGGAGATGTATAGACTTTAGTTGCTGATGAGTTGCCCGCTTATTTTGGTATATATAAGGCATGAACTCCTTTTCTAGATCATATGGGACCTCATAGTCAAATATTGAGATGGGATAGAACAATATGTTGAGGTTGTTTCTTTCTAACTCTCCCCATATGTCAATTTTATCCTCCACTTCATTAGACATACATGACTCCATCGGATTAGACCACAGAAGATGGTTCTTGGGGTCACCTACTGACTGGAGTGGAGTGTTTCTAGAAGTTGATGGGGGAATATTTGTGGTTAACACCAATGTTTCAAGATCTTCCCAATGTTAAGGTGCCTGAGTTTTGGAATCCTCTATATATGAAGGTTTTTAGGAAAGGGGAGGATTTTCTTGTCTTTGTGAGATATCTTTTTGGGGAGGTAGACCATAGTGGATGTCAGAAGTAGATTCCCTATGATCCATCTCCACACTACCACAAGGAGGAATATCCGGATATTGATCATCACCTTCTTCTATTAAATAGTTTACAGACCCTTGAGGTTTTGATAACATGTCTTGGACAACCTCAAGGACACTGTCATTGATCAAATTACAGATATGAGCCTCGTTCTGCATCATGGTCATAATATGCCAACATGCCTTCTCAAATTATGTAGTTTTATGAGCCTGGTATATTATGGTTTCCAAAACTTATTTCTGATTTTCTTTTTTGATGAGAGTGTGATCCGACTACTAAGAAGATTATAGGATATACCAATGATATTTATCGTTATTAATATGATCATGAGCCTATCCTGAGGCATATTCCATTCTAACTTAGTGATCCTTGGTCAAAACCGGAGTATGAGCTTGATCCTGAGCCTTTGGAATATGCCATTGGTATTTTTTGGTAGGGATATGAGCCTTCCCTAAGTCATGTTCCCCTCTCACTTGGTGACCCCCATTTGGAATAAGAATATGAGACCAGTCCGAATATACATTCCCCACAAAGAATATGCCAACAAACCTATAGAATGGGAGAAGGGGTATGATCCTCTAGTATTTCCTCGGAAGTATGTTGGTGCAGTCGTTCACCAAAATAAGTACGAATATTCACTTGGATTATGTGATATATGGGAACATTCAAGGAAGTTTCACTGATAGGAATATGAGCCTATCCCGAGGCATGTGTCATCCTCACTTGGTTGGCCTCATCTAGAATGAGGATATGATCCTAATATTGGGCCTTTGGAGTATGCCTCTTGTCTTCTTCGATGGAAATATCAACCTGACCCAAGGTATTTCCCCCTCTAACATGGTGATCCACGACCAGAATGGGGAAATGATTCTGATCCTGGACCTTTGGAATATGTTGTCAGACTTTTTCTACAGGCATGTGCCCCTATAACAAGTGATGTGCCGCTCTCACATAGTGATACCTATTTGGAATGGGATTATGACGCCTATCCAACACCTCACCCATTTCTAAGATATGTCTATAATCAACTTGTAAAGGAGAAAGAATGCACACTTACTCTAGAGAAACCAACTGTTCATAATAATCAAAGTGTTGAGATTCCCTAGCCATAGGAATAGGAAAATGCACCTTTCCCTATATATGTACCACTGTCGAAATATGCTAGCATAGTTCTTCAGCTTTTTCAATGATATAATGGAATTTTAGAAAAGTTTGTGTAGGGATATAAGACAACACATGTTCCATATCCACTATATAATGGAGGATATCTTTTATTGAGGTGAGGATACAATCCCACTTCTATCCTACTTTTTTCCACCAGAATATGGCGATGTTCATCATGCACTGAGATAGGGATATGAGCCTCCCCCATGCTTGCTGCAATAATATGCCCACAAACTTGATTCAAGTGAATAGAGATATAAGCCAACTCACTAGTTACTACCGAAATATGTTGACAGACATCATCAGAGGGACTGGGGATACGATCCCACCCATAGTTATCCAGATCCTTCCTCACCTGATGTGTCTTCCTTATTTCCCCTACATGGGTATCAGAGGTGATAGTGTGTTTGGTGGTACTCTCAGTATGTGATTGATGGGTACAGGTGGGATGGCACCGATGAAATTGGTTGAGAGGAGCCCTCCTTAGTGGCTTGTGAACTAGAAGGGAGCTGTATTTGACTCCTTATTCCACCTTCTTTAGATACTAAAGGTAGTGATTGACACTCTCTGAGGATAAGCTACCAAAGTGGTTGGCTATGGAAAAAAGAGCCACTGGTTTAGTTGAAAATTTCCTTGGATGATGTTAATGTTGGGGTTTGTGTCCTAGGACCAAATGTTTGTACAATAATTACATATATTTTTGATGTATTGAATATTAATAAAACTTCTTATTACATATTTTTTGTTATACTTCATGACTCTAATGTAATAATTTCCAAGAGCATATGTCACATTGATTAGGTCATATCAGTTCCTCACTATGATGAGAACCATGATGTGCTATGATGATATTCTGAAATATTGTTCTTCAGTTGGATAACATACTATGATGGGACGCATAATACAGAAACTATTAGGTGTGGGTATTTGTAAGAAGATGAGGTTTCATCTCATGATGTTCACAATTGGTAATATTCAAGAGAGGAGATTATGAGAACAAACCCGCCAGTAGGAATTCTACATGTTTTGGTTTCATTGAAGATTCCTATCTACGAGCATGTGTGACGGTCCTTAGACTTTAAGATTAATATCAATGCATGTTACAACTCACGTACTTAATTGTATTTTGTAAAACCTGACAAAAAAAGTTCTTGGTGATGTTGGATACATTGGGTGCGTCATGAGTGACATGTCATTAATGAATATGTAAAGGAAGGATTTGTCTCTTCCATATTTATGAAATCTGATATCTCAAACCTTTGATTGGAATAGAACCATCTCATTAAATTCAATGTCCATGGTGTAATGCTGTGTTTATTTGACATAGTCAAAGAACGAAATATCGAGCATATAGGTTGGGGACATGATTTTGCAACCTTCTGGATGAGATATTGTGACAAAAGGATTATATTACACTGTGAGAATTAGTATGTAGTTGTCGATGTTTCAACATTAAGTTCTTTCTCATGGGTTCCTTGACCCATTGTTATATTATAATCTTGGACTTTAGGCAAGCCCCTCTAATTCCAGCGAGAATAAATCCTAGAGGGTCACACACTAAGTGTTTTCGTTGATCTAGATTAATTTATATATGAGTTTAATTAATAGAATAAATATTATTCCTCAGTATGAGGAAAAATTTTATCCAAGTTATATTGATTGAATAAATTTAAAAAAAATTATTCACCGTCTAGTGAATAATATTTTATTTATTTATTGAATATTTTAATAAATATTTATATGCTAGATTTTCAATAAAATATTTATTTATGAATAAAATATTTATTCAGTTGTTAAATAAATGCTCGAGGAGTTTGAATATACCGATACTTAGTCTAGCAAAAAAATATTAATTAACAAGACCATTACATAATATTTGTTAATTTGCAAGTTGGTGCCTACCCAAAACTAATAACAGTATAATTATGTGGCATGGTGTTTATTAAAGGTAATAAATGTTATTTAATGTCAGGTATTTTAGTAAATATTACATTAACTTAAATCCCAACTCTATAAATAGACGGTTATATCTATTGTGTAGAGTATACAAAAATTGAGAATAGAGAATTGTTGCACAGAAAGAATTCTCTCTCAAATCCTACTTCTCTCTCCCTCTAATGAATGAGAAGTTAAAGAGATATTTTTCTTCAAGACCGAAGAATGAGCGATCAAGAAAGAACAACATAAGTTATTCCTCTCGCCATGCTATGACCCAAATATGAAGTGGTGTTGCTCGAAGATCATAGAAGCACGTCTTAATCACTGCTTGAGGGATTTTATAATGCCCCGATCTTGAGCTTCCAGACTCAGCACATACAAATGTGGTGTAATTTTTTTTACATAAGAACTTGAACAATTACACGACACCAAAAGCAATCCAGGACCTTTTACCAGTCTAGGTTCTAGAGGATTTGATAACACCTTACATTTATCATAGTTGAAACAAAAATGAAACAGATGTCTACTATGAATCGATGTGTGTTAACTCCAAAATTAAAGATTTATGAGTTAGAACTTCTAAGATACCTATGAAAAACATTTAAAATAATGGGATGAGAATTAAATTCCCCATTAAGAGGTTTTAAAATCATTGAAATACCTTTTACAAAATAATTCTTTGAAAATAAATCTTGAGAAATTACTATGAAATTATTTTGTGAACAATATAATAATACTATTCAAAATACCTTTTGAAAACTTTACTAAAAAATAATAATTCATTAAAATAATATACTACTTTTCAAATTAATTTCATTAACAAAATACTTTAAATATAGTCCACAGATTTTTAGAAAACTTTACACAAGATTTTGAAAAAAAACATTGTGACAAATTGAAACATTGAAGGCTATATTGGGTCGACCCACTTATCGAGGGATGTGTTCACTCCCAAATTCCCTACGATATTTATAACGTTGAAATGATGGGCTTTAAGAAAACATTTTTACCTTGCTTTATGTATATATATTTTCACTAGTTTTTATGGTTTTAAATATATATATATATATATATATTATAGGTGATATTTTTCTAGATTCTGAGCTGTTGGATATTTCCGCTTTTAGCATTTCTTATTGTTAAATAAATAACAATTAACATTCATGAATTGGAAAACTAATTTTAAATTGATTACGTAAAGAATAAAAATTAGTGTATATAATATAGATGTGTGACATTTCATAAGTATACATAGAATATGGCCATATTATGTATGAGAGTCATACAAAATAATAATGCACTCAAAAGTAGACTTACAAACAAAATAAACATTTAAATAGAGTCCCCATAACAATACATAATATTGAAAGAATAAATATTCTGATAATTAGATATAAAATTTACTCCATTTAAAATAAACTTGAATACATAAATTTTCAAAATTCAAAATCATGTCTCGCTCTTGGGAGAAGTCTTTGCATCTTTAAAATAAAACGGCATATCATAATGCTCTAACAAAAATGTGTTCCATAAAAATATGTGGACTAAATGAAATAAATAATTTAAAGAAAACAAAAACGAAAACTATCGCTTAATAATTAGTCAAAAATAGTTATCATTATAATGAAATATAATTTCCAAACTAAAAAATAAATAAATTCCCTTACCAAATTGATTTGTAGACACATAATTTACTTCCCTGCACTAGACCGCCTTTCCAGCCTCCACGTACTCACACAAAACCCTCCTAAAATCTTGAATGATGTTTCCAATATATAACTGTAACAGTTGAATCCAGACGAGGTTATTAATTTTCCCACAAAACTAACACATTAATAAACCTAAAGAAAAATGGAGGCGCTGCTCAACAGCCTGATTTAAAAATTTAAATCAATTCGGACAACCAAAATTGTGACGAAGAACAAGCCACATATGCAAGTTTTTGCAATATTCAAACCGAAAAAATCCACAAACTCAAAGAAGTATAATTATTTATGCACATCAAAGAGTGTTGATATCGACAGCCAACCAAAAAAAATAATATCAGTGTTGAATTAATCCATAGAAAAAACAAAGCATTCAAGAAAAACTGGAAAAATACTTGAAAATGATGGACTGGACCACTGATGACATTCAAGGAAGAAACCGAATGAAGCCAAATCGACAAATAATAATTTAATTTGATTCGGAAATCTGACAAGAATATTAAGAACACCTACCTACTTGCATATCATTACAACATGAACCAGGAAGAAGACAATAGCTCGCGCCCGATTTTAACCCTTCCGTGATCAGATATGGTGTTTGAACTTCCTTTGGACTTGAAACTGAACAACTCTAAGTATTCTTTTACCCTAGATCTATGCTCAGACTTTGATCGGTAGTTGAAACCACCCACCATTGCGCTCGACCTCGTATTCGGCCATGCATCCGAAGACGAACCGCCCTCGATTCCCTTATAACTACCCTTTGGATTCAACTCGCGACCTTCATCGAGCCCTCGGTTTCCCCGTCTGCTTCGACTCGGGATCACCCTTAGAACCTCTGTTTCTCAAAATCGACCCATCAGAACCCTAAATCCCGTGTTTTTTTAATATTCCATTTTCATTTTGTTTTTTAATCGCTGAAACCAGATCACACACTATATATATATATATAGAATTTCATATATTTAAATGATATTATGTTTAATTATTATTTTCATCATTTTATTAAACATGTAATTCAAAATAATAAAATTAATTCGCTAATCAAAAACAATCAAACAAAATAAGACTATGATTATAAAATTAATATTTATAATTTAAAAAAGTAATTTAATAAAGGGAAGATTTCATAAAATCATAGTTGATGATATATAATATAATTTAAAAATTCAATTTAACTAATAAAACCCAATTTATTTTGATTATAGATCAATCAATTTAATAAAACATTTATAAAGAGGAAAACATAGGCTTATAATTTTATGGTAGGTTACATGTTGTATCCTTGGATCCTCACAACGCAACAATAGTATTCTAAAAGGGTCTTTTCAGATGATCATCATTCACCAATGAAGAAAGTTCATAAGCCAATGTATTTATTTTTTCAAATAGTAAATAAATTAATTATAAATTTTATGTGCAAGATCCTCGCTATTGGTTTCAAGAAATAATTTTTAAAATCAATTTTAATATATCACCCACCTACGAATGCTTCCATTGTTCCCAAAACTAAAAAGTGGTATCATAGTAGTTATGTTTAAATTTTTAATTATTTACTTTATTGTTGATCTATGTGCAGTGGTGGTCAGATTTTAATTTCAAGTTATTCATTTTTAATCCGATTTGAATTATCATGTTATCAAAATATTAATCATGTTCTTTTAGTGTTTTAATCTCAGGAAGGTTTAAGAACAAATGAGGAATGAATGGAGGTGCCATCAAGAAGTGTGAAATCTTTGGCCTATAAAACTAGGTTACACGACATGCAACCAGATCACACACTATATAACCATGCACATTGTATCTTGATCTGCTGAAAAATTAATTACACGCGGTGCTTTTATTGCACACCACAGTTGACTAGTCCAACCTGGCACATGGAAAGTGGATATAGGGTGTGAATTTGATATGTACACACCGTGTACTCTAGAAGAGTTGACAAGCCAACACCCTGGGCATGTGTCTTAGATATATGGGAACCTAGGTACATGACATGTAGCTAGATGTACACACCATGTAGCCTCCCATTAATGGAAAAAATTAAAATTACATTAAATTTGGAAATTACAGCATTAAAACATTATTTTATTGATTGGTGTGTTTTGTTAATTTAATAATGTTTTTAATGAATTTTAAATGATCAATTAATTTATTTTAATTAATATTTTTTATTGGTTCTTCCGTTTATTTTTCTTAAATACTACTAATGATGGGTATCTTCAAATAAGATCAGATGATCATTAAGATGCAAGTGAATTAATTAATTAATGAATGTTTATTTATCTTAAATAATAAAGAACAAATCAAGAAATGAAATATAGGCATTTAATTTTGTGTATTCGCTTCTTGTATGGCCATACAAGATCTTGACCACCCACTATGTATGTGTTGACTGTTTTAATTTAATTTATTGCATGAGTTTGTAATTATTTAATATTAAATTAAATGATTGCCTGTAAGTCATCACTCCCTCCATTTTTGTGTCAGACCTGCATGTCCAAGGATATTTATGTTATCCCCTATTACCAATACTTCAATTCCCCTGACCTACATGTGAGTAATAAATATTTTTAATTAATGGAGCATCTCAAGGAAGGTGGAGGCGGTTCGTGAAAGAACCATAATGATGCCAACCTAGGTGACACACATGTGGGTAATTGGAATGATGAAAATAATGCCAAGACCAGATCAAAGGTTGATTTAATGTTCATTAATTAAATCAACCAGAAGATAAATTTCATGAATGGGACATTTAATTAATTGATTATTTAGGTCTATGAAATTATTTACTTTATAGATGCAAGACTTCAATCACATAAATAAATAAATTAATTTGAAAAGATGTAAATTAAATAAATAAATTATGTGTAAATTTTTTAACTGAAATGGTTAATTAATTAATTAACATCCACTAAATATTAAAAATACATGTAACAGATAAAACAAGATATAATTTATGCATAATAAATTAAAATCCCTCAATAAAATATTGTGTCAGACAAAGAATTTCATTAATTGATTGGCAATGAAACCATAGAACTATGTCTTGTACATTGACAAAGTCATTGGACTTTCTTTTATTGGGGAGTTCTTATGAGGGTTTTGGGGTATCTTAACCAAAATTGTATTGAGTTTAACGACAAAATTCTATTCAATACAAATTTGGAGGCATGCATTGAGGAAATTTAAGTCATGATTTCAGGATAGGGTAATCCACCCAATGGATCAAGGAGCTGCAAGTCTGTAGTTGGCAAGAACACCTACCTAATTACTTTATTATGGGTTTCAAGGCCAATGTCTGGATCATTAAGAAAATCAATGGGGTTCCTTTCCACAAGAGTGTTAAAGAAACTATGCATTATGAGTTCAATGGTGAGGGATATTGAGACGTGATAAAATAGTTAGAGATTTGATAAAGAAATAAATAAAACATTTGATTTATTAAATCTCATTTATTTTACAATCAAGAAATGTAGTAATAATATATTATTTTTAATTATAGAATAAAATGACATGTTCATCATCTGCACTATCCATGTGATCAATATTGGAGAAATATAACCAATTAATTGGAAGTAACATCCAGGAGTGGTTTATATTCATTTGGGTTATGTTGTGCCATGAACAGAAATTTTACTTGCAAGAATCCTCAATTCCCGATCCACATGATAAAGAGGTGATTAATGAGGAGTTATTTATATATGAAAAACATTTGATTAACTCAGTTGATATTAAGTGTTTGATGCTTTCATTGATGTCTAGTGAACTAATGATGTCTCATGAAAACATGGATTCATATAGAATAGTTGAGCCCTTCTGTGGTCTTTACCAGGTGAGAACTGGATAGAAAACTTTTATGATTTTAAATGAACTCTTTCAGAGAAATCCTGGAATCAGTTCCCTAATTTGGCCTCACTTAATCAAGATCATTGGATATATTGAGCGCTTATAGGTTCTAGGGTTGAAACACCCAAAATAACTGGGCACTAATATCATTTTTTAATCACTCCCTTAGAGCTTCACCGGTTTTGTTGAAAATTTTAATATGAAAAATGTTGAGGAGTCTCTTCCAGATATTATTACTCTTCTTCCCCAAGTAGATAAGGATACGACGTATGAAAATCCATCCTTCCATATTGTGAACAAATGGATAGGGAAAGTGAATATATTTAATTCCAAATATTCTTCACTCCCTTCCAAGAAGAGGAAGATCAAGGTGAAAACAAGAGAAAAGGATGTTGTCTATTTCTCATGTGGGAAGAAAATCCTCTAGAAGAAAAACCTCACCCAACCAAATAAGCAAGGGGAAGTTTCAGGTGTATTTTTTATCAAGTGAAATTTATCTATTTCTACAAATAGGGTGTTATATATATGTTCTGGTGCTCTCATATGTTTTGAAATATAGTATCCAAGTAGATCCGGAAAGATTGATCGAGGATAGGTTGATCTTAAAGCATCCAACAAAGGTAAAATTGTTGCTGCAACTATCTTGGACAACCACCTCACATTTCTAACCAGAATAATCTTGGTTTTAATGGGTTGTTAATATGGGACTTCAGTTAAAAAAAATTATTTCTATATCCCAACATGATACAGAATGATTTATTTTCATATTTGGGAATAAATGTTTCTTCTTTTATAAATATATCATTTTTTATACTAAGGAAAATTTAAATAACTATATTTATGTGTTGGATTAAATGATCCGAATAATGGAAATCAATAATGAAGTTACTTGAAATGACTCACACCACACCCAACTTTGGTATCACTGATTAGGTTATTTATACATACTTCTCTGATAAGAAAGAGGTGATCGCTCATGGGGGCATGAAATAGTGGAGTCTTAACAAATATCCTTTTACAACAATATTAAAATCATATGGAAGGGAACCAATGACATTATAAAGGATTAGTGAATCATTGGTGTCCCCTTTTATATCCAAGATGTTAGATGCCATGTTTTCCTCCTTCCAAGTGTGGCAAACTTCCGTACCGTGATCAATTAGAAGACTAAATTTCTTGATTATATAAGTGAGATACCAAGGTGATGTGCACTTATTCCAGAGGGAGTCCAAGAGAATTTTAGAGTCAGATTACACCACCCCAATAAAAATGTTGAACATTCTGCACAGGGCCAAGACACTATAAAGAGCTATTATTTTAGCCTCTACAGAGTTTCCTTCCACGTAATAAACACTGAACTCAAGAAGAACTGATCCCTTTCATCGTGAACTAAACTTAATCCATGAATATCAGCTTGGACACAAGAGATGTTGATATTTAGATTGATCACTACAGAGGGTGGGATTCATTTAATCCATCTTCCTTGGACAATGTGACTGTAAAAATCAGAACTAATCGAGCCCTAAGAATCAATACCCTATTGGCCACTACATAACTTCCACTTGAAAAGTGAGCTCCTAGATCTAGAATAATAGATAGAACACATGTTTTAATTTGAATGAGATAGCAGTTATTTCCCTCCTGTTTTTTGTTCCTGGCCTCCCACAATTCCCATTACACTAATGTGAAATCCATACATCTATAATTCCTTTCATTACTCCTTTACTGTACCCCCATAAACAAGAAGGAAATGAAGTCCATATTGTAACCTCTATTCACCGACAGGATGAGACTCTGGCTGATGAGACCCCAGATTTAGTGAGACCACACACCTTGGAAGAAGATTTATTATGTTTTCTCTATGTTATATCCCTTGTTTCACCAGCAGTGTAAATATAGATAAATACCTTTTCTCTAAACAATTTCATCAATAGGAAGGTCTTTGTTTATAATTCTCTAGGAAATGAAGTTTAACTTGGAGGGGATATCCATGAACTATAAAAAACTCACCCATACATTGGTCTCCTTCACAAGATAGACCATGGTTCAGAACCTATTCATGGTTAATATCCCTGATATTGTGACTTTGAAAACACATCTATCAGGTTATTCAAATAGTTGAATTCTTGTATGCATGATCTTATATTTATAATTAATAACAGTGGAGATGATTACATGGAGTATGCATGCCTACTTATATGAAATGTATGGTTTATGGAATCTTGGAAAATAGAGAGTATGACCCACTAATTTATCCTTCCAAAATTTGATATCTCCCCACCCAACAACCCAACAAACTTTATCTCCTAGAACCTCAAAATTGTATATCATAATGTGATCCATGTTCGAGATATGACCTATATTTTCCTCTCATATTCTCTAGTCCTCCCCATAATGTTATTTAATGAATATAACCCAGAGATAATTCCCCGCAATAATATCCCATGCGAGCTTGGCTTGTAGGCCTTGCATAGTCTTGGTCACGTTCCTCAAGTTCACACTCCCTTCAACAACAGGTTTCTCCAGTCATTATCAGGAGTCCTAGAGTAACTTTCTCTCATTCTTGTTAGCCCAGATAAATGAATTCCTAATTATATAAATTACCATGAAGGAACCTTTGGGCCCTTGATGACTTCTAGAACATGCATGGGTATTGTTGTAAGAATGGAGTTAGTTAGCATGATTATTTCTCTAAAAGAGAGAAGATGACTCTTATTGTTGAATATATTCCCTTTTATCGGGTTGATAAAATTAAAAAAATTCTATTTTTTGATTCTCCCATTGGATAAAGGTTATTATAAGCACTCTATTCAGAGATCTCTCCTTTGTATCCCCAGAAGGTCCTGGATGTTTTTTGAACATCTAGATGAGACATTTTTGAATATATAGACAACAACATTAGTAAATTTGATCCTATACCCACTCTAGATTCAGTTAGAATTTAGAGTATAGTTTAATCCATCTATGTAGGTATGCCTTCAAATAATAATGAAAATAATTTCATTTATGAACATGAGATGAGAGATTATGTCATTACTAGACCTGTTCCTGGATGGAAGGATACTCCTACTCTCAATGTATCAATTGATGTTTCTGGAGATGGATTCCTAATCCATAATGAATTGGTGGGGGGAATGTGGATCCCCTTTTTGGATCCCACAAAAAAATTTGAGGAAGTCAAAACATCTCCCCATAACCAAGACCGGCAACCATGGAGAAGAAAATCATCTAAAATCCAGGTCACAAATCCACTCTAAGAAGCCCATTTTCCTCATGATCATTACAATGTAGTCTCAATCCATTTAATTTTATCCTTGTTAATATCAATATTTATCATTATATTGGATCCCAGATATTTCATATTTATATCATCAACTATCTCTTTGGAAATGATAATTTCACCATGTATGCTCACGCCTTTTATAAACCCGTGCTGATCCTTTGAGATCATATTCAAAAGAACCTTTCCTATCCTTCTGTTAAGGAGGAAAAAAGGCTTTTATAAGAGAAATTTCACACATATATGGGTTTTTTTGGGCTAAGAAGATTTGGTTCCTTGATTTTTGGGATTAAGATGATTTTTGAAGCACTGACTTCCCCTCTAAGCTCACCCCTGTGGAAGAGGTGATGCAAAAACTCGATGAATTTATTCTTAATGATATCCAATGAAATGCTATAAAAGCACTCTAAAATACCATATGAACCTAGGGTTATTTCTAGATTTAAATCTTCTACGTCATCCTTTATCTCTACTTCACTTGTAAAAGAAACCATGTTCTCATTGTCTTTGTCATCCACCAGCCTCAGAACATTTTGGATGAAATATTCCTCTTTGCTCCTAGAATTTCGTGCCTCTTCTTAGATGTGATATTCTGTAAGAATATCCTCAAAATATTTCCCCTCCATCCTTACAACAACCTCCAAATCATCTGGGAAGGAACCATCTTCGAACCATATATTAATAATACACTACACCCACCTTTCTCTCATGAAAGAATAAAAGTAACTAGTGTTTTTATCCCTTTCTCTTATCCACATATCCCTTTAATTATCTAGGGAAATCCTCTCTACAGACAACAATTTTTTTTGGATAGATGACCCTTCTTAGAGACCAATGTAGAAAAATTGTCATCATCCCACTGTGCTTAAATAGAGTCTCCATTCATAAGGGTATCCTACTTTAATTTTTAATGAATGTATTAAAAGTCAGGGTGGATTTAGTTCCATAGTGAAAGGAACTCTTTGAGTGTTTTGAGGTGGTCCATCAATCCTACCCATGCCACTCTTCATACCTACTAATCCCATTAGTTTCTCACAATTTGATGGAAGGTAACATCCCTTTCACAGGTGTTCATGTATAAAAAATGTTGGTTCATATTATTCCCCCTCATTAGATAGATATAGAGAAGAGAATGGTTAGACCTCACTCAAGGGAGGTGGGTAACATGAGAATTTCAGAAGGATTCCATCCCTTACAAGTTGGATTTTTAGCGGTTTAGTATACTCCAAATTATCTTATTCTTATTCTTGTTATTACACTAAGTGAAAGGGTCCTGAGTATATCCTAGGTCAATTATATCATTTTGATCCTCAAGGTTATTGAAAACTATCATGGATCCAGGGGAGAATATTTCTCTACCTTTATTTTTAGACACATGTGATATACAGTTGAATTCCCTTCCCCCATACCAGGAAAGAACCTCTACTTGAAATTCTAAAAGTTGTGGCCTCATTATTTTACATTCAATCACGTCTCACTTTGAATAAACAAAGGTGAAAGTGATGGAATACCTTAATGAGGTGACCTTAGCTATAATGTAATTTATGTTGATCTCTATTTTTTCAATAAGAAAATTTAGTTTCTAAAAAATCCATACATGGTTATTGGATGTACTCTCATATATACTATGCACAAATCCAAGTTTCATAGTATACAAAGAGATAGAACTAGGGGTTTTCATGGGTTCCAAAATTATCAGGATCGATACATGATGCTTTATAAACTCAGATGTAATGTATACAAATTTCTCTTGTACCCCCAATCCTCTTAAATTCCATATGATGATGGATTCCATTGTTGGGTTTTGTTGATGGCCTTTCAATCGCTGGGCATGAGAGGGAAGGACGATGAACTATGATCATTGGTTTTCAATATTTATTTGGATTATGTGGTCCTTCCTTCATGGGATATAGTCATCGATAGGTCAACGTTGATCAAGGAACTGGGAAAATATAGTACCAGATTATCTTGATTGGCCTCAGGCACATCTAGAGTAGCAAAATAGATGGGTGTCCAGTACGTTTGGTTCGGGGACATTGGAATGATCCCCTTTATATGAACCCCATAGTTTTGAATTTTTAAGATACTCCTCCCCATCCGTCATATCCTAGGTGGGTGTAGACTTGGAAAGTGACTTTAGGTTACACACTACAGTGAACACCGGAGCCTCCAAAAGGAACTCTACATCGTAAGACATTACAGAAAATATAATCATCACTAGCTAGGGCATGTAAGTGAAAAGAGCATGACTAGAATAAATAAATATGGATATTTAGATAATTTTTAACTAAAACCACTTGGTGTATGTCATGCATGTTTACAAGAAAAAATGACCAAAGTCCCATTTAGTGGTAAAGGTGAAAAGGATAATGAACTTCTTGAATTAGTTCATACCGATGTGGGTGAACCATTTCCTTTTGAAGAAAGGGGTTGGTACTCATACTTCATAACTCTTACTGATGATTTTAGTAGATATGGATATTTATTCTTAATGACATATAATTCTGTTTTTTGATAACTTCAAGGAATATATTAATGAGGTTTTAAAACATCTTGGTATGAATATTATGAATCTTTTCTCAGATTATAGTGGAGAATATATTAATTAATAATTCATTGATTAGTTATGGGAGTTTGAGATTTTATCTCAACTCATTCTTCCTTATATTCCTAAGTGGAATGGTTTAAGTGAAAGGAGGAACCACACATTGTTGGATATGGTGAGTTAAATGACGAGTCATGAAAGAATTCAATTTTACTTTTGGGGATACACATTTCAAATGGAAGCATACATATTAAGCCAAGTGTCTACTAAAGAAATTGATGGTATACCATAACAATTATGGAATTGGAGGAAACTCGAGTTTTCATACTTACATGTGTGGGGTTGTGAAGAATTTGTTAAGGCCTCTTCAGGTAACAAGATTTCATCTTGAGTCACAAAGTGTATCTTTGTTAGGTTCAGAAGGTCACATACCCTAGGGGTGGGGGGTGAATGAGGCTATGACATATTAAAACTTATGCCCGTTAGGATATTTTTTCATTTTTAAACAAAACTCTACTCTCTCTTCCCCCTATAGAAATATATGAATATATATGAAGTCATGTACATGAAAAAACAATTTTTACTTGGTTCACCCTCACTTGGCTACGACCAAGGAGCATATAATAATGATGTGGTGATGTACCAAATTCCACAAGGATCACTTTCAATAATGAGTATAATGTTTCAGATAGATATTCTATGCACAGGCTCATTGCCTTTACAATATTTATGGTCTTATCACTGCATTCCCAATGGTCACCCCCTATGAAACTTTCACGGCCTCACTTCTAGTGGAAAGGGTCATCATATTCCTCTTCCTTCACTCACAACTCTTGAAAAGGAATCCACTCACAGTTTATATACTTTTAGGTAGAACAAAAATTATGGACATGTAGGTCACTTCATTTGCATGAACAAAGCATCCTCCACTGTAGGAAGATGCTTTGTTGAAGAACCTTTTTCACCCATAGATGAAGTCCACCTTACCAGGTATTTTTAGTTACTGGGAAATAATTTCAAAAACAGATTTGAAGATTTTCAAGATTCCTTGAGTGTTTTCAGAACAACTTGATCTTCCAGCGTACTCTGTAACGGGTATGGTACATGGATCAACTCCTATACATACTTATTCCTCATTCGAAAACCTCCTTTGTTCTGCAGACTGTCTCTGCCTTCGCTATCGCATACCGTCTCTGTGTACCGACTCTACGAACCTCCTCTACGAATCACCCTATGTACATGAACTATTATATGTTAGTGGATAACCTTCTATTTTGCAGGACATATCTCCTTTGCATACCGGAATTCCTTCTTCGTGTACCGAACATCCTTTTCATGTTTTAATTTCCTTCCAAAACCATCGACGGAATTTCTTCCATGCAAACCACTTCTCATCACAATATTCCTCCTCACGAACCACTTTTAGATTTCACTGAATTCCTAGAGAAAAGAGATGTTCTATATTGATATTTGATTTGAAATATAATTGGTAGGATTATATCTTTATATATAGGCAAAGATATCTGTAAAATCCATTAATCAAATATTTACCAAATCTTTGATTCGGTAAAGACTTCACCGCAAACCGATCCTCCTACTGCGAACCGCTCCCATTCCACGGACCATTTTTTCATGGTGGTATACGTAGTGTCATTTATCCTACATGGTAAATCTCCTCCACCAATGACAAGACATCCGTGTACTGCACTTCCTTTCACTGTGAATTATTTTTCGTTTCACAAACCGCTCCCACGTACCGTCATCCGACCTTTTCAACAAACACAATCACACCGAAAACATGGCGAGAGGACACATTGAGGGATTTTTTCCCAACAATATTCAGTGGATATACCAATGAAACAAAGGGATAATACCTATAAAATCCTTCAAAAAAATGATTTGGTTGACAAACATACAAAATTTCTTGAGGTGTATATTTTTTCTAAAAGTGATTGTGGGAGAAAGATAGACTTTGATGATGTACAAGCTCAAGATACAAAAGATTAAGTACAAGAACAAATTCCAAAATGCCCAGTGGAAGAAGAATTTGTTCTAGAGACATAATTACTACGTAGGAGTACTAGTGAGGTTAGAGAAACAAAATTGTATGATTTTCTAGTCACTAAGGACTGAGACTCATTATTAGTTGATAATAATGATCCTCTAACCTACAAGGAAGTTTTAAGTGGAACAGACATTTTTAAGTGTCAATAAGCAATGAATTATGAAATGGAATCATTGTACCAAAAACAAGTATGTATTTTTGTAGACCCTCTAGTAGATGTAAATCATATTTCTTACAAATGGGTGTTCAGAAATAAAATAAACATGGAAGGACAGGTCAACACCTATAAGGTGTGACTAGTTGCAAAATGGTTTAAACAGTGTCGATGAATTGGCTACAATGAATTTTTTTACTAGTTTAAAAACTGAAATACATAATAATTCTACTTTCCATTTCATATTTCCATTGTTATGAGATTTGGAAAATGGATGTCAAAACCACCTTTCATAACAGTAAACTTCAGAAAGAAGTCTATATGACACAACCAGAAGGTTTTGTGACTCCATAGGATACCAACAAGTTGTGAATGTTGAAAAGATAAATTTATGGATTAAGGAAAGAATCCATGTCTTGTATGATTCATTTTTATGAGGCAATAAAGAAATCTGGTTTCAAAAATAATGAATGCGATTCATGAGTCTATAAATAGTTTAGTGGGAGTGAAGTCATTTTTTAATAATATATGTTGATGAAATATTACTCAATGGAAATGAAATACTAGTCTCACAGTCTATTAATACATGGTTTAATAAGTGATTCTCTATGAAGGACTTGGGAGTGACAACATATATTCTTGGGATCAAGATCCATCATGATAGATCCAAGATGTTGCTTGGAATAAGTCTAAGTATATATATTGATAAGATACTTAAGAGATTTAGTATAAAAAAATAAAAGAGGGGATTGTTGTTAGAATCACATGACATTCATTATTCTATGAAAATGTGTCCTCTGGATCATTAAGAAATAAATAAAATGACAAGGATTCCATATGCATAAGAAATTGGGTCTATCATGTATGCTACGATATGTACTAGGATAGATGTCGACTACACATTAAGTGTGGTAGGAAGATATGAAGATGATCGAGGTGACTTCCATTGGATGGAAGTCAAATCCATCCTTAAGTATCTGAGGAATATTAAGGATATGATCCTAATTTATTGAGTAGATGTGGAAGAAGATTCTAGTTTCTAAACCAATCAAGATGAAATGAAGTCACAACCATGATACATATTGACATTGAATGGAGGTGAAGTGAGCTGGAAGAGCTCAACGAAGGCTATGGATATAGATTTTATAATAGAGTTTAAGTATATTGGAGATTTTGATGAAATTAAATAAGTAGTATGGCTGTGAAACTTCGCCAAAGAGCTTGATGTGGTATCTAGTAGTAAAGATCATATCACACTCTATTGTGACAATATGGTAGTGGTGGTTCTTGAAAAAGATCCAAGGTCACATCGACAGAAAAAGAACATACATTAGAATTATCATATCTTGAATGATTCTTCTTATAGGGGAGACATTTTAGGGAGAAATATTTCCATGGAATACCACATGGAAGACCACTTGACTAAAGCCTTAACATAGTAGAAAAATTACTTTCATGTTAGTTATAATGGAATAAAGGTTGTAGGTAGTTGGCTCTAGTCTAAGTGAGAGTTTTTTTTGGAGTTGGTGTCCTAAGAACAACTATATTTACTTTTATTACATGTATATTAAATGTATTGAATATTAACAAAATGTCTTATTGAATATTTTATATTGTTCATCATGACTAAAATTTAATAATTTCCTAGAGTATACATCGTATTGATAAGGTTATAGAAGTTACCCACTATAATGAGAACCATGATGTGAAATGAAAATATTCTCAAATAATGATCTGTGGCTGGATAGAATAGTATGATGTGACACATAGTACATAGAATTTCATGTGTGAGTACTATTTTTCAGATGAGGATTCTTCCCATGAAGTTCACACATGGTAATCTCCAAGATGGGATATTATGATAACATACTCGCCAGTAGTAATTCCTCATGTTTTGGTGTCATCAGATATTCCTATCTATGAGAGGGTGTGATGGATCTTATACATTAAGATTATTATTAATTTATGTTACAACTCATGTACTTATAAGTATTCAGTAAACCATGATGATAATAGTTCATGGATAAGTTCTATATGTTGGGTGTGTCATGAGTGACATATCATTAATGAATAAGTTGAGGAAGGATTTTTTTCCTTCCATATCGATGGAAGATAATATCTTATTCTTTTGATTAGAATATATCTATCACATTAAATTAAATTTCCATGGTGTAATAACATTTTTATTCTAGATAGTCATAGAAAGACATATCAATCATATAGGTTGGTGACACTGTTGTCCAACCTTCTTGATGAGATATTATGATAATGAGATTATATTAAATAGTGAGAATTTGTATTTGGTTTTCGACATTGTGGCATTAAGTTCCTTCTCTTGGGTTCCCTAACCAACTGCTAGATAGTAATCTTCGACTTATGGTTATCCCACCTAATGTTAATAAGAAAGAAACCTTGATGGTCACTCCTTAAGAGTTTTTATTGATCTCGATTAAATTCTATTTGAGTCTAATTAATGTAATAAACGTTATTCTCAAGTCTGAGGAATAATTTTATTGAAGTTATATTGATCACATAAATTAAGTAAATATTTATTCTCCAACTTGAAAATAAAATATTTATTTTACTTACTTAATATTTTGAAAAGTATTTATTCATTATCTTATAAATAAAATATTTTTTTAAATAAAATAATTATTAGGGTTTTCTATAAATTATAGAGGAGTTCTAATGTACCAAGACTGATTCTGAGGGAAAATATTAATTAACAAGACCATTACATAATATTTGTTATTGTGAAAGTTTTTTCACACCACAAAATAATAATAATATAATTATTATTTTATGGAATGAGGATTATTAATGGTGATGAATTTTATTTAATGGATGATATTAAATTAAATAATATTTTAACTTAAATCCTAACACTATAAAGAAATGTATATGTTTATTATTTATAGAATTCACAAATTGAGAATATAGAATTGTTGTGCCTAATGAATTATCCCTCAACTCCCCCTTCTCTCTCACTCTAAATAATGAGAATTGAAAGAGATATTTCATGAAGACCAAAGAATGAGTGATCAAGAATGAACTATGAATGTCATTCGAATTTCGGTGTTATCACCCAGAGATCGAGAAGTGTTTCTCGAAGATCAAAGGAGCACATATGGATCATAATTAGAGAGATTCTATCCTTGGATCCTCATACCACAATAAAGGTAATCTGAATTTTTTTTAGATGATCAGTATTCTAAAAATGAATAATGTTCCAAAGCCCAAGTATTTCTTTATTAAAATATTAAATTAATTAATTATAAATTTGATGTACATGATCCTTGCTCTTGTTTTTGGGAAACAATTATTAATATAAATTTTAATATATCTACCACCCACACACACTTCTACATCACCCATAAAAAAAATAGACTCATCAATTTAAATACGTGGAGAACATTGTAGGAAGCTTCAAGTGTCAGGATTATACCACATCAATGGTATTCCACAACAATTTTTTGCCCCATGAAATTGAATATGTCAGGAAGGTGAGATCATTTTGTGACCCATAGTGGTTGTAACCATATATTATTTTCTAGAATGATAACTGGATGAATAAATTATCTCAGATCAGGATTTTTTTGATGAGATAATTATGCGAAGTCATGAAAACAACATGGAACAAAGTTATCCATTATTGAAATGTCATAGGCATGATGCAGCACATGATCCCCAACCTGGTTGGTGAGGAATATTCATGTGAATCCAAGATACCCATGATAAAATTAGGTTGGATTTATATTTCTCTGTTACTATAGAATCACTGTTGTTGGAATTTTTTGTAGTTAATGTAGATGTACTATAGTAGGTACTTTTTAGTACTTTAGCATCCTGAACTATTCAACTTCGGGCCAATGTTTTGGTCCTGAAGTCTTTAAGGCCTTCGGTCCAACCAGGCATTTGGTTTAGTAAGGCTTTTGGACCACCTCATGTCCTTAGGGACACTTCATGGACTTTAGGCCACCTCAAGGCCTTCCAGCCACATGTTGTGAAGATATAAAAAACAAGGCAGATTCTATAAGGAATAAGATCGAGAGGATGTTCAGATCAAGGAACATTCACCAGAGTAGAGTTGCTAGATTTTGAATAATGAGAGGGTATGAAATTTCCATAGGTACCAAGCCTATGTATCTCCCCATAAGAAATCTATCCAAACATTCATGTGAAGGTGGAGAGCTAATAATAATGCAGATGTTGGGGAGGGGTAGTTCCTAGTAGTCATAGTTTGGGATGAATTCCTCTAAACCTTTGGCACATGTAATGTGAAGAAATCCTATGGGCCATGTAAGGTTTCCCCTTTAACCCTTAAAAGGTGTATTTTCATAAATTAATAATAAATGAAGGCCTTAGGGCCATTCAAGCATAGGCATGACATGCTCAATCAGATATACATGGCTAACAAAATTGTCCCTTTTCTTCTTGATCTGGCCATTCAACTCACATGGACTTGTCAAAGGGAGGATGGACTTATTTCAAGGGAACCTCAGTTACAGAGGAAATACTATATGATTTATTATCGTATTATTATCTTTGTTTGATATTCCAAAAAAGTGGATTTATATATGGAAAACTGACCACTCTATTATTTGTGATATTCACACCGGGTTCACTATTTTTCTTTCGATGGGGAAGACACAATCGCTAGGTGCATTCAGCTTTTCTTGACAGTTTATTGTGATTGAGCGTGTTAAATGTGATGCACACTAATTTATTAAAGGTTACCAATGATGTTATAAATAGAAACTCCCAGTGGTTCTCATGTCCATAACTGTGTACAGACCTTCTATCCAAAGGTAGGTGGTCAATTAGGATTTCATACACAATGACACTTTGGAACTCCCATTGGTCGATAGGATGAGAGGTTGGTCTCATTTTACCCTTTTGGGGGGAAATTTTCCTACTCTGAGACTCTCTTATAGATTCAAGATATGTTCTATAATCTCTTCCTAAATCTAATACAGGATAGGATAACCTAAAAAATGATCATAGGTAAACCCCTTTTATGTGTAGAAGAATACGGGGATGTCATTATTGAATACATCTGTATGTATCTGAGGTCCTAGACCCATTTTATAGTGATTAATAGATACTTATATGTTGAAGCATCATAACCAGGCACTTCGGTATTTGCTGTCATATAGGGAAGCATTTAATATTATGAGGAGGGGAATAATCCATTATGGGACATCCTACATGTCTTATTTAATACATGAATCCAAATGCACATAGTTCATTAAACATGTTTAGATTAAAATCACATTGAAATGATATTTGTTTAGGAAATTAGTTACCAAATATTTGATCTCGAATTTCAAGGAGCCATCCTACGTATCCTAGTTATAGTAGGAATCAGAGTTATCATAGTTAATTCATACCCTTGGGACTATCCCCAAGGTAGATTCCCTTATATGGGGAATGTTTTTTTCATTCCAATCATTAGGGATTATATAATTAGATTACCCTGGATGGTGTATATTCATGATTTGAATGACATGACCACCAAAACTCTCTAATCCCAAGTGATCTATGATCCATGTGTGGAAAAAAAGATAATAAGTAATCAGTCTCATTACAAATAGATGTAGGGATTATGTACTCGGACATCCATTAACATGTTTAATATAGAGATGAGGCCTTAGGAATGAGTCCAATGTATCCTAGTTATGGAATTAATTATATTCCTCATAGTTAAATTCATTGAGACTTACACACTGACATTTACCTACTATGCGGGGAATATCATATCATGACATTGATCGAGGTTTACAAACTAAAGTTTCTCTTATACTGATAGAGACTTATCTTGTGAATTATATGATCATTGTGAATCCCTAAGACCATGTGATATATTCTTGGTGCGAGAAACAAGGTATGTTAAATAATTATTTTTATTAATTTTGGATGCCGACCTTATGTGCTGGGTATACCCTTTAGATGATTAATATAGAGATCAGGACTTAGGAATGTGTCTTATGAATCTTGTTTATAACAAAAATTAGAGTCATCATAGTTTACCTGATTGGGTCTCAAACACTAACACATCCGTACTGATTGGGGCTTACACACTACGGGTGGACAAGGTAATCAATCCCTGGGATGATCGATTGACCCGGTTTTCCTATCTTCTTGACCTGCATTGATTGTATGCTAAACATTCCATGATTGTATACTTGATATATCGGTGGATGTCTGCCTGAAATATCCAAATAAAATCACATGATCCAATTGACTTCTTCGAGAGACGTCACATAACCTGGTTGGAATGTTTGAAGTTTGTCACGTGATCATGGTTGTCTCTTCTAGAGAATATTGAATGACTCGACTATATTTTCCAAGAACCATTTCATGATCGCAATGGACATTCTTAGTGGGTGTCACATGATTCAGCTAACTTGCCCTGGTGTCATCGCTAAAGCTAGTTGAAAAGCTTGGAGAATATTGTCAGAGTCAATGTTACATATCTATGAGGGTTTTTTTTCCTAGATTACATGTCTGGGGGACATCAAATAACCCAACTGAGAAGTTCTAGGGACATCATAAGAGCCAACTGACATACTGAGAGGGATTTGAAATGACTGGATGGCAAGTACGGAGGATGTTGTAAGATCTAGTTAACATGACCTAGTGTTATCGCAAAACATAGATGACATATACTGATGTCACCATATGATCTGGGTGGCATGTCTAGAGGAAATTGAGAGGCCTATATATTGAGAATGGAGGGTTTCACCAGACTTGGGTGGAATTATTGGGGGCACCACAAGACTTTCTCAAACATGTCTATGGTATTTATCATGAACCAAATAGTACACTAAAGGTGAGTCGCATGACCTAGGTGACATGTCTCGGTGATATCACATGAATAGGGAGGTTCATGAGAAGCACTTGAGGATCAGTTTATATGTTATTTTCATTTTTTTAAAAGATTGGGGCCGAAGCCTCAATTTATTATTTAAAAGCAAAGACCTCTTTAGACTGGGTAGAGGGAGACCCATTACATAGCCCGAAGGCCCAAGGTCAAGTGGCCTGAATACAAGGCTTGAAAGCCCATTTTTTTGGCCCAAAGGACCCCTCGGTGAACAGTACTTCTACAGTACCCGCGCTGCTACAGTACCTACTACAATACCGCCACCGCTACAGTATCTGCTACAGTCCCTCCACCGCTACAGTGCTGCCGCTGCTACAGTTCCGCCGCTGCAACAGTACCTGCTACAGTACTGCTACAGTACCTGGGAAATTCGCCCCTGCCCGGATTCGATCCTGGGTCTTTTGGATTCCAAGCAGGAGCCTGTACCACTAGGGTACAGGCTCATTGGCATTTATATGTTATTTTCATAATTATCTCATATTTCAGTTTCTTTTCTATCATTTTATTGCATAGGAATTAGATTTTTTCAGTGTCATATTGTTTTAAGTCTCACGTATTTTAGTGAATATGTGGGATGTCCCTCATGTAACCCACCAAAAGTCCTTCGAGTGATATATGAGTGATAATGAGAAGTGCCTATGAATGATTTATGTTCACTCTAATCATTTCATAGATCTTACTTGATGTAAGACTTTCCCGGTTGTGAGATCGTATACTTTGAGAAATCTGCTCTGATGCCTGGGTGCGCTCGTGTGAGGTTCCAAGAGTTTTTTTTTTCATATATGCATCTATGTAAAACTCATTTTATATTATAGGGTGGGATATTTATAGGCCTCAGAACACAATTTATTCCCTAGTTTTCACAGTGTGTATTGAAAAAATATATGATGGAGTTGACAGTGGGATTCAACATCACGTGTCTTCGTGAGTTCCCATCGTAGATTATTCTGGGGCAGTCACATGATTTTCAGTGACCATTAGACCATCCAATAAATGCACCATTTTTTGGATAATGTCTATTTAACGGGGTATTGTTTAATCAAGTGGACATGTAGAGGGACTTTCATGCAGTCAGGCTGAGAAGTCTAATCACTTTTTTGAGACTAGGATGCCTTCCAAAAGGCCTTCGTGTGATCTTTGATGTCATTTTCGAGATATTCCATGAAATAAGGATGGATTTCTAGGGGGATTTTTGGGAGATATATCTAGATTATCAAGGGTTATTTCAAGACTCATATAGTGCATCGTTTGAGTTTTTGACCCGCAAGAGTTTCCCACCATTCCCTTTTCTATTTCCTTCTTTTATTTGTCAAAGGGTTAGGGATCCTGTGAGATTGAACGAGTGTTATTGAAGAAAATCACTTAACCAACCGATGATGTGCCACGTTACTAAAAAAGGGTCTTGTGGTGATGCATCCAAAATTCTTGGATAAACTCTTCTACATATTTCTAGAGCCAAAGGGGGGTGGAAATACTACCTGTACATGTCCAAATCCTTTCTCACGGTGAGGGTGACATGCCAGCTGGATTTCACATGGTGAGGAGGACATGTCTCTATTGGCTTAAGTTATTTGAATAACCATATTGGGTATGTCATATTATGTATATGACCATAAGTGGATCTCACCTTTTTCATGTATTTATCCTTATTTCACAAGAGGTTTGTGGTCCTCCCCCACTGATTGTCTATGAGGGCACCACATGATCAATATGGGACCTCGTGGTGGTGCACACAATTTCCTAGTCAGTCACCCTGTTTTCTTATGATGAATAAAATGATTAGTTCAATATCTCATTACAACATGTGTAAATTTTTATGGAATGTTTTGAGGATTTCCTTTGATGCTCCATGTGTTTATTGATAGTTCTCACAATATCATAAATAAATTTTTAGGGACAATCACTTTTATCTCCTTTAATGTGTCTCTTATTCATGGACTATGTTTCCCTAAAATGACCGAGAGTGATTTCATTTCCAGGACATATTCCAAAGGGTTAATGGATAGTGTTTCAAGTTTTCACACAAATTTCCTCATAACCAAGGCTTTATTATCACATGTTTTTGCATTATGATAAGCTAATCACTCATTACATGTGTCCATCAATGGAAAAGTTCATCGAACATGTTTAGTGGTTTCGAAAAGAATTAATCATAAAATAATAAATTCTTTATCCTAAATATACTAAAATGTTATTATTATTATGGTACCAAAAATATCCACCCTCTATTCTGTCAAATTGGAAGTGAAAGCATCACACATGCATACATGTGGACTTCTGCCTATATGAATTGATACAAATAATTTTCCATCACATTCATTAATGGAAGGTTATTATTATGGGTTTGACGTTTATATATGATATTTATGAAATATTTATACTTACTGAATGATAATATAATATCTAAATTCTTACCTTCCAATACGTTGGAAAATATTCTTGTTGGACATGCATACATGTGGACTACCACCTCGATGAAGTGATGTGATTTGTTTTCTGATTATGATTTACATGGATGGTAATAGGATTATATTTAATGAATATATATTAAACTTATGATGTAATAAATATTTTATAATGTAAAATTAATATTTACCTTTCTTTCATTCCATCTTTCAAATAGTGAAAATCATGTTCATGCATACGTATGACCTATCGTCTCCATGAATAGTGTAATTAAATTTTCTATCTCTACATTTTATGGATGAAAATAAATAAATAAATAAATAAATATATATATATATATATATATTAGGAATATATATTATATTAATATCATGATTAAAATTTTAGAGATTATGGAACCATGATCGAAGTACAAGGACAAGAACTACCAAATCCAAATTCTCATGAAGAATGAAATAGTTAACATCTGGGAATGATGATTTTAATAAGGAATTATTAATAAATGGGTGTCGAAATGTTATAGTTGGTTTATATATGATATTAAATGTATGTTAATTACTCTAGTATATAAATATAATAAATTTAAATTTATTATATAGGATGTTAGAGCCCTTTCGAAGAAAGTCTAACTTCAGGTAAGGGTTTACCGTCTCACTTTTATTTCTGTGAGACATATCCATATTCATCACTTTTTTCATAGGGGTGGTTTATATAATATATAATAATATATTATATTTTTCTTCACATGAAAATTATTTTGATTTGAAAATACATGTAAGGTTATCTTTTTCAGGAGGTTTTGATTCCAAATTTACCAAAGCGATAAGGGATTGTCATCTCAAATTGTATTCTTTGGGACATATGTTATTTTAGGCACATATATTATTTTATGTGCTATATATATAACACATTTGAAATTTTATATAATTAATATAAAATTTTCAGGATATTTAATGTTTCATTTTAATATAATCTATCCTGTGGATTGCGATTTAAATGTTACCAAAGCAGTAAGGGAATTATGTTAATATCTCATTGTTTATTAGGATTTTTTATGATCAATTTTCCAATGATGAAATTCTATGTACTATCTCTTAGTAATACCATGATTTTTTTACCCTATATATGTTTATAGAGATTACATATTTTCTTTCAATTTAATAACTTTAATAACTTAGGATATGAAAGGAATTTATTGAAGGAAAACTAAATTTATTTTTCTCTTCAGTCGAAAATATTAATTTTCCATATCCACATTTTCTTAAAATGTTTTCAAGAATGTTTATAATATTATACTATAATGATTTAATGTAATATTTACCCATGATTTTATTTATAATTTTTTTTAAAGGAATCTTCTTTTCATTTTCTAAACAAGGTACTTCTGACTTTTTACTAAAAATGTGAAAGGAATCATTATTTAAACATACACATCAAATAACACCCTGTGATTTTATGAAATATTTTTTTTCAAATAAATTTAATTTGTTTGATAACTTGTGTTACATACAACACTGAGTTTAAATGAACCATGACATACTATTTGTGTATTATTATTTAATTTAATAAATACTATATATTCATAGGATTGGGAGGTATGGATTGGACAAACTAAATTATAATAATCTTATGGTATATATATGTATGAAATGAATTATTTGGTAATCAATTAATTATAAATGAAAATAAAAACCAATTGAAAATAAAGGATTTGTTTTTATGAAAACTCTTTTTATCTGTGTAATGTTGGTTTATCTTAATAAATTAAATTGATCAGTATTGGATAATTGTTTTAACAAAATTTATGTATTATATTTTAAATTAGCAGTTTTATCATTCATATAATATTTTTTCAAGGGATAAGATAAGAAAAAAAATCAAGTTTTATGCTTAAAAACTATATTTATTAAAAAATTGGTTCGTCGTGTTTTTCAAAATTATTTTTGAATTAATTTTTTACAATTTTATAGTTTATTTTTATAAAATGAAATTCATTATTTATATCCAAATTCAAAATTATCTTATAGTGAATTTTTAATATTTTCTAAAAATATTAACTTTTTAATGAATAATGAAAAATACTAATTGTTATTAATAATTTTATTTTTGTTTAAAGCATTTAAAAAAGCTCAATTTTTTATTGAATGGTTTTAAAATTACAATTAGTTCCATTATATTATTCTATTTAAATTTATTGGAATCATTTTTTGTTGAATTTTTAAATAAAAACATTTTATACTTAATAAAAAATTTTCTTTGGATAACATTTTTCGAAGTGTTTAGTGGTATAATTTTTAATTAAATTCACCCACTTATGTGTGTTGAATTTGAAAAGAAATATTTCATATTTGTAATAATCATAATTAATATTAGTTAATAAGTTCAAATTATTTTTTTTTCATAATTAACAGTAAAAACAATAAAAATTAATTACCATGGTCATGGTTAAAATGTGGTTTGGCACGTTAAATATAAATCTAATAAAATTAATTTTCTACCCACATATGTTTTTTTATTTGATAAATTATATTTTATATTTAGAATCAGTGGGTCCAAATTATTTATTTCACCTCATTTTATTTTTAGGATTAAAGGATAAATTACATAGGTAAAAAACTAGTTATCATGGTAAAAATAAAATGGTAAAAGTGAGTATACTTTTAGGTAAACATAATAACAATTTTAAAGATTGTTTCTTTTTTGGTGGTGGAGGTGTGGCTCGACCTTACCTTCCATCTGATCCTTTATTTATTTATTTTGGAGGCACTTGGTTTGAGAGAGAATTCCAATTATTGAATAATTTTGGGTATTTACAAAAATTTCAATAATTTTTTACTTATAAAATGGAACCCCCTCTCAACTTTTATTCACACTTAAAAGGACATTTGGTTTAGAAAAAAACTAACCAAATCATTTACTTACTCTTCTTCCCATGTCCTAGAGGCATTGTTTTTATTATAAAATATTCCATAAACTGGGATTTCATTATGTTAATGTGATAATGTATATCCATATAATCTACCATTAAATGGGATACAAAACCATCAATCATGTTTACTGCAACAAACCAACCAACATAAACTAGGAAAGACAACAGGGCCGGCCCATCATGGTGGTGAGGTGTAATATGGGAAATTAAATAAGTCTCATACATAAAAAACATGTTATACAACTTGGGTATAAAGTGGAACAAATAGATACATCCAAGATACACACGATCCAATCCAAAACTAAAAAACAAGAATATATGAAAATTCAAGGTGAAAAAATCTCCATGTGAAAAATCGTCACCTCTAAACTATCCTGCTACAAAGGCAATGAGGAAATGTGAAGCTGTAATGCCACATAATACCCTTCCCCTTACATGAATCCTACAAAACAATTTCTATAAAAACCCAAATGAAAAATTATGGCCTGAGAAAAAATCCCAGTAGGATTTCACCATAGAATCTATAAAAATTTCAATATCAAGAGTTCTATATTTCTACCTTTAAAAAATAGAGTTTTACAAAGTGCTTTAATAAAACAAAACCATTTGAAAATCATCCCTTGTTTTATCATAAAATCCTTTAATAATCTCAAATAAAGAAATTTCAAAATTGATAAATCATGATTGAATAATCAATACAATCCATTGATACATCATAAGGTAAACATATAATAAAATAACCATGAACAATCCATAATGTAAATGCATGTGATAAAATAACAATGATCAATCCATTGTGTGATAGAATCTGAGAAAATAACCATGAAAAATCCATCATGTGATAATCCAATTCTAAGTGGAAAAGCACAAAATTTGCGATTTAACTTATGGGTATACATAATAGAAATAAAAATAAATCCAAAATCTTGGAATATGGTGGATCCAACTGGTATATCTTTTCATGTAATTAGACCCACTAAAGTGATAGAAAACCTCAAGTGGCATTAGGCACATTATGAGTGACATGTCTATTCCTGATGCCCCCAAGGTTACCCAATCTGCTATGTTTGTCCAAAACCATTTAAAATGACATTCTCATAATCTATAAAACATTTTCATAGAAGAAACAATCTTATTCAGTGCTTGAGAAACCACTTTTAACAAAAAGAACCATTCAGGAATTTTGTCAAACACTTGGTTTTAAAAAACTATTTTTAAACAAAAACTCACTTAAAAGTGCGATTTATTTATAATAAATACAATGAAATTACAATTAAAATAAATTTATTGAATAATAAAAAATAAATTTCTAATAAAAATAATAAATTCATAGAATCATCACTTTGTATATAAATACCTACCTCATGAATGAAGGTAGAACTAAATGCCTTTGTAAACAGATAAATGGGAAGTGTAGATTGGCTACTCAAGATCCAAGATCCATAAGAAACAAAAAAGGCCATTAAACCCATTAAATATAAAATCCATATCCCACTTTGTGGTCCAATGAGAATATAGGATGTATTTAGCAAGTATCTTGGAATGGAAGAGGAAAACACAATAAAACCTGAACATACTTTGAGAGATCAATCAAGAATGATGGGCAATTTCCAAGAAACCCTAGGGAGAAGCCTCTAGATCAATGGGGATGGACTAGGTAGATCCTAAATGATATTAGGGGTTCATTAGAGTTTAACCATGGTCCTAAGGTTTTTTAATTAATGAAATTAGGAGAATTAAAATCCCACGATCAAGATATGCTGGAGAGGCCAAACGGTTAGGTGTAACTATGTGCCTTAACTGTGCACCCATTACTGGACATCTGTTTTTTGGTTCAAAGATTGGATGCATGATTACTTTAACCATTTTATAACCTTTCCTAACCCAAATTCCTAAGGGTTTATGCTTTGGAGGGGTGCCAACATGGTTTGGATAACCCACACCACCACTTATAGTAGACCACGCTTGGACTCACGATTTCCTGGGATAAACTGAATTTTTTTTCCAAACCTTGTGATAATTGTGGATAGCCCTAATGGATTCCAAAATTCTAAAAAAACTCATGAAACAACCCCAATCACAGATCTAACCAAAGTACTATCAAAACAAAGTTCTAGAAATACTTATAAAAATATAACAAATCGTTATAATCTCCCCACCATAAAGGCATTCTCCCAAAGAAAGTGCTCAAGATTCTCGACCCACAATAAGATAAGAACACTATTACCTCATCAATGATTATTTCTTCCACTTATCATGGATATCATGTCTTCATTTCTATATTAACCTGACCATGGGAGTTATTTTACAATGTAGTACATTTTCATAGTGATCCATATTCATACCTGGTAGCTCAAAAATGGGGGTATTAGGCCTAAGATCAACACCCTACCATTCAATCACATGCAGAGGATCCAGTTGGTACCCCCAAAAGATAGGAAACATGAAATAAATTAATAATCAAATTTGAGTGATATGGTAACCACAACCGATATTCCACCTTTCCACATATCACCATGATCTATAAGGGACTAACAAACCATGGTGATAGCTTACCATGATTACCAAACTGATGATATACTAGGTAAGGTAAAACTCTAAGAAAAACCTGATCACCAACCTCAAACTCTAGTGTCCATGGATAAAAATTTTCATATGATTTTTGGTGGCTCTATGCTCTGACCAACCTCTTCTGGATCAATTGTACCATTTCCATCACCTCATGAATGAGGCTCAACCAAAATAATGAGAACTCTCCCAACTCCTCCCTATATGAGGTAGATCTAGATGTATTCACATAAAATGATTCAATGACCACAATCATTATCAAATCCCGATTACTATTGTTACAGGAAAATTAGATTAGAGGAGTATTCAATTCCCATGATCCACCAAAATCAAGCACGTTAGTCCAGAGAATATCCTCAAGAACCTAGATAGATATCTCTGTTTTTTCATCAGTCTACGAATGATAATATATTCTCAATTTCCACTAGGGACCCACTTACTCATTGAAACCTTTTTAGATCCTTGTTGTGAACCTTAGGTCTATATCATAAACAACTATTGTGGGAACCCCATGAAGTCTCACAATCCCTCATATGCATAAGTATCTGAGCAATTCTAATTTATTTTTCTCCTTTATTGTTAAGAAATGAGAAAATTTCATAATTCAATCAATGATCACCAAAATTGAATCCTTCCCACTAGTATTACATGTAAAAAAAATAAAAAATTCCATTTAAATCTCATCCCACTTCCATATTGAAATGGGAAAAGGTTTCAAAAAACTAGTAGGTCTTTGGTGTTCCAACTTAATTCTATGAAAAGTAGACATTGTGACACTAAATATAAAATTAAACTCCTCATTCCCAGCTAACAATATCGACATATAAAGTTATGATACATCTTGGTATCCCTGGGGTGTATGGACTAACATAAATGATGTCCACTTTCCACTAAATCCCTCCTCAGTGAAATTGGAACAAATAGCTTTCTACGAAATCTGAAAGCTCCACTTAGAGACTGAGACCATTAACCCTAGGTCTCCCCACCTAAAATGATTTTACATAAGAATTAAAACTCAAAAACTTTCAAATTTCAGAGCTGAACCATCTCATTGAAAGATGATTAATCTTTCATAGATACAAAGAACACCTATTATACAACATCTTTCACTCCCAAGATCATATCAGCAAACCAACTCATAAGTGAACACCACTCAACTGATTCCTTCAATGCTTATGTTGGTAATTTTTTGATCAACATATCATCAATTACATTCCCTTTCCCATGAGTGTATAAAATATTCAATATAACAATATGAATATACTCCACCTAGTGTCTCTATATAAAGTTTATATAATTCTGAGTAAAAATATATATCAGGATCTTATGACAAAAAAAACTATAAATCACTTTCAATAGATATAGTGATTCCACATTTTAAGTTAATGAAAAAATGATACCAACTTAAGATTTTCGATAGGTTAGTTCTTCTATTGAGGGAATAAATGTCATGAGTCATAGGAAACCACCTATTTCCCCTACATGAAGGAAAAACCCTAACCCATTCTAGAAGAACTGTAGAAAAAATCATTACATAAACATGATTATGGAAGAATAAAAAATGGTACTAAGTTTAACCTCACCTTTATTTCCTCCAAATATCTATGAAATTTTTCATTCCATTCAAACATTACACCATTATGGGTTAAATATATAATCAAAATTTTATTTTTGAGAAATCCTAAACAACTTTTCTATAGTAATCAGCTAATCCAAAGAAGACCAGTTTGTAAAATAAAATTTTATGTTTCTTCCATGACATAACTTCCTATATTTTCTCATAATCCACTAAGACTCCCATATTAGATATAAAATGAACCATAAATTTCACTGCCTAAATCCAAAACTCACATTTGGAAAGATTACCAAAAAAATACAATGTTCCATTAAGGTTTAAAAAATGATATTCAAATGGTCCATATACTCATACATTGACTTAGAGTATTCCAAAATATCATCCATGAAGAAAATAAAAAAGGGTCCAAGAACTAATTAAATATTCATTTCATTAAATCTATAAATACAACATGAGCATTAGTGAGACTGAATGGCATGACTAAAATCTAAAAATGTGTATAACATATCCTAAATGCTATCTTAGTTATATCAACTTCTCATAATCTCAACTAGTTTTACCTTTACTGATGGTCAATCATTGAAAACTAGCATGCCCCTCAATGTTGGTCAAAGAGATCACGAATCATGGGAAAAAGATATTTAGTCATAAAAGTCACCTAATTCCAATTTTAATAATCCATTCCAAGTTTGGGACTCCCATATGACTTCATAAAATAGAGTATAGGTGAAGCCCATGGTGAAATGATAGGAAAAATAAATCCCTCAGCCTTTATGTCCCCAAGCTAGATTGTAAATTCCACCAACTCAGTAGGATCCATTTTATAATATGGAATAGAAGTTGGCATCATACTAGGGAGTAGGTCAATAGTAAAGTCAACTAATATCTATGGTGGTAAACCGGAAAAATAATCTAGAAAGATATTTTGGTATGACCACACAACTACATGAAGAAGGCATCCCAAAGAAGGATCAACAACATCAAGAAACATCTCTAATAACTAGTATGAGATTACCCCAGCATAAGGAACAAACAGCCTCACACTTTCTAATATACAGTACCACTCTCCCTAAAAATATGAGTGATCCATTGGAAGATAAAAAATAAACCCGATTATGTTTATAGTATATCAAGTCCTTAACACTAATCATCTAATCCATGCCAAGTATTAGGTTGAAGATATCAACATCAAGAACTAAAAATTACCACACCACCTCAATGTCATCTATCATTACTCAATGTATGGGACACTTGAAACCTTGATCAGACCACTTTTACAAAAGGCTTGGAAAGATACAACATTATTGGAATATGATATGAGCATAATACCAACACATCAACTAAATTTTATGATAAAGGAGAATGAGTATCACTATTATTAAACAAATCTTGCTCCATAAAAGATGAAATAAACACCTTACCTTTGTCAGTAGCTAGCCCTACTTCTAATTCCTCTAGAACACACTCCAATACAAAAATCCATCCATTATTAGGTACATGAACACCCCCTTGACCTATGAGTTATATCCAAAAGCTTTGTAAGAATCAGTGTGAAACTATGATCCCTTTGTGAAACTAGATCTAGCCTTACTTCCCTAGGATATTCTTTCAGAAAACACCTCAGATAGACTGATAACCTAAAACAATGACAATTATTTGGTGTCTCTATATAGTTAGTAATGGTATAAAAATGCATTACACATTGGTAGTATTCAAACTTCTATATTCCTTATAAATCCCATGAAAATAGTCCTTTAGAAAACTGAACATCCTTGCACTTCCTTTTATGGAAAGAAGACAAACCCTAGATAACAAATGCACCAAAAAAATCTCCACCAAACCCACCTTTCAAGATATGTTATCCTTCCCCAAGGCCTCTTTTCCGAATACCTATATGAATTTCAAAAGGAACATGAGAATAAAAATCTACAAAATATCATACCTTAGTCCAAACTCAATCTTTCGGTCCTTTAATTACACATTGGTGACTAACTCTGGTACCAAATTCCCTAAATTTGAAAAATAGATGGAATAATCTAGAATAATATTCTCTCCTTTATCAATAAAAGAAACTCATGGGTCTTTATTTCACATAAAATCTCAAGGTAAAACTAATTATTGAATATTTTACTAAATGATGTTCTGGAAAGATTATAATGCAACTTATCTTCCACAATAGAGTCCTACCACCTTCTTTCTAGTCCCTCAAGAATGTATGTGGGAACCCCAACCTTAGAGTCATTTGGAGTCTTCAATAAGTTCATGATCCTCCCAATACTATTATAAACTTCTCATATTTCTAGAGTCCTTTATCACCATAGAAGATGGGTGGGTAATGATTAGTGAATTCTAATCCATGATCCACTATGCATACTTTGTTTTCGACACCCACTTGACCTAGAGTATGAATTGTGTAGATTAAAACTTCAACCAAAGAGGGGTCCACCATAGGATTTTCATTTGTAACCTATCCCATTGAATATTTACCATAGCACCCTAACTCAAATTTGGATGAGCTCTTCAAGATGGAACCATATAAGAACCACAAGACAATAACCAATTATCTTTTCGAGAAAAATTCAAAATCATTAGAAAAACATCAAGAATTCACATCAATGCCTTAAAAATGACAATTTAAAGAAATGATAACTCCACTAATGAACCATAACAATTTAAAAAGTATCAATAATATTTAAATAAAATCCCCATCTAGTTCATTCAAATGACCTCACACTCCAAGTCTCAAACACGATATAAATTTTATGACCACCCATGGTAACTCAAGTTCATACATTGAAGTGAGATGGCCATGAACCCTCCCACCCTTACTATAAAAATCCGAATAGTCATAACTAATATATACACAAGACATTAAACCAAACCAAGACAATAATATCACACTTTAGTCCATGTATTTCACTCTAATACCATTCTACAAAGAAACAACCTTGGTTAACTAGGAAAGCCAACTGAGCTGGATTTTCATGGTGGTGAGGTGAGACTAGGTAAAGTAAATAAGTCTCTTATAAAAATATTCATATAAATAAAGTAAAAAATTAAATAAATAGAGACATCCATGATCCATGAAATCCAATAATAACATTCCAAATTATAAATTATGAAAACTGAGCACTAAGAAGTCTCAATGTGACCAACCTCACCTCCAAATCATCTTTCTATGAAGGCTATGATGAAAATATAAGCCGACATGCTACATAATTCCCTTCAATTTACCTAAATATTGAAAAAAAACATATACATATCCCCAAATAAAAACTCATGGTGTGAGAAAAATTCTTGGTAAGATTCGATTATAGAATTTATAAAAATTCCAATATTAATAATTCTATAGTTCTAGTTTTAAAAAAATATACTTTTATAAAGGATTTTCATAACTCAAAACCATTTTTAAATTATCCCTCAGTTTTCAATATAAGAATTTAATATTATCAATTCAAGGAATATGAAAAGTGATAACACATGAAATCATATTCAATAAAATTAGTGGATACACTATAAGGTAAAAAGGTAAGAAAATAACCATTAAAAAACCATCATGTGAAATTATATGAGAAAACCTGACTTTAAAGCTGACTTATAAAAATGGGGATATACCAATGGTTTACACAAACCATTATTATATAATATTTAAGATATGGGTATACCAAATGTTTTATCAATCCCTTGATATTGATAAATCTATAAAAAATATTTTTATAACTTTTGTTATAGCCTTACTATATACCAACGGTTTTAAAAAACTTTTAGTATAGCTTTTTCCACCTTTCCCGGTTGCACAACCTCTCCTCCTCCAATTTCACATGCACCTTGATCGAACTGTACATGCGAGTGGCCTTCATTTTTCTTCCCCATACACAGTATTCTTTCCTCACTTCATGTTTTAGTACCATTTTTCTTGAACATCAAATTGGTGAGTTCAAAATACTTTATCACTTATGTGAACAATAATTTTAATTTTTTTTCTAAGTATAGAACACTAAACTATATTATTTTGGGAAAATTATTCTAGATTTATCGAATGAATGTTAGTTTTGGTATTATTCATTTTTCATTTAGTGATACTTTCTAATGTTTTTTATTCTCTCTCATTGTTTGATTGAAAAAGAGACAATGACGCATATTAATTCTAAGATGAACCATGGGATTTAGTATATATGAACCACCTACCTTAAATGATGAAGTTTTATGGAACATGATTTTATTATTATTGGACAAGTTTTTTGGTTAGGTTTTTCTTGTTGAAAATATAATAAAATTGAATGGATTGTGAATTTGACCATTTTTGAATGGATGGAAAGGACGAATGTTGATTGTTGTTGGCCTTTCCATTTCATGTATTGATTTTGTGGTTAAGATGAAACCTAATTTATCTTGTTTTGGATTTAATATTTCTCTTATAGGTATTGGATGGCCTCCAATTAAATTTTTAATATTCATCAAAGACTTTAACTGAATGGTTAATTTAGAAAATTCCAGTTATTTCAAGGGATACATGACATAGTGGTTGTGCATAGGGTACTCCCATGGATATTGTTTATATGTATTGATGGATTTTATAATTGTATTTTATGTTAATATAATTTAAACTCAATAAATGGAACATATTCAAAATTTAGTCACAAACCACTAAATATTGGAAGGATCCAAATAATTTGATATCCATTCTTATAAAGAGTTTGGAATCTTCTTAGAATTTATACACTTAATACTAATAAGGTATGTCAAGTATTACATTTGATATCTCATGTGATTTTTTTGAACATCCTTTGAATATGTAATATGGAATTTATAGTCTATTTTCCTTGTATTCAATTTTTTTTAAAACTTATTGCACCTCCTTATGTTTCCTATACACTTATTTTTTAATAATTTTTCAGGGGGTATGATTTGGTTCTCCAACTCATATAACCTACTTCCACTACATTTATATATATATTCAACAACTATAAAATAAACTTAACACCATTATCTTAAAAGATATAATGAATTTACTTTATAAGAAATATGGGTAATCGACACATAAGTGATAATATGAAATCTGTAATTCAAAAGATTCGGGAGAAACATTGGGCAATCCATCATAGGGAACATTAGTAGTTTGGAAATTTCTAAAATTAAGTTTATCTAGATAGGATTAAAGAAGGTTGAAATACATTTTAGTAATGAAAATTCCTTAAAAAGTATAAAATTCTTTTGAATAAATTTGAATTTCTATGCATTAATGGTTTATACAACCAGCCTAAAAGAATCAATGTGGTACACACTCAGGTGGGTATGAAACATAAGGAAATCATAAAATTCATAAAACCAGTTTCAAATTTAACTTTTTCATTAATCTTGAATTCAATAAGAGATTTCAACGCAAGAACACATAAAATTATGTGAGAAATTCCACCTAATAGTGATAATCCTAGATAACCATGATATAATTAAATTTAAACTCTCATGAAATGAAGAGAGTGGAAGACTTTGTCAAAAATACCAAGAAAAATATCCTATACAACCAAATCATAATATAATGGATAAATAAATCGATTAAATATCTCTCTAAGAATACCTAAACATTTCGCTATTATTTTTTAGTTCATGTGGGATTGTTTTTAAAGAAACAATGAGAATAATATCTTAATTATTCATATCCAAATTGATGTTCATCTAATATATTGTACCATGAAAATAATTAAAATATGTAAATTCCTAATGAAGTTAGGTATAATGAGGTCAATTATGTGTATTTTTTGGATGGAAAACCAACATTGAAGAAAAAATTCATCCAATTACACTTTCAGGAAGGTATCCCACAATTTTTTTGGTTTAATAAATAATAAGGGAAAGAAATTCCCAAAAACAAAAGAATTTATATAGAAACAAAATATATGGAAAGAATCAAACAATAAATTTTCAATGATCCTTTTTTGAGTAAAAAACCCCTAGAATTTTAGATTTGATATAACCACTTGAAAGTAAAATTCAATGGAAAATCAGTTAAGATATAGTGGAAAAAGAGGCTGGGATGAGGAGGAATTATTTAAAATCAAGAATTAATAATTTATACCAGTTGATAATATAATATAATAAAGGTTTATATTGGCTCAATAAATACCCAATGGCCTTGGAAACAAATTTTTAGCAAAAAAGGAAACTCAACAAACCATTCAAAATTATGAAATCAAACCCTAAGAGTGGGAGGCCATGGTGGAGACCTATTTTTTTTCAAGATGTAAAAAATTATAATTTGAGTGATGAATATTTCATGTATTAATAGGATATAAATTATTTAAAATAAATTCTGAATTATTTTTTAATTTTCCATTATTTTGAGAATTTGATATAAAATATTGACAAAATGTAGGGAAATGATTCATACTTGGGGGAAGAAAACATGAAAAAATATTCAAGGAGTTAGTGACAGAACTAGGAAAGCATAAATGTCATGAAAAATTAGTTATTTAGAACCACCGATGTTCCTACTGAGTAATAAAAATTTTCATTAAGATTATGGTTGGTTAAGAGAAAGAATAAGTGAACGAGGGAATATAAAATAAACACTTTTTTTTGTGGACACCTATGTTATAGGATTTTTATTTTTCTTATTTTATTAGTTTTTTCATAGAATTATTCTATATACACCACATTGAGTAGGATTTTATTTTTTCATGATCATAATTTGAAAATAAATTTTTAGAACATAGAGAAGAATGTTCATAAAAACTACATAGTAAAAGAGTTTCAATGAAGGGGAGGGGTGTTTTAGTAAAAGGAAAAAATCTTATATTTTTTTATAACCCTAGAATGAAATAAAAATATATTTATTTTCATGTGTTAGCTACTGTTGACCTATTATAGTATAAAATTTCTTAGTTCAACACACTATTCAATATATAATACAATGTTTCCTTATAGGTTTTGAACATTTTTTCCATAATAAAATATCTCCATACAAAAAATATGAACCATGTTATTTTTTATACAAAATAACTTGTTGAGTATTTCTACATAGTGTTTTAATACATTTTATCCATTCACTACACTAGTCATCTTCTTCTGAACATCATAATATTTTTTTTTCATCTTGTTTTATAGGAATTTAAATTTTTTTAAGATATGAAATGTGTTAATTTTTTTACATAAATTATCATCTGCATCATGTTAATTATCGAAATTCGTGTAATTTTGTATTATTTCACGTTGTGTGCATTCCCCCCAGGTAGTTATATTTCTTAATTTAACTCCATGACATGTCACAAATCCACCACAATATAGTTCTTTCTAGATGATTATTCTATTAATTTTCACCCATTTGTGTGAGTGTTTCCTTTTTCATTATTTCATAACAACCATTAGAAATTCCATTCTTCATAATTTTACCATTGAATTTGATCATTCTCCATTTTCACAGTGAAACTAATTATTTTTAATCATCCACATGAAACTAGAAATGATAGTGAAATATTTATATAAAATCTTTGGGATATGTTGTAATGGGTAGCTTCAAGATAAATTCACAATATATATATATATATGATAATTCTCAAAATTATAGGTAATATTTATCATAAAGAAGAAAAAAATAAAATTATTTTCAAGGTTTCATTCCATCACACCATCAAATTAAATTATGTCATTAATAAATCTATAATTATTATTAAGAGTAAATATTTGGGGTTAAATGGATACTACTTCCCCCTAATCATTGATTTATAAAATTCCATTTGATATTTATAATCCAAATGAAATATCAGAAACTCAAATATAAAGATACATTTTATTTATGAGCATTTTATGTGTTAAGAACTAATATTATAGTGGGGGTTGAGGTGATGACACTCCAATTAATAATGACGATGCTGCTGCTGGTGATGATGGTGCTCAAGAGGAAAATACTAGTTATTATATTCATGACATTGTATATTATTAAATTTACTATGGTGGTAGTGATGGAGATATTGATCCCCTGTATTTTTGATTTTATTGTAAATAAAAAAATTTTTAGATGGCATTTAATGACTAAAATTGATCAACTGTGTTGATTTTATATGAAATTTGTATTATTTTAGAGGGTTTAAAAACAATTTAAAAGTAATTAGTTAGTTAAATGAAAAATAGAAAAATATCTATATTTCATGGAATGTGTTCAATGTCTTGTTTTTTGTTTACATGTTGTGGTATTGGTTATGTGGAGGGTTTGGATGGGATTGTGGTGCTAATTGGTGGGGGGAGGAAGTTATACAAAAAACATTCTAAACCGTTGGTATGGATAAATACATATGCTTTCAACCAAAACCATCAGTATACTAATTCTTATATCCTGACAAGATATACCCATAGTTCTTACAAACGTTGTTATAAATCCATACCAATGGTTTAGAAAAAACCATGGGTATTTATAATTTTCCGTGGACTTTACCTATACTTTCAGTATAAACCATTATTATATCCTTACACCGACACCTTAACAACCCATAATTCATATAACCATTGGTATATGATATACCAATACTTCTATAGTCATACTAATGGTTTAAAACCGTTGGTATATGGTATATTTCTAGCAGTGAAATAACGAAGACCAATCCACCATGTGATAACATGTGAGCAAATAACCATGACCAATCCATCATGTGATAATCCCATTATAAATAAAAAATCACACCATTTGGGATCGAACCTATGGGAATATTTAATTGACATAAAAATAAATCCCAAAATATTGGCCTATATTGGATCCAATTGGTATATACTTTAGTGGCATTAAACCTACTAAATTAAAAGAAAAACTCATGTGTAATTTCACAAACTATGAGTGAAATATCTCATCACGAAGTACCCAATGTTTCAAAAGTTTATATGTTTATACAAAACCATTTAAAAATACATGATCACAATATATAAGAAATTTTAAAAGACATGAAAATCTTATTTGGTGCTTGAAAATCCATTTTCAACCAAATTCACCATTCAAGCATTTTATCAAACACTTGGTGTGCACAAACCATTCTTAAAGAAAACCCCCTTAAAAATGATTTATTTCCCAAAATAAATTTAAATAAAAAATCCAATAAATTCATTGAATAATCCAAAGTAATTTAAAAGAAAAATAATTAGTTCATATATTTATCCCTTTTTATAGATACACATACCAAAATAACAGAGATAGAACTAAACACCATAAAAAACAGAGACCAGGGAAGAGTAGATTTGGTCCTTATGATCCTAGATCCATAGGAAACACAAAAAAAAACTCCATAAAACCCCTTAGATATGAAATAAACATACCACACTAGTTACAACAAGAAAAGGGACAGAAATATCTTTCAAGGATCTATGAAAGGAATAGGAATCCAAATAAAACCTGAACATACCTTGATAAATATATCAATAATGAAGGGGAATCAATAAGAATCCCACGGTAAAAGCCTCTAGATTTATGGGAAAGGATCAGGAAAGCCTAATTGAAATTGGGTAGGTTCTTTATAGGTAAAAAGTAGTTCTTAATTTTTTTAATAAAAAATTCCTATCATTAAAACTTCCCCTGCATGATTTTCTGGAGAGTCTACATGGTTAGGAGTAATTGTGCACCTTAACTATGAAACATTTACAGATCTTTTGTTCAGGTGAAAGGTTTCTCTACATGATTAATTTATTCATTATATAAATGTTCAAAACCCCTATTCATAGGGTATAATTTTTTGGAGTGGTGGCCTTATGGTTTGGAAATACTATGTTCCCCCTTCTATTAGACCATGCTTGACCGCACAGTTTCCTAACCCAAACCACATTGTTTTCCCTAATTGTGTACCAACCGTGCATATCACCAAGGGCATAAAAAATTATTTTAAAAATATCTGAACAAACCAAAAATCAATAACCAACCAAATTGTGGTTAAAAATGGTATATAAGTACCTATAATTATGTAATAGAATGTTACATGTATGGCGGATTACCGCCTTACGAACTAATGTAATTTGTTTTCAATCACCATCTCTCAAGAAAAGATATAATGATAGATATAATGAATATAAATATTTATGATATATATTAAATAATTAATCTTTTTGAATTATAATATCATATATAACTTCTTATGTTCCTATCTATTGTAAACTAATAACATCGCTCATGCATATGTGTGGAATACCACCTCCATGTTGCGATACGATTCGTTTTTCATTTACGCTTTAATTAGATGCTAAAAAGGATTGTTTTTTTGAATATATATATATATGATATATTAGATATTATTATTATTCTATAATATTGAATTATTAATTTACTTTATTTCATTTCATCCTTCAATAAATTAAAATAGTTCCCATGCGTACGTACTACCTACCATCTTCATGAACAATGCAATTAATTTTTCTATCTCTAAATTATATGGATGACTATATATATGTATATAATTAATATATATTATATTTATATCATTATTAAAATTATTTAAATGATTTATCTAGGATCAATGTTCAAGGAACAAAAACTATCAAACCAAAACATACTTGAAAAATGAGGTTCTTATCACCCAGAAGATTGATTTTAATAATTTTTTTAACAAATTGATGATAAAAGGTTATAAATTAATAATATATGTTATGATATATATTATTATGGTTCTTATATATATATTTATAATTAACCTATATTTATTTTATATAATTTTCTAACTTATTGGAAGAAATTCAAGAGTTGAGGTAAGGTATGTCTATCTAAATTTTCTTTTTTTGAGACACTTTCCATATTCACACCTTTTTTATTTTATGTGGTGAATATATATCCCATGAATGTTTTATATAATGATTATTTTGATAATTATGGGGATTTAAACATTTATATAAGTTTTTTTCATTCACGGGTCATATGATTCAAAAATTACAAAAGTGTTATGGGTTTTATATTATAATCTCCATGTTTATTGAGATGGTTTCTAATTATGTTTATAATGATGAAATTTCATGATCTACCTCTCAATAATACTTTTAATTTTTCTTATCCTCAGTTTATTTCTGGATAATACATGTTTTACTTTTATTTTACTCTCTTTAAGTACTAAATAGACTAAAATAATATTTTTATGGGAATTAAAATTTATTTCTCACTTCGGTCGAAATTGTTCTTATGTATCCATGTTTTCATTAAAAGATTTTGAAAAATGATATAATATTATTCTATTATTTTTTTAAATTCATTTTTATCCATGTTTTACTTTTTAATAAATGGTTTATATTTAATAATCTTGTTTATTTTTTAATGAGGCGCTTGATTTTTTATTGAAAATTTGAAAGGAATATTTGTTTTAACTTATGTAGAACATGTCGAATTTCCTATCATCATCACGGCTCAATTATTTTAATAATCCTTTATTGTTTTTCAAGATTAATTTAAAAATAAAAATATTTCCTTAATATTTGGTACATTTTTTGATTTTAAATAATTAATTTCAAAGATAAAGGAGTATTTTCCTTAATAAATATTCCTATTGAACTTTGAAATACATTTTTCAACTAAGATGCCCTCTATAGATATTATTTATGTTTTACTGGGGATATGATCCATTTATTCCATAATTATTATTTATATGGGGGGGGGGGGGTTATGATTATGATTAATATATATTTATGAAATGTTTTCCTCTTCCAAAAGTTATACTTAAATGAATTGATTAAATGTTTGTGAAAACAATTTCTTTTCATAGTTTTTTTCATGTTAAATTTTTTATGAAAACCATTTATTTTTCATAGTTTATGAGACGATGAATGTTTTTTTATCTTTTGAAACACATTTTTATGATTTTAATTATGTGATAGGTGGGACTAGAATGATATATACCTCCAATTCATTGGGTAAAGATTAATATATCATGAAATAAACACCACTAGATTAGGGAGTAAACCCAGTTTAGTAAGGGAATCTATCCACTATGATAGTCTAGGAAGTTAATCTTAAATACTATGATGGTTTGGGGAGTGAAACCTATCCACTATGAATGTATTGGAAATTTGACTTGGCTCTAAAAGAATTGATTTTATATTCTTTTTTTTATGCCATAATTCTATGTCTTATGACAATATTATGCTCTCATGGATCGAATTCCTTGATTCATTTATGATTCATGTCTTATAAGCTACCAAGATTTATGTCATGACTCAATATTATGATATCTGATATATAAGATATAGTTTTTAAAATGTTAATCTCATATTATAATACCCATATATTCATGTTATGTTTAAGTTATCATTAATATCTCCCTTGTTTTCCCTTATTGAGAATCCGATCTCACACTTTATTATGTTTTCTTTCTCTTGGGTTTGAAGAAAGGTATTATGTATGAAAATTTTAAGAAGGGTTCTATTCATGGGGAACTTAATGGGGGATGATTTAGTTCACTTATAAAACATTTTTTTATATATTTACATTTCCAATCGCACAAGACCTATAAAATTATCTAAAGGAAAATAATATTATGAAATGAATATTTATCTAATAATATTTATTATCTATGTATAAAACTTATGGGTCACTATAGTTGATATCAAAAAAAGTTTTAGTTAAACTATGGAAACTAGGATGAAAAAACATTAGTTATAACCCTTAGGATAATTGTGGCCTTACCGTGCACATAATTTGACACTACTAGGGGAAATTCATTGATAATTTTTATTTTTTATAAACCATTATAAATTATTTGAATAGATAATGATCATTAAAAACCTAGTTAAAAGTAAAGGTGTCATAGATTAAAAAGAAGGTGTCGTTATTTAAACATCCTATAAATGATTTTTCTTGATTATGTGGTTTCCCACTATGATCACTATTACTCATTCCATGATTTTTAGTTTCAGTTAATGGATGGAACCATAAGAATGACATTATTGTTGAATGTGATGGACAATGCAGTGATTATGAACAACCAATTGGAATAATTAATGGGGTGAAAGATATTTTGATTATTCCAAATCATTTATCACAATATATGATTAAAAAAATACTCCAGAAAAAATGCTCAGACTCATTAATTAAGTTAAGAATGGAGTCTACTGAGAGCTTGGGAGGTGGAGATCCAAGAAGAAGGAAGGATAAATATACATCATGTGATAAATGTGGATATACACACCTTGGATAATTTCTAAATGATATGACAAAATTATTTAACTGTGGAAATTAAGGGCATAAAGAAATTAATTTCTAACAAAAAATGAATAGTATTATAGAAGGAAATTAATTTCATCATAGGGATCCATTTATATATTTTTATCTTAAATTCAGTTAACCTGGAAATTATCTAAGTCAATTACCTATTCTAAAGTCTAAATCCTATGCTAATTAAGGGCCTATATCATGTTTGTATTTAAAATAATGTACCTTTTAAAAATATTATTAATGTTTAATTATTAGTGAAAATCTTTAATGGTAAGATGATCACATCTCAATTCTGTGATTCTTCTTCGATTGAAGTTTGTGGGAATGTGTTACCTAAAAATATTAATATTATCTCTTTGGTTGAATTTGATGTTATCTTTGGAATGGATTAGATTTATCTTCCAAAAGCCCACATGAATTTTCTAGTAAGGTACGTGACATTTGATATTCCAAACCATCCTATGATCTTTTATCAATGCGATGGAAATTTTAAACTTCTGATGGAAATAACATCCCTAATATGGGTCTTGAATACTATTTAAAAGGAGTGTTTATCTTATATGTTTGGGGAGAAAATAAAATAGATGATATTACTATTGCATGGATGTTTTTTATTGTATTTCCGAAAAAGTTTCCTAGTCTTCCATTGAATCATGAAGTTGAGTTCTCAATTGAACCCATACTTGGTGATACACCTATTTCAAAGGTTCCATATATAATATAAAAAATTGTATTATACGAATTGAGGATGGAAATAGAGGGGAACATAGAAAAGAGAGTCAGTTATCAAAGCGTGCCACCCTAGGGAGAAACTTTTATTTTTTATAAGAAGATAAATGGATCCATTTAACTGTACATTGATTATGGGGAACTTAAAAATATCATAATCAAGAATAAGTATCCACTTCCATGTATTGATTACTTTTTTGATCAACTATGTAAAGATAATACTTTTATAATATTAATATTTGTTCAAGATATCATTAACTGAGGTTCATGAAGGAGGATATACCCAATAAAAAATTTGGTATAAGTTATGGACACTATGAATATATAGTTATTAAATTTGGTCTTACTAATTCCTTTGACATATTCCTAAATTTAATGTATATAGTATTTAGATATTACCTTAATCATTTAATGGTAGTCTTTATAGATGATATTATTATATATTATAAAATAAATTAAGATAATAAATATCTCTTGAGAATTGTAATGAAGAACCTTAGTAAGGATACTTTTTATGAAAAAATTAACTAGTACAAATTTTGGCTTCAGAATGTTTCATTATTTGGTTTTATAATCTCATATGATGGTATTTTATGAGATCCTTGAATGACATATGTTATTGAGAAATTTACTAAACAAACCATGGTTACTGAGAGTAAATTTTTTCTTTTATATATATATATATATATTATGAATTATTTGTGGAAAAGTTTCCTCAATAACCAATCCATTCACCAAGTTAATTTGGAAGGGAGACATATTCCATTAGATAACTGAATATGAAAAAAATTACAATTAACTCAAGGGAAGTTTAGTTAGAAAAACTAATATTTCACTAACTAGTAGTGGAGAAGGGTTTGTAATCTATAGTGATGTATCAAGGAAGATATTGGGAAGAATTATCTTGTATAATGATATAGTGATACCTTATTTCTCATGATAACTAAAGGCTCAAGATCAAAACTACACAACACATGTTTAGGAGTTAGCTATGATAATTTTTAAATTAAATATATAGCAGATTTATCATTATATAGTATGGTTTCATATATATACTTATCATAAAATTATAAAGTGTATATTCACATCGAAAAAGTTGAAAATGTTTTAGAGAATGTCATTGGATCTAATTAAGGATTAGAAATTTTTAGTACATTACCACCCATATAAATTGAACAAGGTGGATGATGCTTTGATCCAAAAAGGATTATCCTATCATATCTATGATGAGGATAAAAAATACAATATTTATTGACCTTAAATTCATGGAGATAAGTATCTGGATGGAAGGGTATAAATCTTATCTTTCCTAAGTAAGTTTTTATCCATCATTCAATGTGAATATTAAAGATGAAGAGAAAGAAGAGGTAGAGCTATAGAAAAGGTGAGAAATGTTACTAACATTAACCTTGGTTTTGGTGGAATGCTAAGGTTTAGTAACCATGTATGTGTTACATCCATACAATATTTGAAAGTTCTATTAGAGGAGGCTCATAGTCCATCATTATCTATTCATTCTGGAAGCACTAATATTTATGGAGATCTGAAAGAGCTTTTTTGGAACAACAGCATGGAGATAGATATTTTCATGTATGTATGTCAGTTCTTGGTATGTAAGAAAGTTAAATATGAGAGAGAAATTTATAAGGGGTGTTATAACTATCACCCATAATAGAATAAAATGGTAAAACATCACCTTGGATTTTATCATCATACTCCCAAAAATGTATATGGGCCACAGTTCCATTTTGTTTATATTTGATCACCATACAAAGTACGTATGAATTTTTTATATCATATAAGAATTATATTTTGATTAATATTCCAAAATATAAATTAAATAAGTGGTAGGGTCACATGGATAACAACTTTCTATTCAATTATATTAGGATCTTCCATTTACCTCGAAGTTTTGGAAATGTCTTCAGCATATCCTTGATATAGAGTTTAGTTTCATAACTAATTATAATTTTTAGATAGATGGTCATTCTTAGAGAACCATTCATACTGTAGAGGATATGTTGATATCTTTTTATATGGAATTCAAAGCTGGTTTGGATCAACACCACTATCTATTCAATTTTTCTAACAACAATATCTGTCACATTAGAATTCAGATGGCTCATTATGAATCCCTATATGGAAAGAGTTTTAGAAATACAATGTGTTGGAATAAAGTTATAAAAATAATGCTATATTTACATGATATAGATGAGGAAATTTCAATGAAGGTCAGATATATTTAGTAGCATATTAAGGTAGATGAGAGTCGATAGAAAAGTTATGCTGACAACTATTGTTGTGATCTAAAATTTGATGTTGGTGTGAATATTTTTCTATGAATTTCTCAATGTAAGAAGGTTATGAGATTTTTTTAAAAAGGTAAAGTTTATCCCTAGTTATATTGGAACGTTTGATATTTTTATCGGTTAGGTATGATATCCTATCACTAGGAGCTTCCACCAATCCTCTCTCAAGTTCACAATGTGTTCCATTAATCTATCCCGAGGAAGTACATACCTAATCATTCACATGTACTAAAATTATTGGCCATACCACTAGAGGATTATATCTTATATGATAAATAAACTATGAATATTATGTATGAAATAGAAAAAGTTCTATTAAAAAATACCTTTCACCTGGTAATTGTTTTTTAGAGAAACCACCAATTTGAGTAAGCTACATGAGAAAATAAGAATATGATAAGGCATAAGTATCCTTAGGTTTTTGTATCAGACTTAAGGAGTTTCTTGGGAGACATTCATTTTATGGTTTGTTGAGTTTAACATCATTATATTTTATTATTTTTTTCAAATAAATTTAATTTCTTTGATAACTTGCACACAACATCGAGTTTAAATGAACCACAATATACTATTAAAATATTATTAATTAATGTAACTATTATATAATAGATATTGGACTGGAGGGTATGAAAAAGGCACATGAAATTATATAAAATTCATGGGTTACATATGTATAAAATGAATTATTGGGGAATCAATTAATTATTAATTAAAATAAAAACCAATTGAAAATAAAGTAAATATTTTTCAGAAAAATAGTTTTTCTATAAGCTAGGTGTGTTTATATTAATAAATTAAAATAATAACTATTAATGAATGGTTTTAATGAAATTTATATATTATATATTCACATAAATTTTTTATGATTCATCTAAAATTTTTCTTCTAGGAATAAGACAAAAATATCCCAATTGTAGGCTTAAAAACTGTATTTTTTTAAAAGTGGTTTCATCACGTTTTGTGCATTTATTTTGAAATTATTTTTTATCTTATAAAAATTATTTAATTAAATTAAAATAATTTTTTAACTCAAAATACTAAAATTACCATAGAGTGAATTTTTGAGAATTTCCTAAATAGAATATGTTTTTGATAAATAATAAAAATAATGATTTTTATTAAAAGTTGTATTTTCATTTTAAAAATATCAAAAGATTTATTTTCTTTTAAAAAATTTTAAACTGAAATTAGATAATTTATATTAAATAAATATATAAAATTGGAATAATTTCTATTTTTAATTTTTATATGAAAAGTTGTTATACTTCATAAAAAATTTCTTTGGAAACAACCTTTTGAAGTGTTTGTAAGATAAATTTTAAATTAAAATCTACCACTTATATGGATTTAATTTTTAAAAATTTATTCCATATTTTTTATCAATATAATTAATATTAGTTAATAAGTTGAAATTAAATTTTTTCATAATAAATAGTAAAAAAATAAAAAAATAATTTCTCCAGTTAAGGTTAAAAAGTGGGTTTACACGTTACATATGCATGTATTAAAATTAATTTTACACACACATAGTTTTTTAAATTGAAAAAATATATTTTATATTTAGAATAATAAGGTCTAAATTATCTAAAATGTCCCCATTTAGTTTTAGGATTAAAGGATAAATTACCTAGGTAAGAAACTAGTTATCACGGTGGAAACTAAAATGGTATAACTGAGTAGATTTAGATGTAAAGGGATTAAAATATTTAAAACATGTTATGATTTTAGTTTTTTAGGTGTGGATTAAATTATATTCCATAAATTTCTTAATTTCTTAATTTTTTAGGTTCTTAGTTTGAGAGTTACTTCCCATTATTGAATAGTTTTTGGTATTTACTAAAATGTCATTCTTTCTCACTTATAAAAGGGAACCTTCACTCCACTTTTATTCACACATGAAATTAATTATGGTTCTGAAAATAAATTCCCAAATCTATTTATTAATTCCCTTCTCATATTCTATATTCCTTTTATTAATGATTAAATTCTCTTTAGAAGGATTCTATTGAAAACCTCAAGAGGTTGTCTGCAGAAGAGGTATCATTATTTATTGAGAGTTTTTGTATTATTTATTCTTTGAACTCCTTCAAATTTTCTTCAAATATTCTAAAATTAAAAAAAATATATTCCATATACTGAGATATTATTATTTTAATTTAACAACCTATATCAATCTCCCATTCCATCAAATGGGAAACAAAACTACTGACCATGTGTACATTAGACTACCGTATCACAATCCTATGTAATTAGTTTTCGATAACCCCCCTCCGGGATAGATATAATGACAATTTAAATTTATATATATGATATTTATGAAATAATTATTCTTCATTAATTATAATATCATATCTATATTTTTACCATCTAATCCATTTTAATAGGATAATTTTGCTCTTGCGTACATCTGAACTACTACCTCCAAGAAGCGTTGTTATTTGTTTTTCATTTTCACTTTACATGGATGAAAATAAGGTTGTATTTGTTAAATATATATTTTATATATTATATGATAATTATACTACAAATGTGAGTCATTAATTTCATTTATTATATTCCATATATCGAAAAATGAGAATCATATTCATGCGTACCTACAACCTATCATCTCCAGGAATGGTGTAATTCATTTTTCAATATCCAACTTTTATGGATGAATTAAATAGGTATATAATTAATATATATTATATTTATTTCATTATTAATTTTTTTGATAATATTAATCCATGATCGATGTATAACTTCCAAAAAACTAACGAACCCAAACATATATAAAAAATGATGTAATTTCCATGAAAATATATTAATAAATAATTATTAATAAAAAATTGATAATAGGATATAAGTAAATAATATATGGTGTTATATATATATGAGTATGGTTATGTAATATATTTATAATAATAAAATATTTAAATATAGGAGTTTCTAATGTGTATGACTAGAGTTCAGACTTGAGGGAAAGGATTTTGTTATCACTTTTATTTCTATGAGACACATTCCATATTACCCACTTGTTTCTAATATGTTGTTTATATAATTCATATAGACTTATTTTATGATGATTATTATGAAAATTATTTCGATTTAAATATCCATATAATTTCATTTATTTCACGGGTCTTATGATTCAAAAGTTACCAAGGTGGTTAGGGTTTTATATAACAATCTCATTGTTTATTGAGACTGTTTATGATTATGTTTCTGATTGTGAAATTTAACAATATACCTATCAATAATCTCATGAATTTTTATTATCATCAGGTTATTTAATTATAATAATCATTTTCCTTTAATTTTCATAACTTTAATAACTAAATATAATGAATGAATGTTTTTATGAAAAATATACTTTATTTATCTCTTCGGCTGAAAATCCTTTTTCTTAAGTGTACATGTTTTCCTTAAAATATTTTGTGGAGTTTTTTAATATTATTATATTATTTTTAAATTATTTTTTAAACTTTTTTTAGTTTTTTATTAAAAAATAATTAAAAGGAATTTTCTTTTCATTTTCCAAACAAGATACTTTTTGTCCTTTTTATTAAAAATTTCAAAGGAATATTTATTTTAATATACACAGAATGAATGAAATTTCACACCAACATGTGAATTCAATTATTTTAAGATTATATTATAAGATAAAAATATTCTTTTCAGGTCATTTATTTTACTTAATATTTGATAAATCTTTATATTTTTAAAAAATGATTTCAAATATAAATGGGTATTTTCCACAAGAAATGTTCCAACTAATATTTTAAAGAAGTTTTTACTCTAATATGTCATCCTTTTATATTAATTATGATTTAATGGTGATATATTCTAGTAATAAAATTATTATTATTTTTATGTATGTTTTATGATTATGATGAAAACGTGTTTATGAAACCCATTCCTTTTCTATGGGTCATGCTGTGAATAATTTGTGAAATGTTTATGAAACCTGTATATTTTCCACAGGTTATACCATGATGAAATGTTTATAAAACCTTCCTAATTATCATAGGTTATGATATGATTAATGTTTTATTATCTTATGGTACAAATATTTATGATTTTTATTATGTGATGAGATGTTCAAGAATTATACAGCCCTCCAATGCATTAGGTAATGATGGATATCTCATGAGACAAATATGATTGGAATATAGAGTGATCCTAGTTCAGTAAGGAAATTTTTATGACATGATAATCATGTGGTGATCCTTGAGTACTATCATGGTTTGGAAAATTAAAACAATCCACTATAATAGTCTTGGTATTGAGCGTGGACTATTATTTAAATGATTTTCTATGATTTTATGTATGACACAATTCTATGTCTTATGCAAATGTTATGTTTTCATGGATTCATTTACTTGATTCATATGTGGTTAATGAATTATTAACTACCAATATTTGTTCCATTCAACAATATTATGACCCATTATCTATAGGGTATCATTTTCAAATGTTATTCTCATGTTACCATACACTTATTGTTATGTCATGTTCAAGTGATCATTGATATCTCCCTTATTTAACCTTACTAAGAATTATATACCACCTTATCTTTTGTTTCCATTACCAAGGTTATGAAGAAAGTCATTATGTATTGTATTTATTTTAAGGGTTCTAGTTATGATGAAATTAGTGGGGTCGATGTAGTTCACTTATAATCCCATTGTTTACGTATCTAATTTTCTAAAGGAACTAGAATTATATGACTATGGAGTTGTTCATTATGTTATGTAATGAATATTTATCTATTAATATTTGATATATATATATATATATATGAAATTTAAGGGTTTATATATGAAATTAATTAAATTTCCCACCACCATGACCACTCTATGATTTTAATATTCCTTTACATGTTTTTGTGGTTTCATTAAATAAAATGTTTTTCTTAATGCCTAAAATATTTTTAGATTTTAAATAAGTGATTTAAATGTGAAAATTGTATTATAGTGACCATATATTTTCATACATTAATATTTCATTACTTTTGTAGAATACTTAACCCATTACAAAAATTGAAACCGAAGGACCGTATTAGTCTAGTGCCTTTGGAAACATGGAAACGTTAACGTTGGTACTTGAGTGAGATATATTATATCCAATTAGGTACTTGTTAAATAAAACCCTTATTATACACATCAAACATAACAAATATCTTCACAACCTGGTGGAAATGAAACATAAAATGGGTTGAGCTCAGATGCTTAGTAAGGGTAAACAAGGGAGATATGTAAACATAATCAAGAGCATAAGGGTATGAGAACAAGATAATGAATACAGAAGATCACACCCTAAATATAAAAGATCATAAATAGGAAGCATGTAATAAATATTGGTAGTTCATAAGACATTAATCATAAGTAAATAAAGAACACAAGACATGAAAACAAAACCTAGGAATAATACATGTAATTTTCGTAGACACATAAAAATATAAAATGATTTCCATAATAGTCAAGGAATCACTGTCAAGACCATATTAGTATTATTGTTTCAATAATAATACCATATCTGTAGTCTTGGTTCACTCCCATGACCATACTAGTAGTATGAGTTCACTCCCCATACCATCTTGGAAGTAATGGTTCACTTTGGTGGCCATCTTAGTAGTCAATGATCACTCCAAAGAACATCTTAGTCAATATCATGAGATATAAAAACTTACACAATGAATTAGAGATAGATATAGGTCCCAAAAATCTTATAATTAGATCTTAAAAACAAGTTCCATAATATCATAAACAATAATAAACAACCCATTACTTCATATGAGTATCATAAACATGAAATCATATCATAAACTGTGGAAATAAGATGGGTTTCTTAATCATTTCATCAAATAATTACTTGTGAAAATAAAAGGGTTTCACAAACCTCATTCCATAAAATGTAAACCATTAAGAGAAAGAATAAGAATTTAAATATTGAATCATATCCCCTTAAATTAACAAGTAACACCAATATATGTCATCTTATATGGGAAATAATTTTTAAATAACTTTTAAAAATATTTCATGAAGAAAATATCATTCCTTATTAAAAAAATCTTTTGACATGTGAAACTTTTTAAAAACTATTTTCTTTGAAAATATTATTGAAAAATATAAATTATTATTGAAATAATTTTTAAAAACTTTATGTTTGGTTAGTTATAAATGAAGATTTAAAACCTTTTGAAAACTTTTTTCCATTAAAAATTATAAAATAATATTGAAAACTTTTTGAAAACCTTATTACTTGAAAACATAGAAAATAATTTTGAAAATATTTCCAAAAAAATTTTACTTTAAAAATTATAAAATAATATTGGAAACATTTTTAATACATTTTAACTTGAAATTTTTTAAAATAATATTTAAAACATTTTTGAAAATATGGATTTTGAAATAAAATAGATTTATGACCGATGAGAGAAATACAGTCATATTTTTCTTAAAAATCATTTTCCTAATTTTCTTAATTAAAAAATAGTGAAAAAATAGTACTAATAATAAGTATCATATAAAAAATTACAGGGATGTATATAAACCACACAAAAGAAAAGAGTGGTGAACATGGTATGTATCTCATGGAAATAAAAAGTGAGATTAAATTCCCTTACCATATATCCTAAATATAATCATACTCACATAGTATTCATATATAATAAAAATAAGTTTATTATAAATATTTTAAATAACAATATTATTAAATCTAATACCATATATGATTTAATTATGACTTTATATTAACTCCTTATTAACAATTCCATGTTAAGGTTATGCTTTGGGTAATAACTGATTTATTTTTTATGTCTCTTAATTTTTTTATATATTTGGTCCTCATAAGTATATCATGATTTAAAGAATTTAAAGAATTATATAAATATAATTTATATTCAGTATATTTTTATTATAGTAATATATATAATATAGATGTATAAAATGGAATACACCGTTCATGGAGACGGTAGGCCACACGTATGCATGAATGCTGTTTTCGTTTTATTGTCGTATTGAAAAGAAGAATGTAAATAAAATATATGTATATATATTAATATATATCATTATTATAGTATCATTATTATATAATATATAACCTATAATTTCACTAAACCCATCCTTAATACATTTTATGTCAAGTGCGAATGAATCAAATCACTTTGAGGAGGTAGTAGTCCGCACATTCACAAGTGATGTCACCATATTTACAAAATATAGAAAGTATAAATGTACGTTTCATAAAAGAATTAAATAATAATTAATAATTAATAAATATCATATATTTCATATATAAATATTTTTATCATCATAATTCCCAACTATGACAGTTGGTAAAGGAAAAATGAACAACATTGATTCGTTCAGCGGCTGTTCGCTGTATACAAGAACTATATGTTCATTACCAATTAGATGTAAGTGTGTCTAAGTGTAGGTATAAAACTAAAAATAAAAGCATCTAATTATATTTAGGATATTTTCTTATCATATATTCTTGTAATATGTATAGTTTAGGTGGTGGAGAATGAAAATAAAAGAAAGGATCTTATGGAACGACGTGACCTCTTCTTTGGGTAACTCCTTTTGGTTTGCACCAAATGGATTCATTGGATGGATTTATTCCAAAATGGAGGATTCAAGTAGGAAGGTATGGTTGTTTTTAGGATATTTCAGAATATTTTGGATGAGAAAAATGTCGTGAGAGGTGTGATTAATTGGGAGGGGTGAGTTTCTTTTCACAATAGAGGAGTGTCATTTTTGTAAATTTTTGAAAAGAGAATTCCACCCACGTTTTCCCCTGTTAAGTGGACCCAATAATGATAAATATTAAAGAAAATGGATTATATGGTATAAATGTTCCAATATAAATGATTTTGGAAAAGTTTCTAGTTTATTTTGTCCTTATGTTTAAGACATAGTCCCTTGTTAATCTTAATTTTACCTTAATCATTATAATTTATTTTATGTACATTTGCTAATATTTTTTGTAAAAAATATGTTGATATTATGAGAAATTATAAATTATTATTCTTAAAAATATGGAATATTTTTTTCAAAATTCCAGTCACATAATTGGTATAAATTAATTTATACTTATTCTCAGAGACGGGACGACACTGCGGTGTTTTAAAGTAAAAATGACCAAAAGCTTGCTAAGTTTTATATCCAATTTTAGCATGAAATTAGTTCCAATGACCTAAATTGGATTAATTTATATATCTTTTATCTAATTATAATTTAAAAAAAAATTAAAATATAATTTAACTATATAAATCAAATAGATGAAAAATCTGTTTTGAATTAAAATTCAGTATTTTTCACTATTCATCCAAAAAATGATGTTTCTTAAAAAAATACGAAAAATTAAACCTATGATAACATAGAAATTATAAATTAATAAATTTAGTTTATTTTTTCAAAATTAATTTCTAAATTTTTATAAATTTATTTTTTTTCACAAAAGGGCATAACTATGACTTTCCAAAAATTGTTTTTTTCCTTTTCAGTATGTTTTATTTATATAAATACATTATTAAAAATATTCTGAAATTAGTTATTATTATTCATATTATTAAGTTTAATACCTAGGTTATAACTATCTCAATGAAATGATGTTTCATAGAAACTCAGTGTTTTGTGTAACGGATGCCAAGTTGGTGTTGCGTGTAGTGCAAGAAAATTCGGTTCCATGTGTAAGGAATGTTTGAATTAGTGAAATGATAGAAATTAGTGAATAATAATTTATTTAGAAAAAAGTTTATAAAAACTCAAGGTTTTACATTCTACCCATTTGAAAATGAATTTTACCCTCAAAATTCATCATTCTGGTATAAAAAAATGAAGATAATTATGCTTCATCATTTCATGAAGTTTCCATATAGCTTCCACTAACTGGTGATTTTCTACAAAACAATTTGACTAGGTGAGTGGTCTTGTATCATATAACATTCTCTTTATGATCTATAATTTCAATGGGTTATTCCTCATAAGATAGATCCTACTCTAGGAGTATGACCTCTGAGTTCAGTACATGTGAATGGTTCGGTATATATTTACCTAGGAGAGATACATATAACACATCCTAGGCTTGAGAGGCATTTTATAGAAGTTCCACGCATTAGTCTACTGTCCCAATATGATCTATAATTTCAAAGGGACCAATATACCTTGTTCTTAGTTTCCATTTATTTTTTAATCTCATAACCTTATTACAGGGAGATATTCATAGAAAATCTATAGTTCCAACATAAAATTTTAGATCACATCATCAGTTTTTAGCATTAATTTTCTATCGACCTTTAGTTTCCTTGATATGATGCTGAATAGTTATAACCTACTCAACCATTACCCCATCAATCTTAATCCCCAATAGATTTATTTCTTTTAATTTATACCAATACGTTGGAGAAATACATTTCTAACCATAGTGAAATTCATAAGGCATCATTTGAATACTTGAATGAATGGAATTATTTTAAGAAAACTCAACTAGAGGATGGTGTTGATATCCAACACCTTTGAAATCTAGATAACAAGATATCAACATATCCTCGAGGGTTTGAATTGTTATTTTAGAATTACCATCAGTCTGAGGATGAAAAGCTGTGCTAAAACTCAATTTTGTGTCAAGTGTTTTCTGAATACTTCTCCAGAACATTGGCATATAACTCAGATTCTGATCTAATATAATAGAAAGTGGTACTCCATGCAACTGTACATCTTCATTAATTTTTATCCTAGAAAGATGATCCAGAGAGAAGTTTTCTCTAATAGTGATAAAGTATGCTAACTTAGTAAGGCGACAACTACCACCCATATTTCACAAAATCCTTTAGGGGTTTTTGGGAGTCCAACAAAAAAAAATCTACAATGGAATTCTCCCATTTCTATTTTTGTATTTTTAATTGATTAAACACCCCCTTTGAATTTTTTATTTCATCCCTAACTTTCTAGCAAACCAAGCATCAAGATACAAAATCAGAAATATCCCTCTTTATTCTATCCCACCTGAAGTATTATTTCAAGTCCTTATACATCTTAATACTTCTAGAAGGAATAGAGAATGAAAAAATATGAACTTTATCTAACATATACATCTTCAAATTCTCTATGGAAGAAAAACATAAATGGTTCATGAACCATACATTTCATCATGATCAGGTTTAAACTCTGGAACATTTCTTGCTTTCTATTTTAGTTATACGTCTTCCTTTTATGGTTGTTTAATCTTCACATGCATAGAGGGGTTAACATTCAATTGATAAAGATAAGATTTATCCCATTCCTTCAGAATTTCTTGATCCATCCTTTGAAAATATAGAACTATTGTATCTTTTGTGTTCCTCATCCTAGATAAGCTAGCATGATAAATTTTCCACTAATCATTGGACACCTTGTTCTCTTTTACAAGGTGCTAATGTATTGAGTAGTCATAATATTTTATTATCTATAACCATATTCTTTGGTGAATGTTCAAATACTTCTATGTGAATATATATTTTATACTGTTATTATTGGTATATGTATCACACTTTTCCTCATAAATATAATCCATCCATATCTTAAATTCAAAAATTACTGCTACTAACTCCAAATCATGAGTTGGATATTATTTCTCATGAATCATCAACTTTCATGAGGCATAAGATATAACCATGTTATCCTATATAAAAACACATCCAAATCCCTTCATGGATACATCACTATATATTACAAACCCTTCTCCACTATAGGGTAATTTATGAATATGTACGTTGAATAACCTTCACTTCAGTTCCTTGAAATTTTCCTCACATTCATCAGTCTAGAGGACCTTGACACCCTTCTTTATTAACTTGGTCAGAGGATTAAATATTCATGAGAATTTCTCCAATTTTTTTATAACATCTTACTAAACCATGAAATCTACTGATCTCAGTCACCGTGGTTGCTCTAGTCCATCATTCAAGAGCTTCCATATTCTATAGATCTATTGTTATACCACCTCTTGATATTATGTGATAGAAAAATGAAACCTTTTTCATCCAAAATTCACACATTATATGTTTTTCATATAGTTTGTCCTTCCTTAGGGTCTATAATACAATTATCTAGTGGTCTTCAGGCCCTTCCTTTCTTATTTAATGGATAATAATATCATATATAATGACAACGAAAAACAAATTGAGGTAATATTTTAAGAATCTATTCATCAAATCCATGAAGATATCATAGTAATTAGTAAGATTGAAATGCATCATTATATATTTATAGTGTCCATACCTTGTATTGAATGTCGTCTTGGGTATATCCACCTTCTTGACCATCGATTAATGATATACAGAATG